>JANUWF010002024.1:1777500-2977500 GCA_026120185.1 Voacanga thouarsii | reverse complement strand
AGGCTCTAATTGTTGGAAGGCAAAAATATCAGTCCTCAGTTTGGATGTTCTAGTTGGGGGAAAATATTTGGCCAAAAATTTTTCAGCTAAAACATTCCAAGTAGTAATGGATTTGATTGGCAAAGATTTTAACCATGATTTTGCTTTATCTCTCAGGGAAAATGCCTTAGTTTAATGGCATCCTCAGAAACCCAATTCATTTTGAAAGTGCCGCAAATTTCCAAAAACTCACAAGGTGGGCATTAGATCTTCCTTAGGTAACCCATCAAATTGGACTATGTTTTGGATCATTTGAATTATGTTGGGCTTTATTTCAAAATTGTTAGCCTTTATCCTAGGTCTCATGATACTAGAGCCCGTACCTGAGATTGCGGGTTTTACAAAGTCATCCATAGTCCGCCTACCATTACCACCATTACTGCCATTGTTGAGTTGGTTTACCTCCATGTCTTTTCTTACCCTATCACTTACAACCTTTCAGACCTTGGTGAGTGTTCTCTTAATCTCAGGATCAAGATCTACTATGTCGGCTTTGGATCGTCGGGTCATAAACTAAGGGCAAGGTCTACATAAAACAGAAGATAGTGAGATTATAGAATTTACAAGTTAGGCAGTTAGTACATATTCACACATTAAGTTAGAAGCAATTACAACATGTAGACACATTAAATTACAAATATACGAGAAAACAAAATATGGCACCTATTCAAACAAGGAACAATATACCTATTCACATATTCATATATAGACATATAAACATATAAATATGGTTAAATCAACAAAATCCAAGCCTTCATGATATTGTTCCCTAGCAACAGTGTCAAAAACTTTATGCGTAAATTTTGGGTGTATAAAAATCATTAAATTTAAATCCATCCCTTAGTTAATTTTAAATTAAAACATTAATCCCAAAATATATATACGAGCAAGTATATTCATTGCAAGCATAGTATCGGGAATTAATGAGTATCGATCCTCAAAAGAATAAGTACACATTAGTCACTTTTCATTTAATGTTTGACCGACCAAATAAAGTGATAAGATAATGAAAAGAAAAATAAAGAAATATATACAACTCAAGGATGTAGGAATATGCAATTTAGACAACAATTCTAGAAAAAAATGACAATGAATCATTTAACACTATCTCAATTAATCATCATATTGGCATCATGGAGGAATATAAAGTAAAGTTCAATCGTTTTCCAAGTCATGAATTCACTTATATAGACTCCACTTCTTTCCCAATCCATAGAATCACTATCTCTTGATAAATTAGCAGATTTCTCAATCAAACCAACATAAGCAAAAGATGCATTAAACACAATTCCTCATAAATATGAAATTAGTCAACAGCCTTATATTCTAGGCGAAATTAACTAGCCTTTGATTACTTAAGCTCTTTCATCTTAACTTCATTTCCCAAGTCCGTTAAGAATTAATAAATATAAAATTAATAAAATTGAATCAACTTCTAATGTTGTTTCCCTAGTTAATTAGAAGCAAATCTAACTTCATCAATTCTTCCATAATCACAAGCAATCAAATACCAAGAATGATAGACAATTAATCAAATAGCTAAATGAATACAAAAATCATGAATCCCAAAATATTGTTAAAATTACAATGAAAACATTAAATACATCATTATTCTAGAGAAAGAAAACATAGGTAAAAGAAAAAACTCATAGACAAGCCTCCTTCTTCTTCCTTGAAAACTCTCTTGAACAATACTCTTTGATGTGATGAATTCCTCCTTTTATGAGTGATTTCCAGATTTGATCCTTGAATTCATTCTTGTATATTTTGTTTTTCTTATTTAAATAGGCTTCCCAGATGCTAAAATTCGTCCCCTAAGAGTTCTGGGCCAAGTAAAGATTGGAAAATACAAAATGTAACACCCCACGACTACGTACCCTAAAAGGGCGGGGATGTCACCCCGTCCCGTAGGACAAGGGGTCTTTAGAACGATGTATAAAATATAAAGGTAATCTCCAAAAGGATCAACTTAGATAAATAAATAAATATTCTTATTACATCAGGCTCAACTCGGAGCAAAACGGAATAAAATAAAATATTGTTTAGAAGCATAAGTAATAAATGTCTCCTAGAACGGATAGAGAAAATAGCAAAAGCTTCAACTATTATATGCCCTGCTGACTCAGCACAGTCTATCCCCTAAAAACATGATGTAAAACGGTGTGAGAATAAATCTCAGTAAGTCCTGTGTGTGCACATGGTGTTTTAAATAGTTCATGTATGCAAAGTATAAAACATTTGTAAAAATAATTTGGCAAGTCATAACCAATCTCTTTTCGCAAGGAGTGGGTTTTTTCCTCAATGTCACACTTTGTATAAAATAAATCCTCCACTCGAACAAAAGTCATGTCACCACACGTTGGGCTCCATGAGAACAAATTGGCTAAGGCACCACACTTTGTGCACCTTGTCCGGACCAGATTACCACACGTTGGGCGTTTTGATCAAGGTGAGTGTACAGCCCACCGGGTGAGATACTCCTCCATTTCTACACCCAACAAAACCATCCGGGTGTCCATGCCGGGAATATAAATAATACCTTTCAGGCATAATGCTAGCTTGGACTGGCCTGACCAACCAACACTGTCGCCTTTTCAAGCAGAGTTCATCTTCTGGAGGTGGCGTCCTGCCAGAAGACTTATGCTAGCCCTCCAAGACTAGTATTGTTAGCATACCTTTATTGAGTACTCAACGAACATATCCGTCAATTTCTGATTCAAAATATTTTCAAACATTGGCTTTGTAAAACGTGGTTTTCTTTAAAAGAGATTTCTAAAAATTTAAGGAAAATAATAGTTTTCTTGCTAAAAACCGTTAGTTTGACAAAACCGTTTAAAGAATAAATATCCACGTTTACAACCCAAGCAAACATAGTTTAACAATAGCTTTACAAAGCTTCACAACATTGACTCGCCATCACAACCTTTAACAAAACAGTTTATAAAAGGACTTACCATCACAACGTTTAATAAAAGAGTTTATGCAAGGACTTACTTGATATGCCTAAGATAAATGCGATAAATTCACAGCTGGATTTCCTCAATTATCCTCCTGATCTAAACCATATAATATCATGATCAGGGTCTCAATTAATTCAAACATGCTCTAATCCCATTTATTTTCATAACAATTCGCAATCTCCTATTTAATTCCAAGTAAACTATTCAATCCCCAAAGATCAAGTACTACGACCACATGTTTATCTTGCTAATAAACACCATTAAACTTTACTTTCGACATCAAGGGAGGGTATTCCCTTACCTTGCAACTACCAGGTAATGAGGTCTCGATGCTCCTATGGTGATCGTCCCGAGTTCGCTTGAAAAGGAGAGAAAAGCTACCTTCTTTGCTTCTCTTGACCAAAAATTAAGGAAGAAGAGGAAATCAGCCTCTATAGGGCGTGATTTAGGGGTAGAAGAAAGAGAAAAGAATCATTAGAGAAAACGGCATCAAGAGGTTGAAAGGATTTATGCTTACCTTAAGGTGTGTTCGACTTTTGGCTTAGAATAGCTCTTGTGTTTCGAAAATTTGCAAGGAGATGTTGCTGAAATTTTCGTGTAGAATGGAGAGGGTAGATGGTGGCTATGATTTAGAGTTGGAGAAGATTGGTTTAGGGTTAGATGGTAATGTTTAGATAGACTCCTAATGGCTTTAGGTTTCATGGACAGCAAAGGCGAAATTTCAGCTTGTGACGTGTCTCCTTGCTGCCGATTTTAGGTGAGTGTAATGGAGGAAAAGATTCTGCAATTTTGCTCCTTTATGCTGGCCAAAATACTGCTCAAAGGAAGGGCTGAATGTGTTCAGAATTTTGGGCCAAATAAGGAAGAGTTTGAGTGAGTTTTGATGACTGAAAAATCCTGTGCAAGTGCTGTGAAAATTCTGTGCAAGTGTAGCAAGTTTTGGACTGGTTTGGCTGCTATAATTCTACCGAAATTTTCAGAGAAAAATTGAGGGTTTTGGGTGTTGAAAATAGCTTGTTCAGCTGGGATTTTTCAGTGAATGATGTGTGCAGAATTTCGGTTGAAGTAGGAACACAAAGCTGGCCGAAAATCCTGCAAAAAGCTGACCAAATTTTCTGTGTATATGCTGGACGAATTTCAGTGTTTTTGTGTGAATAAAATTCTAGTTTTGTGCAGCTAAGGTAGTTGAATTGTTAAGGAGTGTTCTAGGTGTTTTGAGCTAGGATTTTCAGGGTTGGATTGTAGCTAAAGATGGCTGGAATTTCGGACAGCTTATGTTGATACAAGGCTGCCGAAATTCAGCTAGGAAAAGGAAGAAAATCCTAGTTGAATTTGGATTGAAATAAAATCTGGTTTTATCAAGGATTTGGATAGGATTTCCTCTAGTCCTAGAAGAGTTTGGATTGAGCTACAAGTCCTCCAAGAAGTGGCGGCACTTGTTGGAATTTTTTTCCAGATTTTTAACTAACATTCTAGGATTGAAATCAACAAGATTTCCTACTAGGAAAACGTTCATTAATTCCATCTATCCATGGCAACATCTATCTAACTAAAATCAAGCTAATATTTTAATTACTAGCTAGGGTTTTTTCGAAAATCCCAAGGAACACAAGCTGAAAATTAAAGGTGAACTTTATTCACATCAAAGTCCTTGAATTTAGGAAATAAATATAGAGACTTATTTCCTTGGAGTAAAAATACTAAAATTTATCTAGGATAGCTAGGTTCTTTTTCGGCCAAGATAAGAAATGGTCTAAAGAAAAGAATTTCAAGAAGAGAAACTAACTTCACAAAAGGTAGGATTCGAACTCGGGTCACCAAAGGAAATCACCAACCTCCCCGCTATTCCAAAACAACTCCAATGCTAATTTTTCTACAAGAAGATCTTACCACCCCAATACTCATCCTTCCAAATCTTCGACCAAACCTCCCTTAACCAAGTCTTTAACAACATAACTATTTCACATCAATTAATTCAAATGCAAGACCAACGGAAAAATTCACATGCATCCATGCAAATAAAATTATTCTAGCTACCACATAAAATGCAAGATGCTATGCAGTGCATGACTTTTCCCCATAGTCAAAAGTGGTTTTGGGCGGGGTATTACACAAAACCTCTTGGAAATTACCAAATCCATGCAAAAATTGGAAAGCTCACTGACGTTACACAAAGTGGAGTCGGTGCTAGCGCCGGCTTGGAGGGTCACGGCCGGCGCCAGCCATTCACTAACGGTGACGGTTTTGTCATTTGTTGATGTTTTCTGCAATAAAATTTCAAAACGCCTTTCCAAGGATAAAATATCAAATATGAAGGAATATGCCTAGTTATTAGAATAAATGTATCACAAAATACCCTCAAATAACTAGAAAAATATAGATGAATATTGCCCTTATCACTTACCACGATGAGATTCTCATTCTCAACATCTGGTTAAGAATAATATTTTATAGGTTAAGTAACCCGTGATCCATTCACTACTATGAAAGACCCCATTCATGTGGATCACTTACTTAAACCTAATAGGTATTTTCTAATGAAATTGTGGAAAAATTAAATTTCGAAAACACAAACAATTTATGAGAATAAAACTTTTATTAACATAATCGAAATTATATCAGAAATATAGTCTTAGTGGGCATGCATTCGAACATTAACTACTAAAAATATTTTATTGTGAATTAGTTATCATATGAGGGGCCCCCAAACGTACATTTAACAAAATTTATTTTTGTCTACAAAATTTATTGTTACTGGTTATAACATGTTTCATACTTAATAAGCTAGTCATTCACTACAAGATTAATTTTATCACTAATAGTATAGTTTGCATGATGAAATTTATTTTTCGTAGGCAAAATCTTTTAGTGACATCGCATTTTATCCAATGATATCAGTGACAAAAAAAAAAAAAAAACAAAACAAAAAAACAAAAACAAAAACAAAACATTCATAGTCTAAGATAATTGGCTATGAAATTTTACAATTTAGTTATAAGTTAATTTGTAGATAAAGGTGAATTTTCTTATTGGATATTTTAAGTAGATCCTTCATTATATCAACATCAACATAGATATGCACCCCAAAAGGTCAAGTCAATGATGCTGTAACTTCAACTCTCTTCAACGGTTGCCTACCGCTAAGCTAATTGTAAAAAGAATTTCATTGTTAGAAAAATGCAATGGCAGTATCTCTAAATAGATCTATGTTAGCCTCTAAAGGTTCCTGAGAAACCAAAAATCCTAGTGTCCATTTTAAGACATGCATAGGAAATCCCTATAGATCCAAAACACCCTTTAATCACAGACAAAAATAATTAAGGGAGGCCTAAGAAGAACATGTCATGAGTTGAGACATCCAATAGTGCTAGAACTTTTTAGACCAATCCTATTGACCTCTTTCCACAAAACCTTCATTACAAGTTTGTTATAAAAGAATTTGACAATTAATGTTAATTGGAATTATTTATTGATAGGAATCCATCCATTCTCATGAGTTGAGCCATCTAATAGTACTGGAGCATTTTAGACTAATCCTATTGACCTCTTTCCACAAAAACTTCATTGTGGGTTTATTATAATAGAATTTGACAATTAGCGTTAATTGGAATTCTTTATTGATAGGAATGCATCTAAGAATGATATCACAATTAAAGTAAGAGGATGGAGATGTTAGGCACTCAAGTCATGCGTAATCAAATTAATGTAGCAGAAAAAACCAAATGCCAATCCCAAGATTGAATGTCTGTGAATTAAAATGGAAATATAGCAATGGTCACAGGGTTACCTTGCTGTATGGAGATTTCAAAATATCTTCCTGGATGTTGAAGGTGTAATCCAACAAACCTTGCAAACTTGCATGAACGAGTATGTTACTGTTCGATCACAACCACTGCAATTCAAGAGTAGAATTGCCTCCAACAAAAATCCACATGAGGAAGAAACAAACAAGAACCACCTTACTCTGGTGCTAGCAAGTAGTATAGGCGGCTAGGGTTTACAGAGAAAGAAGAAGATTACTGTAGGATTATTTCTGTGCTGGTTATGGTTTCCAAAACCACACAAACAACCATTCACATACCCGCAGCATATGTATATGATATACTTATCCGTGTGTGTGTTCAGTTTCCTAATCAAATTAGGAAATCATAATTATGATTAGAACCACGAGTTCTAATAATCATAATTTGGCCTATAAATTATAACTATTTATAATTTGACCACCGAAACTTCTTCTTCTCACATTTAACCCTTTAATGTTATCAAATAACATATTAAGTTCTTAATCCTCTATTGTGTGTGACCTATTAGATTTCTTGGCCTATTGGTAGTGAAATATGAATTAATCCAAACATCTTTGGGATTAATAATCTTTAATAGTTGAGTTAACCTATTAATTCTAATTAGGACTAATTTATTAATTCTGTAATTAATAAATCTATATTTAGCATATCATGAGCGGCATCTAGTAATATATCATGACTACCCAAAAGTCTAGAAAGTCAAGTGGCTTGATATCTAGCAAACAACAGTTCAATAAACTCATTTCACCATACAATATCTCATTTGGTTTAGAGTATGGAATTAGTGCTAACTCCTTCCAGAATATTAATTAATTCTGGCCCGAATATTTTAATGCTTGTTCCTGGAATCCTTTACTCATCATATGTATCAATTGGAATTATTTCCAATACACAGTCTGTAAAATGAATATATTCTTTATGGGTGAAATTGTGCATTTTTAAAATTGCTATATGTGGTTTTTGTGAATTATTTATGCTAGATGTGTGTTGGGGGCAATTAAGAATTTTTGCTTAGGGATGAGAGAAGAAGAGACTTGGGTTTTAGAAGGGAAGAAAATTCGGTTGGGAAAATAAGAATAAGAATTAATATGGTTAATTGGATAAAGCTTTGTGGCTAATTCATATGGTTTTGAGTTTAAATCCCATCAACTAAGTATTATTTTTAATTATCCTAACTAATGTTTGAATTTTATTTCTTGCATTCCAAGAAGCTACGAATATTGTCTTAAGGGAGACACAATAGTAATATTCTAATCATGTGATCTTGTCCTAAAAGAAAATCTAGAGGAGTTTTAATCTCCATTATTTTTGCAACTACTGTCCTAGCATGTTTGAATTTGAAATATTCATATTTCTTGAATTCTTTTAAATTTCCTTACACAATATTTTAGAAGATCTTGGGCTTGAATTTTAAAATGAAAATTCCAGCTCTTGGAGATTAGTTGGCTGAAATATAGGAGTGATGCTAGTGCATTTGTTTTCCAAATTAAATCACCATGATTTCTTCTCTAAAGAACTTCATTTTGCCTGTTCTTATTTTGGTGCAAAGCTGAAATTA
The DNA here is from genome assembly GCA_026120185.1 of Voacanga thouarsii. Taxonomy (NCBI): domain Eukaryota; kingdom Viridiplantae; phylum Streptophyta; class Magnoliopsida; order Gentianales; family Apocynaceae; genus Voacanga; species Voacanga thouarsii. Next base: position 2,969,140 of record JANUWF010002024.1, on the reverse strand, counting down.
TTTCCAGCTCTTCCTCTTGGTTAAACTTCTGAAAATATTCAGCAAAATTACCTTTCCCTTCCTTGCTATCAAACAGCCATTTCATATAAGCAAAAACCTGGAAATACCTTGGAATTTCGAAGCTAATATAGCTTCACTAAACCAGAAAAAATTTTCAACAAACTATAATGTATTTTAGCCACAGGAATTGGAGCATTCAACTCAGGCATTAGTTCATCTAAAGTTCTTCTTCTTCTTCTTCTTCAAGATAATGGCTGAAAACCACCATTAATAGACCTTGAAACAATCCTACTTTACAGTTGCAAAGCTATTAAAAAAAAAAAAAAATTAAACTCTTGCTAACAAACCATCCTAGATTATATGAACTCTTGTAGCTAAGTTACCAGATTTTTTTCAGCCTTGTTAGCAAAGATAAAATTCAGTTTTCTCCTTCATTTTCTTCATCATTTTGGGCCACCTTAAATACCATAGCTGAACATCTTACCTTCTTCACCAACCTTGGCCATTAGAACTCCATTAAATCACCTCAAACATCCCCTAACTTCACTTCATTCAAAATACTTTGAACTTGAAAATTAAATTCCATCTTTTGCTCCCTTAAACACTCACCTAACTAAGCTAGCAAACCAGAATTTTCACTCCTCTTGCATAGCCATTTTCGGCCTGCACCTAGACTAGAAGAGCTCTCCATTTCACTGCCAAGTTTAGCTAAATTAGTGAACTACCATTGAAGGACTAGTGACCTTCAAGAAGAAATCACCATTAGCAAATACTTCACCTCAAAAACCTCCATTTTTTCTTCATTTTGAAATTTGAATTAGCTCTAGTCTCTCACATTGGGCATAATTGAATCTCTCCCCCTCTAGCAAGGCCACTCGGCCATCACACTCCAAAGAACACTCTATCTTTTCTCTCAACTTTCTCTTGTGTTCTCAAGAACACCAAGAACACACACTACACTTCTTCAAACCTTAGCCACTTCTAATCATTCCAAACCACTCTAAATCCCTCAAATCAACTAGAATTCAATCTATACTTATCCTTAGTATGCTTTATAACACCAAAATAACTAAAGCTAATCCTTCTTTCGGATCAAACAAACCTTTTTGTTTAAGATAAAAAGAATACCAATAAGGTAAAATAAGTGCAACTATCTCATTCTTATTCTTTTCTTTATCATCTCAATCTCTCTCACTCTCTCTCTTAGCCGAATCATTGGTGGCCATCTTTGGACAACTTTAATCATTAGAGGACTCATCAAAGCACTTAAGGCCCTTTAATTGTCAAACCAACACCTTTGACCCAAAATGGTCATCAAACAAGTATTTTGTCCTAACTCCCTCATTTATTTTCGAACTCAAGATTAGAAGGGTGATGACTTATTGATATGATGATAGATAATCTAGAGGTGTTACGGAAAACAAATGCATGTTTATATGACATGGATGATTTTATGATGAATAGATTGAGATGTGTATTAGGACTATTCTATGAAGCAGATTTAGATTTTGATTTTAACATGAGGTTATAATATGTTGTTGGTATATTTGTGAATTAGGTCTATGTGACACTAGCATGAGATGATATAGTGGATAAGGGAGATTGTTGCTATTATGATTTTGCTAAAGCTTTAATATTGTTGATCTTGCCATCAATTACCATGCAAACATTTATATGGCTAACGATACTACTTTTGCTATGAAAATTATTATTATCACTCTACTTGTATGATCACTACTTTATTTATTAATAGAAAATTTATTACTACCTTTAAATACTAATAGTAATATTATTGCTACTTTAGATTCTTAAATCACTATCATCATTTTTATTATTGACATTACTACTAATATTACTATTTTTAAATAATCTTGTCACTACTAATATTATAAGTATTATTATTGCTATTGTTATTTTTATGTACCATCAATATTATTAATATTACTATTATTATTAGAAAAATATTAATAAAGTTAATATTATTACTAGTTTTTTCGCTACTAGCCATGTTATTTTTATTTAATCATATTAATATTATTAATAATATAATAAATATTGTTATTACTTTTATTAATCATTATTATTTTTCTTTAAAAAATATAATATATAAATAAATAAATAATAATATCATCACATCTATTTATGTTATTATTTTTATTATCCATATAGCAATATTATTATCTATAAAAGTATCAACATTTTTATCGATACCTTGGCCAATGTTATTATTTTTTGTTACACTCAATTAATATTTATATCACTTAGGTAACTATAGAATCAAATTATTTTTATATTAATATTAACCTCTAAATTATTTTTTTAATTAATTTTAGAACTCTTCAGCCATTTGCATCATATTTGAGTGTTGCTATTGATTATGTGTAGGTAAAGTTGGGAGTTATTTGTACTTATGCAATTTTGTTAGTTAGTTGTGAACCAATGGTGACATATACCCTGTATTTACCCCATTCAGGGTTAGGTTGCCTTGAGCAAGACTTGGAGGATTATTTTGCCAAGTGAAAACAAGAGTTCAAAGTAAGTCCTTGCATAAAGGTGTTTGTTGAACAAAAAGTGCTTTTGCAAGTCAAATGTATAAATTAACATGGAATATATACTTTGGGATGCAATTATGGACAATTTATTCCTTCTGCTAAATTAAAATAATGTTTAGTCAAGTAAAACAATAAATTTTTCTTAAACTAATTTTTATATAAGATTGTGTGAAAACCATAATTGCTACTTCAAAGGAAACACTTTGTTGATTTTACATTTCCTAAGTGGGTCGAACACAACATTGAGTACTCAATAAAGGTAGACTACGAGGACTAGTCTTTGAAGGGTTTAGTAAGTCTCTCAATAGGAGGCTACCTCTGAGGGGTGAACTCTGCCTAGACAAGATGACAGTTCTTGTTGGTCAGGCCGATCTGAGCTAATAGTACAATTCAAGTGGACTATTTATTTTTGGAGTAGACAACCAGTAAGTTTGGGTGTAGAGATGGAGGAATATCTCACCAGGTGCGCCGTACACTCACCTTGTATTAAAATGCAAAATATATAGTATCTTGATCGTTCTCTTGTCATGGTGTACAATGTGTGGTACCATGTCTGGTCATGATGTAGGGTTTCATGGCCATGACTATGATGTAGGATTTCATAGTCAACTTTTCTTGAGTGGTTATTTCTTTACAAGTTGAGCACTATTACTTTACAAATACTGATAAAACACCACTTAGTATTCAAAGATAAATTTATGGACTTGTAGACTTTTTGTTATGACTTGTTCAAAACTTACATACATAAAATGTTTACTTAAATTATCTTGAGCACATATAGGACTTACTGGGAAATATTTCTCATCACCTTTGTATGCCATTTCTTTAGATCGATCCTACTTTGACGGTTGATTTACTTTGTGTTGCCTTGAGTTTTGAAGATTCATTTGATTATATTTGTTTCTTAAGAGATTTTAGTTATTATTTAATTATTTTAAGACTTGTATTAGTATCATTTTTGGATTGTAATAAGCTTATTATTAAGTTATTCCATTCTATATTTTCTATTACCTAGTTATAAAGACCTCTTATCCTAAGGACATGGTGACATCCCCGCCCCTTTTGGGACACGTAGGTAGTGAGGTGTTACACAGTCGCATTGGCCAAGAATTTCTCGAGTAATAATTCCTACAAGTGGCCGTGAGATATTCGTGCCTACTATTAGGAATGGTAAATCTTTTATTGACCCTCTCAATACATTGTACCCAATATCTCTCTTATAGGCGAGCCTCAATTTGACTCCATATATTAGAATCACCGTACAATGCTCAACATACAAAGTACCTTAGAGATCTCAACTCTAAGGATACTTGCACGTTTGCTATAACGAGATTTTATGACTGGCGCTAAATAGTTATTCATGTAATTATCCCATAGTTAGGTCATCCAATGTACTTGTTCTAGTAACAAGCATCCACGTGTTAACTTTAAATATCACAATACTTACAGATGTGAGAACCGCCGCCTGATTAAATTAAGAAGTATAACACGTGCTAGTCTTGACGCATTAATAATATCCTATCTCATTAATACTATGACTAGGGATAATTTAAGTACGAACACTGTACAATGTAGTAGGAATCTCATACCATGATTTCTATCATGATTTTCTTAACACAGTGTTGCAATTAGAACTTTATCTAATAGTTATATATTCACACAAAAATATAAATAAAGCAAACTAACAGATAAGGAATGCCTTGTATTATGCAATAAATGTACAAAATATAGTACGCATGTGCTTGCCTCTAGGGCATAATACTAACAAACTCCCACTTGCACTAAAGCCACTCATTTATGTATCTAATATCAAATGACTTAATATGACTATCATATTTCTTTTGGGATAGTGCATTTACTAAGTAGGTCAGCTATGTTCTCATTAGTGGGAACTCTCTCTATCTTTATGTCTTCTCTATCTATGATTTTTCTAATCAAATGAAAACATCTGAGTATATGCTTGGATCGTTGAAGAGACCTTGGCTCCTTTACTTGTGCAATAGCTCCATTGTTGTCACAATATATAGAAATTGGTTCAGCAATGCTAGGAACCACGCCAAGCTCCATTACGAACTTCTTGATCAATATTGCTTCCTTAGCTGCTTTAGAAGCTGCTATGTACTTAGCTTCAATCGTTGAGTCAACAATAGTATCTTGTTTGGAACTTTGCCAACTTATTGCCCTCCATACAACTTAAATACATAACTAGACTGTGATTTAAAATCATCTTTATTAGATTGAAAATTGGTATTAGTATACTCGTTTATTTTCAAATCACCTTCTCCATAAACGAAGAATACATCCTTAGTCCTTCGCAAGTACTTAAGGATAGTCTTCACAGCTGCCCAATAACCCTCACCAGGGTCAAATTGGTATCTGCTTGTCAAACTGAGAGCACAGGATATATCGGGCCTAGTACATATCATATCATACATGATGGATCCAAGTACATATTAAATTCTACTTATGTGATCCCTTTCAACTTAAGTTTTTGGAGACATCACCTTTGAAAAGGCTTACCCTATGAGATATGGGTAAGAATCCCCTTTTGGATTTATCCATGCTAAGCCTCTTTAGCATTTTATCTATGTATATAAACTGTGAAAGACCTGGCAACCTTTTTGATATATCTCTACAAATCTTAATTCTAAGAATATAGGTTGCTTCTTCAAGATTTTTCATGGAGAATTTCTTAGACAACCAAACTTTTACTGATTGAAGGACAGGTATATCATTTTTATAAACAATATGTTATCTACATAAAGCAACAAGAAAATGACTGCACTTTCACTAACCTTCTTGTATACACAAGCTTTATCCATGTTTTGAATGAAATCAAACTCTTTGATTGTTTTATCAAAATAGATGTTCTAACTCTTAGAAACTTGCTTAAGTCCATAAATGGACATTTGCAGCTTGCATACTTTTGTGCTATCGTTAGATGTGAAACCTTCAAGTTGTGTCATATATACTTTTTCATTTCAGCTTCCATTTAGGAAGGTGTTTTTACATCCATTTGCTAGACCTCATAGTCATAATAAGCGGTAAGTGTTAGGAGTATTCTTATGGATTTTAGCATAGCAACTGGTGAGAAAGTTTCGTCATAGTCAATATCATGCTATTGCTGATAACCCTTAGCAACCAGTCATGCTTTATAGGTAACTATATTACCATCCATATTGGTTTTCTTCTTGAAAACCCATTTACACCCACTAGATTTGATTCCTTTAGGTGGATCAGACAAAGTCCATACTTGGTTGTTGTACATAGAATCCATTTCTGACTTCATGGCATCAAGCCGTTTGTCAAATTCTAAACTATTTAGAATATCCTTATAAGTACTAGGCTCATCTTCATCTATAAACAATACATCATTGTGGTCACTTATGAGAAATCCATATCTCTCAGGTGCCACAAGTATCCTACTCGACTTACGAGGTTCTTGTATAGATGAAGGTTCATCTATTATCTCAATAGATGTAGAATCGACGGTTAATCTTTGTTTGTTTGTTCTTCTTGAACTCACTAAGTTCAATTTTACTCTCATGGTCTCCTTTGAGTATGTGCTCCTTCTCTATAGTGTATGAGTACTCTTAGATTGGAGTGGCCAAAATGCCTCTAGTATGGTATAGTGCTTCGATTTAACTAGGTGATAAGAGTTTCTAGGAGTTCCTTTGAATTTTGAATTTTGAATAATGGTTGAATGAATAGTGGAGATTTGTTAGGTAAATTGTTTGCTAATGGTGACCGAATAGTGAAGGGTTTTTAGCTCTTTAATGGTGGCTTTCGGCTGCCTAGTTTGAAGAAAGAAAAATGAAGAATGTTCTAAACACACTGAATTGAGCTACGAAATTCTAGTGTATGGAGCTGCAAAATTCTGGTTGTTTTGAAAGGTTTGATAGCTGAATTGTTAAGTGTTTGAAGAAGCAAATCAAGGTTTTTAATTTTCAAACTCAAGTCATTTTGAGTGGAGGAAAGTTAGGAGTGTTTTAGGGTGCTCTAATAGTGTTCAGTTGCTATGGCTGGAGGAAGAAGAAGAAGTGTTTGGCTTTGCTAGTGAAAAGGTCAAAAATATGAAGGTAAAGGGAAAGAGAAAAACTAATTTGCACATTGCTATCAAGGCTGGAAAAATTCTGGCTACCTACCTTAAATGAATATAGAAAATTTAAGAGGTTGTTGAGCAAGAATTCAATTTTTTTTAATAGATTTTGTAGCTACAATATAGGAGCATTTTAAGGTCCTTCCATGGTGGTTTCCAGCTGGCTACAATAGTGAAGAACAAGATCAAATGATCAGATGATCCTTGGTGTTGAATGCTCAAGAGTTTCATGGAAAAATAAAGAGAATATTGTATAACCATTATGATTTGATTTTTGAATAAAGCTTGACATTGATTCTTGCTACTTTATTCTTTTGATATGACAGCTGGAATGGTAAAGATGTTTTCCAACTTTTGCACTCATCAAAGGAAAGTAATCTTGCTTGAAGGCTCCTAATGCTAGCTGGAATTTTTTGTGACTTAACAAGGTGCATGGCCGAAACTTTAAGGAAATGAACTCGGAAGATTTCAAGCTTTTCCCTTGGACTAAGAATTAGTTGCTCTAAGTTTTCATGGAGTTTGAAGTAGGAAGCTTAGTCTTGAAAAACCAGAATATTTCTAAATCCATTATCTTAGAAATGTTTTAAACCTTCAATCCATAATTCTTTCGTAGCATTCAGCCAAGTTGTTCTAGATGTGCTGAAATTTTCAAAAAGCAAGGCTCTAAGAGTTCAAGATAGATCATATTAAAATAAAAGAATTCAAGAATCAATGGATTTCAAATTCGAACTTGTTAAGGCATAATTCACAAGATAATAGGAAGCTAAAATTCCCTAAGAAGATCACATGACTAGAGAATTTCCATAATGAGCTGTCAAGACATCATTCCTAGATTCATGGGATGTAAGAGAATAATTTAAATATTAGTTAGGAGAATTTAAAAACAAGAACAAACAATTATTAGTTTTGATGGGATTTGAACTCAAGTACCTAGGAATTAGTCACCAAGCTCTAACCACATGACCTCATTAATTCTTATTTCCTATTTTCCCAAAATAATTATCTTCCTTCCTAAATCCTAGGCTTCACTCTTCTCTCTTTCTCTCTCTCTTTCAACTTAAAATTCCTAAAATCTCTTAACTCTAACTAAAATCCCCAACTACCATAAACTCTCATCAAGCACATATAATTCATTTCGAACACTTACAAATAATTTTAAAACTCATAAATTTCTTCTAGAAAACTTGTGCTCATGCAATATGTCATAAAATGCAATTCTTCCCTCTAACCCTATGGTAAGCTTAGGTGTGGTTTTACAGTTGCCATATAGATGGTTAAATTTATCATTTGAACTTTTTTACATTCTTTCTTGATGTCGATACTTCACTGGCCAAAGTTTGGTGATCTGTAAAAAGTTGCCTAAGATGGGAGAAGAAGAGAGGTGAAAATATCATAAAGAAGAGAAAACTCTCTCAATAATCTCTTGCTTTCTTAACCTAGTCCTTTTTTGTATTTATTCTTGCTCAAATTCTACCAACTTTAATAGATAGCATAAAAGTAGATGAGTGGCATTGATGTACAACATATTCTAATTCTATGTTTGAGTTGATCAAGAAATTACAATAGTACTCCTTTAAAAAAGCCTCTTAGAGTTGATTCGAGGTACATCTTATATGAACCCTTACCTTGGTAGCATAACTTTTATGCACCTTAAAGGTATTCTAGGGTCTTCATGTTCTGTGAACCGGATAATTGTCATATATCATGCAAATGAGGTAAACATAGAGCAATGTGTGCATTGTATCTATTTATCTTTTCAAGGATATTGTTTTCTCTGCTACTACTAGAAAAAGTAATTGCCAAGAACTATTTCTCATAGATACTAGGTTGTTCTTTTTCTGTAGCCACCCTGCAGTTTCTACATCATTGAGGTGGAATTTTGCTTTCTTAGATTTTATCGTAGGTTTTACTTTTTGAGTATAATTCATGAAGTTGCTTACAATATCTAATCATTTTCTTTTTATTATATTCCTTTTTTGCTTTTATAAGTTTTTTTATTGCTCTTCTTTTCCTTTATTCTAATTAATGACATCTTTCCTTTATGTTCATAATAGCATAGGTACAAGAAGCTTCTGTGCATCATCGGTCTTAAAAAAGACGTATTCTTCAGCTACTTATATAATGTTATGAGGAGGCTATAGAAAGATATGTGTGAAAATAGAGACTAGGCATGTCCTGTATGAAACCATGTTTGTCTAGAATGAGTTTCTAACTTGTGGAATTCAAAATATTTTCTAGAATACTCTTTAGATAGTCACATTGGTGTAAGTCCAAGCTCTACCACTTGGCCTTCAAGAATTCTCTATTTTCTCTCTTAACTTTCAGATATCACTCATTTTCTTAGAAACCTCCACTCAAAGTTCATTCCTTTTGTTCCATCATCATTATTTAGGAATAGGGATGGTTTTTTACTGTCAGGAGCACCACAAATGGCAAGGGAGTTCTGACAAATATGACCAAATAAAAGCAAAGATGAACTGTTAGTAATGTTCAAAGCTTATGAATGTACTGTTTTTGAACCATCTGTTATTGATTGCCAGAGAGGAAATCAGAATTTACCAAGCAGTGAATTTGTGCCCTAATTATCGTAAAACATTTTCTTATTTCCCGTTTAAATTGGAACCATTGTAGGGGAGTTTTATTTAGATTGGTAGGGTTAAAAAAGGGAGGGGTATAGAAGGAAATTCAAAAAATGGAGTAGGAAAAATGGAAGAAGATCTAGGAGAAGTTGATGACTTATAGTGGAAGAACTATAAATAATGATGGTAGTTCCAACAATGATTGGGAGCAAAGTATAGAGGTTCGAAATTCGGGACTAATAGCAGATGATGAGGTTGGCATTGGAGGAGGGGATTGGGTAAGGGCTAATTTGGGGAAGAAGTTGCCAACTCCCAAGGTGATTTGTAGAGGGCTTGATAAGTTTGTTGTTGGACAAAAAAGAGCTAAAAAGGTTTTGCACATTTCTTGTTTCAATGTTATAACTTTGGTGGTGGATTTTATTGGGTGTGTTGTTTATGGAAATTGGGAAACTAAAAAGTTGAATGAGTAACCTCTAAAATGTGATTATTAGCTTCCTTCAGATGGTTTTGGGTGGGATTTTGTTGTGTTTGTGGTCTTCAATTTACCACAAATGCCATTGTCTTTAGTATTGTTTTGTTTATGCTTAAAATATGCTAGACTTGTTTGCATTTGGTTTTATGAGATATACGAATGTATATCTAATTTTTCAAAAAAAAAAATGGTTATTTGATCTTGATGATGATTACATTTGTTGCATGATGTAGACTTTGTGTTTTCTTGTTGCTTAAGAATGAATTTGCACAAAATTTCTCTCCAACTTGCTAAACTTCTAAATCTATAATTCTATGAAATTAGTGGCATTGCACATCCTTAAGCTTCTGAACGAATTGATTTTTGTTTTTATTTTTATGTATAGGTACCTTTTGTTGTAGTTTACAATCAATGTAAGAGGATTTATCACTCCTTGTTGTAGACAAAGTAAGTCTCATGGGTTTTGGTCAGCTATTCTACATTCTTATGAAACATTTGATGTCCAATTCATTTATTGAAAACTTGTATTCCAAATTTGCATTTTCAATTGAATTTATTCGATTAGTATACAAAAACTAACATTTGCATTGGCGAACTTAAAAAGAATGTTGGTATTCACTGAATATTTCAACTACTAAAACTTGAACTCATTGATTGTTTGATCCCAATACTCTATATTGTAGAATGCCTCTCTTATGAACAATAACAACATTATTGAAATATGAAGTGAATAACAGTGAAACGCTTTTTTTTTTTTTTTAAAAAAAAAGAGGCTCATATTAGCACCCAAAATTGCATCTTGCTTCATCAGTTCTTTGTGTGAAACCCCACCTAAAGTCAACCCTAGAGTAAGGGGTACAGGATGCATATTATATTATTTTGCATGAATATATATATTTTTGAATGATTTTATGTACTTTAGAATTATAATTTATAGGTTAAACGGCGCAGTTATGCTTATTGAGTAGGAAGGGCAAATCAGTAATTTTGCTTGAGGTCAAAATAGGAAGATGGCTTGAGAATTAAATAAGAAGAATATTTGAGTGAGAAAATAAGAACAAGAGTTGGTGTGGTTAAGTGGTTAGAGCTTTGTAATTTAATTTCTAAGGTCATGAGTTCAAATCCTATCACTTAAGTTTTATTCATGATTATCTTAGTTAAGCTTGAATTTTTGTTTTCTTACATTCCTTAAAGATAGGATTATGTTGTCCTAGGTGAGACATGAAGAGATTGTCTTAATCCTATCATCATGTCCTAAAAAGAATTCTAGAAAAATTCTTGTCCTTTTTATTACCTCTAGCTTATCCTAGCATCTTCACAATTTAAATTTGTTCAAAACTCATCAAAATTCATCTTTTAATTCCAGAAAATTCTATGAGGATTTCTTGGCTTTGGATTTCAAAAATTGATCTTGGAAGTTGGAGGATTGACCAAAAAATAAGAGAGGAGTTAGGAAGGGTTCCTAAGGGAAATCAATCACCATGGTAGAACTTTCAACTCATCTTCATAGTGTTCATGTTCTTGATGAAGGAAACAAGGAAATTTTTCAGATTTTTGAGCAGTCTAGCTTTCAAAAAACTCAACCAGTTTCCTTGCTCATTTGCTACCAGAAAAATGACCAAATCATATAGCTTGAAGACTGTAATTTCAGTGCAAATTTGGACTGCATAAAACTGTACAAAATTAGGAAAAAATTCTGGGCAATTTCACTGTACAACAACCTGAAAATGAAGCTGTTTTTCTGGTCATCAATCCAGCAAAAATCCTCTGCTTTTCCTCTAGAAAGAAGGTTGGAAACCAGCCGTAAGAGACCCTCAAACACCTCTCAAAATTCCCTGCAAATCGAGCTGAAGAAGTGTAGAAATTCTGCACAGAAAATTCAGCAAACCTTTCGAAACCTTGAACACCATGAAACCAGAAAATTCCCAGCTTGTCTCCTTAGGCCTAGACCAAAGAAACTACCCTCAAACCTCTATAAAATGAACCTTGTTCAGCCATGAACTAAACACCATTAACCTCTCCACTTACCTTAAACACTTGGACTCCATAATCACACCTCAAATATCTCTTAAGATTACTCCATTCAAATTACATTTGAACTTCAAAAATTTCTAGAATTTTGCTCCTTGAAAATACTCTTGAATTAAGCTACTAAACCAGAATTTCCTCTACCATTAAGCTCTGAATTTCGGCCAGCCTTAAAGCCTTATTAGACTTCATTCATTTCAGCAAAATAAACCAGCCCACTCGGCTCCATTAAAGCACAAAGAAACCTCCATCAATCAAACACCATTAACATATCCTATACTTCAAACCACTCCTCAATTCCCTCTATTTGAATTTCAAACAAAATCAGCTTATTCTCTTCTCTCCTAGCTGAAAACCGAGACTCCTAATTCCCCTAAACTATTCAGCTAACACCCTCCCAGATTTCGTGCAAACCTTTTCTCAAACTCTCTCAATTTTCACTGTGAACACCAAGAACAGACACTACATTTCTTCAAGTCAAAACCCACCCTAAACACCTCCAATCACTCTCAAATACTCCAGATTACTCCAACATACTCCCTAGTATTCATTTTTGGTATTTATAACACAAAATCTCGCAAACAAGAAATTGCATTCAGATAAAAAAGACCAATTTTTTTTCTTGAAGGTCTCGAGAACATCATCAAGGTAATCAAGAATAGCTCATTTGTTCATCTTCTTCCACTAAACCTTCAATGTACCATGCTAATGATCTCTCTCTCTCTGTCTCTCTCTCAGCCAAAATGGTTGATCAACAACCATGGCTGTTTGTTTTTTTCTCTTGGACAATTCAAGACTCTCAATCACGTGAACCTTCTTAAGTCTTCATTGAAGTAATCGTCAATAAAGTATTTCTCCTTAATCCTCCTTTTTAATTCTGCATTCATGACTCTTAAATGTTAATATGAAGAGTAGAATATGAATGGGGGATTGTGTGTATGTGTAACACCCCGCTACCTAGGCCCACCAGGGCCAGGGATGTCGCTCCGTCCAAAGGACAAGGGGTCTTTATAACTAGGACACACAAATATAATAGCGGAAATAAAATGATACTTCAACTTAAAATTTATTACAATCCAAAAGAAATAATAATAAATCCAAGAATACTCAAAACAAATCCATAATAAAAATTCATCTGTTCTCAGCTCTCCCAACATTACACAAAATAAATCCTCAGAAAATTCTTCCAAAGCAGACAATATATAGCTACTCATGCCCACAGCAGGATGGACCTAAAATCATGATAAAATGGTGGTGAGACAGAAATCTCAATAAGTTCGTGTGTGCTTCGGGTGTTTAGTGAAAACAGCTCGTGGATGCAAAGTGTGAAACCTTTATAAGAGAAATATTGGCAAGCAATAATATTAGTAAAAAACAAGAGTGGCGTTTTGGCTTTTCCAGCCATACATAAGTAATAAAATCAACCACTTGAAAGATAGGGATATGGGTTACCATACGTTGGGCCCCATAACCGGTCAGAATGCCGACACTTTGTGTAGACTGACAAAAGTAGGTGATCGGCCTACTGGGTAAGATACTCCTCCTTCTCTATACCTAAACAACAACTGGGTGTCCATTCCGGCAAACCACAGTCACTTGACTTAAAACAAACTGCTAGCTCGGACCGGCACGACTCACTGGATTGACATCTTATCCCGGAAGGACTCACCTCTCAGAGGTGGCCACCTACTGAGAGACTTACCCTAACCCTTCAAAGACTTGTCCTAGTAGTCCACCCTTATTGAGTACTCAACGACGTTTCCCACTTGGGATAAAATGAACAAAACACTGTTCCACATGAAAATGGCAATTTATGGGTTTTCCAAAGTCTTTAACAAAATCAGTTTTAGAAAGAGTTTGAGTTTGAGTAAATCTGCCCATTGGCTTTTAAATAATTCAAATGTTTGAAATAAGAAAGGATTTAACCCTCAATTGCCTTTACATAAATGAGTGTCCATGCACTCTACACTTGGCTTGCCATAATAAACATTTTGCATCAAACAGGTTTTATGCAGAAGCTTACCTGATTCTTGCTCACAATAACAAGGTCTCCAACGGCAGACCTAACCCCATGTGGGCAAATACAAATCACAATCAATTTCAAGCCACAAACTACTTCCTTAATTTTAAATTGACTCAACTTACTACTACCATGATCCTAGTATCCCAAGCTTTAAGGTTAAACAATAAGTAAATAGGTTTAAGAGTTGAGCCTAGTACAATTATTTAAAATAATTAATGGTTTGGGAAATAAATTTAATAAGTTGAAAGCTTAAATATTGTTAGGAAAAATTTAGAGTTTATTTGATCAAGAGTTCTAGGTAGTATTAAATAAAATATTGATTTATTAATAATTTAGTTGTTAGAAAATAATTGGTAGCTAAAATTAGTTGAAAATAAATTTAATGAGTCTCACTTGAACAATATTAAATAAATTCTTAAGGAGTTTTGATTAGAAGATAATAGTTAAATTTTTAGTAATATATATTCTACTAATTGTAATTATTTTCATAAAGGCTTTAATTGATCTCATTATATTAAGTAACACACACACACACACACACACACACACACACATATTTTTTATTTTTCTAGCAAAAATCATTATTTGTTTGACTAAAATATCCTTTATATATATGACAATCCAAATCTACCCTTCCTAGGGTTTTTTTTTCCATCGAAAATATTAAGAGAAATTATTTTATTGAATATTTTATTCATGAAGTAAAAATTTGTTTGGGGACAACTAGATCATGATCAAATTCCCATGGCTAACCACAATCAATACATACACAATCTTTTAATTCATCAAATCATCCAAATCATGCATACAAGCATAGCTCTCAATTTATCAACACATGATCTAACCCCTACTAGCATAAACATGATCATGGCTTCAATATTAATCCATCATGAATATAAACTCTATTAAAAAAAGGTGACATAATCTCTAACATACTTCATCACATATACTACTTATGACATGCATCAACCTCAAATCATCATATAATCATCCAAGACAATCCTTTCATGCATAAATCACATCTCATTCACAATCATACATATATTAATATTTCAATCTCAACAATATATATATATATATATATATACACACACACACACACACTCAAATCTTACCACCATCTACCTATTATCATTATCACCCTAGAGACATGCTTCTAGAGTTTAAAAGAAGGATTGATGGTACTTACTTGGTTGATGAACGCCTTGAAGGAGTTTAGAGTAGATCTCAACTCCTAGGTGTCTTACTTTGTCCAAAGGAGATGGCGAGAGCATGATTATGGAGAAGAAGTCATCCGGCCAAGGGAGAGGAGTTTCGGCCGTGAGAGAGAGAGAGGGAGAGAGAGATAGATAGAGAGAGAGAGAGAGAGAGAGAGAGAGAGAGAGAAGAAGAGATCATTAGTATGTTTATTCGCATAGGTTCTCACTAGAGATCATGTTTGGAGAAGATGAAGTTGATAGAGTAAATTTACCTTGAAGATGTTCTTGTCCTTCACAGAAATTTCTGCTTTTGATCCGAAGTAGCAAGATGATTTGAGGAGTTTGATGTTAATAATAGTGTTGATGGACTCACAACAGTGAGTAGGTCAAATCTGGAAGTTTTTGAGAGGATTTGAGATGGTTTGGAGGGGTATTAAGTGTAGGGAAGAGGTAGGTGTTCTTGGTGTAGTGTGTGTGTTCTTGGAGATTGAGAGATTTCAAGAGGTTGTTCTTGTGCAGCTGCCGAATTTTTGTGAGGGATAGGGCTGGCCGAATTTTTGTAGGGTTTAGGGAGTTGTTTCTCTAATTTGGAAGAGAAAAGGAAGGGTTAGTTGTCACAATCATTGGAGAATATTTTTAGGAAGTGAATTTGGAAACTAAATATTCTAGGATATCTTGATAATTTGGAGAGCTTTGAAGGTCTCCTATGGCCAACTGGTTGAGCAGCTTTTCTGAGGAATTAAAGCTGATTTAAGGTGGCTTATGGTGGCTGAAACTAAGGTGCACAATGATGAAGAAGATGTCTGGTCATTTGAGTAAGATATTATGGAAGGTTGCTAAACAAGGATGGCTGGAATTTTGGAAACCAATCAAGCTAAATTGCAGGGATTTGTTGGAGAGATTTTCGGACAGCCATTGCTGAATTTCGTGCAGAAGCTTGAGGGAAACAATAGAGCTCTGTTAATGGAGGTTTAAGGAAGGTTTTGACAGATTAAGGTTGGTGTTTCGGCCAGAAGAAAAATAGGAAACAAAGCTGGAACTTTGGACTGCCCAGCATTTCGCTGACCAGGAATTTTTCTGGGCAGAATTTCGGCTGCCACTTCCAGCCAATTTGCAGCGAGTTTTGAAGGGAATTTCAAGGTATTCAAGGCTGGTTTACAGCCTTCTTCATGAAGGAAAAACATGGCTAAGGTACTGAACAAGATCTGGAAGAAAACAGCTTGGTTTTGGACTCTCAAAACTGTTTTTCGTACAGGAATTTTTCCTGTTTTGCTCCATCTTTGAGCAGTCCGAAATTGGTCAAGAATTTTCAGGTTTCAAACTGATCCTAAAGAGCATTTTTCTGGCAGCATTTGGGAGGGAATGTTAGCTAAAAATTTCGACATTTTGAAGGTACAACAAGCTGGAAAATTTCAGCTTATGCCATGAAGGAAGATGAACTAGTCTAGAGTGAAATTTCAGCAAGCTTACTAGAGGGATTTTACCTCTTGGAATTTCCCACCATTCTTCCACATTTTTCAGACCATGAGAAGCCTTTTACTAGGGCATTTTGATCCCACAAGATCACAGCATTTTACTGAAATTTCTGGAAAGAAAATGGATAGAACATCTTGATTAAACTAAGAAGTTGAAACCTAAGTAAAACCAAAGATCAAGGGAACAAGAATTCCCTTTAGGAAATTCGAGTAGGGCAAAAGAGTGGAATGAGAATAATCCTAGCATGACTCTCTTAGGACATCATCCCTACCTTACTCTAAGCTCCTAAGACCGAAATTTCCTCCACTAAGCAAAAATAAAATTTAATCTAGCTAAAGCTTCTATGATGAAATTTGAACCCAAGACCTCAAGAATTAATTCCAGAGCTTTAACCACTACACCACAACAACTCTTGTTGATATTTTCACTAGAAAATTATTTTCTATTCAATCCACAGGCTATCTCCCTATTTTCACCTCGGGCAAAAATTACCATCTTTCCCTTCTCACACAATATTCACCAACAAGACTTCAAGACAATAAAACCCGAATCCAAAACACATAAAAATCATAAGAAAATATATTTAACCATGAAATAAAATATGATATGCATCCCAACCTCCTTACTCTAAGGTTGGTTTTGATCAGGGTTTCACAGTATGCATGTGAATGAAGGAGTTGGGATTAGGACATGAGAATGGTTGTACATAATTAAGCTATATGGATTTTCTTGAGAATCAATGTATGTTCATCATGCCTTAGGAGAGTTATGGATGTTTAAAGCATGTTAGATGTTATGACACCTGTGGTCAATAGGATTTTTATATTCTTATTTCCATTGAAGCCATGACTGATGATTATGCCTAGCAAGGATTTTGCCATGTGATAGTATGTGTTGATTTAAGCTTATGTTCATGAATGGACGGACTAGTTTATTTTTTGATGTTGGGGAATGTGTTCATGAATCTTGTTTAGCAATAGGAAAATCATGATTATTTCCTTGTTGATCCTAGGTTAATTTTATTAATAAATTTTATTACCTAATTAAAATTATTACTATATATTTTTTTCTAAAGATTTTGAAATTCCTAGGAAGTTTTGGAATTGGAATATTAAATGAAATATTGGTATTTTTCTAGTCAAATAAATAATATATTTTATTAAAAATAATATATATATGTATAATAATAAATAAGATCTTTTATATAGATAATAATAATAAATAGAATATTAATGACCTTGTGGACTATAGTTTAAAACTTTTACCTATATTCGTAAATGTTATTTATATTAAAATTTATTTGTTATCTATTAATAAAAAATTTAATAAAACTTATTTATTATTAATTTTATTTACTACTAATTATTTATTATCTATTAATTAAAAATTAATTGTAATTTATTATTTATTTATTATCATATTATTTAAAAATTACCATTTATTAATATTATTTAGGATTTAGTATTATTCAACATTTAAACGCTAGTTTATTTATTAATAATAATGCTCAAGATTCATTATTTGAACATATAACTTATTAGTAATTATTTTAGAACCCCTAGTTATTTTGACTTAGCAAGCTAGGTTTATTTTATAAAATTCTTTATCATCTAGCCTTAAAGCTTAGAACATTAAGGTCATGGTTGTAATTAGTTGAATTATGAATTATTTATGTAAGGCAAGTATAGCTCGAGTATAACCTTATGCCTTGTGTTTACCCCAGGTAGGGTTAGGTCAGACTTGGAGGATTTTTGAGTTCAAGCAAGCAAAGGCCCAGGTAAGCTTCTGCATGGAGTCATTTGATGACAAAAATTACTGTGGTAAGCTAAATGTAATGTGTATGGACATTCATTTTGTAAAGACAATTAAGGACTATTTTTTCTTTTATTTCAATCAAGCAAATCATTTGAAAAATTAATCAAGCAGTTTTACACAAAATGTTAAATTCTTGTCAAAAACTTCTTTCTAAAACCCAACTTTGACAAGAATTTTAGAAACCCTTAATTGCCATTTCCAAGTAAATCAATGTATGATCAATTTTCTCCCAAGTAGGACAAACAACGTTGAGTACTTAATAAGGATAGACTACTAGGACTAGTCTTTCAAGGGTTAGGATAAGTCTCTCAGTAGGTGGCCACCTCTGAGGGGTAAGTTCTTCCCGGATAGGATACCAGTCTGTTAGGTCATACCGGTCCGAGCTAGCAAGTTTCAGTCATGTGGATTGTATGTTTTCGGAGTGGACAACCGGTAAATTTAGGCATAGAGATAGAGGAGTATCTCTCCCAGTAGGCCGTACACCTACTTTTTGTCAGCATGCTCAACGTGTGGCATTCTGACCATTATATTGTCATGGGGCCCAACGTGTGGTAACCTATGGCTACTTCTTTTGGTAGTTGTGTTTATTGTGCACATGTATGGTTTGAAAAGTAAAACACCACTCTTTATTTTCAATATTTATTTAATGCTTGCCAGTACTTTCTCTTATGAAATTTTTACAACTTGCATACATGAACTGTTTTACCCGAAACACTCAAAACACACACAGGCTTACTGAGATTTTATCTCACCACCCTTTTATGCCATGTTTTCAGGGCAATCCTGCTGTGAAGGTCATTAGCTAGATTGATGCTTGTGATTCTGAAAACTCTTTGTTATTTTCCTTATGTGATATTTTGAGAGATTGTTGCAAACAATTTATTTTGGATTTGTTCATGTATTTTTTGGGTTGTAATAAGTTTAATTTTAAAGTTTTTATTTTATTTTATTTTATTTTATGTGTCCTAGTTATAAAGACCCATTGTCTTATGGACGGGGCGACATTCCCGGCCCTATTGGGCCTAGATAGTGGGGTGTTACAAGTGGTATCAGAGCCTAGGTTTAGACAAATATTGACAGTATATGTTTTGTTTTATTAAGTTTAAATCTTTTGACTAACCTGTCTTGTTTATGTTGTAAGATGGTTAGAATGCTTAGAACTGCAAGGAAAGGGCAGCAATGGCATCCACCCATCCTTATCCACTTGGAAGACCTACTAGTGCCTTAGCTTGCACTACAGCCGCACCACAACCAATTATACCCCTGGATGATAGCAGTGACGATGAGGTCTAGATTATTGAGCCACCCCCAATACCTGTGATAGACTTGGTTACTGACAGTGAAGACGAGGAGATTGACATGGAATATGTTCCCCTCTCTCCTAGTCCCATAATTGACTTGACAACTAATAGTGATGACCCGCAGGAGATAAATTATGAATCTCCACCTAGACCTTCCTTTATACCCCCACCCAACCAGGTTGAAACCTGGGAGAGTTCTAGGAGTCCCGGGAAGGAGCCAATGGATGGGTTTGCGAATGGGGCTAGGATAGACTTCACTAGGAATTCTGGGAGATGGTTGTATGATGCCGACTTTGAAAACTCTGATGAGGATTAGAGAGGCTAAGTGCTGCTATGATTAGGATATTTTATTTATTGCTTTCTGGAAACTCCTATGCTAAGGATTTTATTTATGTTTACTACTTTATTCCCGAATTTATGCAAATAAGAGTACCGGGAGAGCTCTAATGTTTGAGAAAATTTTATATGCAATTCTTTATACAAAAAAAAAAAAAAATTGCATATGATTTTCTTTTGCTTAAACCTGAATATGAATGCATGCTCAATTTAAATGTTTTAAACTTGAATGCATAAACTCATTATCTGGGGCATAGTTTAGAATGGCACCCAAGCATCGTGCCGCCACAGCCAGCAGATGGGCTCCGGAGGCAAAGCATATGACATTGGAGTTTGGGACGACTCAAATGCCATCACCCAACCGGGGGGATGAGGACAAGCCGGATCTGGAAATGGGGTCAGAAGAACCTGTCAGAGTGATAATAGGGCAAGCATTCAGCAAGATGACCGAGATTCTTCAAACTCTAACTAAACGGAGGAATCCAAAGGGGGAGGATGAAGTGTTGGAGCGGTTTCTGAAATTTCAATTGCCCATCTTCTTGGGAGAAACCGAGCAGGATCAGAAAGCTGAACATTGGATAGAAAAGATGGAAGACATCTTTGCTACGCTTCATTACACTGAGAAGCGAATGGTAAAGTTTGCTGCATTCCGATTGAGGGGCCCAACTCTGGCATGGTGGCAACGGGTCCAAGACGACTGAGAGATGATTGACCAAGACTCGACATGGGCCAATTTTAGGGAAGCATTCAGAGTTGAATATATCCCTCAGTGGATAGTTGAGAAGCGAGACGATGAGTTCCAGAATCTAAAGCAATGAGGTATAACGGTGGCTTAGTACGCGACATGTTTTATTTAATTGTCAAAGTATTGCAAGAGATTGGTGGACATCGAGCAGAACCGAACGAGATAGTTTGTCAAGAGGCTAAGGCAGGAGTTAAGAAGGGCGTTGGCACCTTCTCCACCAACGACCTACTCAGGGGCTATGGACATAGCCACCCGGACTGAGAATGAAGATCGCAACAGAACGGTACCAAGACCTTTCCTATCGCCAAGACAACCGCCGAGACCTTTCCAGAGGCAATAGCTCAACAAGCGCACTGCCAACCAACAATGGCAAAATCGGAGAAAGCAAGCCCGGACAGCACCGGTTGGTCCTACACAAAATCTTCTATTATGCTGGCACTGTGGAAAAAGGGGCCACACAAAGAAAACTTGTTGGTCCAGAGAAGGTGAGAAGAAATGCTACCACTGCGGAGACCCGAACCATCTGTGAAATGCCTGCCCTAAACTTCTCCGAGTCAGACAAGGAAACCCAGCTCAGATCTCGGGAGCTAATTGAGCCAATGCCATGGGAGCTTTCAGGGGTGCAGCGCAGAAGCCGCAGGTGAAAACAAAAGTTTTCGCTCTTAACCAAGAGGATGTTGGAGCTGATGCAACAGTGGTAGAAGATACGTTTACTATCCACGGTCATTCCGTTGATGCATTGATAGACCCTGGATCTACCTATTCCTATTTAAACAAGAATTATGCATGTCATTTGGGTTGGGATAGAGTAGAACTACCTTTTACTTTGTTAGTGAGTACACATTTGGGGAAAATGGTGCAAGCAGATCGGTATGTGCGGAATTATAAAATTGAAGTGGGGAGAGAAAGCTTGGAGGGAGATTTGATAGTCTTGGCTATTGATGATTATGATTTGATATTGGGAATGGATTGGCTAGCGAAGCATGGGGCTAGAGTACATTGTAAGAATAAATCGATTCAGTTTATTAGACTGGGATGTGATATGTTGGAGTTCAACGGCAAGAAAGTAAAAGAATTGAAGTTTTTGATAGTTAGGGAAAAGCTCGAAAATTGTTGAAGCAAGGATGTCAATGATATTTGGCTTATGTGATAAATAAGCTAATGGACTAGTGCACTCTTAAGGATATCAAGGTGGTAAAGGATTTTCCCGACGTGTTCCCTGCGGAACTCACTTCTCTACCTCCCAATCAGAAAGTTGAGTTCACCGTTGATCTAGTTCCACGAGCAGAACCGGTGTCCTAAACTTCATACCGGATGGCACCGGCGGAGCTGAAAGAATTGAAAGAGCAGCTAGAAGAGTTGGTGAGGCAAGGCTACATCAGACCTAGCACATCACCCTGGGGAGCACTTGTGCTATTTGTGAAAAAGAAGGACGAGACTCTGAGGTTGTGTATTAACTATCGGGGTTTGAACAACCTAACTATCAAGAATAAATATCCTCTACCATTGATTGACGAGTTGTTCGACTAGTTGCAAGGATCCAGTTGTTACTCCAAACCAGATTTGAGGCAAGGATACTATTAAGTGAGAATAAAAGAAGAGGATATGCCCAAGACGGCCTTCAACATAAGATATAGTCATTACGAGTTCATAGTGATGCCATTCGAGGTAACCAATGCACCTGTGGTATTTATAGATTTGATGTATCGAGTGTTCCAACCCTACTTGGACAAGTTCGTGGTCGTCTTCATCGACGACATACTCATTAACTCTAAGAGCTCGGAGGATCATACGGAACATTTGAAGCTGGTACTGGAGAAGCTAAGGGAGCACAAACTTTTCGCCAAATTTAGCAAATGTGAGTTTTGGCTAGATAGTGTGGCATTTCTTGGTTACGTGGTGACCAAGGATGGGATCAAGGTGGACCTAGCGAAGGTCGAAGCAGTTTTGGGCTGGAAGCAACCGAAGAACATCACGGAGATTCGAAGTTTCTTGGGATTGGATGGTTACTATAGGAGGTTTATTAAGGGATTTTCAACGCTTGCATCGCATATGACTCAGCTGCTGAGAAAGGACGTACCCTTTGTTTGGAATGAAAAATATGAAAAAAATTTCCAAGAGTTGAAGCGGAGATTAATGATAGTACCTGTGTTGAGTCTGCCAGAGGAAGATAAGCCTTACGCACTATATACTGATGCTTCAAAAGAAGGTTTGGGAGCAGTGTTGATGCAAGACAGGAAGGTGATCGCCTATGCTTCTCGAAAATTGAAGCCACATGAAGTCAATTATCCCACCATGATCTAGAACTAGCTGCCATTGTATTCGCTTTAAAGAAATGGTGGCACTACTTGTATGGAGCGGAATATGAAGTGTTTACTAATCACAAGAGCTTAAAGTATATCTTCACCTAGAAGGACTTGAATTTGCGGCAGTGGAAATGGATGGAATTTTTGGAAGAGTACCGTTGTCCTATCAACTACCACCCCAGGAAAGCCAATGTTGTTGTTGATGCCTTGAGTTGGAAAGTCAGAATGGCCAGGCTAAGAGTGCACGAGGTTCAAGTGGTTCAGGATGTGTTGGATAAAAGAGCGGAAGTGCAAGAGGAGAGGATTATTGTTAGCAACCTAAAGTTGATGCCAGATCTAAGGCAGGAAATTATTGAGGCTCAGCAAAGTAATGCAGAATTCCAGATTTTCAAGGACAAGGTAGTGAATTCTGGCTTGTATTTCCGAGATTGTTTGTGTGTACCCAATGAGCACCAGTTGAAGGACAAAATTTTGGAAGATGCGCATAAGAGCCAGTACGCCATTCATCTAGGAGAGGTCAAAATGTATCAAGATCTGGAAAAGGCTTATTGGTGACCCAGAATGAAGAGGCATGTGGTTAAGTATGTCTCGACATGTCTAACCTGTCAGAAAGTCAAAGCGGAGCACAAGAAGTTAGCAAGATTGTTGCAACTGTTGCCAGTACCTGAATGGAAATAGGAAGAGGTGACCATGAATTTCGTTACCGGACTCCCTATGGCAAGGACCTAAAAGGACATCATATGGGTAGTGGTGGATCGATTGAATAAATCAGCGCATTTCATACCGGTGAATGTAAGGGATTCAATGGAGAAGTTAGCTCAGACCTATGTGCGAGAAATAGTCAGACTACATGGAGTACCTTTAAGTACTGTGTCCAACCGAGACTCGAGATTTACATCCCGATTTTAGGGCAAGTTTCAAGAATTAATAGGTTCTAGTCTGAAGTTCAGTACGACGGCGCATCCGCAAACCAATGGATTGTTAGAAAGGGTTATTTAGATATTAGAGGACATGCTGAGAGCCTGTGTATTGGATTTCGGGGATAAGTGGATTGAATGTGTACTATATGCAGAGTTGGCATACAATAATAGCTATCAGTCTTCGATTGAAATGCCTTCATATGAAGCATTGTATGGACGTAAATGTCAAGTACCGCTATACTGGAGTTGGTCGGAGGATGGCCATGTAAGTAAGTTGGGAGAAGTCTGTATTCAGGAAATATTAGACAAGGTTAAGCTAATTAGGGAAAGGTTGAAAGAAGCCCAGAGCCAACAAAAAAGCTGTGTGGACAATAGGCAGAGAGAGTTAGAATTTCAAGTAGGAGACATTGTATTCCTAAGACTGACACTGAATAGAGGAATTCTGAAGCATCCAAAAGGTGGAAAACTGAATCCGAGGTATTTGGGACCGTTTCCAATAAATGAGAGAATTGAGCCAGTGGCGTATCGATTGGATCTGCCAGCTGGGTTGATGGGGATACACGACGTATTTCATGTGTCTTAGCTAAAGAAGTACAATGCCGATCCCAGATATGTTTTGAATGATGAGCCGTTAGTGTTGCAACCCGACCCGAGCTATGTGGAGAAACCCATGAAAATATTGGACCGAAGTATCAAGACTCTCCGAAAAAAGTAGATTCCGATGGTAAAGGTGCAATAGGAGCATCATGGCACGTGAGACGCCACATGGAAAACAGAAGAGTGGGTAAAGCGGAAGTATCCCGATCTGAGATAAAGGTACGCCTGAATTTCGGGATGAAATTCTCCTAAGGAGGGGAGGATATGAAACCCCACCTAAAGCTAACCCTAGAGTATGGGGTTTGGGATGCATATCATATTATTTTGCATGAATATATATATTTTTGAATGATTTTATGTACTTTAGAATTATAATTTATAGGTTAAAAGGCTTAGTTATGCTTAATGAGTGGGAAGGGTAAATCGATAAATTTGCTTGAGGTTAAAATAAGAAGATGGCTTGAGGATTAAACAAGAAGAATATTTAGGTGAGAAAATAAGAACAAGAGTTGGTGTGCTTAATTGGTTAGAGCTTTGTGATTTAATCTCTAAGGTCATGAGTTCAAATCCCATCACTTAAGTTTGATTCATGATTATCTTAGTTAAGCTTGAATTTTTATTTTCTTACATTCCTTAAAGATAGGATTATGTTGTCCTAGGAGAGACATGAAGAGATTGTCTTAATCCTATCATCATGCCTAAAAAGAATTCTAGAGGAATTCTTGTCATTTTTATTACCTCTAGCTTGTCCTAACATCTTCACAATTTAAATTTGTTCAAAATTCATCAAAATTCATCTTTTAATTCCAGAAAATTCTGTGAGGATTTCTTGGCTTTGGATTTCGAAAATTGATCTTGGAAGTTGGAGAGTTGACCAAAAATAGGAGAGGAGTTAGGAAGGGTTCCCAAGGGAAATCAACCACCATGGTAGGACCTTCAACTCATCTTCATAGTGTTCATGTTCTTGATGAAAGAAACCTGGAAATTTTCCAGATTTTTGAGCAGTCTAGCTTTCGAAAAACTCAGCTAGTTTCCTTGCTCATTTGCTGCCGGAAAAATGACCAATTCATATAGCTTGAAGACTGAAATTTCAGTGCGAATTCAGACTGTATAAAATTGCTCAAAACCAAGAAAAAATGTTGGGCAGTTTCGCTGCACATCAAAGCTATTTTTCTTGTCATCAATCCAGCAAAACTCCTCTACTTTTCCTCTAGAAATAAGGCTGGAAACCAACCTTAAAAGACCCTCAAACACCTCTCAAAATTCCCTACAAATCAAGCTAAAGAAGTGTAGAGATTCTGCACAGAAAATTCAGCAAACCTTTCGAAACCTTGAACACCATGAAACCAGAAAATTCCCAACTTGTCTCCTTAGGCCTAGACCGAAGAAACCACCCTCAAACCTCTGTAAAATAAACCTTGTTCAGCCATGAACTAAACACCATTAACCTCTCCACTTACCTTGAACACTTGGACTCCATAATCACACCTTAAAGATCTCCTAAGATCACTCCATTCAAATTACATTTGAACTTAAAAAATTTCTAGAATTTTGCTCCATAAAAACACTCTTGAATTAAGCTACTAAACCAGAATTTCCTCTACCATTAAGCTTTGAATTTTGGCTAGCCTTAAAACCTTATCAGTCTTCATTCATTTCAGCAAAACAAACCAGTCCATCCAGCTCCATTGAAAGCACAAAGAAACCTCCATCAATCAAACACCATTAACATATCCTATACTTCAAACCACTCCTCAATTCCCTCCATTTGAATTTCAAACAAAATCAGCTTATTCTCTTCTCTCCTAGCTGAAAACCGAGACTCCCAATTCCCCTAAACCATTCGGCCAACACTCTCCCAAATTTCGTGCAAACCTTTTCTCAAACTCTCTCATTTTTCACCAAGAATACACACTGCATTTCTTCAAGCCAAAACCCACCCTAAACACCTCCAATCACTCTCAAATACTCCAGATTACTCCAACATACTCCCTAGTGTTCATTTCTAGTATTTATAACACAAAATCTCTCAAACAAGAAATTGCATTCGGATAAAAAAGACCAGTTTGTTTTCTTGAAGGTCTCAAGAACAGCATCAAGGTAATCAAGAACAACTCCTTTGTTCATCTTCTTCTATTCAACCTTCAATGTACCATGCCAATGATCTCTCTCTCTCTCTCGGCCGAAATGGTTGATCAACAACCATGGCTGTTTTTTTTTCTCTTGGACAATTCAAGACTCTCAATCATGTGGACCTTCTTAAGTTTTCATCGAAGTAATCGTCAATCAAGGATTTCTCTTTAATATTCTTTTTTAATTCTGCATTCATGTCTCTTAGATGTTGATAGGAAGAATAAAATATGAATAGGGGATTGAATGTATGCATGTGAATGAAGAGGTTGGGATTAGGACATGAGAATGGTTGAACATGATTAAGCTATATGGATTTTCTTAAGAATCAATGTATGTTCATCATGTCTTTGGAGAGTTATGGATGTTTAAAGCATGTTAGATGTTATGACACCTGTGGTGAATAGGATTTTTATGTTCTTATTTCCATTGAAGCCATGATTGATGATTATGCCCAACAAGGATTTGGCCATGTGGTAGTATGTGTTGATTTAAGCCTATATTCATGAATGGACTAGTTTATTGTTTGATGTTGGGGAGTGTGTTCATGAATCTTGTTTAGCAATAGGAAAATTATGATTATTTCCTTGTTGATCTTAGGTTAATTTTATTAACAAATTTTATTATCTAATTAAAATTATTACTATATTTTTTTTTCTAAAGATTTTGAAATTCCTAGGAAGTTTTGGAATTGGAATATTAAATGAAATATTGGTATTTTACTAGTCAAATAAATAATATATTTTAATAAAAATAATAATATGTATGTATAATAATAAATAAGATCTTTTATATAGATAATAATAATAAATAGAATATTAATGACCTTTTGGACCATAGTTTAAAACTTTTACCTATATTCATAAATGTTATTTATATTAAAATTTATTTGTTATCTATTAATCAAAAACTTAATACAACTTATTTATTATTAATTTTATTTACTACTAATTATTTATTATCTATTAATTAAAAATTAATTGTAATTTATTATTTATTTATAATAATACTATTTAAAAATTACCATTTATTAATATTATTTAGGATTTAGTATTATTCAATATTCAAACGCTAGTTTATTTATTAATAATAATACTTAAGATTCATTATTTGAACCTATAACTTATTAGTAATTATTTTAGAACCCCTAGTTATTTTGACTTAACAAGTTAGGTTTATTTTATAAAATTCTTTTTTATCTAACCTTAAAGCTTAGGACATTAAGGTCATGGTTATAATTAGTTGAATTAGGAATTGTTTATTTAAGGCAAGTATAGCTCGAGTATAACCTTATGCCTTGTGTTTACCCCAGGCGGGGTTAGGTTAGCCTTGGAAGATTTTTGAGTTCAAGCAAGCAAATGATCAGGTAAGCTCCTGCATGAAGTCATTTGAAGACCAAAATTGCTATTGCAAGCCAAATGCGATGTGTATGGACATTCATTTTGTAAAGACAATTAAGGGCTGTTTTTCCTTTTTATTTCAATCAAGCAAATCATTTGAAAAATTAAATAAGCAATTTTACACAAAATGCTAAACTCTTTCTATAACCCAACTTTGACAATAATTTTAGAAACCCATAATTATTATTTCCAAGTAAATCAATGTATGATCAATTTTCTCCTAAGTGGGACAAACAACGTTGAGTACTCAATCAGGATATACTACTAAGACTTGTCTTTGAAGGGTTGGGTATGTCTCTCAGTAGGTGGCCACTTCTGAGGGGTGAGTCATTCCTAGATAGGATGCCAGTCCGGTAGGTCATGTCAGTTCAAGTTAGCAAGTTTCAGTCATGTGGACTGTGTGTTTCCGGAGTAGACAATCGGTAAGTTTGGATGTAGAGATGGATGAGTATCTCACCAGGTAGGCCGTACACCTACCTTTTGCAGCATACTCAACGTGTGGCATTCTGACCCTTGTTTTGTCATAAGCCCAACGTGTGGTAACCCATGGCTACTTCTTTGGGTGGTTGTATTTATTGTACACATGTATGATTTGAAAAGCAAAATACCACTCTTTATTTTCACCATTTTTTTAATGCTTGCTAGTACTTCCTCTTATGAAATTTTTACAACTTGCATACATGAACTGTTTTACCCGAAACACTCAAAGCACACACGGGCTTACCGAGATTTTATCTCACCACCCTTTTATGCCGTGTTTTCAAGGCAGTCCTGCTATGAAGGTCATTAGCTTGATTGATGCTTGTGATTCTGAAGATTCTTTGTTATTTTCCTTATGTGATGTTTTGAGAGATTGTTGCGAACAATTTATTTTGGATTTGTTCATGTATTTTTGAGTTGTAATAAATTTAATTTTAAAGTATTTATTTTATTTTATTTTCTATGTCCTAGTTATAAAGACCCATTGTCCTATAGACAGGACGACATCCCCGGCCCTGTTGGGCCTAGATAGTGGGGTGTTACACTTTGAATTAGTATCAAGTGAATATTCATTGATTGAATTGTATATATTGAATGATAAAATCATTGCTGAATTGTTAGTTTGTTCACTACTTATGATCTTGGAGTGGGTGCCCTAAAATGTTCTTGTTCAAGTTTATACTTTCCTTTCTGTATAGACTGTTCAACCTTGCTTGCATCCTGGGTGAATTGATTTTACCTATGTTGCCAACCCCATCTTCCATCTGTGTCTTCTTTTGTTTTCGGTGGCTGTTTTAGTCTATGTTTTGTAGTACTATCCTTAACATAAAAAAGAATACTATGTTCACTATTTTCTTCCCATTTAAAAACTATATTTAAATAAATTTTGAATGCTCGCTCTCATGCTCAAAAGCATGCTTCATCCCTTTCTGTTTTGTTAGTTTGGTCTTCTCTGCTCATCTATATCTAGACAAGAAATATTTATATGGTAATCTCAAAGCCTATCTTTGTTGGGGGTAAAGGAGTTAATGCTTTATATTCTTGCATTGTAACTCATGCTTTTAGGTTCATTTTTGGTGACTTGTTTTGGAATATGATCACTTGCATTTTTAACTATTGCTATTGAAGTTTGTGTCAGGTCAGTTGCAAAGTCTAATAACACAGATAGTTACAATGAAAACTTTGACTCTGATTTTGTTGAGCTAGGGAAGAGCAATGTTGTTATTGATGGGTCCAACTGGTTCAGGTATTAGTGCTGGTCATTAAGTCTAATAATTGTTATTTTTCTCAAGACTTTGTGATACAGAGGCCGATATATTCTTTCATAGGAGTTCTCATGCTATTACTTTGGAATTAGCTCTTTGTACATTAAGTGTGATACCAATTTCTATATTTCACCTTATGGAAATGATAGAAAAATGTTACTTGCGAAGACTTTAGCTCCTGTAGTGAATGTGCCTTTTGTCATTGCAGATGCAACATCACTAACACTAGCAGGTTTGAATAGTTTAGGACTGCTCCATTCTAGAATTTGGCCTCTCTTTTACTTAGAATGATTATATATATTCTCAGAATTATATGATTTCTTGATATTGGGGCTTGCTGATTGCACTTTTATCTATTTTTTACCTTAATTGTTGTCTTTGCTCTTTAATGGATTTAGTAGATGTGTGAGTGAAGATGTACAAATTTAAGTATATGTTCATATGTGGAGAAAAAGAGGGAAATGGTGAGATTTATTGAAATTGAATTGTCATGAAGGCATGCCCATCTATACTATATGTTGTATAATAATAATAATAATAATAATAATAATAATAATAATAATAATAATAATAATAATAATAATAATAATAATAATAAGGTATTTTCTAAGAAAAAAATATCTAATAACAACAACAGATCTACGAATTTGATTGTCCAAAGCCTAATGCCTTGTTTAAACCCTTCCTTGTTCAAAAGTCTAGGGGTTGGGGAGAGAATCTAGATTTTCCAACCTCATTGTGTGCGAATTTTAATAGATCTTTTAAATTTAAATAACGTTTTTGTGCTACTTTAATGTTTAGGTTGATACATAGAAATAGTAATATACAACCTTGGACTTGTATTATGCAACAGAGAAAAAGTGTTGAAGGCTTCTCCCATTATTCTCTATCACTTTTTTGTTATATTTGAAGTCTTGCAGTTGTGAAAGGGAGGTCAAACTAGGTAGTGAGTTGGCTATTTGGCATGGTTGTTTGCTTTGATTAGTTAACATAGTCATCAATCATTATTAATTTGACGAAGTTGTTGAACGATGGAACTGACAGAACCACGACAGTCATTGATTGCTTGTCATTTACAGTATTAAAGCTCTCACAAAAAAGGAAAGAAAGAAATAGACTACATGATTCCTTAGGAAGGAATATATTTTATTATACGATTAAATTTATGCAAATTTTATTCCGTAAGAAAGTAATTTTGGATAATATGTTATAACTATCATTATTTATTTTAGAAAATTTTATGGTATATATAATGAGAACCAATGTAGATGAAATATGGTATAGAATTTTATTTTATTTAGATATGTAATCTTATTAATATTGAAATTTTAAAAAAAAATAGGTTGGTGCTCGTGCATTGTATGGGATAGTTTTAGTAATTTTCTCAATTTTCTTACATTTAAAAAAAATTAGATAAGAAGATAACTCTAATATTAAAAAAAAACAAAAAAATCAGATAACTCTAATTTTGAAAAAAAAAAAAACCAATTCAAATAACCATGATATTAAAAAAAAAAAAAAAGAACCTTCAAATTTTTGGAGGGATGAAATGTATAAATATAGAATAATACTTTTGGAGTTCTTAAGAGATGAAAAATGAGAAATTAAAAAAAATAGAATTGTAGGAGGTTCAAAAAAGCTGACATAATGATAAGTTCGGTCTATCTAAATTCATTGAATTCAGATAACCCTGATATTTAAAAAAAACCTTTAATTTTTTTTACCAAAAAAAAAAAACTTTTTTAAATTTAAAAATTCTAAATGTCAGTACAGAACAGGGCTACTTGTCTCATCGAAAAACTTTCACAATTACTTTTATATATGTATATATTAATTTAGTTAATATAACGGACTAAATCCTCACATGTAGTGAAGAGTCGCCAACTATTGTTATGACTAAACGTTGCCCAGTTGCCTTTGATGGCAAAAGAAAGCCAATGATTTTGAATAACTTACCTTATATTAACATGCCAATCCACATTCGCTGCCTGCGCCTTTTTCTATATTTGACTACGGAAAACAGTGGATTTCACCCAGATTTTTGTCTAAAAATTAATTGTACTTAAAGTTCAGTTTGCCACTTGCTCTTCAACGAGTGAAGCAATTCACAATGCACTGCATCCATGATATATAGTTCTTTTCTTTGGAGTTTGGTTTCCAAACTTAGCCATTTCTCATTTTTAGTTTTCTTAGAGAAGTCTTGAAACCAAGAAAGACTTGAAAGATATCGTCTTCAGTAGTCCAAGATGGGAAGTAGATCAAGGAAGGGTCTATCCTTCTTCAATTTCTTCGATAAAGACAAAAGCTAAGACAAATTGGTAAATTTTAACCTCTCATAATTTTCTTTTTATCTCTTCATTTCTTAATGATTTTCGATGGCTCAGATGTCTTGGTTAATTGCCAATTTGAGCTTTTATAATTCCTGTGGAATTTGTGTTGGTTTCTAGAGCGGCTTCTTGATTGCTAATCACCTATTGAATTTCTGTTGCCCTAAAGTTCCAATTGCATGTGGAGTTTGAGCTTTTAAAGTTGTAGATCTGGGTTGAATTTGAACATCTTTTCTCTGATGCTTTTTTTCCCCTCTGATGCTCAAATATTACCCCACAACACCAGAAAGAGGAATTCATCTGAAGGGAAGGAAGCACACACACACACACAAACACACACTGTGCATGTGTATTTCATTCGAGGAATCATTTTAAGGGCATGTGCCTCAACCACTTATATGTTTCGTCTTCACATTCATTGAATGGATATTAGGATGTTGAAACATGAAATCAAACATTGAAAGTCACAGAACAAGTCTCCAATATTTGAAAAAGTTTTCAAATTTGCCGACTAAATTAAAGGAATATAACAAAAGCTTTCACTGGTTATGTTACAAAAATCATAGATTGAAAACACAGGAAAGCATTGTGCGTCTGATTGGAAGGCCCCTGTCTATATGTATGACTATGCTATACATGCAGCTACTTATTTTGGTACTAAGAAAATAAAAGAATTATGGGTGGACAGTATTAGAGATAGAGAAAACTTGGGTGATATAACTTGGCAAAACGTTTATTCTTGTTTTATTAACGTGACCCAGGTGTGATGTACAAGAAATTGAAACCTTATGACATTGAGGATACTTGTTATCAAATATATTGACACTCTTTGGGTACTTTTGTGGTCCATACAAGCAAAACTTGACCATGGTTTTCTTTTATAGAAATTTCCTCCAGCATATACTTTGCACACACTGGGGAGTTTACCGCAAAGGGTCTTTCTTTAGGATCAGTATGGCAATCAGTGGCCTTTGAAGTTGGCAAATATTGAAAATCAGTTACATTTTGAAGAGGGTTGGACAAAATTTGTTGAAGATAATTCAATCAAGACTGGAGATTTGTTATTTTTCCAGCATTATGATGACAAATTGTTCCATGTTAAAGTTATTGGAAGCAATGCATGCGATAAGGATGGATTTCGAGCTGCAAAGTCCAAAGAAAAAGAGGAACAACCCGTGGAGTCAGAAACTATTGTTGAGGAAAATGAAGAAGGTAATGATGATGAGGTGGAAGAACTGGAGAACCAAACCATTCAGGAACAGGTTGGTGAGCAAATAGAAGAACTTAATGATATGGAATTGGAAGAAAACAAAAACCAACTCTTTAACAAACATTTAAGAGAGAGCTAACAAAGTTAAGCAAAGCGGTTCAGAGTCTAAAAAGGAAAGTAGGGAAACCTAGATACAACGGTATTGGCAAAGGCTTAAGAAGAACCTCCTGTAGTACCAAAAACGTTAAGTTCAAAATCTTTCTTTGTGTGTCTGTGTGTGTTTTTTTTCAATTTTATTGCTTCTTCTACAATATGTTCTTCTACATAAAGTTATTTATAATTCATGATTTCACCAATGAAATTCCTTGACTTGATAGCCCGAAAAAGAGATGGTGCAAAATGTGAGCGAACAAAAGATTGTGACCACTATGGTGTTGATATTTTCAAATTGGAAATCCTTCCCTTGCCCAAAAATCCTTATTTTGTCACCAAAATGAGGCCAAAGAGAAGGAATGAATTGGTATGTTTTTTTGCAATTTTCGTAGTCTTTGATTTACTTATCGATTTATTTATAGTTATAACTACTTTCCATCTTTAATTTAATGTTATCAAAATGTACATATTTCCTCATGCAAAAATGTTATTCTTTAGGACATCGCTGACATTACTCTTTCTATCTTACTGCATAATTGAGTTTACAACAATACTGCAGTATTTATGATGTGATGTTTGTTTTATGTCAATGGTCTTTTGTCACCAATATCACCAACCCTACATACATGAAGAAAACAATAAAATAATTCCACTTTATGGATTCAAGCATATTCTCCTAACAAATTAAGGGGCAGATGTCTGTTCCATGTTATGTCATCTATACTGATAATTTTTACTTATGTTTTGATGCATGTTATAGACTGACGTGAAATTTGTTTTCTACAGCTGATCATAAATTTCTTGGTAAATCATTCCTGTACATGCCAGTTGATGTGCTTAAGGATTTATGAAGATACCTGACAAAGCAACTCTATGTGACTCACGCGGAAGGACATGGTCCACAAATCTTTCCTGCTGGAGCGATGGCAGAAAATGATCTATGCGTCTGCGAATTTATTAAAGGAAGTACTCCGGAAGACCTTGTCATACAGCTTCAGGTTGTCTCAACCAGTGACAATACCATAGGCCGTCATTAGGATCAAGAATTGACATAATCCATGGTTAATGTTTCGTTTCAAGTTTTTCTGTTCGGCATGTTTGTTAAAAACGAAAGTGTTAATTATAATTGTTTTACTAAGCCAGTCTTCAGACAATACATATCAATTGGAACTCTCCTTTTTTAAGCCAGTCTTCAGACAATACATATCAATTGGAACTCACCTTGAACTCACCTTTTTTATTCATTTTCCGGTCACTTTAGGCTAATTATAAGACGCTTACTGTATTGTATGCAATTGAAAATCTTGGTCCAATTTGCATGAGTTGATTCCCTTGACATTTTGCAGTGAATTTATTCATTCATTTTGGCTCTTAGTGCTTTGTTTTAATGTCGGTGGCGGGGGGAGGGGGGATGATTACCTTCGCTTACATAACTTCATTTCATGTGTAGGAACCATCTATAAACTTTAATTTAATGCTAAAGCACTAAGAAAGACGCATTTTAGATATGGGACTAAATTCATAAAATTTATCTTAAATGAATTTGAGTCATATCTATCTTTAAACACTTATCTCTAAATTAATTTAAAGACAGTTGATTAATTAAAATTTTTGTGTAAAATAAAGTACCGTATTTGAATTGACAGTCAAAGTCCAACGTGAATCGCCTTTTGGAAACAAAAAAATCCATCTCCATTTCATCTTCAATTCGTAGACGCATGTGGAAATAATTTAACCTCCAAACTAGTTTATATTAGGGTGACTTTTATTTTATAGTTTAATAAATTAAAGAAGATTTTGAATACTTTTATCCGAAATTGTAGTATAAATTCGATCTACGTAAACTATATGCATTGAAAGATTATAATTTATGTAATAAAATTTGTACGATATAACTTCTCAATACATATAATTCAGATATACTTTTACACCCACATGTGTCCGCCTAAAAGCAAGACCACTCATCTGTTAGAGTTTGATTTGTAATTGCTTGACATTAAGGCTTCTAGTCCAAAACGTGATGTTGTCCCCTAGCACTAACAACTAGTCCTTATCAGATTCTACTAACGTGATTCCATCAATGCTGGGTTTCTGAATTTCTACTGTCCTTCCCTATGCGGTGGACTGGGCCTAGGGCTCGAAAATTCCGTAAAATAAGGCCATTTTTAAAAGGAATTCTCATAGTGGGGTGACTTCATGCGGAATTCTTTTTATAGCGATGTTGCATTTTCAAAATGCGATAATATAAAATAAGGTTGCATTATGAAAATGCAACTAGATCCGACCAAATTTAATTTTCCGCCAAGAAAATGAAAATGTTGGAAAATGGGAAAAAAATTAAAATATAGGT
Organism: Voacanga thouarsii; assembly: GCA_026120185.1. Taxonomy (NCBI): domain Eukaryota; kingdom Viridiplantae; phylum Streptophyta; class Magnoliopsida; order Gentianales; family Apocynaceae; genus Voacanga; species Voacanga thouarsii. The sequence goes on along the minus strand of JANUWF010002024.1, from coordinate 2,933,377 downwards.
CGCATTTCTATATTGAGACATAGAGGTCGCATTATTGTAATGCGACCTCAATCCTAAAGATCTCATTTTTGAAGGGCCATTCTTGCCCATTTCTTGTTTCCCACATCGCGCCCATTCTGGTCTCTGTGTTGATTCTAATGCCGGCAAACGGAAGTGTCTTCAACCGAAGGGCTCTCTAATGATTTAGTTGGTTTGCTAAGTAATATCGTCACTAGTGTGAAACTATGCAGTACTCGCTCTCGTAGTTTAATTATGTTAGCTTAATTTAAATAGGTATGATGGATTACACGCACATAGATATCTATCCAGGGCCTCTCATAGACAGTTTATTATCTCTTCAGTCGAGTCATCATTCGCCTTTGGTATGATCTGGAGAATAGCGTGCTTGTGAGATTCCATTGGTGTATAGACGATACAATTTCACATTTTGGAAGCATACTCCCCTTTCTAGTAGAGTGCCGGAGTTAGTTTGTAGGGCTAGTTTGGTGGAGTTAGATGAGCTAGACATATTTAGGTTGACCATGCTCTCATTACCGCAGTGGTAGAGGATGGCAGTAGGAGACCCATACATTTTATTTCCCATTAGGAAAGGCTACCGTGACACTCGAAGATGTAGCGATGTTATAGGGCCTTAAGGTAGATGGGGATCCAGGGATATGGCCTTCTTATCACTACAGCAAATTTGATTGGATTAACCTTTGCAATAGACTGCTTGGCATCGGCCACGGGTTGAGGACATACGGGAAAATAGGATTAGGAATGATCCTATTGAGGAGGCCTTGGAGATTCCTTTGACTCATAATGCAACTGATGACCGCATTATGCAGTGTGCTCATTGTCTTATCTTCATATTCATCGAGGGGTACTTTTTTCTGATAAGTCAGGGAACCTGCTTCCTTTGAGATACTTACCTATCCTCAAGGATTTGGAGGCATGTGGCACACTTAGCTAGGGTAGTGCCGTTCTAGCATTCCAGTATAGATGTCTGTGCTACCCTACAATCAGGTCGGCGCAGAAGATTTGTGGCTCGATGGTCTTGCTCCAAGAAAGAATTCAAATTTAGGTTAATTTTTTCTTTATTTGATAACATATGTGTTACGACACTAACACATTTTGACTATATTGTAGCTGTGGGCATGGGAGCATGTTCGGGTTGTATGACCAGAGTGGAGTATATCTCGCGATGATCTCCCACCGCTTGCACCTTACGGTGCTCGATGGGATGTACTTGTACAGTTTTTTTGGATGTCTACACATGTTCTCATGTCATATTGCTCCTAGCTCGATGCCTTCGCAGATGAGGATGTGAGTATATACACATACTTTTTGGCTATGTCCATGCTTTATATACAACTCTTCATTTGTTTGAATCCTTACATTCATTATTTGTATGATAGTTTGTCTGGCAGCCTTATCAGCCTGATTTGGTTAGTCTCCTCCCCCCAAGTTATTTATAGCGACCCGATATTTGGAGGTCACACATGTCGCTGATTAGTTGGGAGGTGGTTGAGCTCTACTTTTCGGACCGGGTGATGCGATAATTTGGGATGTTCAGTCTATACTGATAGATTGCAAAACGAGGATTAACCTACATGAGATTAGTAGGCAGAGCAATTCCTCTAGAGATTACAACATATATCATGGGTCGTATCTTCAGATGTGGGCACATCGCGTGGACCTTATCCAGACCAGTATGATAGGTGTTTCGGTAGCAGTGGATTATGTGTAGTGGTATAGGGACTGTACCCATCTTCAGATTGGGAATCCTATTACTCGAGTGTAATACCTCGCCCAAAACCACCTTTGACCTATAGGGAAAAAGTTATGCATTGCATAGCATTTTGCATTTCATGTGATGTTTTAAAAATTATGCTTGCATGGGTGCATGTGATTTTTAAGGTTGCTCTTGCATTAATTTATTTGAGGAAAATAATTGTGTTGTTGCATTAATTGGAAATTGTTTTGGGTAAAATTTAGTAGAGGAAATGGAGGGATAAGAGCTAAGGAGAAAAGAATTTCTTAGAGATATATTAGCATCGAAGTTGATTTGGAATAGCGGTTAGGTTTGGAGATTATCCCTCGGTGACCTGAGTTTGAATCTTACCTATTGTGAATCTTAGCTTTCTTTTTGAATTCTTTTTCTAGGTTTCTTCATGCCTTGGACGAAAAAAAAAACCCTAGCTATTCTTTTGAATTTCAACGCCATCTTCTTAGGGGATAAGTCTTCATATTTATCTCCTAAATTCAAGGATTTTTTATAAGGATAAAGACTAAATTTTATTTCAACTTTTATCCTCTTTGATTTTCGAAAATTCTAGCTAGAGCAATTAAATTCCAACTTGTTTTTAATTCATCAGATTTTATATTAGTTAGCTTGAATTAATTTGTTATTTTCCTAGCAAAATATCTTGCTGCTTTTGAATATAGAACCCCAGCTAAAAATCTGGAAAATTTTCCAGCTTTGTGCCGCCACCTTTGGAGAACTCCTAGCTCAACACAAATTCTCCCAAGACTAGGAAATCTTATCCTATATCCTCTTGCAAATCAGGTTTTATTCTAATCCTAAACAAATCAGATTTTGTTCCTCATATTTTTCAGATTTTCGGCCAGCCTTGTGCATGCACAAGTTGCACGAAAATCCTGCACTCCTAAGGCCATCCAAACTCTTCTAAACCTAGCTCAAATCACCTAAAACACCCCTCACCAATTCATATTATTTTAGCTACTCAAATCAGATTTTATCCCCTACAATTTCTAGAATTTCGGCCAGCTTGTGCATAGGAATTTTGGCCAGCATAGTGCACAGAATTTCAGTCAGTTTGTGCACTTCATATCAAACGAAATTTTACACTCCAAGACATACCAAAACTCCTTGTTGATTAAGCCAATTTGTAGCAACTAAATCCCTCACTTTTCTTCTCTGATTTGCGGCAGAACAACAACCAAAACAGCCCAGAATTTTCCCTCTTTTGTTCAGCAATTTTCACACAGCACACACACCCTTCTTGCACAGAATTTTTGGTTGTCAAAACTCACTCAAACTCCTTCTAGTTTTGGACAAAAAAAACCTGAACACGCACAGCCCTATCCTTGAGCACTATTTTGGCCAGCTTAAGAGAACAACTTCAAACTGTTTTTCTACTCTCAGCTCCTCTCAATTTTGGCAGCAATAAAAGTGCAACAAGTTGTAGTTTTTTGCCATTGCTGCCAAAGAAACCTAGAGCCGTTAGGAGTCCTTCTTAGCATCACCTTCTAACCCTAAATCAAACTCTTCTAACCCTAAACCACAGCAGCCGCCTATTCCAACCTTATTACACGAAAAATTCCAGCAAACTTCCTCTGCAATTTTTGGAAACTTAAGAGCAATCCTACGCAAAAAAAAAAAAAAAAAAACCGAGCACTCCCTAAGGTAAGCAAAAGACCTCTCAACCTCTTGATTCTTTTCCTCCATTGATTCTTCTCGTTTTCTTCCCTTGAATCACGTCACATAGAGGCTGATTTCATCTTCTTTCTCAATTTTCGATCAAGAAGAAGTAAAGAAGACAGCTTTCTCTCCTTCTCAAGCAAACTCGTGAGGGCCACCATAGGGGCATCGGGATTTTGTTAATCTGGTTGTCGTAAGGTAAGGAAATTATTATCCTTGATGATGTAATTAAGGTTTAATATGATTGATGATGTCTATGGGAGTATATTAGCATGATGAATGGGTTTGGTTGGGATGAATGAATATTTTGAGATGAGTATTGTGTTAAGCATATTCGATGGATAACAATGCTATGTTTTATTGTGATAATGATAGATGTGAATCTTGATGGTTAAGTTGAGCCCTTTTTGATATATTGCTCATGTCTTAGATGGGTATATGATTATGGTATGTTTATTTCATAGAATGGGAGGTTTATTTGAAGCTAGATGATGAGTCATGATATGCTTAGGGGAATAAGTGAGTTTATATGCATGTTTGAGATGATTAAGTCCTGATCATGATATTATGTGATTCTAGATCAGGAGATTGTTTGAAGGAGGCAAGTAGTTGATTTTATCTTGTTTATCTGGGGCATATCACGTAAGTCCTTGCATAAACCCTTTTTGTTAAATGCTTGTGGTGGTAAGTCGAATGTTGTAAAGCTTTGTAAAGCTTTTGTTGAATTATGATCACTTGGATTGTAAACGTGGATGTTTATTCTCTAAACGATTTTGACAAACTAACGACTTTATCAAGAACTTTTCTTTCTCTAAACGTTCTAGAAAACTTTTTTTAAAGAAAATCACGTTTTACAATGCCATGGTGTGGAAATATTGTGAATTAGGAATTGACAGATATGTTTCGTTGAGTACTTAATAAGGATAGACTAACAATACTAGTCTTAGAGGGCGTGAGTGAGTCTTCAGGCAGGCGGTCACCTCCAAAAGATAAGCTCCGCTTGAGAAGGCGACAGTATTGGTTGGTTAGGCCAATCCGAGCTAGCATTTGTACCTGGTAAGGTATTATTTATTTTCCTAGCATGGACACCCGGATGGTTTTGTTGAGTGTAGAGATGGAGGAGTATCTCACCCGATGGGCTGTACACTCACCTTTGATCAGAACGCTCGAAGTGTGATAACCTGATCCTGTCAAGGTGTACAAAGTGTGGTGCCTTGACCACTTTCTTATCATGGGGCTCAATGTGTGGCACCATGACGGTTTATTCGAGTGAATGATTTACTTTGTACAAAGTGTGACAATGAGAAAACTCCACTCCTTGCAAAGAGAAATTATTTATGACTTGCCAATTATTTCTTTAAATATTTTCAGCTATGCATTCAAGAACTGTTCAAAGTACCATGTGCACACATAGGACTTACTGAGATGTTAATCTCACACTGTTTTATATTATGTTTTCAGGGGATTGATTATGCTGAGCAAGCGGGATGTGTGATGGTTGAAGCTTTTGTTATTTTCATTATGTTTTGAGAGACAAATGTTGATTTATGCTTCTGGAACCGATGTTTGCTTTTATTTAGTTTTGCTCTAGTGTGAGCCTGATGTAATAAGAGTTTTTCTTTATTTATCTAAGTTTGATTTCTTGGACTTGTCTTTATATTGTACCTCATTTTAAAGACCCCTTGTCCTCGGGATGGGGCGACATCCCCGCCCTTTTTAGGGTACGTAGTAGGGGGTGTTACAAGTGGTATCAGAGCCTAGGTTTAGGTAAATATGTGACTTGCTGGATTTTTATTTCTTAAGTATTTTGATTTGGTGCTAATCCATGCGTTTTGTTTATAGGATGGTCAGGAGAGTTGCATCAGCTATCAGAGACTGGCCCGCTGGTTGCGGGAATCCACCTGCCCCACTACTTGTAGGAGATCCACCCTCGTTTGATTCAGAGACAGAGCCTGAGGGAGGATGGTTTTCTAGTGAGAACGAGATGGAGCATGAGCTGCCTATACTAGATGACCCAGTGGTTGAGGCAGAGATGGAGGTTGATGAAGACATAGGATAGTACGATGGGGACGATGAAGGTGAGATAGATGAGCTTGTTAGTGAGGGTAAGGAGGAAGAGGAGATGGCTGAGCTGAGTGAAGGGGAGGCAGATGAGTTTGGGGATGAGGGTGATGATGAGAGTGAGGAAGAGATGGATGAGATAGAGGAGGAGGATGAAGTAGCGAGGGAGGCTCCCTGGACCTCGCGGATAGGTGAGTTTGATAGGACTTCTGCTTGCTTTGATCTCAAGGAGTCCAGTGATGAGGGACACGGGCTGAGAGATGGGGATACCCCAACAGTGAGGGAACATAGGCAGCCCACTTTAGGGATAGAGGATAAGGGGAAAGAGAAGTTAGAGGAGGGTCCTAAGAGGGGCAGACTTCGATACGAACTGGGGGTAGATGCTAAGTTGAGGCGAGAGGGATTGTTTGACTTGTATGACTCAGAGACCGAGAGGCCTGCACCTAAGAGTGCGATTAAATTAGCTTTGGATGAACTTTATGAGTCAGCTATGAGAACTAAGAGGGGTAATGAGGTTGATTTACGTTAGCCAAGTAAGAGTGCTGACCCAATTGGTTTTGCGAGTGATTATGTGGAGAAACTCGATAGCTCTATAGGGTGACTCGTGGAAAAAGCCTCTGACGATCCGGATGCCTCTGTTGGCTCTAGAAGCGAGTAGAGTATAGAAGACTAGCAGCATTTTCTCTCTCTTTTGGGATCTACATTCCTTTGTTCATTTATTCTTTTCAAAGAAGCATGTTGCTTGTAGGGTTCAATTATTTTATTGAATAAAAGGGTATCGCATGTGACAACCCCTTCTTTATGAAAGTATGACTCTTTTTATAAAAAGCATGAGTTTTATTTATTACTTGGTTTTCCCTATATAATACCATCAAATTTTCTTTTGAGATAAGTAGATATCATTATTATTATTAGATCATGTACTTGAGCATACCTTCCCTCCTTGGTAATTATCTGACTTGAGTGAAGGTGGTCAAGGATGGCACCAAGACGCAGGACAGTCATTCATAGCAGAACCGTGCAGGAAAGTGCATCTTCAACTGCAAAATTTGAGGAGATGCATCATTCCACACCCGATGTAGAGGAACACTTGCAGCAGGAGCAAAAGTTATCTTCCGAGAGGTCTCGGGATGTGACTATGGGTCAGGCTTTTGACAAGATGGCTTCGATCCTTCAGAATCTAACTAAGAGAGTGGATAAGGTGGCTAAGAGATCACCGCGGGGAGAGGATGAGACCTGGAGGGTTTTTTGAAGTTCCAACCTCCTACATTCTAAGGGGAGGTGGAGCGAGATGAGAAGGCAGAGCAGTGGATCGAGCAGATGGAGGATATCTTTGCTACTTTGCAGTATTCAGATGAGAGGATGGTGAAGTTTGCTACTTTTCAACTGAGAGGACCATCGCGAGCATGGTGGCAACGGATACAGAGTAACAGGGAAAGGGAAAAATAGGAATGGACATGGGATAGTTTTATTGAAGCTTTTCGTGTCGAGTACATTCCCCAGTGGGTATGCTAACAATCTTTCACATACCGATCCGCTTGCGCCATCTTCCCCAAAGGTATGCTTACTTCTAAAACGAAAGGTAGCTCCACTCCATCCCAACCCAAATGACATGCACACAACTTGTTTACAAAGGAATGAGTAGAGCCAGGATCAATTAAAGCATTAACGGAACGTCCTTAAATAGTGAATGTCCCTTCTACCACCGCTGCATCAGTCCCAACTTCCTCTCTGTTGAGGGCGAACACCTTGGCCTTCACTTGCGGCTTCGGTGCTCCACTCCCGGATGCTCCCGTGGTGTTGGCTTAGTTGTGTCCCGGGTTCTGAGCCGGGTTTCCTTGCCCGACGCAGTGCAATTTGGGGCAGATGTTCCTCAGGTGGTTCGGGTCGCCACAGTGATAGCATTTCTTTTCACCACCCTTAGACCAACAATTTCTCTCGATGTGGCCTTTTCTTCCACACTGTCTGCATGATGGGAGATTCGGGGCAGGTCCACTTGGTGTTGTCCGGGCATGCTTTCCCCAGTTCTGCCATTGATGATTGGCGGGGCGCTTGTGTGGTTGCGGTCTCGGGAAATGTCCCTGCAGCTGCTTTGGCGGCTGGAAAGGCTTGGCCGCCATCCTGCTGCGGTCCTCATTCTCCGTGCGAGTAGCTGCGACCACAGCCCCCGAATAAGTTGTCGGTGGAGCAGGTGCCAATGCTCTCCTCAGTTCCGGTCTCAGTCCCTTGACGAACTGCCTCGTCCTGTTCTGCTTGGTGTCGACCAATCTTCGGCAGTATTTCGACAATTGAATGAATCGCGCCGCATATTGAGCCACTGACATGCTTCCCTGTCTCAGATTCTGAAATTCAACCTCTCACTTTTCCACAATCCACTGAGGGATGTACTCCGTCTTGAAGGCTTCAACGAAACTGGACCACGTCCATTCTTGCTCATCCATCTCCCAGTCATCTTGGACCCACTGCCACCATGCCCGAACTGGTCCTCTCAATCGAAAAGCTGCAAACTTAACCATCCGCTCCTCAGCATACTGGAGCGTTGCGAAAATGTCCTCCATTTGCTCAACCCATTGTTTGGCCTTCTGATCTTGTTCGACTTCTCCCATAAAGACGGGCGGTTGAAATTTCAAAAACCTCTCTAAGGCCTCATCTTCCCCTTTAGGTTTCCTTCGCTCGGTCAACGTTTGAAGAATCTCGGACATCTTATTAAGTGCCTGGCCCATTGACATATCAACCGGGGCATCGAACCCCATTCCCATTTTTGGATCACTTTGTCCATTACTTGGATTGGGTGATTGCTTCTATTCAGTTTCAACTTCTTGTGCTACGGGGTCCACCTCCGGAATCCTTCTGGCAGAAGAAGCTACACGTCGCTTGGGTGCCATTCTATACCATACTCCAAATGCTAAGTGTATGCATTCCAGTATCCAACCATTTTAGTGGTGCATGCATACATGGCCAAGTATGAGTAGGAAGAAATCAGATGCAACTTATTTAAAGGATTGGTCAAAAATTTCGATTTCAAAAATTGACTTGCATAAATCCAAAGGTGTGAACAAAACATAGAATTGAAAATCTTTGACAAACTAGTTCTCGAAAGACAACAAATAAATAATCATCCAAAACAAAATAACTCCTAACTCTCTATTCCTCATCAGAATCCTCGTCATCAGCCTCATATAACCAACCGCCAGTGTTCTTGGAAAAATCTACCCCATCCCTGCTAGCAAATCCCTCCATGGGCTCCTTCCCAGGGCACCTAGAGCTCTCTCCGGGCTCTACTCGGCTGAAGGAAGGAATGAAAGAAGGCTTAGGTGGAGACTCATAGTCTATCTCCCCCGGGTCATCACTATTTACTGCTAAGTCCACTTCGGGATTAGGAGGGTGGGGTTCAGGCTCCACTATCATCACTTCATCTTCACTGTCAGAGCTTATGTCTATCACCGGGATTGGAGGTGGCTCAAGGATCTGGACCTCGTCCTCACTGCTATCCTTCATAAGGTCAATCCCATCATCACGGTTATCCTCCATAGGGACAACTGACTGAGGGGCAGGCTGGGGAACTGGAAGGTTCTTTGGGTCTAGATAGTAAGACGGGTGCCACTGCTACCCTTTTCTCGCGGTCCTAAGCAGTCTAACCATCCTACAGCATTAACAAGATAGGTTAGATGAAGATTTAAACTTAAATCAATAGAATATATATCATCAATATTTGCCTATAACCTAAGCTCTGATACCACTTGTAACACCCTGCTACCTAGGCCCGCTAGGGCCAAGGATGTCGCACCGTCTAAAGGATAAGGGGTCTTTATAATTAGGTCACACAAATAAAATTGCGGAATAAAAATAATACTTTAACTTAAAAATTTATTACAACCCAAAATACTCCAAGAATAAATCCATGAATTTCCAAAACAAAACCATAAATAAAATTATCCACTCTTGTCTCCTCAAAGCAATACATAGAATTAAATGACAACAATCTCTTCCAAGGTAGATACTACTAGCTACTCATGCCCACAGCAGGATCGACCTGAAATCATGGTAAAAAGGTGATGAGATAGAAATCTCAGAAAGTCCGTGTGTGCTTTGGTTGTTTTGTGAAAGCAGTTTATGGATGCAAAGTGCGAAATCTTTATAACAGAAATATTGGCAAACAATAAACATTAGTCAAAAGCAAAAGTGGCGTTTTAGCTATTCCAGCCATACATGATCAACAACATCAACCATTCATAAGAAAGGATTATGGGTTACCACACGTTGGGCCCCACAACCGGATGGTCAGTATGCCACACTTTGTGCATACCACTGGTCAGAATGCCACACTTTGTGCAAACTGACAAAAGTAGGTGATCGGCCTACTGGGCAAGATACTCCTCCTTCTCTATACCCAAACAACAACCGGGTGTCCATTCCGGTAAAACACAGTCACTTGACTGAAAAGAACACTACTAGCTTGGACCGGCACGTCCCACTGGACTGACGTCCTATCCGGGAAGGACTCACCCCTCAGAGGTGGCCACCTACTGAGAGACTTACCCTAACCCCTCAAGGATTAGTCCTAGTAGTCCACCCTTATTGAGTACTCAACGACGTTTCCCACTTGGGATAAAATGAACAAAACACTGTTCCACATGAAAATGACATTTTGAGGGTTTCCAAAGTCCTTGTAAAAATCAGCTTTAGAAAGAGTTTAAGTTTGGCAAATCTGCTCCTTGATTTTTAAATAATTTAAATGTTTGAAATAAGAGAGAGTTCAACCCTCAATAGCCTTTACATAAATGAGTGTCCATACACTCTACATTTAGCTTGTTATAAGAAAAACATTTCACATCAATCAGGTTTTATGCAGGAGCTTACCTGATTCTTGCTCACAACAACAAGGTCTCCAACAGCTGACCTAACCCCACATGGGTAAATACAAAACACAATCAATTTCAAGCCACAATCCACTTCCTCAATTTTAAAACAACTCAACTTACTACTATCATGATCCTAGTGTCCCAAGCTTCAAGGCCACTCAATAAATAAATAGGTTTATAGGCTAAGGATAATTTGATATTTAAAATAATTAATGTTTTGGGAAATAGGTACTAATAAGTCAAAGGTTTAAAACTTGCTAAGAAAAATTTAGAGTTTATTTGTTAATCATTTATTAATAATTTAGTTGTTAGAAAATAATTGATAACTAAAGTTAGTTGAAAATGAATTTTAATGAATCTTGCTTGAAAAATAATAAATAAGTTTTAATAGGCTTTGATTAAAAAATGATAATTAAATTTATAGAAATAAGTATTTTACTAACCATGATTATTTCCATTAAAGGCTTTAGTTGATCTCATTATTTTATAAAATATCTATATATTTTATTTTTTTATTAAAACTATTATTTATTTGACTAAATTTTCCTTTATATAAATATAATATTCCAAATCCACCATTCCTAGGGTTTTTCGAAATCACTATCAAAATTATATTACTAAATATTTTATTCATGAAATAAAATTTGCTTAGGGACAACTAGATCATGATCATAATTCCAAGGTTACTCATAATCATGAACATATACAACCATTCAACTCATCAATTCATCCAAATCATGCATACAAGCATAGATCTCAATTTATCAAGACATGATCTAACCTCTACTAGTATAGATATGGCCATGGCTTCAATAATCCAACATGAATATAAGTCCTAATCACCAATGGTGATATAATCTCTAGCATACTTCATCACAAATACTACCTATGACATGGAAACGTGAACCAAACCCCAAATCATCATTCAATCAAACAATTTAATCCTTCCATGCATAAATCCCATCTCTCCTTCACAATCATACATATATTCATGCTTCAATCTCTACAATGCATACTCAAATCCTATCACAATCCCCATACTATTTACATCATTCGAGAGACATGATTCTAGAGTTTAAAAGAAGGATTGAAGGGACTTACTTGATCGATGAATGCTTTGAAGGAGTTTAGAATAGATCTCAACTCCTTGATGCCTAACTTTGTCCAAGGGAGATGGCGAAAACATGGTCATGGGGAAAAGGAGCCATTCGGCTAAGAGAGGGAGGTTTCGGCCATGAGAAAAAGAGAGAGAGAGAGAGAGAGAGAGAGAGAGAGAGAGAGAGAGAGTGTGTGAGTGAGTGAGTGAGAAAGAGAGAGAAAAAGAAACCATTAGCATGCTTATACACATAGGTTCTCATTAGAGATCAAGATTGGAAGAGATGAAGTTGTTAGAATAAATTTACCTTTAAGGTGTTCTTGTCCTTCACAGAAATTTCTGGTTTTGATCCGAAGTAGCAAGATGATTTGTGGAGTTTGATGTTAAGAATGGGGTTGATGGACTCACGTCAGTGAGTAGGTCAAATCTAGAAGTTTTAGAGAGGATTTGAGATGGTTTGGTGGGGTATTAGGTGAAGGAAAGAGGTAGATGTTCTTGGTGTAGTGTGTGTGTTCTTGGAGGTTGAGAGAATTCAAGAGATTGGATTTGTGTAGCTGCCGAAATTCTGTGAGAGCTAGGGCTGGCCGAATTTCTGTAGGGTTTAGGAAGTTGTTTATCTGATTTGGAAGGGAAAAGGAAAGGTTATTTGTTACAATCCTTGAAGAATATTTTTAGGAAGTGAATTTGGAAACTATATATTCCAGGAATATCTTGATTGTTGGAGAGCTTTGGAAGTCTGCCATGGCCGACTGTTTGAGCATAATTTCGGTGGGATTAATGCTGGTTTATGGAAGCTTATGGTGGCCGAAAGTAGGGTGCTCAGTGGTGATGTGAAACCCCGGACAAAACCAACCTTAGAGTAAGGGGGTTGGGATGCATATCATACTTTATTTCATAATTAAATATATTTTCATATGATTTCTATGTGCTTTGGATTTGATTTTTATTGTCTTGAAGTCTTGTTGGTGAGTATTGTGTGAGAGGGGTAAAATGGTAATTTTTGCCCGAAGTGAAAATAGGGAGATAGATTGTGGACTGAATAGAAAATAATTTTTCTAGTGGAAATAGCAACAAGAGTTGTTGTGGTTTAGTGGTTAGAGCTTTGGAATTAATTCCTGAGGTCTCGGGATCAAATTCTAGCATAGAAGCTTTAGCTAGATTAAATTTTATTTTTGCTTGGGGGGAGTTGGTTTCAGCCATAAGGGCCTAGATCAATGTGGTGATGATGTCCTAGGAGAGACATGTTAGGAGAATTCTCATTTCACCCTTTGTTCTTGGAATATTTAGTTTCCAAATTCACTTCCTAAAAATATTCTTCAAGGATTGTAACAACTAACCTTTCCTTTCCCTTCCAAATCAGAGAAATCATTCCCTAAACCCTACAGAATTTCGGCAGCCCCAATTCCACAGAAAATCAGCAGCTTCTTCTTCTCTCTCTCTTCAATTTCTTCTAGCTACCAAGAACACACACACTACACCAAGAACACCTACTACCTTCTTGCATCTAATACACCTCCAAACCACTTCAAACCCTCACGAAAATCTCCAGATTTGATCTACTCCTTGCTGTGAATCCATCAACAACCTTTTTAACATCAAACTCCACAAATCATCTTGCTACTTTGGATAAAAAACCAGAAAATTTTGTGAAGGACAAGGACATCTTTAAGGTAAACTTATTCTAACAACTTTATCTTCTCCAAACTTGATATCTAATGAAAACCTATATGAATAAGCATGCTAATGATCTCTTCTTCTTCTTCTTCTTCTTCTTCTTCTTCTCTCTCTCTCTCTCTCTCTCTCTCTCTCTCTCTCTCATGGCCGAAATTCCCTCCCTTAACCGAATGGTCTCTTTTTCCATGACCATGCTTTCGCCACCTCTCTTGGACAAGATTAGCCATCTAGGAGTGGAGATCTACTCTAAACTCCTTCAAGACATTCATTAATCAAGTAAGTATCTTCAATCTTCCTTGTAAACTCTAGAATCATGTTTCTAGGATGATGTTGTGAGTAGGTGGATGGTGATAGGATTTGAGTATATATATTTATTGTTGAGATTGAAGCATGAGCAATTGTATGATTATGAAGGAGATGGGATTTATGCATGGAAGGTTCATCTTGGATGATTGTATGTTGATTTAAGGGTTGATTCTTGTCATAGGTAGTATTTGTGATGAAGCATGCTAGAGATTATGTCACCTTTGGTGAATAGGAGTTTATGCATGATTAGATTATTGAAGCCATGATCATGTTTATGCTAGTAAAGGTTAAATCATGTCTTAATAAATTTGGATCTATGCCTAGATGCAAAATTTTGATGATTTGATGAATCGAAGGATTGTGTATATTATTGATTGTGGTTGGCCATAAAATCTTGATCATGATCTAGTTGTTCCTAAGCTAATTTTAGTTCATGAATAAAGTATTCAATACTAATTTTGCTAGTAAATTTCGAAAAACCCTAGGAAGGGTAGATTTGGAATTATTATGCATATAAATGATATTTTAGCCAAATAAATAATGATTTTTGCTAGAAAGTAAAATAAATAAATATTATTAAAAATAAAGAAATCAATTTAAGCCTTTATGAAAAAGATTTATGCTTAGTAAAATATTTACTAAATCAAAACCCCTAAGGATTTACTTATTATTTTCCAAGAAAGGCTTATTCAATTTAATCTCAACTAGTTTTAACTATCAATTATTTTCTAACAACTAGACTATTATTAAATCACTATTTTACCTAGTACCACCTTGATTTTTATTGTCTTGAAGTCTTGTTGGTGAGTATTGTGTGAGAGGGGTAAAATGGTAATTTTTGCCCGAAGTGAAAATAGGGAGATAGATTTTGGACTGAATAGAAAATAATTTTTCTAGTGGAAATAGCAACAAGAGTTGTTGTGGTTTAGTAGTTAGAGCTTTGGAATTAATTCCTGAGGTCTCGAGATCAAATTCTAGCATAGAAGCTTTAGCTAGATTAAATTTTATTTTTGCTTGGGGGGAGTTGGTTTCGGCCATAAGGGCCTAGATCAATGTGGTGATGATGTCCTAGGAGAGACATGTTAGGAGAATTCTCATTTCACCCTTTGTTCTTCTCGAAATTCCCAAAGGGAATTCTTGTTCCATTGATCTTTAGTTTTTCCTTAAGTTTCAACTCCTTAATTTGATCAAGGTGTTCTATCCTTTTTCCTTTCCAGAAAATTCAGTAGTGGGTTGAGATCTTTTAGGATCAAAATGTCCTAGCAAAAGGCTTCTTATAGTCTGAAATTTATGGTAGAGTTGTGGGAAATCCCAAGAGGAAAAATCCCTCTAGAAAGCTAGCTGAAATTTCACTCCATAGCTAGTCACCTTCCTCCTTGGATTGAGTTGAAATTTTCCAGCTTGTGTACCTTCAAAATATCAAACTTCTTAGCTGAAATTTCCTTCCAAATGCTGCCAGAAAAATGGCCTTAAGATCAGCTCGAAACATGAATTGTTTCTGCCATTTTCGGACTGCACAAAAGCTGTGCAAAACCAGTGAAAATTCTGGGCAAAATCGCAACTTTGGGGGTCCAAAACCAAGCTATTTTCTTCCAGATTTTGTGCAGCACCTTAGCCATGTTTTTCCACCATGAAGAAGGCTAGAAACTAGCCTTGAATACCCCTGAAACCCCCCTCCCAGCTCTCTACAAATCGGCTAGAAGTGGCAGACGAAATTCTGCCAGAAAAAAATTCCTATGCAGCGAAAATGGTTGTGTAGGAATTTTCTAGCTTGCTTTCCATTTCTCCTCCAGCCGAAAATGCCAACCTACTTCTGTCAAAACCTCCCTTAAACCACCATTAACAGAGCTCCATTGTTTCCTTTGAGCTTCTGCACGAAATTCCATCAATGGCTGTCCGAAAATCTCTCCAGCAAATCCCTGCAATTTAGCTTGATTACCTTCCAAAATTTCAGCCATCTTATTTAGCAACCTTCCATGATATCTTGCTCAATTGACCAGACTTCTTCTTCATCTTTGTACCCCTTAGTTTCGGCCATCATAAGCCTTGTAGAACCAGCTTTAATTCCTCAGAAAAGCCACACAATTCAGTCGGCCATAGGAGACTTCAAAGCTGTCCAGAAAAATCAAGATATCCTAGAATATTTACTTTCCAAATTCTCTTCCTAATAATATTCTTCAAGGATTGTAACAACTAACCTTTCCTTTCCCTTCCAAATTAGAGAAATCACTCCCTAAACCCTACAGAATTTCGGCAGCCCCAATTCCACAGAAAATCAGCAGCTTCTTCTTCTCTCTCTCTCTCTATATTTTCTCTAGCTACCAAGAACACACACACTACACCAAGAACACCTACTAGCTTCTTACACCTATTGTTGGATTGTATGCCCTCTTAGACTAGGTTTCTGATGTAAAATCGAATTATTTAATAAAAGAATTTATTTTCAGAAATTGTTTGTGAATTTACTTTTTGTTTGTGCACGATTTTCGTTTGGAACAGACCCATTGTGTTTAAATAAGTGATCCATGTGAATGGTGGTCTTTCATAGTAAGGTATGGATCACGGGTTATTTAACACATAAACATTTGTTCTTAACCTATTGATGAGACTGGGAACCTCATCATGTTTAGGTTATTATGTTATGAATTCCAAATGGGGAATGGCTTACCTTTAGCCAGTGGGTAGTCCACTCACTTAATGACATAAGCGTATTTCGAATACGTAGAACAGGACTTGTAGTAGTGGTTTCTCAAAGTACTATATGGTAGAAACCTATACTACTGCCGCTACAGCGTGGACTAGTACTCTACGACTTGAGTATGAGTTGGTGGTCTAGCGAAGCTGGAAGCATATACTTTGATTTGCTGTAGTTGAGGTTCTATCATAGGGCCAATATACTTGCATGTTGGGTATGTGTGACTAGTTAGTTAAGACAGACTTATACAAGATAGTTTCTGCACTATATCGCCCCTTGTGGTTGTCCGAATGGTCTAAATTATCCAGGGCCATAGGAAACATGACTTGGATGTTTGCTTTAGGGTAGCTCCATTGGAAAGCGGAAACACTCCAGGAAGTCGTGGATCATTGGACTAGAAGCCTAAGGATGGTAGATGTCATTTAGAGGGGTGTTAGTACACTTCTTCCTCTCTAAATGTACGGCGATGTGTAAGGGGTATTTTAGTCATTTCACCTGTAGGTCGGAGACTTTGCTAACGCAACATTGTCCTTGGGGTCAATATTTCCTTATGGTGATATTAGAAAATATTTAAAATGCAAAATACAGCTATTTATATAGCAGGGGTATTTTGGTCATTTTAGCAGCCAAGGCGATGTGTCTTTTTGGTCCTCGGGATAGCCCGTAAGTCCTAACTATTTTTGGGTTGAGGAATTGGTCTCAGTTGAAGAGGATTTTGTTTTATTTTGTTTTATTTTATTTTATTCAGGAAGTCTAATTTATTATTGGACTGGAATAAAATAAAATAAATAAATAAATAAAATAGGAGTTGAGAGAAATTAATTATCTAGTTTATTTGGTTAATTAATTATTCAGGGCCTAGGTCCAGTATGAATAATTAAGAAATTAACCTGGGATTAAACTAGGAGAAATAATTGATGTTTAATTATTTATTGGGTTATTTATGTAGGCCCAAGAAATAAATAATTAAAGATTAATTATTATGGTTCATTTGGGCTCATTAATTATTTATTGGGTTACTTATGTAAGCCCAGAAAATAAATAATTAATATTTATTATTTTGGGCCTTTTGGGTCCAAGAAGAATAATAAATATTTATCTGGCCTAATAGCTTGGACCTTAGGGTTTTTTCCAGATACGGTTAAGAGGAGTTTAAGATTAGGCCAAACTGTTTCTCAGGATAACATCCGGGTATTTTAAAATCCCGGGGAGATGTTTATCAGAGATTGAGAGACCTAGTTTAGGCAAAAAATATAAACAACTCTTTGAAAAGAAAAAAAAAACCCTAATTTTCTTTAAAAAGCCACACCTCACGTGGGTCTCTCTCTCTCAAGGTCTCTCTCCTTCTTCTTTGTTTCTCCTTGGACTTTGCTAACCAATAACAAGTAAACCAAGGAGAATTGAGACCCTTCCTCTTCACCATAGTGTTCACCGACTAGAGGTTAGGCTGAGGAATATCCCGAGAGTTGGAGAGCTAAGCGTTAATGCAAACAAGACGAAGTCGAAGGCTAGCGGGTGTTCAACCGGAAGCTCCTTCAAGTGTGCAAAGCGAGGCGATTCCAGGCGTTCAATCTGTTCCTACGCAACCTAGGAGGGTTAAGGAACGCAAAGGTATGATCATCACGCTTCTGCATGGCCTTTATGGCTCGCGTTTAATTTTTCTCTCTGTTTTTTTTTCCGTCCATGGCTCCCTGTTTCTGCGTTTTCCATCACCTAATACACCTCCAAACCACTTCAAACCCTTACGAAAATCTCCAGATTTGATCTACTCCTTGCTGTGAATCCATCAACAACCTTATTAACATCAAACTCCACAAATCATCTTGCTACTTTGGATAAAAAACCAGAAAATTTTGTGAAGGACAAGGACATCTTTAAGGTAAACTTATTCTAACAACTTCATCTTCTCCAAACTTGATCTCTAATGAAAACCTATATGAATAAGCATGCTAATGATCTCTTCTTCTTCTTCTTCTTCTTCTTCTTCTTCTTCTTCTTCTTCTCTCTCTCTCTCTCTCTCTCTCTCTCACATGGCCGAAATTCCCTCCCTTGGCCGAATGGTCTCTTTTTCCATGACCATGCTTTCGCCACCTCTCTTAGATAAGATTAGCCATCTAGGAGTGGAGATCTACTCTAAACTCCTTCAAGACATTCATTAATCAAGTAAGTACCTTCAATCTTCCTTGTAAACTCTAGAATCATGTCTCTAGGATGATGTTGTGAGTAGGTGGATGGTGATAGGATTTGAGTATATATATTTATTGTTGAGATTGAAGCATGAGCAATTGTATGATTGTGAAGGAGATGGGATTTATGCATGAAAGGTTCATCTTGGATGATTGTATGTTGATTTGAGGGTTGATTCATGTCATAGGTAGTATTTGTGATGAAGCATGCTAGAGATTATGTCACCTTTGGTGAATAGGAGTTTATGCATGATTAGATTATTGAAGCCATGATCATGTTTATGCTAGTAAAGGTTAAATCATGTCTTAATAAATTTGGATCTATGCCTAGATGCAAGATTTGGATGATTTGATGAATCGAAGGATTGTGTATATTTTTGATTGTGGTTGGCCATAAAATCTTGATCATGATCTAGTTGTTCCTAAGCTAATTTTAGTTCATGAATAAAGTATTCCATACTAATTTTGCTAGTAAATTTCGAAAAACCCTAGGAAGGGTAGATTTGGAATTATTATGCATATAAATGATATTTTAGCCAAATAAATAATGATTTTTGCTAGAAAGTAAAATAAATAAATAATATTAAAAATAAAGAAATCAATTTAAGCCTTTATGAAAAAGATTTATGCTTAGTAAAATATTTACTAAATCAAAACCCCTAAGGATTTACTTATTATTTTCTAAGAAAGGCTTATTCAATTTAATCTCAACTAGTTTTAACTATCAATTATTTTCTAACAACTAGATTATCATTAAATCACTATTTTACCTAGTACCACCTACGACTTTTGATTAAATAAACTCTAAATTTTCCTTAACAAGATTTAAACTTTCAACTTATTAGAATTTATTTTCCAAACCATTAATTATTTTAAATAACAAATTAAACTTAGCTTATAAACCTGCTTATTTATTATTTTGCCTTAAAGCTTAGGACACTAGGATCATGGTAGTGGTGAAATGAGTTGATTTAAAATTGAGGAAGTGGATTGTAGCTTGAATCTGATTAAGATTTGTATTTACCCATGTGGGGTTAGGTCAGATGTTCGAGACCTTGTTGTTGTGAGCAAGAATCGGGTAAACTCCTGCATAAAATCTATCGATGTGAAATGTTTTCCTTATGGCAAGCTAAATATGGAGTGTATGGACACTCGTTTATTTGAAGGCAATTGAGGGTTGAATTTGTTCTTATTTCCAACACTTAAATTGTTTAAAAGTTACTGAGCAGATTTTCCAAACTTAAAACTCTTTCTAAAACTGATTGTTCCAAAAACTTTGGAAACCCTCAAATTACTATTTTCGTGAAAAGCAATGCTTTGTTTATTTTATCCCAAGTGGGAAACGTCGTTGAGTACTCAATAAGGGTGGACTACTAGGACTAGTCTTTGAAGGGTTAGGGTAAGTCTCTCAACAGGTGACCACCTCTGAGGGGTGAGTCCTTCCTGGATAAGATGTCAGTCCAGTGAGTCATGCCGGTCCGAGCTAGCAGTTTGTTTTCAGTCAAATGACTGTATTTTGCTGGAATGGACACCCGGTTGTTGTTTGGGTATAGAGAAGGAGGAGTATCTTGCCCAGTAGGTCAATCACCTACTTTTGTCAGTCTGCACAAAGTGTCGGCATTCTGACCGGTTATGGGGCCCAACGTGTGGTAACCCATATCCCTTTCTTTCGAGTGGTTGATTTCATTACTTATGTGCGGCTAGATAAGCCAAAACACCACTCTTACTTTTGACTGATGCTTGATGCTTGCCAATGTTTCTCTTATAAAATTTTCACACTCCGCATCCATGAACTGATTTCACTAAACACCCAAAGTACACACGGACTTACTGAGATTTCTATCTCATCACCTTTCTATCATGATTTCAGGATGATCCTGCTGTGGAGTTGAGTGGCTAGTAATATCTGCTTGGGAAGAGAATGTGTCTTTTTGATTTTATGTATTGCTTTGGGGAGGCGAGAGTGAATAATTTTATTTACGATTTTTGTTTTGGAATTCATGGATTTATTCTTGAAGTTTTCTTTGGGTTGTAATAACTTTTTAAGTTAAATATTATTTTATTCCGCAATTTGTTTGTGTGACCTAGTTATAAAGACCCCTTGTCCTTTGGACGGGGCGACATCCCCGGCCCTGGTGGGCCTAGGCTTCGGGGGTGTTACAGGTGAAGAAGAAGTCTGGTTATTTGGGGAATGCATTATGGAAAGTTACTAAACAAAGGTGGCTGGAATTTTGGAAATCAATCAAGCATAATTGCAGGGATTTGTTGGAGAGATTTTCGGACAGCCATTGCTGAATTTCATGCAGAAGCTTAAGGGAAACAATGGAGCTATGTTACTGGAGGTTTAAGGAAGGTTTACGCAGAACAAGGGTGGTGTTTCGGCTGGAAGAAGATTAGGAAACAAAGCTGGGAAATTTTCCTGCACAGAATTTCGCTGGGCAAAAATTTTCTGGACAAATTTTTGGCTGCCATTTCCAGCCAACTTGCAGAGAGTTTGAAGGGGAATTTCGGGGGTATTCAAGGCTGGTTTTCAGCCTTCTTCATCGAGGAAAAACATGGCTAAGATGCTGTACAAAATCTGGAAGAAAACAACTTGGTTTTGGACTCTCAAAGTGGCGATTTGTACAGGAATTTTTCCTGTTGTTGCTCCAGCTTTGAGCAGTCCGAAAATGGCCAAGAAATCCAGATTGCAAACTGATCCTAAAGACCATTTTTCTGGCAGCATTTGGGAGGGAATGTTAGCTAAGAAACTCGACACTATTAAGGCACAATACACTAGAAAATTTCAACTCATTCCAAGAAGGAAGATGAACTAGTTAGAGTGAATTTTCAGCAAGCTCACTAGAGGGATTTTTCCTCCTGGAATTTCCCACAACTCTTCCACATTTTTCAGACCATAAGAATTCTTTTACTAAGACATTTTGATCCTATAAGATCACAGCACTTTACTGAAATTTCTGGAAGAAAATGGCTAGAATCACTTGATCAAACCAATGAGTTGAGAATTAAGAAAAATCAAAGATCAAGGGAAAATGAATTCCCTTTAGGAAAGTAGGGTAAGGGAGTAGAATGAGGTTACTCCTAACATGTCTCTCTTAGGACATCATCCCTACCTTACTCCAAGTTCATAAGGTCGAAATTATTCTTCCCCAAGCAAAAAAATAAAATTTAATCAAGCTAAAGCTTCTATGATGGAATTCGAACCCAAGACCTCAAGAATTAATTCCAAGGCTTTAACCACTAAACCACAACAACACTTGTTGTTATTTCCACTAGAAAATTAATTCCTATTTAATCCTCAAGCTATCTTCCTATTTTCACCTCATGCAAAAATTACCATTTTGTCCTTCTCACTCAATACTTACCAACAAGGCTTCAAGATAATAAAATTCAAATCCAAAGCACATAAAAATCATATAAAAATATACTGAATCGTGAAATAAGGCATGATATGCATCCCAATCCCCTTACTCTAAGGTTGGCCTTGACTGGGGTTTCACATCCTCCACTCCTTAGAAGAATTTCGTCATGAAATTCAAGCATACCTCTATTTCAGCTCGGGATACTTCCGCTTAACCCATTCTTTCGACTCCCATGTGGCATCCTGCGTGTCGTGATACTCCCACTGAATCTTAATCGTCGGTAGCTGCTTATTTCGGAGTGTTTTGACACTATGGTTCAATATCCGCACAGGCTTTTCCACGTAGATCAGGTCGGGTTGCAATACTTACGGTTCATCATTCAGTACATGACCGGGATCCGCATTATACTTCTTCAGTTGTGACACGTGAAACACATCATGGATACCCGTCAACCCATCCGGCGGGTCTAATCGGTAAGCTACTGGTCCGATTCTTTCCTTAATTAGAAACGGCCCCAAATATCTCGGATTCAACTTTCGCCCTTCGGAAGCTTCAAAATTCCCCTATTCGGCGTCAGCTTCAGAAATACGCGGTCCCCGACTTGAAACTCTAATTCCCTTCTCCGGTTGTCCGCATAGCTCTTCTGCCAGCTCTGAGCTGCTTTTAACCTTTCCCAAATCAGTTTCACTTTATCCAACATTTCTTGGACATAGACCTCTCCGGTTTTGCTCACATGACTATCTTTCGACCAACTCCAATACAATGGTACTTGACACTTGCACCCATACAGAGCCTCATACGGTGCCATCCCGATCAAAGCTTAATAGCTGTTGTTATATGACAGCTCGGCACACGGTACACACTCGATCCACTTATCCCCAAAATCTAGGATACAAGCTCTCAACATATCTTCTAATATTTGGTTCACCCTTTCTGACTGCCCATCAGTCTGCGGATGCGCCGTTGTACTGAATTTCAAATTCGACCCCATTGCCTCCTGGAACTTTCCCCATAAACGAGATGTAAACCTCGGGTCTCGATCTGACACTATACTCGAAGGTACTCCATGAAGTCGGACTACTTCTCGAACATAAGTCTGGCCAGCTTCTCCATAGAGTCCCTCACATTTACCGGTATAAAATGGGCCGACTTGGTCAGCCGATCCACCACTACCCATATGTCGTCCTTCTGGGTCTTTGACATGGGGAGTCCGGTGACAAAGTCTATAGTCACCTCCTCCTACTTCCATTCCGGTATTGGCAGTGGCTGCAATAGTCCTGCTGACTTCTTGTGCTCCGCTTTAACTTTTTGGCAGGTAAGACAGGTCGATACATACTTGATCACATCCTGCTTCAGTCCGGGCCACCAATATGCTCTCTTCAAATCCTGATACATCTTGACTTCCACCGGATGAATGACGTACTTGCTCTTGTGCGCCTTCTCCAAAACTTTGTCCTTCAATTACTGCTCTCCTGGTACACACAATCGATCTCTGAAACGAAAAACTCCCACTTCATCCTGACGAAATTCACTGTCTGGCCGCTTAAGCTCCTTATCCTTGAAGAGTTGGAATTTGGTGTTGTTTCATCGAGTTTCTACAATTTCTCCCTTCAAATCTGGCGCTAATCTCAAATTGATGATGATAATTCTTTGATCTTGCACTTCCACCCTTCTGTCCATCACATCCTGAACCGCTTACATTTCCTGCACCTTCAGTTTAGCCATTCCAACTTTTCTGCTTAGGGCATCTGCCACAACGTTGGCCTTCCCGGGATGGTAGTTGATCGGGCAATGGTATTCCTCCAAGAACTCCATCCACCTTCGCTGCCTCAAGTTCAGATCCTTTTGAGTGAAGATATACTTCAGATTCTTATGATCGGTGAACACCTCATATTCGGCTCTATATAAGTAGTGTCGCCATTTCTTTAGGGCGAACGCTATAGCTGCCAGCTGCAGATCATGAGTGGGGTAGTTCACCTCATGAGGTCGTAACTTCCGAGATGCATAAGCAATCACTTTTCTGTCTTGCATCAACACCGCTCCCAGTCCTTCTTTCGAAGCGTCGGTGTACAGTGTGTAAGGTTTGCCTTTCTCCGGTAGACTCAATACCGGTGCTGTCATCAGTCTCTCCTTCAATTCTTGGAAACTTTTCTCACATTTTTTGTTCCATACAAACGGAACATCCTTTCCCAACAAACGGGTCATTGGCGATGCGAGCGTCGAAAGTCCCTTGATAAACCTTCGGTAGTATCCAGCCAATCCCAAGAAACTCCGGATCTCGGTAATATTCCCTGGCTGCTTCCAATCTGATACCGCTTCAACCTTTGCCGGATCTACCTTGATACCTTCCTTGGTTACCACACGACCAAGGAATGCCACACTGTCTAGCCAGAATTCGCACTTGCTGAACTTCGCGTATAGCTTGTGCTCCCGCTGTTTCTCCAGCATGAGCCTCAGATGCTCCGCATGCTCCTCCAAACTCTTGGAGTAAATCAAAATGTCGTCGATGAAGACCACCACAAACTTGTCCAGATAGGTCGAAATACTCGGTGCATCAGGTCCATAAATACTGCTGGGGCATTGGTCACCCCGAACGGCATTACCACGAACTCGTAATGTCCATATCTGGTGTTGAAGGTTATCTTGGGGATATCTTCCTCTCTTATCTGCACTTGGTAATATCTTTGTCTCAGATACAACTTGGAATAGTAACTGGATCCCTCTAGCTGATCAAATAGCTCGTCAATCAGGGGTAGGGGGTACTTGTTCTTAATCGTCAAATTGTTCAGCCCTCGGTAGTCGATACATAGCCTCAGGGTTCTGTCCTTCTTCTTTACAAATAGCATAGGCGCTCCCCACAGCGACGTGCTCGGTCTAATATAGCCTTGACCAACTAGCTCCTCTAGCTGCTCTTTCAACTCTGCCAGTGCCATCCGGTGCTACGTCCGCGATACTAGTTCTGCTCTGGGAACTAAGTCTATGGTGAATTTCACTTCTCGACTAGGAGGTAGAGAATCAAGCTCTGCTAGAAACGCATCGGGAAAATCTTTTACCACTTTCGTGTCTTCCAGAGTGCACTGGTCCTTCGGTTTGTTTATCACGTAAGCCAGATAACCTTGACATCCATGCCTCAATAATTTTCGGGCCTTAGCCCCCACAATCAAGTACTTCAGTTCTTTCACCTTTTTGCCATTGAATTCCAATACTTCACAACCCGACTTGACGAATTGGATTGACTTATTTTTACAGTCTACCCTAGCGCCATGCTTGGCTAACCAGTCCATTCCCAGAATCAAGTCATAATCCTCAATGTCTAACACAATCAAATCTCCCTCCAGGTTTTCTCTCCCTACATTAATCTTAGAATCCTTCACATACCGATTCGCTTGCGCCATCTTCCCCAAAGATATGCTTACTTCTAAAATGAAAGGTAGCTCCACTCCATCCCAACCCAAATGACATGCACATAACTAGTTTACATAGGAATGAGTAGAGCCAGGATCAATTAAAGCATTAACGGAACGTCCTTAAATAGTGAACGTACCTTCTACCACCGCTGCATTGGTCCTAACTTCCTCTCTGTTGAGGGCGAACACCTTGGCCTTCACTTGCGGCTTCGGTGCTCCACTCCCGGATGCTCCCGTGGTGTTGGCTTAGTTGTGTCCTGGGTTCTGAGTCGGGTTTCCTTGCCCGACGCGGTGCAATTTGGGGCAGATATTCCTCAGGTGGTTCAGGTCGCCACAGTGATAGCATTTCTTTTCACCACTCTTAGACCAACAATTTCTCTCGGTGTGGCCTTTTCTTTCACACTGTCTACATGATGGGAGATTCGGGGCAGGTCCACTTAGTGCTGTTCGGGCATACTTTCTCCGGTTCTGCCATTGATGATTGGTGGGGCGCTTGTGTGGTTGCGGTCTCGGGAAATGTCCCTGCGGCTGCTTTGGCGGCTGGAAAGGCTTGGCCGCCATCCTGCTGCGGTCCTCGTTCTCCGTGCGAGTAGCTGCGCCAACAACTCCCGAATAAGTTGTCGGTGGAGCAGGTGCCAATGCTCTCCTCAGTTCTGGTCTCAGTCCCTTGACGAACTGCCTCGTCCTGTTCTGCTTGGTGTCGACCAATCTTCGGCAGTATTTCGACAATTGAATGAATCACGCCACATATTGAGCCACTGACATGCTTCCCTGTCTCAAATTCTGAAATTCATCCTCTCGCTTTTCCACAATCCACTGAGGGATGTACTCCATCATGAAGGCTTCAACGAAACTGGACCACTTCCATTCTTGCTCATCCATCTCCCAGTCATCTTAGACCCACTGCCACCATGCCCGAGCTGGTCCTCTCAATCGAAAAGCTGCAAACTTAACTATCCGCTCCTCAGCATACTGGAGCGTTGCGAAAATGTCCTCCATTTGCTCAACCCATTGTTCAGCCTTCTGATCTTATTCGACGTCTCCCATAAAGACGGGCGGTTGAAATTTCAAAAACCTCTCTAAGGCCTCATCTTCCCCTTTAGGTTTCCTTCACTCGGTCAGCGTTTGAAGAATCTCGGTCATCTTACTGAGTGCCTGGCCCATTGACACATCAACCGGGGCATCGGACCCCATTCCCATTTTTGGATCACTTTGTCCATTACCCGGATTGGGTGATTGCATCGGTTCAGTTTCAACTTCCGGTGCTACGGGGTCTACCTCCGAAATCCTTCTGGCTGAAGAAGCTGCACGTCGCTTGGGTGCCATTCTATACCATACGCTAAATGTTAAGTGTATGCATTCCAGTATCAAACCATTTTAGTGGTGCATGCATACATGGCCAAGTATGAGTAGGAAGAAATCAGATGCAACTTATTTATAGGATTGCTCAAAAATTTTGATTTCAAAAATTGACTTGCATAAATCCAAATGTGTGAACAAAATATAGAAATGAAAATCTTTGACAAACTAGTTCTCAAAAGACAACAAATAAATAATCATCCAAAACAAAATAACTCCTAACTCTCTAATCCTCATCAGAACCCTCATCATCAGCCTCATATAACCAACCGCCAGTGTTCTTGGAAAAATCTACCCCATCCCTGCTAGCAAATCCCTCCATAGGCTCCTTCCCAGGGCACCTAGAGCTCTCTCCGGGCTCAACTCGGCTAAAGGTAGGAATGAAAGAAGGCCTAGGTGGAGACTCATAGTCTATCTCCCTCAGGTCATCACTATTCGCTGCTAAATCCACTTCGGGATTAGGAGGGTGGGGTTCAGGCTCCACTATCATCACTTCATCCTCACTGTTAGAGCTTATGTATATCACCGGGATTGGAGGTGGCTCAAGGATCTGGACCTCGTCCTCATTGCTATCCTTCATAAGGTCAATCTCATCATCACTGTTATCCTCTATAGGGACAACTGGCTGAGGGGCAGGCTGGGGAACTGGAAGGTCCTTCGGGTCTAGATAGTAAGGCGGGTGCCACTGCTACCCTTTTCTCGCGGTCCTAAGCAGTCTAACCATCCTACAGCATCAACAAGATAGGTTAGATGAAGATTTAAACTTAAAACAATAGAATATATATCATCAATATTTGCCTATAACCTAAGCTCTGATACCGCTTGTAACACCCCGCTACCTAGGCCCGCCAGGGCCTGGGATGTCGCTCCGTCCAAAAGACAAGGGATCTTTATAACTAGGTCACACAAATAAAATTGCGGAATAAAAATAATACTTTTACTTAAAAATTTATTACAACCCAAAATACTCCAAGAATAAATCTATGAATTCCCAAAACAAAACCATAAATAAAATTATCCACTCTTGTCTCCCCAAAGCAATACATAGAATTAAATGACAACAATCTCTTCCAAGGCAGATACTACTAGCTACTCATGCCCACAACAGGATCGACCTGAAATCATGTTAAAAAGGTGATGAGACAGAAATCTCAGTTAGTCCGTATGTGCTTTGGCTGTTTAGTGAAAGCAGTTCATGGATGCAAAGTGCGAAATCTTTATAAGAGAAATATTGGCAAGCAATAAACATTAGTCAAAAGCAAGAGTGGCGTTTTAGCTATTCCAGCCATACATGATCAACAACATCAACCACTCATAAGAAAGAATTATGGGTTACCACACGTTGGGCCCCACAACCAGATGGTCAGTATGCCACACTTTGTGCATACCGCCGGTCAGAATGCCACACTTTGTGCAGACTGACAAAAGTAGGTGATCAACCTACTGGGCAAGATACTCCTCGTTCTCTATACCCAAACAACAATCGGGTGTCCATTTCGGCAAAACACAGTCGCTTGACTGAAAAGAACACTACTAGCTCGAACCGGCATGACCCACTGGACGACGTCCTATCTGGGAAGGACTCACCCCTCAGAGGTGGCCACCTACTGAGAGACTTGCCCTAACCCCTCAAGGACTAGTCCTAGTAGTCCACCCTTATTGAGTACTCAACGACGTTTCCCACTTGGGATAAAATGAACAAAACATTGTTCCACATGAAAATGGCATTTTTAGGGTTTCCAAAGTCCTTCTTAAAATCAACTTTAGAAAGAGTTTGAGTTTGGTAAATTTGCTCCTTGATTTTTAAATAATTCAAATGTTTGAAATAAGAGAGAATTCAACCCTCAATTTCCTTTACATAAATGAGTGTCCATACACTCTACATTTGGCTTGCGATAAGAAAAACATTTCACATCAATAAGGTTTTATGCAGGAGCTTACCTGATTCTTGCTCACAACAACAAGGTCTCCAACAGCTGACCTAACCCCACATGGGTAAATACAAAACACAATCAATTTCAAGCCACAATCCACTTCCTTAATTTTAAAACAACTCAACTTACTACTATCATGATCCTAGTGTCCCAAGCTTCAAGGCCACTCAATAAATAAATAGGTATATAAGCTAAGGATAATTTGATATTTAAAATAATTAATGTTTTGGGAAATAGGTACTAATAAGTCA
The DNA here is from genome assembly GCA_026120185.1 of Voacanga thouarsii. NCBI lineage: Eukaryota > Viridiplantae > Streptophyta > Magnoliopsida > Gentianales > Apocynaceae > Voacanga > Voacanga thouarsii. Next base: position 2,904,760 of record JANUWF010002024.1, on the reverse strand, counting down.
AAGGTTTAAATCTTGCTAAGAAAAATTTAGAGTTTATTTGTTAATCATTTATTAATAATTTAGTTGTTAGAAAATAATTCATAACTAAAGTTAGTTGAAAATGAATTTTAATGAATCTTGCTTGAAAAATAATAAATAAGTTTTAATAGGTTTTGATTAAAATATGATAATTAAATTTATAGAAATAAGTATTTTACTAACCATGATTATTTCCATTAAAGGCTTTAGTTGATCTCATTATTTTATGAAATATCTATATATTTTATTTTTTTAATTAAAACTATTATTTATTTGACTAAATTTTCCTTTATATAAATATAATATTCCAAATCCACCATTCCTAGGGTTTTTCGAAATCACTATCAAAATTATATTACTAAATATTTTATTCATGAAATAAAATTTGCTTAGGGACAACTAGATCACGATCATAATTCCAAGGTTACTCATAATCATGAACATATACAACCATTCAACTCATCAATTCATCCAAATCATGCATACAATCATAGATTTCAATTTATCAAGACATGATCTAACATCTACTAGCATAGATATGGCCATGGCTTCAATAATACAACATGAATATAAGTCCTAATCACTAATGGTGACATAATCTTTAGCATACTTCATCACAAATACTACCTATGACATGGAAACGTGCACCAAACCCCAAATCATCATTCAATCAAACAATATAATCCTTTTATGCATAAATCCCATCTCCTTCACAATCAAACATATATTCATGCTTCAATCTCTACAATGCATACTCAAATCCTATCACAATCCACATACTATTAACTCCATCCTAGAGACATAATTCTGGAGTTTAAAAGAATGATTGAAGGGACTTACTTGATCGATGAATGCTTTGAAGGAGTTTAGAATAGATCTCAACTCCTTGATGCCTAACTTTATCCAAGGGAGATGGCAAAAACATGGTCATGGGGAAAAGGAGCCATCCGGCTAAGAGAGGGAGGTTTCAGCCATGAGAGAGAGAGAGAGAGAGAGAGAGAGAGAGAGAGAGAGAGAGAGAGAGAGAGAAAAAGAAACCATTAGCATGCTTATACACATAGGTTCTCATTAGAGATCAAGATTGGAGGAGGTGAAGTTGTTAGAATAAATTTACATTGAAGGTGTTCTTGTCCTTCACAAAAATTTCTGGTTTTGATCCGAAATAGCAAGATGATTTGTGGAGTTTGATGTTAAGAATGGGGTTGATGGATTCACGATAGTGAGTAGGTCAAATCTGGAAGTTTTAGAGAGGATTTGAGATGGTTTTGGATGGGTATTAGGTGAAGGAAAGAGGTAGGTGTTCTTGGTGTAGTGTGTGTGTGTTCTTGGAGGTTGAGAGAATTCGAGAGATTGGATTTGTGTAGCTGCCGAAATTCTGTGAGAGCTAGGGTTGTCCGAATTTCTGTAGGGTTTAGGAAGTTGTTTCTCTGATTTGGAAGGGAAAAGGAAAGGTTAGTTGTTACAATCCTTGAAGAATATTTTTAGGAAGTTAATTTGGAAACTAAATATTCCAAGAATATCTTGATTGTTGGAGAGCTTTGGAAGTCTGCCATGGTCGACTGTTTGAGCATAATTTCGGTGGGATTAATGCTGGTTAATGGATGCTTATGGTGGCCGAAAGTATGGTGCTCAATGGTGAAGAAGAAGTCTGGTTATTTGGGGAATGCATTATGGAAAGTTGCTAAACAAAGGTGGCTGGAATTTTGGAAATCAATCAAGCATAATTGCATGGATTTGTTGGAGAGATTTTCGGACAGCCATTGCTGAATTTCGTGCAGAAGCTTAAGGGAAACAATGGAGCTCTGTTACTGGAGGTTTAAAGATGGTTTATGCAGAACAAGGGTGGTGTTTCGGCTGGAAGAAGATTAGGAAACAAAGCTGGGAAATTTTTCTGCACAGAATTTCGCTGGGCAGAAATTTTCTGGACAGATTTTTGGCTGCTATTTTCAGCCAACTTGGAGAGAGTTTGAAGGGGAATTTTGGGGGTATTCAAGGTTGGTTTCCAGCCTTCTTCATGGAGGAAAAACATGGCTAAAGTGCTGCACAAAATCTGGAAGAAAACAACTTGGTTTTGGACTCTCAAAGTGGCGATTTGTACAGGAATTTTTCCTGTTGTTGCTCCAGCTTTGAGCAGTCCGAAAATGGCCAAGAAATCCAGATTGCAAACTGATCCTAAAGACCATTTTTCTGGTATAATTTGGGAGGGAATGTTAGCTAAGAAACTTGACACTATCAAGGCACAATACGCTGGAAAATTTCAGCTCATTCCAAGAAGGAAGATGAACTAGCTAGAGTGAATTTTCAGCAAGCTCACTAGAGGGATTTTTCCTTCTGGAATTTCCCACAACTCTTCCACATTTTTCAGACCATAAGAAGTCTTTTACTAAGATATTTTGATCCTACAAGATCACAGCACTTTACTGAAATTTCTAGAAGAAAATGGCTAGAATCACTTGATCAAACCAATGAGTTGAGAATTAAGGAAAATCAAAGATCAAGGGAAAATGAATTCCCTTTAGGAAATTTGAGTAGGGTAAGGGAGTAGAATGAGGTTACTCTTAACATGTCTCTCTTAGGACATCATCCCTACCTTACTCCAAGCTTATAAGGTCGAAATTATTCTTCCCCAAGCAAAAAAATAAAATTTAATCAAGCTAAAGCTTCTATGATGGAATTCGAACCCAAGACCTCAAGAATTAATTCTAAGGCTTTAACCACTAAACCACAACAACTCTTGTTGTTATTTCCACTAGAAAATTAATTCCTATTTAATCCTCAAGCTATCTTCCTATTTTCACCTCATGCAAAAATTGTCATTTTGCCCTTCTCACTCAATACTCACCAACATGGCTTCAAGATAATAAAGCTCAAATCCAAAGCATGTAAAAATCATATAAAAATATATTGAATCGTGAAATAAGGCATGATATGCATCCCAACCCCCTTACTCTAAGGTTGGTCTTGACTGGGGTTTCACACAGTATGCAGCCCGATTTATGTAGTTGTCCAAGTACTGTAGATGTTTGGTTGACACGGAGCAGAAGCGTACCCGACAGTTTGTGAAGGGGCTGAGGCTAGATTTGAGGAAGGCACTGGCTCCATCGCCACCAACATCCTACACAGCCACCGTGGATGTAGCATCCTGGACAGAGAATGAAGATCGGTACCGACCGGTGAGTAGGCTATTCCAACCGACTCGTCCACCCATGAGGCATTTGAGTAACAAGCGACCTGTTGGCCCTATGCAGTGGGGAAACCAGGGGAAGCAGCCTCGGGTGCCTATGTCAGGATCGATGCAAAGTAATCTCAGTTATCGACTTTGTGGAAAACGAGGACACACCGAGAGGAACTGCTGGACCAATAAGGGAGGAAGAATGTGCTTCAATTGTGGCGACCCGGGCCATCTAAGGAATGCCTGCCCTAAACCTCTGAGGATTGGGCAAATAGGTCCGACTCAGTCGATGGGAGTCAACGAGGTGCTGCTGCCGAAACAGCTGGAGTGGGAGGTCAGAAACCCCAAGTGAAGGCTAAGGTCTTTGCCCTGAACCGAGCAGAAGTGGGAGCAAATACAACGGTGATTGAAGGTAACCTTTCTATCCAAGGCCATCTTGTTAATATTTTATTAGATCCAGGATCTACATACTCTTATGTAAGTAAAGTATGTGCATCGCATTTGGGTTGGGAAGGAAAGGAATTGCCCTATACCTTAATAGTAAGCTCACCCTTGGGAAAAGTGGTAGAAGCGGGTAAGTTAATGGAAAGCTGTGAAGTTGAGGTAGGGAAGGAGATTCTGGAAGCAGACCTTATAATTTTGCCTATTAATGATTATGACCTGATCTTGGGCATGGATTGGTTGTCGAAGCACGGAGCTCGTGTTGACTGCAAGGTTAAGAGGGTGCAATTTGTGAGACCCGGGTGAGATGTGATTGAATTTGATGGTAAGTGGACTAAGGAACTGAAATTTTTGTTTGCTAGTTCTAAGGCTCGAAAGTTACTTAGGAACGGATGTGCAGGATATCTGCCGTATCTTCTGAATAAACCCAAGGATTAGTGTACCTTGAAGAGTACAGAGGTGGTAAAGGATTTTCCAGACGTCTTCCCTACTGAGCTCACTTCTCTACCCCCTGAGCGAGAAGTTGAGTTTACCATGGATCTGATTCCTGGAGCAGAACCTGTGTCAAGAACCCCCTACCGGATGGCATCGACAGAACTGAAGGAATTGAATGAGTAACTAGAAGAGTTGGTGAGACAAGGCTATATTCGACCGAGTACGTCGCCGTGGGGAGCCCCGGTGTTATTTGTTAAGAAGAAGGATGGCACCTTGAGATTATGCATCGATTATCGGGGACTGAACAACTTAACGATCAAGAACAAGTACCCTTTACCCTTAATCGACGAGATGTTCAATCAGCTTTAAGGCACAACTTGCTTTTCAAAGTTAGACCTGCGGCAAGGATACTACCAGGTGAGGATTAAGGAGGAAGACATTCCTAAGACTGCTTTCAACATGCGGTATGGCCATTATGAATTTGTGGTAATGTCGTTCAGTGTATCTAACGCAACAATGGTTTTCATGGACTTGATGCATCGAGTTTTCCAGCCATATTTGGACAAGTTTGTGATCATCTTCATCGACGATATCTTAATCTACTCCAAGAATCCGGAGGATCACGTGGAGCACTTAAGATTGGTTCTGGCAAAACTGAGGGAATACAAGCTCTTCGCTAAGTTCAATAAATGTGAGTTTTGGTTAAGCTCAGTATCCTTCCTCGGCTATGTGATATCCAAGGATGGGATCAAGGTGGACCCTACCAAGGTGGATGTCGTAGCTAATTAGAAGCAACCGGAGAATACTACAGAGATATGAAGTTTTCTTTGATTGGCTGGGTATTATCAGTGTTTCATTAAGAATTTCTCTACCCTGGCTTCATCGATGACGCGGCTACTAAAGAAGGATGTTGCCTTTGCTTGGAGTGAGAAGTGCGAGAAAAGCTTCTAAGAGCTTAAAAGGAGATTGGTTACAGCGCCAGTGCTGAGTTTACCCGAGGCCAACAAGCCCTATGCACTCAACATAGACGCATCCAAGGAAGGTTTGGGAGCGGTGCTGATGCAGGATGGGAAGGTCATTGCTTATGCATCTAGGAAGCTGAAACCTCATAAGGTCAATTATCCGACCCATGATTTGGAACTGGCAGCCATAGTATTTGCCCTGAAGAAGTGGTGACATTATCTATATGGAACACAATACGAAGTCTTTACCGACCATAAGAGTTTGAAGTACATTTTCATGCAAAAGTACTTGAATCTTCGGCAGCATAGATGGATGGAGTTCTTGGAAGAGTATAGGTGCCCCATTAATTACCATCCTGGCAAAGCCAATGTGATAGCTGACGCTCTGAGTCGTAAAGTGAAGATAGCACACTTGAGAATTCAAGAGTTGTTGCCAGTGCAGGAAATCCTAGAGCATGAGGCAGGAGTTCAAGAGGGGAAATCTGTGTAAGTAACTTGACCTTGAAGCCCGATCTGGAGCAGGAAATTGTAGCCGCCTAGCAAGGCAGTGTGGAGTTTCAGGTTTTCAAAGGAAAAGAGATTGGGAGAGAATGTAGAGATTTTTGGATCGACGAGAAAGGGATATTATATTTTCAGGACTGGATATGTGTACCTGACACCCAAGGCTTAAAAAAGACGATATTGGACGAAGCTCATAGGAGCAAGTATACCATACACCCTGGGGAAGTAAAGATGTATCATGGCCTGAAGAAGAAATATTGGTGGGCTGGAATGAAGAGAGATGTGGTTCAGTATGTATCAATGTGCCTGACATGCCAGAAAGTTAAGGTGGAATACAAGAAGTCTGCAGGTCTATTGCAACCGTTACCGATTCCTGAGTGGAAATGGGAAGAGGCGACTATGGATTTTGTAACTGGCCTTCCGATGACCAAGTCGCACAAGGATGCATTTTGGGTGGTAGTGGACAGATTGACCAAGACAGCGCATTTTATACCGGTGAACGTAAGGGACTCGATGGAAAAGTTAGCTCAGACTTATACCCGGGAAATTATAAGGTTGCATGGTGTACCGTCAAGCATCGTATCAGATAGGGATCCCAGGCTCACTTTGAGATTCTGGAATAAGTTTCAGGAGTCTTTGGGTACTACATTGAAGTTCAGCACCTCTGCTCATCCGCAGATCGACGAACAATCCGAAAGAGTCATTCAAATATTGGAGGATATGCTCCAAGCGTGTATTTTAGACTTTAGAGATAAGTGGATTGAATGTTTACCGCATGCAGAATTGGCATATAACAATAGTTATCAGACATCGATTGGGATGGTGCCGTACGAAGCATTATATGGGCGGAAATGTCAAGTACCGATATACTGGGGTTAGACAGAAGAGGGGCACATTAGAAAGACTGGTGAGGTATGTATTTAAGAAATGACAGATAAGGTTAGGGTCATTAGAGAAAGACTGAGAGCAGCGCAAAGCCGACAAAAGAGTTTCACAGATAATAGGAGGAGGGAACTAGAGTTCCAAGTGGGTAATTGCGTGTTCTTGGAGCTGACTCCTAGCAGAGGAATACTGAGGCAGCCGAAGGGGGGAAAGTTGAGTCCTAGGTATTTGGGACTATTTTCAATAATGGAGAAGGTTGGGCCGGTCGCCTATAGATTGGATCTACCCGACGGACTAATTGGGATACATGATGTTTTTCATGTGTCTCAGCTAAAGAAGTACAACCCCGATCCAAGTCACGTGCTTAATGAGGAACCTTTGGAATTGCATTCGAATTTAAGCTATGTGGAGAAACCAGTCAAGATTTTGGAGCTGAATATCAAGACTCTTCGGAACAAGTAGATACCTATGGTAAAAATACTTTGGGATCATCATGGAACGCATGATGCAACGTGGGAAACTAATAAATGGTTAAGACGGAAGTATTCGGATATGCTCTAAGGGCATGGAATCCGAATTTCGGGACGAAATTCTATTAAGGGGGAGGGGATGTAATACCCCTCCCAAAACCACCTTTGACCTATGGGGAAAAAGCCATGCATTGCATAGCATTTTGCATTTCATGTGATGTTTTAAAAATTAATCTTGCATGGGTGCATGTGATTATCAAGGTTGCTCTTGCATTAATTTATTTAAGGGAAATAATTGTGTTGTTGCAATAATTGAAAATTTTTTTGGGTAAAATTTAGTAGAGGAAATGGAGGGATGAGAGCTAAGGATAAAAGAATTTCTTAGAGATATATAAGCATCAGAGTTGATTTTGAATAGCGGTTAGGTTTGGTGATTATCCCTCGGTGACCGAGTTCGAATCTTACCTCTTGTGAATCTTAGCTTTCTTTTTGAATTCTTTTTCTAGGTTTCTTCATGCCTTGGCTAAAAAAAAAAAACCCTAGCTATTCTCTTGAATTTCAGCGCCATCTTCTTAGGGGATAAGTCTCCATATTTATCTTCTAAATTTAAGGATTTTTTATAAGGATAAAGACTAAATTTTATTTCAGCTTTTATCCTCTTTGATTTTCGAAAATTCTAGCTAGAACAATTAAATTCCAGCTTGTTTTTAATTCATCAGATTTTATATTAGTTAGCTTGAATTAATTTGTTATTTTCCTAGCAAAATATCTTACTGCTTTTGAACACAGAACCCTAGCTAAAAATTTGGAAAATTTTCTAGCTTTGTGCTGCCACCCTTGGAGAACTCCTAGCTCAACACAAACTTTCCCAAGACTAGGGAATCTTATCCTAAATCCTCTTGCAAATCGGGTTTTATTCTAATCCTAAACAAATCAGATTTTGTTCCTCATATTTTTCAGATTTTCGACCAGCCTTGTGCATGCACAAGTTGCACGAAAATCCTGCACTCCTAAGGCCATCCAAACTTTTCTAAACCTAGCTCAAATCACCTAAAACACCCCTCACCAATTCAGATTATTTTAGCTACTCAAATCAGATTTTTATCCCCTACAATTTTCAGAATTTCGGCCAGCTTATGCATAGCAATTTCAGCTAGCATAGTGCACAGAATTTCAGTCAGTTTGTGCACTCCATATCAAATGAAATTTTGCACTCCAAGACACACAAAAAATCCTTGTTGATTAAGCCAATTTATAGCACCTAAATCTCTCACTTTTCTCTTTGATTTGTGGCAGAACAACAACCAAAACAGCCCAGAATTTTTCCTCTTTTGTTCAGCAATTTTCGTACAGCACACACACCCTTCTTGCACAGAATTTTTGGTAGTCAAAACTCACTCAAACTCCTTCTAGTTTTGGACAAAAAAAAACCTGAACACGCACAGCCCTATCCTTGAGCACTATTTCGGCCAGCTTAGGAGAACAACTTCAAACTGTTTTTCTGCTCTCAGCTTCTCTCAATTTCGGTAGCAATAAAAGTGCAGCAAGCTGCAGTTTTTCACCATTACTGCCAAAGAAACCTAGAGTCGTTAGGAGTCCTTTTTAGCATCACCTTCTAATCCTAAATCAAACTCTTCTAACCCTAAACCACAGCAGCCGCCTATTCCAACCTTACTATATGAAAATTTCCAGCAAACTTCCACTGCAATATTCGGAAACTCAAGAGCAATCCTAGGCCAAAAAATAAAAAATCGAGCACTCCCTAAGGTAAGCAAGAGACCTCTCAACCTCTTGATTCTTTTCCTCCATTGATTCTTCTCTTTTTCTTCCCTTGAATCATGGCACATAGAGGCTAATTTCATCTTCTTTCTCAATTTTTGATCAAGAAGGAGTAAAGAAGACAGCTTTCTCTCCTTCTCAAGCAAACTCGTGAGGGCCACCATAGGGGCATCGGGATTTTGTTAATCCGGTTGTCGTACGGTAAGGAAATTCTTATCCTTGATGATGTAATTTAGGTTTAATATGATTGATGATGTCTATGGGAGTATATTAGCATGATGAATGGGTTTGGTTGGGATGAATGAATATTTTGAGATGAGTATTGTGTTAAGCATATTCGATGGATAGCAATGCTATGTTTTATTGTGATAATGATGGATGTGAATCCTGATGGTTAATTTGAGACCTTTTTGATATATTGCTCATGTCGTAGATGGGTATATGATTATGGTATGTTTATTTCATGGAATGGGAGGTTTATTTGAAGCTAGATGATGAGTCATGATATGCTTAGGGGAATAAGTGAGTTTATATGCATGTTTGAGATGATTAAGTCCTGATCATGATATTATTTGATTCTAGATTAGGAGATTGTTTGAAGGAGGCAAGCAGTTGATTTTATCTTGTTTATCTGGGGCATATCATATAAGTCCTTGCATAAATCCTTTTTGTTAAATGCTTGTGGTGGCAAGTCGAATGTTGTAAAGCTTTGTAAAGCTATTGTTGAATTATGATCACTTGGATCGTGGATGTTTATTCTCTAAACGGTTTTGACAAACTAACGACTTTATCAAGAACTATTCTTTCTCTAAACGTTCTAGAAAACTCTTTTTAAAGAAAACCAGGTTTTACAAAGCCACGGTGTGGAAATATTGTGAATCAGGAATTGACGGATATGTTTGTTGAGTACTCAATAAGGGTAGGCTAACAATACTAGTCTTGGAGGGTGTGAGTGAGTCTTCTGGCAAGCGGCCACCTCCAGAAGATAAGCTTCGCTTGAGAAGGCGACAGTATTGGTTTGTCAGTCCGGTCCGAGCTAGCATTTGTAGCTGGTAAGGTATTATTTATTTTCCCAGCATGGACACTCGAATGGTTTTGTTGGGTGTAGAGATAGAGGAGTATCTTACCCGGTGGGTTGTACACTCACCTTTAATCAGAACACCCGAAGTGTGGTAACCTGATCCTGTCAAGGTGTACAAAGTGTGGTGCATTGACCACTTTCTTATCATAGGGCTCAAAGTGTGGCACCATGACGATTTATTCGAGTGGATGATTTATTTTGTACAAAGTGTGACAATGAGAAAACTCCACTCCCTACAAAGAGAAATTATTTATGACTTGCCAATTATTTTTGTAAATATTTTCAGCTATGCATTCACAAACTGTTCAAAGTACCATGTGCACACACAGGACTTACTGAGATGTTAATCTCACACTGTTTTATATCATGTTTTAGGGGATTGATTATGCTGAGCAAGCGGGATGTGTAATGGTTGAAGCTTTTGTTATTTTCATTATGTTTTGAGAGATAAATATTAATTTATGCTTCTGGAACCGATGTTTGCTTTTATTTAGTTTTGCTCCAGTTTGAACCTAATGTAATAAGAGTTTTTTTTTATTTATCTAAGTTTGATTTCTTGGGTTTTTCTTTATGTTGTACCTCATTTTAAAGAACCCTTGTCCTTCGGATGGGGTGACATCCCCGCCCTTTTTAGGGTACGTAGTAGGGGGTGTTACATCGTGCTTCTCTACCATTGGGATATCAGCCTACCGGGTCTAGTATACTTGTCTTGGTAGGTAATTCATCGATCGTAATTTCTGAGTTAATAATTTGAGAAAACGATTAAGTATCTACCTAATTTTTCATTGTATATTCAGGCTGATATTATGTGACGAGCTATGACAGTAGCTGAACGTCACATTCACAGTGCCGACTTGGTGTCTTAAAGGGCATTTATTGACATACGAGATATATGCGCTCGAGGACTTATAGCATGTCATCAGGCACTGATGGGTATTTATATGGGTATAAAAATCATATAAAAATAAGTACATCTCCAATCAAGTTTAAATTAAAACGTTAACCCCCAAATTACACATATGAGCAAGCGTACTCATCATTAACATAGTATAGGGTTCAAACGAGTATCGATCCTCCAGGAACATGTATGTAATAATCACTTTTTTTCATTGTTTAACCGACTTAATAAAGTGAAAAGGAAATAAAAATAAAATAAAATAATATAATACATACATTCAAGGATGGAGAATTATGTAACTTAAACTATTATTCTGATAAAAATGATCTTAAAGTACCTAATCATTATCATAATTAATTATTCTCTTGGCATCATGAAGGATTAAGATAGATTCAATTCTTTGGTTAATCCATGAAATCACTATCTTCTAGATAAATTAGCATTACTTGGTCTCGTCTCAACTAATTCACCCAAAAGATGCATTAAACACAATTCTTGATTATATTTCCTTGGTCTCGGCAAACTTAAAACATGAAATTAATTAATGAATCCTTGGTCTCGGCAGACATTAATTAATCTTCAATTCCTAGTTTTCATCAATTAACCTCCTTAGTCCAGTAAGTTAATCGAGAACGAATATAAAATTAATAAATTGAAACCACCATCAACCCCCTTGGTCCAGTAAGTTAATGGAAAGAAACAACCAACTAATCTCATAATAAGTACAAGTAATTAAATACCAAGAATAACAATCAATTAATCAAAAAATCAAAGTAACTCTAAAAATCATGAATACCTAAAACAATATCAAATTACAATAAAACAATTAACACATTATTGTTCAAGAAAAATAAAATAAAGTAAAAGAAAGCACTCATAGACAAGCCTCCTTCTTCTTCCTCTGAAAACCTTCTTGCACAATCCTCCTTGATTTGATAGAATTCCTCCTTGATTTGAGTGATTTTCTATTATAATCTATGAATTCCCCCATTTCTCTTGTGTTTTCCATCTATTTATAGGCTTTGGAAGTGCTTAAATTTGTTGGTGTAGGATTTTTAGCCGATTAGAAGTAGAAAAATACTAAAACTCTGTAGATTACCAAAAAAATACGTACGAAAATCGAGGCACCGCCTTGTCATCAGGACATAGTTGGCGCTGCCTCGAGCCTCACAACCGGCGCCGGTTGTGTTCTGTTTCTCCATTTGTTCGTCGATTTTTTTCTTGATTTTCGCGCAACCCTTCCAGAATGTAACGATGCCAGTTCCAGCCTCCTAGCCGGTGCCGGTTCTGTTCTGTTCTGCTTCGGTTCACTGATTTTTCGTCGCTTCAAAGTGCATGCCAGTAGCATGTAGCCAGCGCTAGTTCCTCTGTCCTGGCCGGTGCCGCCTCTGTTCTGTTTTGCGACGTTTTTATCTTATTTTACCACTAAAATCTGAAATAATGCAGAGAATTCCTTTCCAAGGGTAAAATTTCAAATATGAAGGAATATGACCAGTTATTGGACAAAATGTATCATCAAATAGCCTCAAATAACTAGAAAAAATATGACTAATTTAGGCCCTATCAATTCCCCCACACTTAGCTCTTTGCTTGTCCTCAAGCAAAGTATCAAAGACAAGTAGGAAAAACATAAGATTTCACAAAATCACTCAATCAATTTTAAAATAGTATCTTTAATGCTTTCTTCATTCAAGATAACAAAACATATGCTACTATATCTTTCATAATAAATGCAAGACTTGTGTTAGTGAATACTAACTAGTAGAACTATTTCAATACTTAACAATATTCTCAAACCATTGGAAAGAATTTAGTTCAAAAGGAATATGCATTCCATAAGCTTACTTTTCATACACTCTCTCCACTAATCCGAGACATATCATGATTCTACTTAGATCAAGTAGGACTTTCAAGCTTGTAATATAAGGCTAAATGGTTTGTAATGTAGCTTGTCAAACGAAGGATATAGGAAAATCAAATATCAAAGAGGATGAGAGTTTGCACGAAAAGGATAAACAAGACATACTAAGGAATTCCAAACTTTTCTTGCTCTCCTATTCCAAAATCAATCAAAGCCTAGAACCTTGTATGGCAATTATAGCAGTTCAAGCAAATCTTGCATTTTTCTTTTCCAATAATTCTTAACTCATCATTCATATTGCACATGAGTATAACAAATTTCAGCAATTTCTTTTCAGCTTTCTTCCTGTGCTCTTTCTTTTCTTTCTCTTTCAGCTTTTCTCTCTCATTCTCTTTTTCTTTTCTTCCAAATGTTGTTTTTGTTTGCTTTTCAGTTTATTTTTTCAAACCTCTTCTAGCAGCTTTTTGGTTTTTCTCATTTCTCATTCTTCTTTTCTTCTTTTCTTCCTCCATCCACAACTCCACTCAATAATGATGCATGACTAAAAATAACAAGTCATGACATTTACACACGCTTTCCTCCTCACAACTACCCTACTTGTACTTTTATCCATCCAGAGCAATCAAATATTTGGAAGAATTATCAAACTCTCAGAAAAAAGTAATGGACAAAGTATGATAATGGGTTTTAAGAAAGAAATTAACAACTTTTGGCTTAAAATAGGCACTAAGGATAATATAAAATAGGTAGACTTGAAAAGCTCAAACTATCCAAAGAAAGCCTATTACCGTCATCTCTAAATTAAATCATGAATGTCTTTCTTATTTTGCCTCGAGAGGTATTCAAGTAAGTTCTAGAATGCTCAATGAATTTTAGTAGACAAACAGGTTTAAGAACAATATAAAGTATTTGATCAAGAACTACTTAGTCCAAGTGAGTGCAAAAAGTCATGCATAAGCCATAAATGATATAGAACACATGCTCTATGACCCATCACAAAAGACATGCATTAAAAATACATTTTGACAGCTCACAAACTCAGAAAAATTTTGAAAATTTTGCTCACAAGGTTCAAGAAGAATAAATCATAGAAGAATGAAGTATAGAAGAATTCTCATTCTAACCGTCCCCCCCCCCATGCTTAAATTAGACATTATCCTCAATGGCCAAATAAGTAGAGCAAGGAAATAGTGCCATAGGACCAAAAATAATAGGGAAAAGGGGAGAAAGAAAATACTTCCATACTTTGTGCTCAAAATAAAATTCTTTCTCAATTTCAAAATATTCCAAAGTAGCCCAATACTAAGAAAATACCAAGATAATTGATAAAAACTTGGACAAAGTATATCACCAACCCACTCCCCCACACTTAAGTTGGATAATGTCTTTATTGACAAAAAATAAACACAAGAAAGCATCTCCAAAGGGACGAAAAATAATAATGGGTTAGAAAGTTTAAGTAATACTTTCCAAATGCAACAATGCTCCAATAGATAGCCAAACTTGAGGTAAAGAGTAGGGCTTGTCCAAGAGGACTTTATTCATATAAAACAAAACACAAGTAAAAGCACAAGGCAAATAATAATAAAATAAAAACATACCTAACTAAAAGAAAACAAACTAAAGAAAAAAACTAAAATAAAAAAATAAAAATACAACAAAAACTCTTAACACTCATCATGCTTCCTCATCAATTCTTTTGGAAAAGAGATTAAGGCTCCAAGTAGGTATAATAAATGTAGAAAGAATGGAGGATTTTGAAAAATGGAAGGTTCGTGAAAACGATTTGTTTCAACAAAGCAAAACACATAAACCTCATTCTCTAACATTCTTTTAGACACATAAATATCTTTTTCAACATGTGAGTACACAGAGTATCTAACGGATGCATCAACTTTGAAATCACCAATTAACCCTTCAAAAGAAGTTTTTTACAAGTAAAATTCCCCTTTAAACTTAGTATTTGAGTTCTTAAAGATGGGATTGGGAAATCCTTAAGTTTCAATGCTTCTACAAATACCAAGTTGCCTCCCTGAAATTGGGGTGAAGGGTAGAATTCATCAACATCCTCAAAGGGTTTCTTAGAATGAATGATAAATCCAACTTCTTGAGGCATGTTAAACTCCATACATCGTCATTGGGACCATTTTCTTCCAAGAAGTGAGAGGAACCTAAGAAATCATGTGACAAAGAAATATTAGAATTATGAGTACATAGAGTAGAATCAAATACCTCTCTTGCCACATCATGCAATTGTCCCTCATAGCCTCTCTTTTTTTTTCCATGGTCAATTGTACGGGCTAGCATGAACTCATGAGTCTCCTCAACAAACTTAACGAATTGTTTCCGTTGATCGCACAATCGTTGGGAAGCTTCTTCACGCCCTTGAACAGATGAATTTGTATTGGCAACAAAAGATTTCACTAATGCTTCTAATGATGTCTTACTAAAAACATCACTGTAAGCTTGTAATCTTACCCATACACTAATGCTCTTTTTTTGTTTTGTTTTTTGTTTTTTTTTTTTTTGGACAACTAAAAACTATCATAATTAAATGCATGACCACGAATTCATAAATTAAATACTAAACTAAGATTAAAAATTATAAATAAAGAAACAAATAAATTTAGTCCGTCGAAAATATCATGTTAGCCAAAAGTCTAAGCCTGAAAATAAGAAGAGTTAGTATTAACTCAAAATTATAGACGTAAAAATCATCCAATTCAAAATACAAAGATTACACATATTCCACATTAACATTAGGTTAGTAAAATTAAATAACTAAATATACAGTATATACAAACAGACAAAGACAAGTTAGTTATTACGAACACGTATCTATCTATTTACATATTTACAACATATAGTGAAATTAAAAATACAATTATACAAACAACAAAATATGGCACATCTTCATACAAGGAACGTATATACATATTTACATATATACATATAGACACATGAACATATAAACATGGTTAAATCAATTAAATCCAAGCTTTCATTATATTGTTCTCCGGCAACGGCGCTAAAAACTTGATGCGTATTTATTTGGACTTAAAAATCATATAAAAATAAGCATATCCTCAAGTTTAAATTAAAACATTAACCCCAAATTACACATATGAGCAAGCGTACTCATCATTAACATAGTATAGGGTTCAAATGAGTGTCGATCCTCTAAGAACAAGTATGCAATAATCACTTTTCTTTCATTGTTTAACCGACTAAATAAAGTGAAAAATAAATAAAAATAAAATAAAATAAAATAAAATAAAAGAATATATACATGTCATGAATAGTGAATTATGTAACTTTAACCATTATTCTGACAAGCATGATCTTAAAGTATCTAATTATTATCATAATTAATTATTCTCTTGACATCATGAAGGATTAAGTAGATTCACTTCTTTGGTTAATTCATGAAATCACTATCTTCTAGATAAATTAGCATTACTTGGTCTCATATCAACTAATTCACCCAAAAGATGTATTAAATACAATCCTTGATTAAATTTCCTTGGTCTCGGCAAGCTTAAAACATGAAATTAATCAATGAATCCTTGGTCTCGACAGGCATTAATTAACCTTCAATTACTAGTTCTCATCAATTAACTCCCTTGGTCCAGTAAGTTAATTGACAACAAATATGAAATTAATGAATTGAAATCATCATCAACCCCCTTGGTCCAGTAAGTTAATGGAAAGAAACAACCAACTAATCTCATAATAAGTACAAGTAATTAAATACCAAGAATAACAATCAATTAATCAAAAGATCAAAGCAACTCTAAAAATCATGAATACCTAAAACAATGTCAAATTACAATAAA
Source organism: Voacanga thouarsii (assembly GCA_026120185.1). Classification (NCBI taxonomy): domain Eukaryota; kingdom Viridiplantae; phylum Streptophyta; class Magnoliopsida; order Gentianales; family Apocynaceae; genus Voacanga; species Voacanga thouarsii. The sequence continues at coordinate 2,888,424 of JANUWF010002024.1, read as the reverse complement.
ACAATTAACACATCATTGTTCAAGAAAAAGAAAACAAAGTAAAAGAAAGCACTCATAGACAAGCCTCATTCTTCTTCCTCTGAAAACCTTCTTGCACAATCCTCCTTGATTTGGTAGAATTCCTCATTTGATTTGAGTGATTTTCTGTTATGATCTTTGAATTCCCCCTTTCTCTTGTGTTTTCCCTCTATTTATAGGCTTAGAAAGTGTCTAAATTCGTTAGTGTAGTGTTTTTGGCCGATTAGAAGTAGGAAAATACTAAAACTCTACAGATTGCAAAAAAAAAAAAAATGCGTACGAAAATTGAGGCACCGTCTTATCATCAAGGCACAGTCGGCGCTGGTTGTGTTCTATTTTTCCAATTGTTCGCCGATTTTTCCTTGATTTTTGCACAACCCTTCCAGAATGCAGCCGATGCCGGTTCTAGCCTCCTAGCCGGTGTCAGTTCGGTTCTATTCCACTCCATTTCACTAATTTTTTGTCGCTTCAAAGTGCGTGGCAGCAGCACGTGGCAGGCGCCAATTCCTCTGTCCTGGCCGGCACCGCCTCTATTCTATTTTGTGACGTTTTTGTCTTATTTTATCCCTAAAATTTGAAATAATGCACAAAATACCTTTCTAAGGATAAATCTCAAATATGAAGGAATATGACTAGTTATTAAACAAAATGTATCACCAAATAGCCTCAAATAACTAGAAAAAACATGACTAATTTAGGCCCTATCAGGCACACAATAGATATGCTGGTCCAATTCCAGGCGATTAAAGTGAGCCAACTATCGTATGATTCAACCTACTTTGAGGCCATAAGAGCCTATTAATGGACATGCAAATACAGAAGTGAGGCGCGGGGGTAGGAGATACCAAGTTCGAGCACATCCTCCACGGGACCATCCTACTGAGGTTGATAATGTAACAGTTCCAGAGACTCAAGAGGAGCCGGAGATTCAGGAGGTGACAAGAGATGGCATGCATATTGAGATTGGCCCATATGATTTCTTCTATAATGATTTCATGGTAATTCTGATTGTATCTGCACGGATGACAGAGGATCTCCCTACTACTATTTACCAAGCTACTGGGAGCGTGCAGACTACTATTGATGACCTCCCAATTCGACCATTTAGTGGGATAGTATGTCATCGGCGACAAAAATCAGTTGCAGACCCTCCCCAACAAAATCCAGATCTCGCCCATTCTCCTCAAGAAGACCCACATCCCACCGTTTTTGTCCCAGGCAATAATGCTAACATTGCTGGGAGACTGAGGAGAAAGATTATGCCTCCCCGGCCATGTGTACCTCACCACATTAGATGCCATACAACTGGTGTGTTTCCCTTTGTTAATTTTCGATCTATTATCACATACAATTTATATTTTCTATTAAGTTTAAACTGGTATATGTCTAATGGTTTGCCTTAAACTTGAATGTAGGCTTCAATGTTGTGAAAAATGCAGCAAGGAATAATAAGAAGACTAGAATTGTTATGTGCTGGTTTCTACATGTTTTTACATGTTTTTCCTCTTTTTATATACTGATGTAGACTACGTTTTGAAATGCAGGAGATTGGTTTTCATTAGGATCCCAATTATTTAAAAAAATTGCATGGGAAATGCGAGATCGTGCCCTATATTCACACAACTCTTGATCTGCATCTATTTCGTAGCAATATACTCTTCTCCTTGCTGGGAAATATCCTAACATAATGGGTTCTCTGCAAATTTTGAAAATGAATGTACCATGGGATTAGTCTTCTTACAAATTTAAGTATTGAGGTAACTTCATCTCAAAACTATACATTTATTTGCTTTGCATTTTTCATCCAGTGAGCTTATCATTTTCTGTTTTACCCTAAATCTAAAATGCACCTACTATTTTGTTTGATTTTGAAGAAAAAAAGACATATTTATATGGCAGTTGTAAAGCTATACCTTTTATAAGGTTTTTCCAAGATACCAACGTGGATGTTTTACTGAAAAAAATGAACTCTCAAATTGTTATGCCTTTTACTTAAGTTTGACTTTTCTAATAATGTTAATATTTTGTGTATCTCAGATTATGCCCACATTGTTATCATGGATGCATTGAAACCACCAATTATGCTATGTTTTTTTTTTTTTTTTGGATTGTCAAATACAGTGTGATTATCGGGGCTCTATATGGTTCACTGGGGCAATTAAAAAAACTTGCATTCTCCTACATCAAATATCTTACTCTGAACTTGTTGACATGGTTTGAACATATCTTGGATTGGGAGGAAAAAACGTGACAATCAAGATTATATTAAGACATCCATTTCTTGGATCTGAATACAACAATATGCTGCAAATAAGTTAAGCAATGATAATGATATGGAGGTTATATAGATGTTGCCACATGAATTTAAATCTAGAGCATTCAACTTCATGTTAGTTATTCCGAGGTGACTTCCCAATGCCTGAGTCATTTATCTGAGGTATCCCCGGCAACGGGTTCATTCGTGGCAATGCTTAAACATGTCACGGGTTTGGGTCCTTCGATTCAAAAACAACACAATTCATTTTCTTAGCTCCCTATGGGCATGGGGGGGGGAACTTTAACTACATGCATCCCCCAGCATTTTACCAACCAATAGAAAATACAGGGGTAGCTTTAAATAACAGAAGAACTGAATACATTAGTTCAACTAGTAGTAATGCTGTAATAGTTAATGTTGGGCACACATCTAAAGGTTTGGAAAATAGATGTAACTTGATCAACCCCAAACATCTCTTGGTATCTGCACGAAGTCTAGAATTTTCTATATATTAGGAGAAAGACAACCGTTGCCATACCACCACTTTTGCATATGGTATAGAATCTCAGTCACACATGGCCACTGGTACAGTAAATGTTGATTCGATGGTGTATACATCTGATGGGATGGTTTCACAGGCTTCGAGGGACCAATGAATTGGAGTGATAGAGATGATGGCGAAGAAGATAACTTTCCAATAAATAGTCCATATCATGATCCCAATATTCCTTTACAAGATGATATGAATAACACAATGGGGTCTTCTAATACCATGGAAATCAGCAAGTTTTCCAATATTTGATGACATAGGATCTTGTGCGTGTGCTAATGAATCGCTTCACAGGCATTTAGTTAATGTTATAAGAAGTTGGTCTAATACTGATATTCATTTGCATCTAAACATGAGGTTTTAAAATAAGGAGGCTATATATGCAATAAGAAAGTGGCCTATTCAAGCAGGCGGGGAATTATGGGTCTTGAAGAGTAAAAAAGACTGTTGGTATACTAAGTGTAAGCATGCAAGTGCCGGCAATCCTTGCTCTTGGCATATTTATATTATACATAAAAAGACTCATGGAGAGTAGCAGATAACAGTTTTGAACCAAAAATGCATATGCGTCATTATAGTTGTGAACAATGTGCATAGAAACATGGATTATTAGTTTATAGCATGTAATATGACACATTTGGTTTTAAATGACCCTAAATGCCATATGAGTGATGTTATTGCTGAAGTTCAGAAACAGTGGCGGATGGGTTGTTCTTATAAGAAAGCTTAGGAAGCCCGAAAAGTAACTATGGAACTTGTTTATAGTGATTGTTCCTCTACGTGGATTGCCCTACTAAAATACATGCTTGCATTGCAGGATTCCAATCCTGGGACTATTGTGAAGTGGAGACACCATTAGACTAGTGTAGGTGATCTGAAAGCTTTTGGTTTCCTTTTATGGGCATTCAAAACTTCAATTGTTAGGTTCAAATATTATTGTTTAGTGGTATCCATTGATGGAACCCATTTAAGGGGACTTTATCGGGTCAAATTGTTGGTAGCGTCCACTTGGGATGCAAATAGTCACCTCTTCCCTCTTGCATTTACCATCGTGGACAAGGAGTCATTGGAGAGTTGGAGTTGGTTCTTAAAACTCCAACATCAACATGTCATTTGGAAAGATATATATGTCTGATTTTTTATAGACATAAAGGCATAATCAATGTTGTACGCCAATGAGTGGCAAGAACCTTTGGCTGTTCATCAATATTGCCTCGAGCACACTAAGAAAAATTTTCATACTAAGTTTAAGGACACTAATTTGACAAATTTTATGTACGCTACGGGTTTAGAGTATAAAAGGACAAGTGTCAATCATATTTGAATAAAATCAGGATCCGAAAAGAAGATACATTTAGATATTTGATAAAAATTGGTTTGGAGAAATGGACTTTGTCATATGATGAAGAGTATAGATATGGTTCAATGACTACTAGTTTGTCTGAATGCATGACAGTGTGCTTAAGAAAGCAAGATCTCTCTTACTACAAATTTTAGTTGAAACTTTATTTCCAAAGTTAGTTAAGTATTTTAATGAACATAGAGATGAGGCATCTAATTTGAGACACCTTTTACCATCTGAAATATGGAAGTTGTATTCTTCTTTTGAGGACAAATCTAGAGGGCTTATCGTGACTGAATTTAATGCACAGGCCAGTATATATGGGATTAAATCATTTGTTCAACAAGGGGATAGAAGTCTAAATATTTACAGTGTCAATTTAACAGAGAATCATGCAGTTCCCAAAAGTGGAGTATAGATGGTATACCTTATTCGCATGGGTTTGCAGCATGTTGTCACAAAGATTGGAACCCCATTGAACTTCTTTTGGAGTTCTATACTAGAAGAAATTACAGGTTAACATATGAGGATTAGTTTTTCCCTATGGCAGATGAATAATATTGGAGGCCTTCAATTTTTATGTTTGCACCTTTGGAAGAAATGATGAGGAATGAAGTTCCTGGCTGTCTGCAAACATGGAGGATACCTTGTGATATGGATTATCGAACATCCAACTCTCCTCCAAGATACAACAACTGTCATAGGGATGGACATACTAGGATAAATTGTAATAACAATACTTTTACTGTTTTGAGAGATTAGCCCATTTCTTCATCTATTCATTCGTATTCTGTTTTATTGTATTTTGACTATGGTTTCTCTATAGTACTTGTGATATTGGAATTTATATTTTAAATGCTTTAATAGACTACATATATTGTTATATCTTGAATGTTATTAATGTGAAAAATGTACAGTCTTTGTGATGACATGATTTGAATATCAGAATGCTTGTAGGGTGTGAGTATTCTTATATGCATTGTCAACTGAGGTCGCATTGCATAAATGATAACTTAAGGTCACATTTAATTAATGCGACCTGTGTTTTTCCCAAATTTCATATATTCCCATATTTCATCGTGAAAATTCAAATTAAATAGATATGGTCGCATTCTAAAAATGCAACCTATATTTAAATGGAATTTCATGTGGAGCCACCCCACTGTCGAAATTCCTTTGTAAAAAGGCCCCATTTTATAGAATTCCCGCCTATGGCTAGCTGGATATGGGACCGGAAGTCTTTCTCCTCTCTTTTCGCCACTGATACTGGTGGGAGCCTCCTATCCCCATTAAACATCTTGGTACATACGTGGGTTAGTGTTTGAATATTTGGGATTGCCTGGCTTGACTATGGCTTTATCTTTCCTACTCTAATAGAGGTTTTGAGTAGCAAACACCCCGACAATGTTTTTCGTGACTAAATATAACAGACAGGTTTTTGCATTCTTCCAAGTTGAGTTATGTTTATGATTCTTCGTTATTTGGCAGCGTCTCATTTCTACAAAGGATAGAGCTAAAGGCAATATTAGCTTTGTTTCGTGTGCTCATTTTAGTGGGATGATTAGACTACTTTGTGTCCTTTGGAAAATCTATTTTTGACTATGACAAATTCTTCACTGCAACTCATCGAAGTAACTTCAAGCAGAGAGTGAAATAGTAGAGTTCTTGGGAGCATTGTAAAACAAGCTCTCTAGTATCGCATATCCAAGCACTTCCTCCTTCTATTAGCCAAGAAGTTATTATCATTGGAAGTCTTCTGAGAAATGGAACTTTTCTTTTTTTCCTGATTAAGGGAACTTTACAATCTCTTCGGCTTGGGAGTCATGCATTAGAGGAGTTTCCAGCAGTCTGTTTTTCTGCATATTTGGGAGATTTCTCTCCTGGGACGAGTTTCTTCTTCCAGAAGATTTTGAATTCCTACCTTGCTTCATATTTGTTCATTATATGAATCACCCATTAGGGCTGTTTCTTGAAGAAAGATACAATTGTGCCTTTTATTCTCAAGGTAGATGGAGTCTTCAAAGGTAGTTCGGGTTATTCTGCTTCTGGTGATATTTTAAGAATAGGGGATGAGTATTTCGTATTTTCATGCTGCCTTGGCTTCTTTCTTAGGCCAGACAAAAAATATAGGGGCGGAAATTGAGGTAATAGTTGGAGTAAAAATGTGTCAATGGTTAGAGTGCCTCTACTTGCTTATTTATATAGATAGAATATAAGACGAGGTACATATATCTTATCTCCTATCTTTTTGTACTATATGTTTGGTAATAGAGAGAAGTTGTAATCTATCTATAGTAGGTAGGAACCTTGTACATATAATTATGAGAAAGGAACCTTGTACTTGTTTGGGCAACATATGAAATTTTGAGAAATAAGTACAATTGTTGATTTGACAAGCATAATTAGCTAGAAGACTTACAACAGTGCTTCCTCTTCTTAGAACATGAACAAGTAAGATGTGATCAAAAGAATCCTAGAGAATAGAGAGTTTTCTGAACAGATGATAATTTTACCACTGGTGCACTGCCTTCCTTTGTATTTGCTGTATCGAATTTAACAATCAACTAGAACTTGAAGTCTTCATACGCCATTAGCAAAGCAACATTTCAAACCTTCAATAAGTACTGCCGGCAATTCTACTCTAACAATATACGCACTTCCTATTTTCCTCGAGAAACCGAAGTCAAAGTTCCCTTCACCCGTGCGTAACAACCCTTCAATGCCTGACATTCCAGGGTGGCTTTGCAAGCCCCATCCATATTCAAATCACCTCAAAGGCACCTCGTTTAGCCCATATTACTCCCTATAAATTGTATCTTGGCTTTTCCTTCCAGTATATTACAACGGTCGAGGAGAAGCCTATTGGGAAATATGCCCTCTTAGACTAGGTTTTTGATATAAATATCGAATGTTTTAATAAAAGAATTTATTCTCAGAAATTATTTGTGAATTTATAGTTTATTTGTGCACAATTACGTTTGGGAAAGACCCATTGTGTTTAAGTAAGTGGTCCATGTCAATAGTGGTCTTTCACAGTAAGGTATGGATCATGGGTTACTTAACACATAAACGTTTATTCTTAACCGATTGATGAGAATGGGAATCTCATCATGTCTAGGTTATTATGTTATGCATTCCAAATAGGGAATGACTTACTTTTAGCCAGTGAGTAGTCCACTCACTTCATGACATAAGCGTATTTCGAATACGTAGAATAGGACCTATAGTAGTGGTTTCTTAAAGTACTATATGGTAAAAACCTATGCTACTACTACTACAACGTGGACTAATACTCTACGACTTGAGTATGAGTTGGTAGTCTGACAAAGTTAGAAGCATATACTTTGATATGTTTTAGTTGAGGTTCTATCATAAGACCAATACACTTGCATGTTGGGTATATGTGACTAGTTAGTTAAGACAGACTTGTACAAGATAGTTTCTATACTATATCTCCCCTTGTGGTTATCTGAATTATCTAAATATCAAGGGCCCTAGGAAACATGACTTGGATGTTTGCTTTAGGGTAGCTCCCTTGGAAAGCAGAAACAATCTAGGAAGTCGTAGATTATTAGATTAGAAGCATAAGGATGGTAGATGTCATTTATAGAGGTGTTAGTACATTTCTTCCTCTCTAATGCATAGAGATGTATAGAGGGGCATTTTAGTCATTTTACTTGTAGGTCAGAGACTTTGCTAACGCGGCATTGTTCTTAAGGTCAATATTTCCTTATGGTGATATTAGAAAATATTTAAAATGCTAAATACAACTATTTATATGGCAATGATATTTTGGTCATTTTAGTAGCCCAGTCAGTGTGTTTTTTGGTTCCTAATATACACCGTAAGTCCTAATTAAATGCAGGCTAAGGAATTGGTCTTAAATTAAATTAAATGAAATTTATTTTATTTAAGTAGCCTGATTTAATTATTGGACTAGAATAAAATAAAGGTCCACACAGAGAGAGAGAATTAATTAAATTAGTTTGGTGGGTTAATTAATTATTCATGGCTTTGGTTCAGTTTGAATAATGAAATATTGACCTGGGACTTAACTAATATTGTCTTGTCAATTGGACTAGTTTTATTTGGGCCGAAAAATTAATTATTTATTGGGCCATTTATTTAGTTCTAATTAGAATAATTAATTTGGTTCAAGAGGCTAAACTAAGAGTCCAATGGGTCAAATTAAAAACCCAGTTTTACCTAAGGTTTTATTTAGGTTAAACAGAAGAATAAAGACATACATTGTTTTCTTCTTCCTCTCTGTGAGAAAAAATAGACTGCCACTTTTCTCTCTTGAAAAATTCCTTAGTCCTGCGAGTTTTCACCAAACATGGGTTAGGCAGGTCATATATTGAAAGATCGAGAGGAAACTTGGCATTCATATACATGCACAGACGCAGTAAAAAGCTTGCAGGAATTGCTCCAGAGGTTTCCACCAGTGCACCTACTCCAGTTCTGCATATTCCAGTCCAGCCAATTTTGAGAACAAGAAGAGGTAATAAAAAAAATATATTGTTTTCCTTTACGCATGAAAGATGCCTTTTGTTGTGTTGTTCTTCGGCTGGTTTTTGTTGTGTTTGGCTTGAAATTTCATCTTCAATTGGTATTAGAGCATGAAGATTTTGTGCAAATATAGGAAGCATGTATGCTAGTTAATAAAATCGGACAGTTATGTGTGATTAACTGTAATCCTTCACTGGTATTTTGGTATAGATAGATGGCTTGTACACCTCTTGGATGGAGGTATAGGCTGTTTGTAATTCACTGTTTTTCCAAGAGCAAACCGTGTAAGCCTAATGTTAATGAGTATAGGTGGTTGTTGATTTTTTTTTTTTTTTATTGATTTTCGGTTGAAATTGGAGGGCAAAAGCTGAAAAACAATTGCAAAAAAAAAAAAAAAGAAACCATGAAAAATTTGCAGAAGAAAGTCGTGCAGAAAATTTAAAGGAGACGGCACTGTTCATCGGCGAGCCGAGCTGCCAGCAGCGTCTGTGCTTGGAGCAAAAAGGGGCAACTCAGCTTGGAAGCTTCCCAGCTTAGCTATTACGATGAAATTGAATTGTAATTTGCAATTCAACCGAAATCCGAATTTCAATTTCTCGCGGGTCGCACATGGAGCGGGTCGGCTGCGCGGGTCAAGATTTTGGATGATCCATGAGGCGATCGTTCCAGTGCAGTGGGTGTTGTAGACCGCAGTGCAGAAAGGCTCCATTCCTGTGCGGCGGGTGTAGTGGACCAAGGAGAAATTTTTTTTTTCTTTGTAATTTTCTTGCATTTTCTTTTTTGCTTTGGGTTCCATACCAAGGAAAGTTAATATTTTTGCAATAGTTAATATTCGTAGAATATTTTTGCGTGAAAAATATTAGTAAGGGATGTTAGGATTAAACAAGACCATTAATTAATTAATTAATGTGTTTAATTCTATTATTTGGGCACTTAGGTTTAAAAATAGAAAAGCATGAAAATGTCTACTATTTTCTAGCATACTATTTATTTTTGAGTACCTATGTGCACGTTTTCTCAAAGACCAAAGTCTTTGGGAATGTTTTTGAGAAGAAAACATTTTTTCTACAAATTAAATAGTTATTTTAACTTGAACAAAAATTAATCCTTAGATATTTTCTCAAAGGATTTAATCCTTGACATAGAAAATGTATTAGATTTAGATATTTTTGTAAGTTAAAAAAATAGAAAGCCATTTTGTTTTATTTTTGCACAAGAAAAAATTATTTTGTCAAATAAACTTGAGACCAAAGTCTCCAGAAAGTTTTAATTAGAAATTTTTTGAAACCATTAAGGTTTTAACTTAAATAAAATTAGTCAATGGAAAAATCTCTCAAAGGATATAAACCTTGACATAGAGATTTTAATAGATTTTGATATTTTATTTTTGAGTTAAAGAAAAACTTAATGGAAATTTTCAGAAGGATATTTTTTCAGAAAAATCATTATTTTAAAAGACTAAGTGGGAGAGGGGTTCCAATGACCCCACGACTTCCATCACGATCCTCATTAGAGATCGTGAGTCCCCTTACATCACCTTGGGAGTGAACTCGTATAGGATAGGGATACCACAAGGATCTTGATCTAATGAAATGATGTAGTTGATAACTCGGGACACGTACTATGATCGGCCAGCCCATGTTGGAGGTTATAGTGCGAAATATGTTCATAGGAAATGAGATGAAACGACCATCTCCTCGATGGAGTTATCTTCTAGATCATTACCTAGAAGGGAAATTAATGTGTGGTGGTTAACACACTTAGCTTAGGGAACTGTTAATCTTCCCAATAAGCTATGTCAGTTCTCCTAAGAGCTAAATAAATTATATTAAAGTAACTATTATTAGTTTTGATATAAAGTGCACAAATTTATTTTATTTTCACAAACTAAATCTTTTCTTTTATTGCCATTTTTTTTAGAAATTGTGGGAGGTTCTTTTAGTCCTTTGGCCGTTATTCTTCATGAAAAAAAGTTAACGGGTTCAAACTATGTGGACTGAAAGAGAAACCTAGATATAATACTCACAGCTGAGGAATATAAATATGTCCTTTTCAAGACCTGCCCTGTTATCGAGAAAGGTTCTACCGCCGAAAAACGAGAGGTGAGAAGGCGTAGAAGAAGGCTGACGAAATGGTACGTGCTATATGTTAGCCTCCATGTCTAATGTGCTCCAGTCAAAACACGAGCACATGGCTTCTGCGTATGATATTAGTCAGTCATTAGCCATTATGTTTGCGGACAAGAGCCGGCCCACAAGGCAGGAGGCTCTTCAACTATAATTAACACTAAGATGGCTAAGTGGACATGGTTGTTGAATCTCTACCGGGTTCCTTTACTCAGTTCAAGTTGAATTACAATATGAACAAGTTAAACATGAGTTTAACTGAGTTGATGAAGGAACTCTAGATGGCGGAGAAGGTCATGAAGCCTTAATCAAAGGCTATGATTGCTAAGGCTTCTTCCTCTAGAAATGGGCCCAAGCCCAGAAAGTTCAAAAGGAAGAAAGGAAACGCAGCAGCCCAGCCTAAAGACAAAACCATGGGCAAATACTTTAAATGTAGAAAAAAGGGATACTTGAAAAAGGAGTGTCCAAATCTTCAAGCTCAGAAAAACCCCACAGGTAATGTTTTTTATCTAAAGTCTATATCATTGGTTGGATCAACTTCCACTTAGATTGTTGATTCAGGAGCCACTGATCACATCTGTAACTCCTTGTAGGGGTTTAGAAAAATTAGAAGACTTAAGAAGGGCAAATATAGGCTACGCGTGGGAAATGGAGCACAAGTCTAGGCCCTTACTGTGGGAGAGTTCGATCTTATTTTTTATTGTAAAAGAATAGTGGTTTTAAAAGATATTTTATATGTACCTAGATTTCGCTAGAATTTGATTTCAGTTGCAAAACTAATAAATCAAGGATATTCTGTATCTTTGCATTCTGGTATTTCTATCAGTAGAGAAGGAGAAATTTTATGTACTGGGCACATATATGAAAATCTATTCTTCTTAAGCCCTATTAACAATCAATTAAATAATGTTCGATCTGAACTTTTAACTAAGAAGAAAAAGACTAATGTCAATGACTCATATATTTGGCATCTAAGGTTAGGTCATATCAACTCAACCAGGATTTAGAGGTTAATTCATGATGGGCCTTTGGGTTAATTGATATTGGAAAAATGGCCTCAGTGTGAATCCTACTTAATGGGAAAGATGACCACAAGGTCATTTACCCCAAAGGCAGATAGAGCCAAGGAGATATCGAGTCTTGTTCACACTGATATGTGTAGTCCCTTGTCTACACTAGCTAGAGGGGATTTTGAATACTTCATCACTTTCACGGATGATTGTACAAGGTTTGGTTATATTTACCTGATGAGATGCAAGTCTAACTCATTTGATAAGTTCAAGGAGTTTAAGGCTGAAGTGGAACGTTGGACGGGTAAACTGATCAAGACCTTGCGATCGAATCGTGGTAGAGAGTACCTCCTTGGTGAATTCAAGGACTACATGGTACATTATGGGATAGTATCCCAGCTCTCTATGCCGGGGACACCCCAGCAGAATGGAGTAGTTGAGAGAAGGAATATGGCATTGATGGAAATGGTCTAAAACATGATGTCTCATGCTACTCTTCCAGTATCTTTTCGGGAATATACCCTGGAAATAGCAGTATAAATTCTGAACTTGGTGCCTTCCAAGTCAGTACCTAGGACTCCCTGTGAGATGTGGACTGAACATAAGCCAAGTTTGAATTATCTCAGAATATGGGGCTGTCCAACTTATGTACTAGTCAAGAGAGACAAGTTGGAACCAAACTCAGAATTATGTTATTTTGTTGGGTATCCAAAAGGGACAAAGGGTGGTTACTTTTATCATCCTAAGAAGCAGAAAGTACTGGTTAGTACCAATGCTAGATACTTAGAGGATGATCAAAATACTTCTACTAAAGATTTAACTAGGTTGGAACTCAAGGAGAAGTTATCTTCGGGATCAACTTCTTCTGACCCGATTGTGGAACAAGAAGAGGCACAACCTCAAGAGCCTATACAAATGGAGCCTCGTCATAGTGAGAGAGTATCTAGGGTTCCAGAGAGATGGACTGGAGAAGCTTTCGAGCTAGTCTCCGACCATCGGGAACAAGACCCCACTAGATATGAGGAGGCTATTGATGATGCCGATGCAAATCTTTGGTATGAAGCAATGAAAGCCGAGATTGAGTCTATATACTTCAATCAGGTTTGGAATCTTGTAGCTTCACCTGAAGGAATAAAACCCATTGGGTGTAAATGGGTATACAAGAGGAAGAAGGGAGCGGATGGGAAGGTGGAAACCTTCAAAGCTAAGCTTGTGACGAAAGGGTATATTCAGAAAGAGGGTATCGATTGTGAGAAAACCTTTTCCCTGGTGGCCATGCTTAAGTCCATCCGTATCCTCCTTGCCATCACATGTCATTATAATTACAAGATATGGCAAATGGATGTCAAGGCAGCATTCTTAAATGGCCATCTTAGACATCTATATGTCCCAACTGGAAAGCTTTATTGCTAAAGGCCAAGAACATATGGTTTGCAAGCTTAAGAAGTCCATTTATGGACATAAGCAAGCATCGAAAGCATGGAACAATTTTTTTGACGAGACTATAAAATATTACGGTTTTATTCAAAATGATGATGAACCATGCATGTTGTAACACCCCAAAACCTAGGCCCAGCAGGGCCGGGGATGTCGCCTCATCCAAAGGACAAGAGGTCTTTATAACTAGGACACACAACCAAAAAAAAAAAAAACTTTGAAATTAAAACTTATTACAACCCAAAAATTTAAGAACAAATCTAAAATAAATTGTTTACTCTCATCTCTCAAAGTATTACATAAAATAAATAACACAATATCTTCCAAAGCAGGCAACAACTAGCTACTCATCCCCACAACAGGATCGACCTAAAATCATGGTAAAAAGGGTGATGAGATAAACATCTCAGTAAGTCCGTGTGTGCTTTGAGTGTTTAGGTAAAATAGTTCATGTATGCAAGTTGAAATATTTCATAAGAGAATATACTGACAAGCAATAAATAAAGTTAAAATAAAGAGTGGCATTTTCCTCTTTTCAAACCATATAAGTACACAATAAATACAACCACTCAAATAGGTGGCCATGGGCACCACACGTTGGACCCCATGTCCATACAACAGTCAAAATGCTACGCTTTGTGCAGAATGATAAAATGTAGGTGTACGGCCTACCGGGTAAGATACTCCTCATTCTCTATACCTAAACAAAACCAGTTGTCCACTCCAGCAACACACAATCCACATGATTAAAACTTGCTAGTTCGGACCGGCATGACTAAGCAGTACTGTCACTTCTCCAAGTTGAGTTCATCTTCTAGAGGTGGCCTCCTACTAGAAGACTCGCTTTTGCTCTTCAAAACTAGTACTACTAGCCTACCCTTATTGAGTACTCAACGTTAATTGTTCCACTTGGGAGAAAACTATAAAACATATTGAAAATGGCAATTAAGGGTTTCTAAAGTTCGTGACAAAGCTGGTTTTAGAAAGAGTTTAGTGTTTGAGTAAAACTGCTTATAGATTTTCAAAAAATTTGTTTGACTAAAATAAGAAAGGAAATAGTCCTCAATTGACTTTACAAAATCAGTGTTCACATACTTCGTGTTTGGCTTGCCATAGTAACTTTTTACAATAAACAAGTTTTTTGCAGGAGCTTACCTAACCCTTTGCTTGAGCTAACTCAAAGATCTTCCAACGCTGACCTAACCTTGCCTGGGGTTAACACAAGTCATAATTAAACTCAAGCCAAATTTGCTTATATAAATAATCCTAGTTCAACTTCCTACAATCATGACCCTAATATTCCAAACTTTAAAGCTAGATAATCAAAATGATTTTATAAAATAAATCTAGTTTGATAATAAAATAACTAGGGTTTGTGAAATAGTTACTAACAAGTTGTAGGTATAAATCTTTGTTATTAATAAATAAACTAGGGTTTATTTGATAAAGGGTCCTAAGTCCTAGATAATATTATTAAAATAATAAACTATTACTATTCTCTTAATTAATAATTAATAGTTAGAAAATAATTGATAAATAAGTAAATTTTAATATATTTTGATTAAAAGATAATAAATAAATTTTAATAGTATTTATGAATATATAACTTATAAGATTAATATTTTATCTATCATGATTATTTATATAATAGACTTTATTTAATATTTTTATATATAATATTTTTATATTTTAATTTTAATAGAAGATATCATTTATTTGGCTAAAATTTCACTATTTGATTTAACAATCCAATTCCAAATCTTCCTAGGGTTTTCGAAATCATTAGAAGAAAATATAGCATTAATTTTTATTAATGTAATAAAATTGGCTAACTTAAATAGTTTAAGAACAACAAGGTCATGATCATAAATCTCCTATTACTAACCATAATCATGAACATAGACTTTAACACCAATCCACAAACCATTCAATTTATGAATAAAAACATAGATCCATATCTACCATCACATGATCCAAACTCCACTAAACATACTCATATTCATGGCTTCAATAAGAATACAAGAACATAACACCCTATTCACCAATGGTGACATAATATCTACCATGCTTAATCATCCATACTAACTCACAACATGAAGAGCATGCAACAAACCCTAAAACATCATAAAACTCAACCATGACAAATCATCCTCATACTTCAATTCCAATTCCATCATATAAACACATACTCAATCACCAATTATATTCCATCCTTTTCTAATTACATCTAAGAGAAATGATTTTAAAATTAAGGAGAGGGTTAAAAAGACATACTCGAATGATGACTACCTTGATGAAGTCTCAAGAGAGTCCACATGCTTGGAAGACTTGATCCGACCAAGAAGAAGAAGAGAAAATGGCCATGGTTGAAACAACCATTTCAGCCGAGAGAGAGAGAGAGTATTAGTATATTTCATTAAAGATTGAAGAGGAAGAAAGATGAACAAAATCATTCATGTTTACCTTGAGAGTGTTCTTAAGTCTTCAAGAAAATTCTAGTTTTTTTATCCGAAAGTAGAGTCTTGATTTCAGTGTTTGATGTTATAAATTATAGAAATGGATTCTAGAGGATGAGTAGATGTGATCTGGAGTTTTTGGAGAAGATTGGAGGTGTTTAGAGTGATCTTAAGCTTGGAGAATGGTGGTGTGTATTCTTGGTATTCTTTGGAAAAATGGAGAGAATGGAGGAAAGGCTGGACGAAATTTGTTGAGTGGTGTTGGCCAAATGGATGGAAGAATCCTTGTGATTGAATTTTTAGATTAGGGAAAAGAAGGAAAGCTGGTTGTTTGAAATTCAAAAGGAGTAATTTAAGGAGTGAATTAAGGTAGAAAATATGATAAGAATAGCTTGGTTGATGGAGGTTCTTGGAGCTGCTATGGCCGACTGGATTGTGCTGGAGTTTTGCTGAGTTGAATGAGGTATAGGGTGGCCGAATCTTGGGGTGCAATGGTGGAGGAAATTTCTGGTTGGTTGAGGCTTAATCCATGGAAGTTTTCATGGAGTAATTTTCTAGAATTTTGAATTCCAAATGAAGGCTTGATTGTTGTGATTGAAGGAGTGATTTAAGGAGTGGCTAAGGTATTCATTTCGTGCAGATCAACGGAGGAGATGATGAAGTTCAGTTCATGGCTAGCTAAGGTTGGTTTTACAGAAAATTGGAATGAGTTTCGGATAGGGTTGAAGAGGGAGCAAGGCTGGAATTTCTTGTTGTTCATTCAAGAGGTTTGCTGGAATTTTTGTGAAGTTTCGAAAGCTGGACTGATCAAGAAGCTGGAAAAATTTCCAGATTGCTACATGAAGAAGATGATCACTTGTAGGGTGGAGTTTGAAGGTTCAACCATGGAGATTAATTCTCTTGGGAACCTTCCATAACCCCTTCCCCATTTTCAGTCAATATGCCATCCTTATATAGACATTTTCGAAACTCCAAGATCAAAGAGTCTTGTTGGAATTTTCTGGAAATAAAAATGGCTTAGATAAATTGAGCAACTTAATTGATAAAGAATTAAGGTAAGCTAGAGAACAAAAAGGGTATGAATCCCTTAAGAGTTTTTGTAGGGTACAAGAGTAGGATTAGGACATTCCTTTCATGTCTCTCCTAGGATAACATTCTTACTCCTTCTTATGGCCTACAAGGGGCGAAAATATCCACTAATCTAAAATAAAATTTAATTATGCCAAAACTTAAATGATGAGATTTAAACTCAAGACCTTAGAGATAAATTCCAAAGGTCTAACCACTAAACATAACAACTCTTGCTCTTATTTTCTCTCCTAAATATTCTTCCTATTCAATCCCCAATCTATCTCCCTATTTTCACTTCAAGAAAAATTACCATTTTACCTTTCATATTCAATAAGCACAATTAAGCCTTCTAGACTATAAATCACGATTCTAAAACACATAAAATTATTCAAAAATATATTTATGCATACAAGAAAATATGATATGTATCCCGACCCCCTTACTCTAGGGTTTGTTTTAGATAGGGTTTCACATCCTCCCTTCCTTAAGAGAATTTCGTCCCGAAATTCAGGCATACCTCTATCTCAGATTGGGATACTTTCGCTTTACCCTCTCTTCTGTTTCCCAGGTGGCATCTTACGTACCATGATGCTCCCACTACACCTTTACCATCGATATCTGCTTATTCCAAAAAGTCTTGATACTTCTGTCTAATATTCGCACGGGTTTCTCCACATAGCTCAAGTCAGGTTGCAATACCAACGGCTCATCATTCAAATCATGACCGAGATCGGCATTGTACTTTTTCAGTTGGGATACATGAAACACGTCATGAATTCCTGTCAGACCATCCGGTAAATCCAATCGGTACGCCACCGACCCAATTCTCTCTTTTACCGGGAACGGTCCCAAATACCTCGGATTCAGCTTCCCACATTTCAGGTGCTTTAAGATTCCTCTATTCGGTGTCAATCTTAGGAATACACTGTCTCTCGTCTGGAATTCTAACTCTCTGCGCCTATTGTCTGCATAGCTCTTTTGTTGGCTCTAGGGTGCTTTCAACCTTTCCCTGATTAACTTGACATTGTCTAACATTTCTTGAACACAGACTTCCTCGGATTTGCTTATATGATCATTTCTGACCAACTCTAGTATTGCGGTACTTGACACTTGCGTCCATACAGTGCCTCATACGGGGCCATTCCAATCGAAGCTTGATAACTGTTATTATACGACAACTCCGTATATGGTACACATTCGATCCATTTATCTCCAAAATTCAGAACACACGCTCTCAGCATATCCTCCAATATCTGTATAACCC
This sequence comes from Voacanga thouarsii, assembly GCA_026120185.1. NCBI lineage: Eukaryota > Viridiplantae > Streptophyta > Magnoliopsida > Gentianales > Apocynaceae > Voacanga > Voacanga thouarsii. The sequence continues at coordinate 2,870,384 of JANUWF010002024.1, read as the reverse complement.
TTTCTGACTTCCCATCGGTTTGCGGATGCACCATCGTACTGAACTTCAAACTCGACCCCATTAATTCTTGAAATTTGTCCCAAAATCGAAATGTAAACCTCGAGTCTTGGTCAAACACAATACTCGAAAGTACTCCATGCAGGCGGACTATTTCTCGCACATAGGTCTGAGCCAACTTCTCTATAGAATCTCTTACATTCACTGGTATGAAATGTGCTGATTTGGTCAGTCGATCCACCACTACCCATATGGTGTCCTTCTGGGTCTTTGATATCGGAAGTCCGATAACAAAGTCTATGGTCACTTCCTCCCACTTCCATTCAGGTACTGGCAACGGTTGTAACAGTCCTGCTGACTTCTTATGCTCCGCTTTGACCTTCTAATAGGTGAGACATGTCGAGATATATTTAACCACGCCCCGCTTCATTCCGGGCCACTAATAGGCCCTCTTTAGATATTGGTACATTTTGAATTCCCCCAGATGAATGGCGTACTTGCTCTTATGCGTCTCCTCTAAAATTCTATCTTTCAATTGATGTTTTTTGGGTACACACAACTGATCTCTAAAATACAAAACTCCAGCTTTGTCTTGCTGGAATTCACTGCCTTGCCATTTAAGCTCCTTATCCTTGAAAATTTGAAATTCTGCATTTCCTTGCTGGGCTTTAATAATTTCCCGCCTTAGATCTAGTACCAACCTCAGGTTGCTAACAACAATTTTCTCCCCTTGCACTTCCGCTCTTCTATCTAACACATCCTGAACCACTTGAATCTCATACACTCTTAGTCTAGCCATACTGACTTTTCTGCTTAGGGTATTAGCAACAACGTTGGCCTTCTCGAGATGATAGTTGATTGGACAACAGTACTTTTCCAAAAATTCCATCCATCTTCACTGTCTCAAATTCAAATCCTTCTGGATGAAGATGTACTTCAGGCTCTTGTGGTCAGTGAACACTTCATATTCAGCTCCGTACAGATAATGTCTCCATTTCTTTAAAGCGAACACAATAGCAGCCAACTCTAGGTTATGCGTAGGGTAGTTGACTTCATGAGGCCTCAACTTCTGAGAAGCATAGGTAATCACTTTTCGGTCTTGCATCAAAACTGCTCCCAATCCTTCCTTCAAAGCATCAGTATACAAAGTGTAAGGCTTATTTTCCTCTAGCAGACTCAACACTGGTGCTGTCATCAATCTTCACTTCAGCTCTTGGAAACTCTTCTCACATTCTTCACTCCAAACAAATGGTACATCTTTCCTCAGTAGCCGGGTCATGGGCAATGCAAGCATCGAGAATCCCTTGATGAACCTCCTATAATAACCAGCCAATCCCAAGAAGTTTTGAATCTCGATGATATTCTCTGGTTGCTTCCAGTCTGACACTGCTTCAACCTTTGCTAGGTCTACCTTGATTCCATCCTTAGTCACCACATGGCCAAGAAATACCACACAATCTAGCCAAAACTCACACTTGCTAAATTTGACGAAAAGTTTGTGCTCCTATAGCTTCTCCAATACCAATTTCAGATGTTCTACATGCTCCTCCGGACTCTTGGAATAAATTAGGATGTCGTCAATGAAAACTACCACGAACTTGTCCAAATAAGGTCAGAACACTCGATGCATCAAATCTATAAATACTGCTAGAGCATTGGTTACCCCGAATGGCATTACCACAAACTCATAATGTCCATATTTGGTGTTAAAGGCCGTTTTAGGGATATCCTTCTCCTTTGTCCTCACTTGATAGTACCCTTGCCTCAGGTCCAATTTGGAGTAGCAACTGGATCCTTGTAACTGGTCGAACAGCTCATCAATCAATGGTAGGGGGTACTTATTCTTGATCGTCAGGTTGTTCAAGCCCCAATAGTCGATACACAGTCTTAGAGTCCCATCCTTCTTCTTCACAAACAGCACAGGTGCTTCCCAGGGTGACGTGCGAGGTTTAATGTAGCCTTGCTTCACTAACTCTTCTAACTGCTCCTTTAGTTCTTTTAGCTCTGCCGGTGCCATTCAATATGGGGTTCGGGATATCGGTTCTACTCCTGGAACCAGGTTAATGGTAAATTCAACTTCTCGACTGGGAGGTAGAGAAGTGAGTTCCGCGGGGAACACATCGGGAAAATCTTTTACTATCTCGATATCCTCCAGAGTGCACTGGTCCTTCGGCTTGTTTATCACATAAGCCAAGTATCCTTGACATCCTTGCTTCAGTAATATCCGGACCTTAGCCCCAACTATCAAATACATCAATTCCTTCACTTTCTTGCCATTGAATCCCAACACATCACAACCTGGACTAATGAACTAGACCAATTTATTTTTACAGTCTACCCAAGCCCCATGCTTCGCTAGCTAATCCATTCCCAATATCAAATCATAATCATCAATATCCCGCACTATCAAATCTCCCTCCAAGATTTCTCTCCCTACCTTAACTTTACAATTTTGCACATACCGATCTGCTTACACCATCTTCCCCAAATGTGTACTCACCAACAAGGTAAAAGGTAACTCCACTCCATCCCAACCCAAATGACATGCACAATTCTTGTTTAAATAAGAATGAGTAGATCTAGGGTCTATCAATACATTAATGGAACATCCTTGGATAGTAAACGTACCTTCCACTACTGTTGTATCGGTTCCAACCTCCTTTCTGTTGAGGGCGAATACCTTTGCTTTCACTTGAAGCTTCGGTGCTCCACTCCTGAATGCTCCCATGGCATTGGCTCTATTGGGCCTCGGATTCTAAGCTAAATTTTCTTGCCCGACTTGGTGCAGTTTAGGGCAGGCGTTCTGCAAATGGTTCGGGTCCCCGCAGTGGTAACATTTCTTCTCACCTCCTTTAGACCAACAGTTCTTCTCTGTGTGGCCTCTTTTTCCACACTTCCGGTATAACGGAAGGTTCTACGCAGGACCAGATGGTGCTGTCCGAGCTTGCTTTCCCCAATTCTACCACTGCTAGTTGGCGAGGCACTTATTGGATTGTTGTCTCTGGAAGTGTCCTTGCGGTTGCCTTGGCGGCTGGAAAGGCCTCAACGCCATTCTGTTGCGGTCCTCATTTTCTATCCGAAAAGCTACGTCTACAGCCCCTGAATAGGTCGTTGGAGGAGAAGGTGCTAATGCCCTCCTCAATTCCTGCCTCAGTCCCTTGACAAACTGCCTCATTCTGTTCTGTTCCGTGTCCACTAGCCTCTTGCACTGCTTCGATAGCTGGGTGAACCGTGCTGCATACTGGGCCACTGTCATACCTCCCTACTTTAAATTCTGGAACTCGTCCTCCCATTTTTCCACTATCCACTGGGGAATATACTCAGCTCTAAATGCTTCAACAAAATTGGACCATGTCCATTCCTGATCAACCATCTCCCAGTCGTTTTGAACCCGCTGCCACCATGCCCGAGCTGGGCCCCTCAAACGGAATTCAGCAGACTTTACCATTCGCTCCTCAGTGTACTAGAGTATAGCAAATATGTTCTCCACCTGCTCTATCCATTGCTCAACTTTTTGATCTTGTTCAGCTTCGCCTAAGAAGACGAGTGGTTGAAATTTCAAAAACCGCTCCAATGCCTCATCCTCTCCCTTGGGATTCCTCCGCTCAGTCAAAGTCTATAGAATCTTTGCCATCTTGCTGAATGCTTGCCTTATCGTCACTTCAACTGGTGCTTCAGACTCCATTTCCACATCTGGTTCACTCTCAATTCCCCAGTTGGGTGACTGCATCTGGGTCGTTTCAACTTTTGGTGCTACATGTTCTGCCTCTAGAACTCTCCTGCCTGATGTGGCTACACGGCGCCTAGGTGCCATTCTAAACCATACCTAAATGATGAGTTTATGCATTTAATGATTAAGTCAATTCAGTTGAGCATGCATTTACAATCAAATTTAAGTAAAAGAAAATAATATGCAAGTTTTTGTCTAAAAGAATTGCTCATAAATTTTCTCTCAAATCTTGGAGTACTCAGGTACTCTTATTTGCATAAATTTGAATTTAAACAGAAAACAGGAATAAAACTCCTTGACATAGAAGTTCATGAAAAATAATAAATAAACATCCTAATCATAACAGCTCTCAACCCCTCTAGTCCTCATCAGAATCTTCAAGGTCAGCCTCATATAACTATCCCCCAAAGTTCTTAGAGAAGTCTATCCCAGCCCCACTTGCAAACCACTCCATTGGCTCTTTCCCGGGTAGCCTAGAACTCCCCCTGGTCTCAACTTGGTTGGGTGGAGGCATGAAGAAAGGTCTAGGTAGAGATTCATAATCTATCTCCCCTGGATCATCACTATTAGCTGACAAATCAACTATGGGACTAGGAGGGTGGGGAACATATACCATATCGATCTCCTCATCTTCACTGTCAGAGCTCAAGTCTATCACAGGTATTGGGGGTGGCTAATTGATCGGAACCTCATCATCACCGTTATCTTCCAAAGGAATAACTGGTTGCGGTGCACGCTAAGGTGCAGGTTGAGATACTGGTAGCACTTCTGGGTAGATAGGGATAGGAGGATGCCATTGCTACCATTTCCTAGCGGTTCTAAGCATTCTAACCATCCTACAACATAAACATGACAAGTTAGATAAAGATTTGAACCTAAAAAAATAGAACATATACTATCAATATTTGCCTAAACCTAGGCTCTAATACCATTTGTAACATCCCACAACCAAGGCCCAGCAAGGCCGGGGATATCGCCCCGTCCAAAGGACAAGAGGTCTTTATAACTAGGACACACAACAAAAATAAAACAACACTTTGAAATTAAAACTTATTACAACCCAAAAATTCAAGAACAAATCTAAAATAAATTGTTTACTCTCATCTCTCAAAGCATTACATAAAATAAATACCACAATATCTTCCAAAGCAGGCAACAACTAGCTACTCATCCCCACAGCAGGATCGACCTGAAATCATGGTAAAAAGGGTGATGAAATAAACATCTCAGTAGTGTGTGCTTTGAGTGTTTAAATAAAACAGTTCATGTATGCAAGTTGAAACATTTCATAAAAGAAAATGCTGGCAAGTAATAAATAAAGTTAAAATAAAGAGTGGTGATTTCCTCTTTTCAAACCATACAAGTGCATAAAAAATACAACCACTTAAATAAGTGGCCATGGGTACCACTCGTTGGGCCCCATGTCCATACAACGGTCAAAATGCCACACTTTGTGCAGATTGACAAAAGGTAGGTGTACGGCCTACCGGGTAAGATACTCCTCCTTTTCTACACCTAAACAAAACCAGTTGTCCACTCCAGCAACACACAATCCACATGACTGAAACTTGCTAGCTCGGACCGGCATGACTAAGTAGTACTGTTGTTTCTCCAAGTTAAGTTCATCTTCTAGAGGTGGCCTCGTGGCAGAAGACTCGCTCTTGCTCTTCAAAACTAGTACTACTAGCCTACCCTTATTGAGCACTCAACGTTAATTGTTCCACTTGGGAGAAAACTAAGAAAACATAGCTTTACTTGAAAATGGCAATTAAGGGTTTCTAAAGTTCGTGACAAAGCTGGTTTTAGAAAGAGTTTAGTATTTGAGTAAAACTGCTCATAGATTTCAAATAATTTATTTGATTGAAATAAGAAACGAAACAGTCCTCAATTACCTTTACAAAATCAGTGTTCACATACTTCATGTTTGGCTTGCCATAGTAACCTTTTACAACAAACAAGTTTATGTAGGAGCTTACCTGACCCTTTATTTGAGCTAACTCAAAGATCTTCCAAAGCTGACCTAACCCCGCCTGGGGTAAACAGAAGTCATAATTAAACTCAAGTCAAATTTGCTTTTATAAATAATCCTAGTTCAACTTCCTACAATCATGACCCTAATGTTCCAAACTTTAAAGCTAGATAATCAAAAGGTTTTTATAAAATAAATCTAGTTTGATAATAAAATAACTAGGGTTTGTGAAATAGTTAATAACAAGTTGTAGGTATAAATCTTTATTATTAATAAATAAACTAGGGTTTATTTTATAAAGGGTCCTAAGTCCTAGATGATATTATTAAAATAATAAACTATTACTATTCTCTTAATTAATAATTAATAGTTAGAAAATAATTGATAAATAAGTAAATTTTAATATATTTTGATTAAAAGATAATAAATAAATTTTAATAGTATTTATGAATATATGACTTATAAGATTAATATTTTACCTATCATGATTATTTATATAAAAGACTTTATTTAATATTATTATATATAATATTTTTATATTTTAATTTGAATAGAAGATATTATTTATTTGGCTAAAATTTCACAATTTGATTTAACAATCCAATTCCAAATCTTCCTAGGGTTTTTGAAATCATTAGAAGAAAATATAGCATTAATTTTTATTAATTTAATAAAATTAGCTAACTTAAATTGTTTAGGAACAACAAAGTTATGATCATAATTCTCCTATTGCTAACCATAATCTTGAACATAGACTTTAACACCAATCCACAAACCATTCAATTCATGAATAAAAGCATAGATCCATATCTACCATCACATGATCCAAACTCCACTAAACATACTCATATTTATGGCTTCAATAAGAATGCAATAACATAAAACCCTATTCTCCAAAGGTGACATAAATATCTACCATGCTTAATCATCCACACTAACGCATGACATGAAGAGCATGCAACAAACCTTAAAACATCATAAAACTTAACCATGATAAATCATCCTCATACTTCAATCCCAACTCCATCATATAAACACATACTCAATCACCAATCGTATTCCATCCTTTTCTAATTACATCTAAGAGACATGATTTTAAAATTAAGGAGAGGGTTAAAAAGACATACTCGAATGATGACTACCTTGATGAAGTCTCAAGACAGTCCACACGCTTGGAAGACTTGTTCCGACCAAGAAGAAGAAGAGAAAATGGCCATGGTTGAAACAACCATTTCGGCCAAGAGAAAGAGAGAGAGAGAGAGAGAGTATTAGTATTTTTCATTAAAGATCGAAGAGGAAGAAAGATGAACATAATCATTCATGTTTACCTTGAGAGTGTTCTTGAGTCTTCAAGAAAAATCTGGTTTTTTTATCCGAAAATAGAGTCTTGATTTCAACGTTTGATGTTATAAATTACAAAAATGGATTCTAGAGGATGAGTAGATGTGATCTGGAGTTTTTGGAGAAGATTGGTGATGTTTAGAGTGTTCTTAGGCTTGGAGAATGGTGGTGTGTGTTCTTGGTGTTCTTTGGAAAAATGGAGAGAATAGAGGAAAGGCTGGACGAAATCTGTTGAATGGCGTTGGCCGAATGGATGGAAAAATCCTTGTGATTGAATTTTTAGATTAGGGAAAAGAAAGAAAGCTCGTTGTTTGAAATTCAAAAGGAGTAATTTAGGGAGTGAATTAAGGTAGAAAATATGGTAGGAATAGCTTAGTTGGTGGAGGTTCTTAGAGCTGTTATGGCCGACTGGATCGTGTTGGAGTTTTGCTGAGTTGAATGAGGTTTAAATGAGCTATAGGGTGGCCGAATCATGGAGTGCAATGGTGGAGGAAATTTCTGGTTGGTTGAGGCTTAATCCATGGAAGTTTTCATGGAGTAATTTGCTGGAATTTTGAATTCCAAATGAAGGCTTGATTGTAGTGATTGAATGAGTGATTTAAGGAGTTGTTATGGTGTTCATTTCGTGCAGATCAATGGAAGAGATGATGAAGTTCAATTCATGGTTGGCTAAGGTTGGTTTTACAAAAAATTGGAGTGAGTTTCGGATAGGGTTGAAGAGGGAATAAGGATGGAATTTCTGGTTGTTCATTCAAGAGGTTTGCTGGAAATTTTTTGTAGATTTTTGCAATGTTCTAGCCTACTTGCAGAAGGTTTGAAGGGGTATTGTAGTGTCCTTTAAGGCTGGTTTCCAGCCTTCTTCATGGAGGGAAGACAGGGTTAAATTACTAGTTTGAAAGGTGGAAGAAACAACTTGGTTCTTGGCCTACCAATCTGTGAAAAACTGCCCAGGAATTTCCTAGTTTGCACAGCTTTTGTGAAGCCCGATTTTTGGCCAATGTTTTCTGTCTTCAAGCTGATCAAGATGGCTATTTTTCTGGTAGCATTTGAGTGGGAAAAATGGCTAATGTTTTGAAAGCTAGACTGACCAAAAAGTTGGAAAAATTTTCAGATTGCTACATAAAGAAGATGATTACTTATAGGGTGGAGTTTGAAGGTTCAACCATGGAGATTAATTCTCTTGGGAACCTTCCGTAACCCCTTCCCCATTTTCAGTTAATATGCTATCCTCATATAGACATTTTTGAAACTCTAAGATCAAAGAGTCTTGCTGGAATTTTCTGAAAATAAAAATGGCTTGGATAAATTGATCAACTTAATTGATAAAGAATTAAGGTAAGCTAGAGAGCAAAAAGGGTATGAATCCCTTAAGAGTTTTTGTAGGGTAAAAGAGAAGGACTAGGACATTCCTTTTATGTCTCCCCTAGGACAACACTCTTACTCCTTCTTATGGCCTACGTGGGATGAAAATATCCACCTATCTAAAATAAAATTTAATCATGCCAAAACTTAAATGATGGGATTTGAACTCAAGACCGTAGAGATTAATTCTAAAGGTCTAACCACTAAACACAACAACTCTTGCTCTTATTTTCTCTCCTAAATATTCTTCTTATGTAATCCCCAATCTATCTCCCTATTCCCACTTCAAACAAAATTACCATTTTGCCCTTCCTACTTACTAAGCACAATTAAGCCTTCTAGACTATAAATCACGATTTGAAAACACATAAAATCATTCAAAAATATATTTATGCATGCAAAAAAATATTATATGCATCCCGACCCCTTTACTCTAGGGTTGGTTTTAGATGGGGTTTCACACGTGTACAGGAAACTTGAAGGTATTAATATAGTTTTTCTTATCTTGTATGTGGATGACATTCTACTCATTGGAAATGATGTAGGGTCATTATCATCTACAAAGGTTTGGCTGTCTAGTCAATTTAGTATGAAGGACTTGGGAGAAACCAGTTACATTCTCAGGATTAAGTTTCTTAGAAATAGGAAGCAGAGAATGTTAGAATTATCCCAAGCGACATACATTGACAAGATGCTGACCAAGTATAGCATAGACTTATGCAAGGGAGCTCTAATTCCTTATAGACATGGGTTGTCTTTTTGTTCAAAGGACTGTCCCAAGTCTCAAGAAAAAAAAGACAAAATGAGTAGGATTCCCTACGCTTCGGCTGTGGGAAGTCTCATGTACGCCATGCTATGTACTAGACCAGATATCTGCTTTGTCATAGGCTTAGTTAGCAAATATTAGTCAAACCCTAGGGTGGTTCATTAGCAAGCTGCAAAGCATATTCTCAAGTACCTCAAGGGAACGAGAGATTATATGTTGGTTTACAGGGCTGATGACTTGGTTCCTATAGGACATATAGACTCAGACTTCCAGGAAGATAAGGATGAGAGAAAATCCACTAGTGGATATGTTTTCACCTTGTTTGGAGGAGCCATTTTATGGAGGAGTATCAAGCAATCTTGCATTGCTGACTCAACTATGGAAGCTGAGTATGTGGCAGCTTCGGAGGCATCCAAGGAAGCAGTCTAGCTCCAGAAGTTCCTTTCAGAACTTGGAGCCGTGCCTCACATGGACAGGCCGATTGTGATATATTACGACAACACTGGAGCAGTTTCGCAATCCAAAAAACCTAGCAACCACAAGAAGGGGAAGCACATTGAGAGAAAGTACCACCTGATCCGGGATTTCATCCAGAGATGAGAAATCACGATGGAACAGATTGCCTCAAAGAACAATCTAGCAGATCCATTCACTAAGTCTTTGGCTGAGAGAGTCTTCAAGAGACACTTAGACGCCATAGGGGTGGGTGCCTACGGACTTACTTAGTCTTAGAGTGCAAGTGGGAGATTATTGGGAAATATACCCTCTTAAACTAGGTTTCTGATGTAAACATTGAATATTTTAATAAAAGAATTTATTCTTAGAAATTATTTGTGAATTTACATTTTATTTATGCACAATTACGTTTGGAAAAGACCCATTGTATTTAAGTAAGTGGTCCATGTGAATGGTGGTCTTTCACAGTAAGGTATGGATCACGGCTTACTTAACACATAAACGTTTATTCTTAATCAATTGATGAGAGTGGGAATCTCATCATGTCTGGGTTATTATGTTATGAATTCCAAATGGGGAATGACTTACCTTTAGCCAGTGAGTAGTCCACTCACTTCATGACATAAGCGTATTTTGAATACATAGAACAGGACCTGTAGTAGTGGCTTCTTAAAATACTCTATGGTAGAAACCTAGACTACTACTGCTACAGTGTGGACTAATACTCTAGCACTTGAGTATGAGTTGGTGGTCTGACGAAGCTGGATGCATGTACTTTGATATGTTTTAGTTGAGGTTCTATCGTAGGACCAATACACTTGCATGTTGGGTATATGTGACTAGTTAGTTAAGACAGACTTAAACAAAATAGTTTCTATACTATATCGCCCTTTGTGGTTGTCTAAATTATCTAAATATCCAGGGCCCTAGGAAACATGACTTGGATGTTTGCTTTAGGGTAACTCCCTTGGAAAGCGGAAATAATTTAGAAAGTCGTGGATTATTAGATTAGAAGACTAAGGATGGTAGATGCCATTTAGAAATGTATTAGTACATTTCTTCCTCTCTAATGTACGGCGATGTATAGAGGAGAATTTTAGTCATTTTACTTGTAGGTCAGAGACTTTGCTAACATGGCATTGTCCTTGGGGTCAATATTTCCTTATGGTGATATTTGGAAATATTTAAAATGCTAAATACAACTATTTATATGGCAATGGTATTTTGGCCATTTTAGTAGCCAAGGTGGTGTGTCTTTTGGTCCCCAGTATAGACCATAAGTCCTAATTAAATACAGGCTAAGGAATTGGTCTTAAATTAAATTAAATGGAATTTATTTTATTTAAGTAACCTGATTTAATTATTAGGCTAGAATAAAATAAAGGTCCATAGAGGGAAAGAATTAATTAAATTAGTTTGGTAGGTTAATTAATTATTCAGGGCTTTGGCCCAGTTTGAATAATTAAATATTGACCTGGGACTAAACTAATATTGTCATGTTAATTGAACTAGTTTATTTGGGCCGAAAATTTAATTATTTATTGGGCCATTTATTTGGTTCTAATTAGAATAATTAATTTGGTTCAAGAAGCTAAACTAAGAGTCCAATGGACCAAATTAAAAGCCCAATTTTACCTAAGGTTTTATTTAGGTTAAACAGAAGAATAAAGATGTACGTTGTTTTCTTCTTCCTCTCTATGAGAAAAAAATAGACTGCCTCTTTTCTCTCTGGAAAAATTCCTTAGTCCTGTGAGTTTTCACCAAACGTAGGTTAGACAGGCCATGTCTGGAAGATTGAGAGGAAACTTGGCGTTCATATACATGCACAGATGCAGTAGGAGGCGTGCAGGAATTGCACTAAAGGTTTCCACCAGTGCTCCTACTCCAGTTCCGCATATTCCAGTCTAGCCAATTTTGAGAACAAGAAGAGGTAATTAAAAAAATGTTTTTTTTTCCTTCACGCATTAAAGCTGCGTTTTTTTTTTTTTTTTTTTTGTTCTTCAGCTGGTTTTTTGCTATGTTTGGCTTTCAATTTCATCTTCAAAGCCTTGCAAATAGTGTAGAGGCTTCCCTGGAAACTCTTTAGTGACTGAGCTTAATGTGAATACGAGATTATTCATATGCTTGGTTATTGTGAAATGAGACTCACTGCATCAGGCAGCTATTTCTAGCTTTCCATGTCTCCCTGTGCAACATACCGAGAAAGGTCCTCTGGATATGGGATATATCATGACCAGTTGAATTCCAGCAAGACCAAAACAAAGCTGGGAAATCTAAACCATTTATTTTGCAACTATCTAGGAGTCAACAATAAACTTCTATAGACCCTCGCAACAATCTCATATGAAACAAAATTGTGATTGATAGATTCCTCAACATTGAGACAACAACAACATCTGGAGGTCACATAAAATTCAAGTTGTTTTAGTAAAGAATCCAAGAGCAGACACGTAGGGGGTAGCTTCCAAATCTGATGCTTGGTTGTATTCTGCTGCCTTTTCTAGGACGTGGCTTCTCATGCTGATGATGTTGTGAACTTGCTCTCATTTGGTAGCCAAATCATAAGATCCTCACACTGAACACATGGAGGCAACATAGTGAGAATAAGTAGGCCTCTTCATGATGTAGAATGCTCAAAAGAAATTCAGTATTCCAAAGGGAATTACTGACACAATCTTTCACTACAAGAAACAGTGAGTATGCGAATATAATCGGTTGTAATTCTTGTAGTCACTAAATATTTTTTGACTAGAAAATTGAGGTAGTAGGTGATTCGTGGCCAGAAGGTCCGTCGCTAAACAATCGGTAACAAAAAAAGACAGTAGAAAATAATTAATTTTCATTAAAAATGCAGTCACTAATTAGTTGCTAATAGGCAACTCAACTTAGTTTTAGTCATTCATATGAACAAAAATTTGATATGTGTTTTTTAGTGTTGGAAATATTATCAACAAAATTTACAATTAATCAAATTTTAATTAAAATGCTCAACACTAAAACTATAGATATAGGTAAGTCTAAGCATCATGTAATACAAAAAATAGCAAGTATCATATCTACAAGAACTTAGCAATTACCCATTACTTTACTCAAATCGTTATTATTTAGACTATAAAATAAATAATAAAAAATAACATTCTGTCCTAATATACTGGAGTATATATCAAGTTCATGAAAGAAAAGTCACAAGGATTATCATGGAGTAAGAATAAGGGGAAAAAACATGTAAATAAGAAATCATCTAATCATATGTCAAGTGAAGAAAATACTCTTAAATCAATTTATTCCCAATTTAAGCACCGATATGAGTTTAAAAGTTAAATTCCATTCTATCTCAATTTATAAAATTCATATTCTTAGCTAATCAAAGGTGACAGGGGCTAAAATCATCATTATTTTCCTATTCATTTGAGGTTATTTTGAGATACATTTGTTGTAATAACTAGGCATATTCCTTCTTATTTGACATTTTGCTTGTTAAAAGTGTTTTTGGCAAATTTGTGCAGATTTAAGTTAAATTCGAGCAAAAAGTGAACAATTCCATAATGCACCTAGCGCCAGGCCCAGCCAAGGGACCAGGCACCGAGTCCATTTTGGTCAAGCAGAGGAAATCGAGCAAATTTCAAGAAGAAAACAGAATAGACCTGGAGCCAGGTCTAGCAAGTGGACCAGGCGCCAGGTCTATTCTATCAGGCCAGTGAAAATAGAGCAAAAACCAGAGGAAGAACAGATTGCACTTAGTGCCAGGTGGGTCGAAAGGACCCAACACCAGGCCCACTCAAGAAGGCAAAAATTATTTTGTCCCTCGAGATATGCACATTCCCCATCAAGTTTACATTAAAACATTAAACTTAAATTACACATACGAGCAAGCGTACTCATCAATAATAGAGCATAGGGTTCAAACGAGTGTCCCTCAAGGAACAAGTATATATTAATTACTTTTCATTCATTTTTTAACCGACTCAATAAAGTGAAAAATAAATAAAAAATAAAATAAAAATATATACATGTTAAGGATGGAGAAGTATGCAATTCAAACCATTGTTTAGACAAACATGATCTTAAAGAACCCAACCATTATCATAACCAATTATTCTCTTGGCATCATGAAGGATTAAAGTAGATTTACTTTGATGGTCAATCCATAAAATCACTATCTTGTAGATAAATTAGAATCACTTAGTCTCGTCTCAACTAATTTATCCAAAAGATGCATTAAACACAATCCTCAATTAAATTCCCTTGGTCTCGAAAAATTTAAAACATGAAATTAATCAATGAATCCTTGGTCTCAGAAGACATCAATTAACCTTCAATTACTAGTTCTAAGCAATCAACCCCTTTGGTCCAGTAAGTTAATAGCCAACTGAATATGAAATTAATAAATAGAAACTACCATCAACCCCCTTTGTCCAGTAAGTTAATGGAGAGAACCAATCAACTAATCTCGTAATAAGCAAAAGTAATTGAATACCAAGAATAATAACCAATTAATGAAAAGATCAACCAACTCTAAAAATCATGAATATCTGAAACAATGTTGAATTACACTAAAATAATTAACATATCATTGTTTAAGAAAAGAAAACAAAGTAAAAAAAAAAAAAAAGCACTCATAGACAAGCCTCCTTCTTCTTCCTTTGAAGACATTCTTGTACAACCATCCTTGAATTGAAGAATTCCTCCTTTGATTAGAGTGATTTTTTATGATGATCAATGAATTCTCCCCTTTTTCCTTGTGTTTTTCATCTATTTATAGGCTTAGGAAGTGCCTAAACTCGTAGGTACAATGTTCTTGGCCAAGTAAAAGTTGGAAGATACTAAAATTCCACAGATTACTAAAAACCACCTAGAAAAATCAAAGCCCCGCCTTATCTTCAGGGCACAGCCGGCGCCGCCTAGGCTCTCAGAGCCGGCACCGGTTGTGTTTTGGTTCTCTACTTGTTCGTCAATTTTTTTTGAATTTTGCACAATGAATTCCAGAATGTAGCCGGTGCAACGGTTCCACTCTGTTCCATCCTATTTCGCCAATTTTTCGTCGCTTTGAAGTTCGTGCATGGCCAGCGCCGGTTCCTTTGTCCCAGCCGGCGGCGCCTCTAATCTATTTCACGATATTTTTACTTCATTTTACCCCAAAAATCTGAAATAATAGACAAAATACCTATCCAAGGGTAAAATCTCAAATATGAAGGAATATGACTGGTTATTGAACAAAATGTATCACAAAAGAGCCTCAAATAACTAGAAAAAATATGACTAATTTAGCTCTATCAATTCCCCCACACTTAGCTCTTTGCTTATCCTCAAGCAAAGTATCAAGAACAAATAAGAAAACACAAGGTTTAACTCAATCAATTTCAAAACACTATTTTTAACGCTTTCTTTATTCAAGAACATAAAACACATGGTACTACATCTTTCACAACAAATGCAAGACTTGTGTAAGTGAATAATGACTTAGAATAACCATCTCAATACTTTACAATATTCTCAAACCATTGGAAAGAATTTAGTTAAAAAAGAATATGCATTCCATAAGCCTACCTTTCATACACTCTCTCCACTAATCTGAGACATATCATGATTCTACTTAGGTCAAGTGGACTTTTAAACTTGTAATGCAAGGCTAAAGGCTTGTAATGTAGCTTATCAAACGAAGAATATAGGAGAATCAAATATCAAAGAAACTCAAAGTTCGCAAGAAAATGATAAACAAAATGAATCAATAATGTCCAACTCTTCTTGCTCTCCTATTCCAAAAATCAATCAAACCATAACCTTGTATAGCAATTACAACTCCACTCAAGCAAATCCTGCATTTTTTCTCTCTTTTTTTCTTTTTCTCAACTCTTCTCATCAACTCTTCTTTATTTTTTCCACAAGATCACTCAAATTTTCAGCAATGGTGTCAAGTACTTTATATGAACTTAACTTTTTACAGTTCAATCACCATTCCTTTTGTGATCTTTTCTTTCTTCTTCTTTCAATTTGTCTTTTCTTTCACTGCTGCTGTTTTTGTTTTTTTTTTTTTCACTTCTTTTCTTCATTCCATTCTTTCTAACAGCTTTTTGTTTTCTTCATTCTTTTTCTTTTTCAACTTCTTTTTTTCTCACTCTTACTGCTGCTCTTCGTTTCTTTTCTTGTTTTCAATCTCTCTTTTCTTTTTCTTCTCTTTCTTTTCTTTCCTTTTCCTTTCCAACTCAACTTGTTATTGATCCATGACTGAAAGTAACAAGTCATGATCTTTATCCCCACATTCTTCCTCAACATTTTCTTGCATATACTTTCATCCATCAAGAGCATAAAGATTTGGAAAATTATTCAAACTCTCAGCAACGTGCAATGGACAAAATATTGTGATGGGTTTTAAAGAAAAAAAATCAACCATTTAGGCTCAAAATAGGCACAAGGGATAATATAACAATAAGTAGGCTTGAAAAGCTCAAACTATCCAAAGAAGGCCTATTACCGTCATCCCTAAGTTAAATTATGATTGATTTTCTTATTTCGCCTCGAGAGGTATTCAAGTAAATTCTAGAATGCTCCATGAATTTTAGTAGAAAAATAGGTTTAAAAATAATACAAAGTATTTGATCAAGAACTACTTCGTCCAAGTAAATGCAAAAGTCATGCATAAGCCATAAACGATCTAGAACATATGCTCTATAATCCATCATAAAGACATGCATTAAAAATATAGCTTGAAATCTCCAAGAATTTCAGATAAATTTGAAAATTTTCGCTCAAAATTTGCTCCCAGGAAGGCAAAAGCATATGTATAAAAGACTTATCAATCAAATCACTCCCCTACACTTAAATTGGACATTGTTCTCAATGGCCAAAGAAATATAACAAGAACTAAACAATGCCATGGGACCAAAAATATAAAGGAGAAGAGATAAGAAAAACAAACTTCCATTCATTGTGCATGGTGCTATACAAGAGTTGAATGCTTTGAAGAACAAGGCATTGGCAAAGTACCTAAAAAGAAAAATACAAAAGAGCACACCAAAGCATAAAAACTAGAAAAGAAAATAAATCAAAAACAAAAGTAAGAAAATAGTACAAACAAAGGAAGAAAGCAAAAACTATAGAAAAGAAAAAAACATTAAAAGAGAAAGGAAAAACAATAGTGATCGAGAAAATGTAGACAGCATCATCAGTCATCATCATCATCAGCTGGTATAGAGATGCCCTCACCACCATGTGGCCCAGAAGAATGCCGCCTCAATTCGACCAACTGCTTCTCCATAGTAGCTTGCCATCTTGCAATGTCATCTATAGTACCTTGCAAGCGTAGGAGCACTTCCATTTGCTGATCGAATCGTCCCAACATGGTAGTTTCAAAGTCAGTCCGGGAGTGGGACTGAGAGCTGCTAGCTCGTCCACGTGCTAGTGGTGGTGGGTGCTCCTCCTCCACTGTGGGTGGCCTTACCTGACCGGGATGTCTGACCTCGAAGGGAGTTAGCTACTTTTTCAACTCCTGGCTGTACTTGTACCCGCAACTCATAAGAGTTTGCTCAGTGACCATATCGTGCTCAGTGGTAGCCTCAATCAGTTCTCCCTCAAGACTTACACCAAAGTCTTTCAAAATTTCCATTATAACCAAGGGAAAAATAAAGGCTTTTGTGGAGAGACAGTGATGAACAACCTTCCTAATAGATTTGATGATCAGGGGTGCAAGAGGGATAGGTAATGTGTTCATCATCCAATGCAAAATATAAGTGTCAATAAGTCTAGTCTCATTGAAACCACTAGCACGGGGTATAATATTGAACCCAAACATATAGACTAGAGTTCTAAAGTTGGCTGCCAGATCATTGTTTGAATAGAAACTATTAGCTTGAAAGGCATTATGCTTATGTAATCCTAAGGTGGCTCTAGTCCCGCTAGCATCCCAATTCAGGTCAGAAAGAATGTTTTGATTATTCACTTTAATCCCTTGCCAAGTATTATTGTTAAAGACCTGGAAGAGGTTAGCTAATTGGTTTTGAGTGATGACAATAGGGATTCCTTTCACTCTCGTTTCAATATGGGGAATATGTTTATTGCCCTTATCTGTCATATTAGCATAGAATTCCTTAATAAGCATGGGACAATACTTCCCTTTCAATTGGATTATCGAACCCCATCCTAGCCGTCAAAACATCATACCCAATTTGAGTGTACGATCTAAGGTGGGTGAGAAAGTCCGTTCGACAATGATCTTATTAGATGCTCTCCTATTGTACCATTCCTCACAAAATGCATCTATAAACTTAGTAGGTCTAAGGGACAAAGGATTAACAGATGAAGGGACAGAGGAAGAGGAAGCTCTCGCCCTTTTAAAAGAATGACCTCTCGCTCTAGACATGTTCAAGTAAGGAATGTGGGAAATAGGAAGAGAGAACAATTGAGCTTCAAGACTTAAAATAGGGCAACTACCCTTGCATAGATACTCCTCAAATCTCACGCAACCCTCAACCAATCTCACAATCCACAAAACCCAAAATCTGTCAATATATAGCACCTTTCCACAGATAATTCAATCACTCACCTCTAATCAATTCAACATAACCTACAAAAATACATGTAAAGTTCACTGTAAAGCATAAACGTGTTGAATATCCTCAATGCATGTAAGTAGACATGATCATGTTAATAAAGGTAGTATCATGGCATTAAACAACAGTTCAAGTTTCATATGTAGTCATTATTCAACCATCACAAATAGCCATAATTTTCACCTTAACTATATGCATGAATCCTCTAATGATCATATGCATGAATCAAGCATCACAGAAATATTGGCTCCTAATCTAGTCCAGCTCATGAAGCTCAAGGAGTAATGGACCATTTAATCTTAGCATACACATTCCTATTTTCGGCCAACAGTATTCCTAAAATTAGACAGAGTCATCTACAACATTTGAACCACAGGAATTGAATAAAAATCATACATTTATGCTCTTGTATGCATGGGCAAGAAAAAGATGTAAGCTTTTTGTAGAAATCTAAGCTCCTTGCTTGTGGATTGAATGTGATATTGTTATGAAAAATTAAAGAATTTGGGATTTTGATCCGTATGATCAACAAAAAAGATGAAGGGAGATGTTATAGAAGTGTTTAGGAGTTGGAAAATCAAATTTTGGGAAGTGGAGGATGTGAAGCTGGCGCGGGCTTGAGAGAATTTGAGAGGGAGAATGGAGATTTTGAAGAAAAAGTAGTCAAAATGGCTCTTAAGAATGTGCTTACACGACAGGAATTGGCGCCGGTCTTGGCTCGTGGAGCCGACACCGGCTTGGTTCTGTCCGGTTCTCCAAATTTTTTATATATAATAATAATGCAGAAAACACATTAATGCTGAATAATGCACTTGAATAAAAAAAAACAATCAATCAAAACAACAGGAATAAAAAATTGTCTTAATCACAAAAACGGAAAATAAAGTAAAGTAAAAAGGCTTTAATGTTTCCCACGGCTTCGATTTCGTGGATTTTCCTCAATATTCCCTAGTTATGTCCCTGCTTGACGATCTCCCATGAGTTTGGCTAGTTGACTAATTTGGTTCTCCAAATTGCACATGGAGGCCTCTAGGTTTCTTGTTGTCACATCGACTACTTGAAACTTAATCTACGTGGTACTTACTAATTGGTCAATCAACTCTTCTAATGGTGGCTTTAGAGGTGCTGCAGTGTTGGTCATGGGGATTTGGTTCCTTTAATTGCCTCCAAAATTGAAAGAACCTTGTCTAGGTTGATTCCTATTACTCTAAGAGAAATTAAGGTGATTTTGCCAACCAGAATTATTGGTAGAGCTATAATGATTATTACCTGGCCGGACATTACCTGCGAAGGCCGCTTGCTCCAAAGTTTCTTGAAGTGACCCCATCTTTTGGCATTTATGATTAGGGTGTCCTTCTCCACAGAAATCACAGCTTACGTTTAAAACCCTGGCCTTGAGGTATCACCAACTGTTCCATCTTCTGGGTTAAGGCGTCCACCTTAGCTTCTAATGCTGCCACAGCATCCACTTTGTGCACTCCTTTCACACGAGCTCTAGACCTTGCACTTCCCCAAGAATAGTTATTAAAAGCCAAATTTTCAATAAGCTCAAATACCTATTTCAGAGTCTTATGATTGATGGAGCCCCCTGTAGAAGAGTCCATCACTTGCCGTGTTACAAACGTGAGGCTATTTAAAAAGATAAGCATCTGCATTCCCAGCTCAAATCCGTGGTATGGGCATTTTCTTAGCATCTCCTTAAATCTCTCCAAACTTTCATATAAGGGCTCAGAATCTAATTGTTGGAAGGCAAATATTTTGTTCCTAAGTTTGGCTGTCTTGGCTGGAGGAAAATATTTGGCCAAAAATTTTTCAGCTAGAGCATTCCAAGTAGTGATGGAATCAGTAGGTAAAGACTTTAACCAAGATTTAGTTCTATCTCTCAAGGAAAAAGGAAAAAGCCTTAACTTTATGGCATCCTCAAAAACACCATTCATTTTGAAAATATCACAAATCTCGAGTAAACTAGCTATGTGAGCATTGGGATCTTCGTCAGAGAGCCCGTCAAATTGAACCATATTTTGCACCATTTGGATAATGTTGGGCTTTATTTCAAAATTGTTTATATCTACCCTAGGCCTAGTGATACTCGAGCCTGTGCCCGAGATTGCAGGTTTTACAAAGTCATCCATAACCCTCCTACCATTCTCAGCATTGTTGTTTTGAGCACTATCCATTTTAACGATCAAGTTCCTTTGAATTGTCCGGTGAATTTTTGACAATGTCCTTTCGATTTTAGGGTCAAAGTCAACTATCTCGCCTTCGGATTTTCGGGTCATGTACTAAGGATAACACCAAAGAAAACGAGAAGCAAGTTAGATAACAGAATTAATGATTAAAACAAAATTAAAAGGTTACAAAGTTAGTAAATCAAACATAGTCAAAGTTAGTAAGTTCAGTTAGGGTACAAGGGTGTACAAGAATACATGAAATGCAAAAGATACCACCTTTTTGTGAAAAGAACAATCGTACATATCTTACATATTTACATATTTACATCGTTAAATCAACAAAATCCAAACTTTCATGCTATTGTTCCCCGGCAACGACGCTAAAAACTTGATGCATATTTATTTGGATATAAAAATCACATAAAAACTAAGCACAGTCCCAATCAAGTTTATATTAAAACGTTAAACCCAATTACACATATAAGCAAGTGTACTCATCATTAACAGAGCATAGGGTTCAAACGAGTGTCGATCCTCAAGGAATAAGTATACATTAATCACTTTTCTTTCATTGTTTAACCGACTCAATAATGTGAAAATAAATTTAAAAAAATAAATTAAAATAAAAATATATACATGTCAAGGATGGAGAAGTATGCAATTTAAATCATTGTTTAGACAAACATGATCTTAAAGAACCCAACCATTATCATAACTAATTATTCTCTTGGCATCATGAAGGATTAAAGTAGATTCACTTCGATGGTCAATCCTTGAAATCACTGTCTTCTAAATAAATTAGAATCACTTGGTCTCGTCTCAACTAATTCATCCAAAAAATGCATTAAACACAATCCTCAATTAAATTCCCTTGGTCTCGAAAAATTTAAAATATGAAATTAATTAATGAACCCTTGGTCTCGGAAGACATCAATTAACTTTCAATTACCAGTTCTAAGCAATCAATCCTCTTGGTCCAGTAAGTTAATAGCCAACAGAATATGAAATTAATAAATTGAAACTACCATCAACCCCCTTGGTCTAGTAAGTTAATCGAGAGAACTAACCAACTAATTTCATAATAAGCACAAGTAATTGAATACCAAGAATAATAAACAATTAATCAAAAGATCAACCAACTCTAAAAATCATGAATATTTGAAACAATGTTGAATTACAATAAAATAATTAACATATCATTGTTCAATAAAAGAAAGCAAAGTAAAAAAAAAGCACTCATAGACAAGCATCATTCTTCTTCCTTTGAAGACCTTCTTGTACAACCCTGCTTGAATTGTAGAATTTCTCCTTTGATTTGGGTGATTTTCTATGATGATCAATGAATTCTCCCATTTTCCCTTGTGTTTTTCATCTATTTATAGGCTTAGGAAGTGCCTAAACTCGTAGGTACAATGTTCTTGGCCGAGTAGAAGTTGGAAGATACTAAAATTCCATAGATTACCAAAAACCACGTAGAAAAATCAAAGCACCGCCTTAACTTCAAGGCACAGCCGACACCGCCTAGGCTCTCGGAGCCGGTGCTGATTGTGTTCTAGTTCTCTAGTTGTTCACTGATTTTTTTTCTAAATTTTGCACAATGAATTCCAGAATGCAGCCAGCGCCGCCTTGGCTACTGGAGCTAGTGTCGGTTCCACTCTGTTCTGCCCTGTTTCACCAATTTTTCGTCGCTTCGAAGTTCATGCAACCAATGCATGGCCGGTGCCGGTTCCTCTATCCCAGCTGGCGCCGCCTCTAATCTGTTTTGGGACATTTTTGCTTCGTTTTATCCCAAAAATCTAAAATAATAGACAAAATACCTTTCCAAGGGTAAAATCTCAAATATGAAGGAATATAACTAGTTATTGAACAAAATGTATCACAAAAGAGCCTCAAATAATTAGAAAAAATATGACTAATTTAGCCCCTATCATTGATTTTGAGTTGTGAATATGGAATATAGGAAAATAGAAAAAAAAATTAGTGAAAAAAATCATTATTATGTGAGTTGAAAAAAAATGAGTTGAAAACAACCATGCTTTATCTTTGAAAGAAAGAAGACATTTTGTTGAAAGGGGGTTCATATGGAGAGAAGTAGAAAGTATTAATTGGTGCACTCTTTTGAGGCTATTCCGAAGGCAAACAGGCAAGAAAGTGGAAAGAAATAAAATGTTGAACAGATTGATGAAAAAGGAAAACAAAAATGACTATAAGGGAGCTAATACGGTGCGTGAAGAGAAATCCATTCACATGAAGCAATCAATTCCCTAAGTCATTGAATAAAAGGAGTGGAGTGTTTCCCTATTTTACTAACTTAAGTTGTGTAAATTTGAGTTTATAGTGCTGGAATAAGGAATATGGCCCGACTTGTACAATTTTTGTTGTCTATGTCTTTGCTTGAAGAGTATGGTGATTTTCTTTTACTAGATATAAACTTGTTTAACTTAACTTTGATGGCATTGGGGTTCTTTGATTTAATATATGTGTTTACAAGATTTTGAAAGGGTTGAGCAAATGACAAATATATGTTTAATGTTGGAAGAATATTATTACATTATTTTTTATGAACTTGCTAAAGGAAGGTTTGATGAATTGACTTGTCTTGTTCATAAGCGACTGCTTAAGTGTTTTAATTCATGTTTGCTTGAGGACAAGCAATGATTCAAGTGTGGAGAAATGTGATAGGGGCTAACATCATTATTTATTTCCTAGTTATTTAAGGTTATTTTGTGATATATTTGATATAACAACCAGGCATATTCCTTTATATTTGATATTTTATCCTTAGAAAGGTATTTTTATGTTTCTATACAAAATTAAGAAAGAAAAAGGCAAAACCTGTGGAGCGCACAGAGTATGGTGGAATAAAGGAAAAATGGGCAAAAAAATAGAGCACGTTGGGGTCGATCAAAGCACGGCCGGCGCAACTGAGCTGGCACTGGCCCAATGTGGTTTTAAGGTGGCGGGTTTTCTTTTTAGATCATATTTCGGCAATTTCAGTTGGATTCTTTTCGGAACTCTTTCAACCACAGAAAATTACTCTTGTAGGCATCTTTTGGCAATTAGAACTCCTATAAATACAATACAATATCGTTGTACAAAGTAGTTTTCAATTCCTCAATGTAATATTTTTAGAAAACTCGTAGAAAAACACCAAAGATTTAGGAAGATCAAGAAGAATTCTTCCAGAAGAAGAGGAGGTTGCTCAAGAAGGTTTCTAGGAAGAAGAAAAAGGCTTACTTATCTATGATTGGTTTCTTTTTCTCTTCTTTATAATTTGTTGCAATTTGAGATTAATTTTTTAACAATCTTTAGAGAATATTCTTTGGGATTCATGATTTTGTATTGATTTTAGTTCTTTGATCAATTGATTATTATTCTTGGTATTTGATTACTTGTATTAATTCAAGAATTGATTGATTGATTCTTCTTACTGACTTCCTTGGAAAAGAGGTTGATAATAGCTTCAATTTAATTAATTTCATATTTTTTATCTCTTAACTTGCTTGTAAAAAGGGTTAGGAGTAAAACATGGGTAATCAAAGATTAGTAGATGATTGTTAGAACATAGATTTATTAACTAATCTCATGCTTTAAATCACCTAGAATATAGGGATTTATATGATGATTGATTTTAATGCATCTTTTGGGTAAACCAGTTGAGACAAAATATGTTCACTAATTTTACTAGAAGATAGTGATTCCATGGATTGCAAATGAACTCGGTCTTTTTGAATTCCTTCAAGATGTCAATGTGATAATTAATTGTGATATGTGCTAATCAATCATTGTTATGTCTTTGAGAATTTCTTTCTATTTACATGTCTTTTCTCTTTGTTCTCACTCCTTGATTATCCTTGTGATTTTTCTTATGTGACTTGACCTTTTCTCTGGTATATTATGTTAGTATTTTATTTATCTCTTCTTATTTTATTGGCTAAAGAATAAAGATTTTAGTAAAGTAAGGCAAGAGCCTAAGTGCCAGTGGATTCAATATTGCTATTCCCTATACTATATATTGAGTATACTTGTTCGTATGTGTGGTTGTAGTGGTTAGCATTGTAATTAAAGCTTGATTCATTGTGTACTTTGTTGTAAATATTTTTTACACTAAAAAACACGTATCAAGTTTTTAGCGCCATTACTGAAGAGAGGCACTATCAGAAACACTCGAATCTTATTGATTTAGCCTTTGTTGTATTTGTAAGTATCACTAACTTTCGTTTTTAGGTACTTTGTGAATATTTGCATTTTTTTTATATGATTTTGTTTTTAATTTGTTTGAATGCTTACTTGTTTTATTTTTCTTTTCAATTTGATCTTTGTTTTTCTTTGAGCACGAGGTTAAAATCATCACCATGGACAACCAACTATAGGGATATATATGGCCATGGATAGAATTTCAAAGAAGCCACATTAATGAGAATTTGGTAAATTTACATGCTAGGATTGACACATTTTATGAGACGTTACTTGAAGCCTCTATGAATTCTTTTGTCACCAACACCAATTCATTCCTTAAGTATGAAGAGGAATCTTCGCAATGAATTAGCCAACAAAGAACAGACCTAGCCAAGTTTGTTGATGAGACCATAGAGGCCCACACACTCGAACAAGAGGACCACCAAGGAGAGGAGAGAGGATATGAGAAACAGTTGTAAAATATGATAGGAAAATATTTTGATTCTATTCTATGCTCTCATATTTTTAATTTTTCTTTGTCACGTGAATTTTTAGATAACTGTCAACTCACAGTGCCTAATGATGCCATTGATGATGTGTGGAATTTAGCATGCCTTAAAGAGTTGAATTTTTCCACGAAGTATTATAAGAAACTCTTGAAGGATGTTCACAACTCATACTCTTCACCCCAATCTCAGAGAGGTAACTCGGTATTTGTAGATGTGTTGAAAAATAAGGAATTCTTGATTCCATCTTTAAGATCTACAATACCAGGTTCAAATAGGAGTTTACATTGTAACAAATCTTTTGAAGGGAAAAATATTGATTTCAATGTGAAAGCATTCTTTAGATTTGATGTGCATTCACATGTTGGAAAAAATGTTTGTATGTCTAAAAAGGTGCTAGAGAATGAGGTTTACGCGTTTTGCTTTGCTACGAAAACTTGTTTTCATGAACCTTCCATTTTTCAAAACCTTCTCTTCTTTCTACATTCATCATACCTATCTTCTATTTTGAGCTTTAATTTTTTTTTACAAAGGTTTGATAAGAAAGAATGATGAGTGGAAAAAGTTTGTATTCTTATTTTGTTTTTAGTTTTGTTAGGTGTCTGTTTCCCCTAGTAATAAGGAAAATATTTTTCAACTTAAGTGTGGGGGAGTAAGTCCTATCTTTATTTGCTTTCTTAGAATTTTTATTCATATTTTTCTTTAGTTGTTTTCTTTTATTTAGGTGTGTTTTTATTTTGTTATTATTTTCTTTGTGTTTTCTTTTCTAGGTAGGAATAAAGTCTTCTTAGCCCTTTTCTCTATTTCCAACTTTGATATCTATTGGAGATTATTGCACTAAGGGAGTATTGCTTCACCCTCTCCTCCTCTATCATTTTTTGTCCCTTTGGAGATACTTTCTTGTGTTAATTTTTGACCAGTGAGGACATTGTCCAATTTAAGTGTGGGAGAGCAATTTGGCGATATTCTTTGCCTAAGTTCTTATCTTCGTGTTTTGTTAATATCAATCTTTTTGAGACAATCTCCTTGAAAATTTTTTGAAGTTGAAAAAATTGACACAATTTGGAAATTTTGAAAATTTGGAGATTTTGGAGCTAAATTGAGCTTATTTGTCTATAATTGAGTTGTGATTTTCTTTTCAACTTGAGATTTGGAATTGCCATTCGTTATGGTTTGATTTTTATTAAAAATAAACTTATGTATTAATTTTAATTTTGCTAAGTCTTGAGTATAAAAGTTAACCTTTGTTATATTTGGTATTTACGTTTTGCTTTATTCGTTGAGTTTGAATATGGTTGATATGATGAAATATGGAAAGAGTTGTTGATTAATTCTTCTATTATAGATTTATAGTTTGCTTCACTTTGAGTTGTGAATAAGGAATGTGAGAAAATAGAAAAACAATGAGTGAAAAAAAAAATCATTGTTATGTGAGATGAAAAAAATTGAGTGGAAAAAAAATGCTTTTATCTTTGAAAGAAAAAATAGCTTTTGCTGAAAAGTGAGTTAATATGGAGAGAAGTAGCAAGTATTGTTCGATGCATTCTCTTAAGACTATTTCAAAGGCGAACATGCAAGAAAGAGTAAAGAAATAAAATGTTGAAAAAAAAACAATAATGACTATAAGGGGGCCAATGCGGTGCATTAAAAGAAATCCATTCACTTGAGGTTATCAATTTCCTAAGTAATAGAAAAAAAGAAGTGGAATGTTCCCTTGTTTCACTAACATGGGTTGTGTAAATTTGAGTTTATAATGCTGGAATTGGTTAAATGGCTTGACTTGTATGATATATGTTATCCTTGTTTTTGCTTGAGGATTACGATGATTTTCTTGTACTAGATATAAGCTTGCTTAGCTTAACTTTGATGGCCTTGGGATTGTTTGATTTAATACATGTGCTCACACGATTTTGAAAGGGTCTAGTGAATGACAAATTTATGTTTACGGTTGGAAGAAGATCATTGCATTATTATGGATGAATTTGCTATAAAAAATTTTGATGAATTAACTTGTTTTGTTCATAAGCTAGTGCTTAAGTGTTTTAATTCTTGTTTACTTAAGGACAAGCAAATATTCTAGTGTAGAGGAATGTGATAAGGGCCAAAATCATCATTTACTTTCTAGTTATTTTGGGTTGTTTTGTGATACATTTGATATAATAACTAGGCATATTCCTTCATATTTGATATATTACCATTGGAAAGGTATTTTGGTGTTTTTATATAGAATTAAGCAAGAAAAAGGCAAAACCCGTCGAGTGCATAGGGCGCTGCTGGTGCTAGCCCTTCGTTGGAATAGGGGAAAAACAAATGAAAAAATAGAGCACGTTGGGGCCACTCAGTGTACGGCAGGTGCCAACCGTGGGGGATTGAGCTGGCGTCGGCCCAATGTGGTTTTAAGGCAGTGGGTTTTCTTTTCAGATCATATTTTGACAATTTCAGTTGGATTCTTTTGGGAACTCTTTTGACCTTGGAAAAGGACTCTTGTAGGAACTTTTTGGCAATTAGAACTCCTATAAATACAAAATAATAACATTGTACAAAGTAGTTTTCAATTCATCAATGTAATATCTTTAGAAAACTCCTGGAGAAACACCAAGATTTAGGAGGATCAAGAAGAATTCTTGGAAAAGAAGAAGAGGTTGCTCAAGAAATTTCAAGGAAGAGGAAGATGGCTTATTTGTCTATGAGTGGTTTCTTTTTCCCTTCTTTGTAATTTATTGACAATTTGAGATTACCGTTTTAATTGTCTTTAGAGGATATTCTTTTAGATTCATGATTTTGTATTGATTTTAGTTCTTTGATCAATTGATTATTATTCTTGATACTTGATTACTTATTTTAATTAAGGAATTGATTAATTGATTCTTCTTATTGACTTGCTTGCAAAAGAGGTTGATTATGGTTTCAATTTAATTAATTTCATATTTGCTATCTCTTAACTTGATTGCAAAAGGGGCTAGGGGTAAAGCATATGGGTAATCAAAGATTAGTTGATGATTGCTAGAATATAGATTCATTGGCTAATTTTATGCTTTAAATCACCTAGACTATAGGGATTTTTGTGAGGATTGATTTTAATGCATCTTTTCAGTAAACTGGTTGAGACAGAATATATTCACTAATTTTACTAGAAGATAGTGATTTTATGGATTGCAAATGAAGTGGGCCTATTTGAATTCCTTCACAATGCCAAGATGATAATTAATTTTGATAAGTGCTAATCAATCATTGTTATGTCTTTGAGGATTTCTATTTATTTATATGTATTTTCTCTTTGTTCTCACTCCTTGTGACTTTTCTTGTGTGACTTGATCTTTTCTCTATTATATTGTGTTAGTATTTTATTTACCTCTTCTTATTTTATTGGCTAAATAATAAAGATTTAGGTAAAGTAAGGTGGGAGCCTAAATTCTTGTGGATTTAATACTTACTATTTCTTATATTATATGATGGGTATACTTACTTGTATGTGTAGCTTTAGTAGTTAGCATTTTAATTAAAGCTTGATTGATTGCGAACTTTGTTGACAATATTTTCTACACTAAAAACCACACATCAGTGCCTTTTCCCTCCCGACAATAATGGGAATATTTCCTAACTTAAGTGTGGGGGAGTAAGTCGTTTTCTTTATTTGCTTTTTTAAGATTTTATTAGTCTTTTACTTTTTTTGTCTTTCCTTTCTTTTTGGTATATCTTATTTCATTATTGTTTTCTTTGTGCTTTTCTTTGTGTGTGTGTTTTTTTTTTTTTTTTTTTTGCAGGATAGTAGATTTTCTTCTTGAACCAGCAAATCTTCTATTCTTCCCTCCGAGTTCCACCATCTTTTTTAGCGTATTATACTTGGGGAGTATTGCTTAACCCTTCATCCTTTTTTTTATTTTTGGTTTATTTGGCTATACTTTTCTTGTGTTGATTTACTCAGAGCAATTGGTAAAAACTGAGCAATTTCTGACTCAAGCAAAGAGGGCCAATGCCAAGTCCTAGGAAAGAGCCAGCGTTGGCTGATCTCTAGAATTGAGGTGGCAGATTTTTCTTTTTTAAGCTAATTTTGCTAATTTCTATTGGAGTTGATTGGAAATTTATTTAGACATGAACAAGGTTCTTTGGGACACTTTCTGGCAACTACAATGCTATATAATCATGAGAAAAGAAGCCCTAAAATATATCAGTGGAGTAATTAATTAGATACAAGATTGAGAGAGTAGGTTAAGTGTTTTCATTGGAAGATAGGATCATTTTTTTGGGAGTAATTTTGAAGAGGAAAAGAAGAATTGCTTCTCTATGATTTCCTCTTCTTTTTTCTTTAGTTTCTTTTCTTGACAATGTTGTTTTAATTATTTTGTTGTATTTTAGAAGGATGATCTAAAGATTATGACTTTGAATTAAATTTTGCGTTTTGATCGATTAATTGCCAATTTATAGTATATGGTTACTTGGATTTATTTGTTGGATTGATTATTTGTTAGTTTCTTCTAATTAACTAAAGAGGGAGATTACAAATGAGTTTCAATTCAACTGATTTTATATTTATTATATCATTATTAGCTCGAGAGAAAGCTTAAGGGTTAAGAACTAGTATTCAAAGAGTTGTTAATGCCACCTAGAGGTAGGGATGCTAATTTCTGTCATGTTGATATTGCCTAGAGATAGAGATATTATTGCTAAGCGACTGAGTTTAATGCATCATTTTGGTTGATTAATGAAATAGAGATATCCATTGATTTACCTAAAAGATAGAGAATCCATAACCCGAGAGAGAGCGGAATCTATATTTGTAATCCTTCATTATACTAGATTTGGTGATTAATTATGATAATTGTTGGCATAGTATTAACTATGATTTTAGGAAATTTTGTCTAAATACTTGTTTCTAATCCTTATCTTATTCAATGAATGATCTTGTATGAATTTGTAATTATTTGTCAATTTTCTAGTTTTGTTAGGCTAGGCAAAAAAATGAGAGTAATCAGCAATAGTTGCTCCTTGTTGATCCATACTTATTAATTTCCTATACTATGCTTGCGATGAGTATACTTACTCTATATGTGTAGTTCTAGGATTAACGTTTTAATTAAAACTTGGTTAAGGAATGGACTTGAAAAGAATGATTTTTATTTTACCCATAACCTCTGTACATCAAGTTTTTGGTACCGTTGCAGGGGAGCAAAATTATGAAAGTTTGAATTCTATTGATTTAGCTATTTATTTATGTAAATATATTCCTTGTTATAATTAGGTGCCATGTTTATATTTTTGTTGTTGTTTATTTCATTTTGGTATATATGTATTGTTTTTAATTTTTACCAATGTTGTATTTATGTTATTCTATAAGTTGTAAATTTTGAGTAATTGTTTCACTACAAAAAAACATAATTTACCTATGGATATTAGTGAGGGAAAACTCCCTTACTAATTAGAAAGGGATTTTTTTTTTTTTTTATGGATTAGTTTGAGAAAACTAGGTTTGACTAATTGTTGTAAATCCATTGTAAACTTGCAATAACTTGATGATAGCTAATATTCCATCGGAAATTACCAAGGGCATAGCAAAGGCCAACTTCATGTCGGCAAAAAATGTGACATCCCTCAGTAATCCATTGGTAATTAGCTAGAACTTACCGAGGGATTGATATTACTGCATGAAATTGCTAGGCCCTCGCAAATCCTTTGGTAATTTAGCGAGGGATTAACGACGCACCATTCTTATGTTTGGGTAATTTGTTTTCAATTTTGATTAAAACAAATTCCTAGATAATCCATTTGTGATTTAGCGGGAACATAGCTACGGACTACATCCTTCACTAAGTCTCCAAAGGATTTGCGATGGAAACATTCCTAACATAAACTAGTTAAGTGATATATGTAATCCCTTGGTAATCCGATGCAAAATTAGCGAGGGAATAATGAGGGATTTTAAATTTTGAGTTACCACTTTTAAAATTTAAATTGTTTTCATTGTTTACCAATGGAATTCTAATGGCCCTTTGATTTTTTGTTTTTCACTACTTAATATTTGGCATAGCCATTTTTCTGTCTCTTAGTAGTTGTTATTTTCCCTTGGAAATAATCCCCCGCTAATTAGCGAGGGATTTTTGAGTGAATTTTTTATTTTTTATTTCCCATATTTTGCATCAAATTTTAATGTCTAATGTCCATTTTAGGCATGTGCACACATGCACACACACAAAATATATACATTGCAAAGAAAACCTCGTGAATTATAATAAAATGTAATATGATGTTATTTTTATATGTTTAGTACATATATTAGTTAACATTTTGTTATGCACAACAATGCATATGATATGAAGTATTTTGTCTTTTGAATGACCAAAACTACATGCATGAGGACTTGGGATCAATGATAGGCAATTGATGCATGAATACACACACACACACATGTATGTATGTATGTATTTATGTGTGTTTGTAGGGGGAGGGGTAGATATCATGAAAATAAATTAATATCTATTTCTATCTTTTATGTTATTTTTAACATTTTTTGCTATTAAAAATCAATTTGTAAAATGTTGGAATCGAGGAGAATAACATGTTGTAATTTTTTTAGATTTCAAAAATAAATTTTAAATCTAATTAGATATTAAAATCCCTTTGAAATCCGTCGCTAATTGCAAAGGATTACCTACTGCCTCATTTCACTCGCATATCAGAAAGGGCTTTTTTACTAAATTTTAAGTAGAATTGGAAAATAAATATAAAATTTAATTAGACATCAACCTCTCTCGGTAATCCCTTGCTAATTGAAAAGGATTACCGAGGGCGTTTTTAACTCTTGCACATAAGCGAGTGAATATCGAGTGATCTTTTTATAGATTATTTAAAAAATTAATAAATTTAATTAGAAATTCGAATCCCAAGAAAATCCCTCTCTAAGTAAAAGGAATTACCGAGGGCTATATTTCCTTCGCCAAAAAAAAAAAAAAAAAAAAAAAAAAAACAAACAAACAAACAAACAAACAAAAAACATATTAGTAGGACAACTACACTCCTCCATTTTTCTTTCATTTTCCCCTTTCACCGCATTCTTTTCCCCA
This sequence comes from Voacanga thouarsii, assembly GCA_026120185.1. Lineage (NCBI taxonomy): Eukaryota > Viridiplantae > Streptophyta > Magnoliopsida > Gentianales > Apocynaceae > Voacanga > Voacanga thouarsii. The sequence goes on along the minus strand of JANUWF010002024.1, from coordinate 2,838,303 downwards.
CCCTAGCCTTCGTTGTTGCCCTGCCTTTGCTGACCCATTCTTTTGTAGATTCCAACTCCACCATCACCTCCAAGCCTACTTAGTTGGTTGTGCTGCCTCTCTTATTTCATTCATATATCCGGCCTTCTTCCCTTATTTCATTTGAGATTTCGAACATCAAGTGGTAGGCTTCCAGTGAATTTTTACTACTTATAGTGTGTGCATGGGGATTTTTTTGTCTGATTATAAAGTGACTAAATCGGAATTAAGTTTCTTATATCTAGATGTTTTCTCTTAGAACATAGTATTTTTAGCTTTCTTGTGTGGTTTGATGGATACTTTAATTTCTTGGTGTGTTGTGGTACTTTAATTTCTGATATGGCCTAAATTAGTCATATTTTTTCTAGTTATTTGAGGCTATTTTGTGATACATTTTGTGAAATAACTAGTCATATTCCTTCCTATTTGATATTTCCCTTATAAAAATGTTTTTTTTTTGTAATTTTATGCAAAAATAAGGGGAAATTAGAGTTAATTGTGTAATGATTTAGAATAGAGGCGGCGCCAACTCGAGAAGGACAGCTGGCGCCAGTCTACCACTGGAGGAACAAAGAAAAAGCAAAGAAATAGAGGAGAACAGAGGAAGCAAATTGCAATTGGAATTAAAGGAAAGTGTAGCTTTATGGCTTAATTGAGCCGATAGCAAAAGAAAACAATTGCAACAAAGAAAGAAGTGGATTTTGGTGGGTCCAAGGGGAAACAGAAGTCAACAAAAATGGCCAGAAGAAAGGAAAGAAAAGGAGTTGATTTCGGCAGCTTCATGGCTCCAAGCAAGCCGACGCGACAACAAGACATGGCTAACAGCAAAACAAAGAAACAATTTCGGCTGACAACAAGAAGAAGACAAAAGCAACATAAGCAAGAAAAGAAAGAGACAATTCGGTGGAAAACAAGGTCATCAAAGGTAGGCGGTGGCTTGATTCGGCGGCTTCAATTAAGCCAATAAAAGGAAGACAAAGGAAGCAGCAGTAGGCTTGGTTTGTGGCTCAAATCGAGCCGACACAACAAAGAAAGGCAGCAGATTTTCAGTGGCTTCAAGCAAAGTTTTGCATGACTTATTTACAGCCAAAATTCACCAAACTTCAACAATTCCAAATTTAACATAATTGCAATTTCAGCATAAGACGACAAGGCCGAGAGCAAAGTCCAAATTAAATTGAAGTCCAATTCTCAAAAGTCAAAGACGGTTTCCTTAGTATTTTTTTATTTAGTGTTTCTTAGAATTTTATTTTAGCTTTTATTATCCTTTTTGGTTTTGGATTATTTTAGTAATTACTTCTTCTTTACTTAGGATTCTTTTAGGAATTTTGTAAGCCTATAAATAAAGGTCAATTTACTCTAGGAATAGAGGTGCACAATATGGAGACTTAGATATATTTTAGAGTGCATCACCAATATCTTCTCGAGAGGAATTCAATCAAATCAAGGAGGGTTATACAAGAAGGTCTTCAAATAAAGAAGAATGAAGCTTGTCTATGAGTGATTTCTTTTACTTTGTTTTTTTTTTCTTGAACAATGATATGTTAATTGTTTTATTATAATTTGACATTGTTTAAATATTCATGATATTTAAAGTTATTTGATCTTTTGATTAATTGATTATTTTTCTTGGTATTTAATTATTTGTGCTTATTACGGGATTACTTTGTTGGTTCTTCCCATTAATTCACTGACACCAAAGGGCTTAGTGGTGGTTTCAATGTATTAATTTCATATTTGTTGTCTCTTAACTCGCCGAGACCAAGAGGGTTAATTGATGATGACTAGGTAATTAAAGGTTAATTGATGTTTGCTGAGACCAATGATTCATTAGTTAATTCCATGTTTTAAATTCGCCGAGACCAAGGGAATTTAGTCAAGGATTATGTTTAATGCATCTTTTAGGTGAATTAGTTGAGACGAGACCAAGTGATTCTAATTTATCTAGAAGGTAGTGATTTCATGGATTGAAAAAGAAGTGAATCTATCTTAATCATTCATGATGCTAAGAGAATAGTTAATTATGATAATGATTAAGTCCTTTAAGATCATGTTTGTCAAAATAATGGTTTGAGTTACATAATTCTCCATCATTGACATGTATATATATTCATTTATTTTATTTTATTTTTCTTTTTATTTCATTTTCACTTTATTGAGTTAGTTAAACAATGATGGAAAAGTGATTAATGCATACTTATACCTTAAGGATTGACACTCGTTTGAACCCTATGCTATGTTAATGATGAGTACACCTGCTCATATGTGTAATTTGGGGTTAACGTTTTAATTTAAACTTGATTAGGAATATGCTTATTTTTATATGATTTTTTAGACCCAAATCCAAACACATCAATTTCTCCATAATTGTTTACTTTAATTTCTTGAGCATATTGGATTTTGGTGATTCCTAGAGCCAGATTTTCAATAAAACATACTAGAATAGTAAATGATTTAACTTCAATAAAACAAAAATAGTAATTTCAATATTTATTTAATGTACATGTCTAGTATTCTTAGATAACTGAAGTGGCGTATGCTAATACCATGAGCCAGCCATGTTTTGGTTAGTTTTTAATTTTCAAACTAGCCTTATAACCAAACGAATACACAAAAAGAGTTAATTTCTACAAATCTTAATCTCATTCATTTCTTATACATAGATTCCTATTTTGTGAAAACACAACTTCAATTTCTTTTCTTTCTTGCTTTACTGATATCTTTCTAAAACTTCAACAGGATCCTTCAATAAAGAACTAAATCCCTCCTCTATTCCTTTATTGATTTCTTCTGCAGAAAGAATAGATAATGGATGATTGTATAGGGATTTGCTAACATACTACATGAAGGTAGTATGTTAGCACTGTACCCATTTTTTTAAGACAAAAAAAAAAAATGAAAACACATAGTTTTATCACCTCACAAAATAAAGGATAATTTTGTAAAAATATTAATATTAGGTAATAAATTATGGAGATCAATCAAAATCCTCTTAAAATAGCTTTCTTTCCTATATTTCCTAATTATAATATAAATACCAACAAATTTTAAATTATCGAATCAGCATTATAGCAATACCTATTTTTTTTCTTTTTTCTTTTAGGTCATTTGTTTAAAAAAAAAAAAGGTGAATACCTCCGTTTGTGTTTTTAAGGGAACAAACAAACAATATATATATATATATATATATATATATATATATATATATATATATATATAAAACGACGAATGCCTCCATTTGTATTTTTAAGGGAACAAACAACATAAAACTAAGCATTATATGCCTCTTTTTTTTTTTTCATTTTTTAATGGTGAATATCCAAATTAAAAAGTGCATTTTGCAGAATCATAGAAAATTATCGAATCATAGAATATTATATTTCTTACTTATAATATAGATGGCAAGCTGGATGTGTACTCATAAATGTCAAGGGTTTAAGGGAATTTTTGCAAATTATGAAAATGAGATAAAGAAATTCATTAGGTTTGCATTGCTACATGCATAGTTAGTGCGTCTATGATGTCCATGTTCAAAGTGTAAGAACAAAAAATGCTATTCACTAGATGATGTAGACATGCACTTGCATAGGTAGGGATTTGTTTCAAACTATTATTAGTAGACAAGTTTTGGTGAATTTTTAACTCCGAGGCCTTATGTCTCTACTTCGAATATGGCTACCGCAACCCTAGAATCTGGTAATCATTTGCGAGAGATGATTATAGATGCAGTAGGCCCTGAATTTGATCAAGAGCCCGTATCAATAAATAAAATTCAGGAGTAATCTTTTAATTCATAGGCATAAAGGTTTTATGACATGTGAGAATCTGCAAACACCCTAGTATGGGATAGGTTCATGACTGACTTCCAGTTATTGGTGGTTTCTCGTTCATTAAACATTAAGTCTGAGAATAATATTTTAGAAAGTGCTTTAATCGTGTGTTGCAATTGATGAATGAAGTGTTACCAAGTAGTAACAAATTTCCTGATGTTTTTTACCAAACAAAGTAGATGGTATCTGGGCTTGGATTACCGGTCCAAAAAATAGATATGTGAGCTAACAATTGTGCACTTTATTAGAAGGAAGATGTTGTAAAAAGGACTGCAAATTTTGTGGTCATGCTCGGTGTATGTCGAAGAAGAAAGTTGGGAAGAATAAACATTAAAAGGATGTTACTTTTAAAAAAAATGGACCACTTTCCTTTAACCTTGAGATTGTAGAGACTTTATGCCTCTAAAACAGCGTTTAAACACATTAAATGGCATATTGAGAGCCAATCTAACTAGGGATTGATAAGCCATCCCCATGATAGTGAAGCTTACAAGTATTTTGGTTGTAGTTATCCTATGTTTGCCCATGAAGTACGGCATGTATGCCTTGGACAGTGCACAGATGGGTTTTCAGTATTTGGAATGTCAAGAAAACAATACTCTAGTTGGCCTGTCATTGTAACTTCTTATAACTTACCATCTTGGATGTGCATGAAAGATCAAGTGATATTCTTAACAATTATTATCCCCTATCCCAAGATTCCAAAGTATAAAATTGATGTCTTTATTTAACATTTAATAGATGAATTAAAGCATTGTGGTCTATTGGAGTTCCAACATATGACATTTCAAGAAAGTAGAACTTTTAAACATAGGCAACAATTCTGTGGACTATTAATGACTTCCTAGGAGCACAAGTGGAAGATTAGCATGCCCACATTGTATGGAATAGAAAAAGTCCTTCTAACTGCAAAATGGTTCCAAGCAGTCCTGGTTCGATCGTAATCGATGTTTCTTGCCTTTATACCTTCCGTATAGAAGGAACACAAAATCATTTCAAAAGAAGAATGGGCATGTGACATCTCAATACTATGGGCCTTAGGAGATGGGATGTACAATTTAATTTACCATGCATCTCCCAAAGATAATAGATTCACAATTAAACTAGGTAAAGATAATGGTAGAGGAGTATATCATAATTGGACAAAAATGAGTATATTTTGGGATTTGCCTCATTGGCAAACTAATCTGATCCGCCACAATGTAGACATGATTCATAATGAGAAGAATGTTTTTGATAATGGCTTCAACACACTGTAATAGATGTTAACAGAAAATTAAAGGATAAGTTAAAGCCTCGATGTGATATTGAAACATATTGTGATAGACCTGATTTAAATGTCACTAGAATTAGGGAAGGGAAATTGAGCATTTCAAAGGCTAAGTATTCATTGACTTCAGAGAAAAAGTAAATATTGCTTGAGTTGTTGAAGGATTTATGTTTACCAGATGGATATGCTTCTAACTTGGGCTAGCGTGTTGATATGAAACAGCTTAAAATGTTCGAGATGAAGAGTCATGATTGCCACGCTTTTATAGAGAGGTTGCTTCCAATTATATTGAGCGAATTTCTTCAAGTGTCTGTATGGAATATCCTGATTAAGTTAAGTCTACTTTATCAAGACTTGTGTGCTCCTAAACTCTCTGTGGCCTATGTGAGAGATTTGGAGAGTGAAATAGTTCTCTTCTGTAAATTGGAAAAAGAAAAATTTCCCTCTAATTTCTTTAATGTGATGGAGGACCTAATGATCTACTTATCTTATGAAGCATGAGTTGGTAGACTAGTGTAATATATATGGATGTATCCTTTTGAGAGGTATAAACTCTAATTAGAGCTTTTGCATATTCTTTACTTGTTTGGGAATCGAATTCTTTAATTAATCAATTATCAATATTTTAGTCGATGTTTGCATTCTTATATCAATTAAAATTGAAGGTTAAGAACAAGTTCAGAGCTGAGGGACTAATTTGCAATACTTACTTAGTTGACAAAGAATCTATGTTTTTCTCATATTACTTTGAGCCACATGTCGAAACTCGACATATAGCGGTGGCTTGTAATGATGAAGATGATGTCGGGGCTAGTTCATCGGACAATACATCGTCAATATATAATGTCTCTGGATAAGTCATTGAGAAAATGTATGCAGGTTCCTTTCAAAAAAGAAATTTAAAATAACAACCAATTATATTTTGTTGAACTGTGAAGAGATTTAACTGCACATCATGTAAACTTTGTAGGTAAACAATCATGTAATCAATATTACACGGTGGAAGAAAAATCGAAAATCAATTCCCAAGATCACTTATATGCAATATTATGAATTAAAGAAAAGGTTAAAAAATTATACCTTTACTGCTTTGGTGTTGTCATTGTTGTTCAAAATTTTTCTTCTCACTGACAGCACGATCCAGCAATCATTTAAACAAGTTGTTGTTCGGTTGCAACCACTACAACTCAAGTGTAGAGTTGGCTCCAATGATAATCCACACAAGGAGAACTCAGTTTTACTGTGAATTAGATGATAGCATAATTCATGGTGGCTAGGGTTTTTGAAAATAAAGAAGAAGAAAAATCACAAGTTTCTTTGAAAAACAATTTTTCCTCTCTTGTTTAATCATCCAACCACGGCACTCATATATGAATATATGCTTATTCTTTGGTAACTAAAAACTAGAATTAACATATTAATTCTAATTAGGATTAATTTATTAATTCTCTAATTAATAAATTCATATTTAGCAGATCATGAGTGGCACCTAGTAGTACATCATGACCACCAAAAATTCCAGAAAATCAAGTGGCTTGACATAAGCCTTTCAATAGCAATCATTAGTATAATAAATTCTTTTCACCATGCAATATCTCATTAGATTTGGAGTATGAAAATAGTGACAATTCCCTTCAAAATATTAATTAATTATGGCTTAAATATTTTAATACTTGTTGACGAAAATCATTACTCATCATGTGTATCAAGTGTAATTATTCCAATATACAGTCACTTTGGCTAAGGATTTCTCGAGTAATGATTTCTACAAGTAGCCGTGAGATCTTCACCCCTACTATTACGATTTGTGAATCCTTTATTAATCCTCTCAACTACTTTTATTTACTTCATATTATATCCAATATCCATCCCATAGGCAGTCTTGTTTGGACTCCAAAGATTGGAATCAAAGCATAACACTTAGCAAACAAAGTACTTTGGAGACCTCAAGTCTAAGGATAGTTGCACATTTGCTATAATGAGATTCTATCACTGGCACTGAATAGTTATCCATGCGATTATCTCATAGTTAGGTCATCCAATATACTTGTTCCAGTTGCAAGCATCCATGTGTTAATTTTGAGTATCACAATACTCACAGATGTGAGAATCACCACCTAATCAAATCATGAAGTATAACACGTGCTAGTCTTAATGCATTAATGGTGTCCTATCTCATTAATATTATAATTGGGGATTATTTAAGTATGAATGCTATCCAGTGTAATAGGAATCTCACATCATGATCTCTATCATGATTTTCTTAATGCAATGTTGCACTTGAGACTTTATCTAACAGTTATATTCACACGAAAGTACAACTAAAACAAATTGAAAGATAAAGAATACCTAGTATTATTAAATAAATGTGCAAAGGTTCAAGTCCCACTTATTTCCGCACTTATCCTAGATAAGGGCCGGGATGTCGAGTTAGACACATTGGCACCATGCTACCTAAGCAACATGCTGAAGAACCTAGAACCCCTATAGAGCTACAAGAGCTAGAAGTAGAATATAAAGATTTCAAAAAAGAAGACACCAGAATTGGTAGAGTCAGCAGAGGATTTGTCCTCGGAGTATGATCCAGAGACTATTCCTCATCAGCACCTAAGTCTAGATCCACATCGGGAACTTAATATAGAACATCTTATCTATTATGGATCTAATGTTCCTAAGTATTATAGTATATCTTCAAATTCTAGACCCCGAACTTCAAAATCTGAGAGTGATGCTAAGTGATTGGGTTAAATGGGAGTAAGGTATTGTAAATAGTTTCTAGAATACATACAGTTGCGTGTTAAGTCGTTTGACATTTTATAACATATGTTTGTGAGCTATGTTTTTAGGTTGTTTTATTTTACTCGTTTCACATTCTTACTTTTGTTGCTAGTTCCATATGTATTTTCTTAAGATATAGAGGTTTAAACTGAAGTTTGTAGATGCCACCAAGATGAAATACTTGGGGGCACCGAGAAGAGAGTGTTGAAGTGAATAATACAAATAGAATGGAAAATATGCTAGCTAATACACTTATGTAGACCCTATACTGAATGACGAATGTGCTGCAATAGGTGGTAGATACAACAACCTAGAAAAGACCAGCTAATGAAATTGAGGTGGACCAAGCTTTGGAAAGAATTCTTAAGTTTCACCCTTCGCATTTTTCTGGGAAGCCTGATTAAGAACAAGAAGCTGAGTCCTAGATGTAGCAAATAGCTGAAATATTTGCTGCCCTAAACTACTCTGATCAAGGATGATGCTATTTGCTACTTTTAGATTACAAGGAGTAGTGAGAGATTAGTGGCTTCAGAAGAAAGAAAAGCAAGAATAGACCTAGGTGAATTTTCTAGAAGCCTTCAAATAAGAATTCATTCCACACTGGGTTGTTGAGAGAAAAGAGAATGAATTCTAAGCTTGTAAGCAAGGAGGAGACATGGTAGGAGTTTACGCTCCAGAGTTCACTCAACTGTCCAAATACTACCCACTATTAGTTTAAGCTAAGACAGATCGAGTTTGATGTTTTATCAAAGGGTTGCGTCCAGAACTGAAATGGTCACTAATCGGTATGACACCACCGACCAACGGCATAGCAGTAGAAATTGCCTCACGAATCAAATAGGTGGACTTAAAGCAGATCCAACAGATAAATAAAGGGGAACATCATTTCGAATGTAAAACACCTAGAGAGTCCAATTGGTAGCCAAAAGGCAAAATACAAAAATAAGTAGGAGGGTTGAAAACAGACAGACCAATTCTGCAATGTTATAACTGTAGTAAGGAAGGCCACAAGATTGCTAATTCCACTCATTCGAGAAGGACACCTGGGTGAGTAAATCCTTGGAGAAATAATGCTAGATCGGGCCTCACCAGGGGAGGACATAGTCATCCATCTCCATCTCAACCTAGCAGATGTAAACCGTAGGTGAAAGCTCGAATAGTGGCGCTAGACAAAGCAAACATGGATTCTTCAACAGTGGAAGATAAACTTTTTATTATTGAAAAAGAAGTTATTATACTAATAGATCTAGGTTCTTGATATGGGCTAAATTAGTTATATTTTTTCTAATTATTTGAGATTCTTTTGTGATACATTTTGTTCAATAACTAGTCATATTCCTTCATATTTGAGATTTTATCCTTGAAAAGGTATTTTGTTTATTATTACAAATTTTTGGGGTAAAATGAAGCAAAAATATTGCAAAATAGAAGAGAGGCGGTGCCGGCTAGAGCACTGGAATCGGTGCCGGCCATGCACTGATGATATGAACTTCGAGGTGACAAAAAATTATCAAAACAAAGTGGAACCGGTGCCGGCTCCAAGAGCCAAGGCGGCGCTGGCTGCATGCTGGACTACAATGTGCGAAATTCGAAAAAATCGGGGAACGAGTAGAGAACCAAAACACAACTGGCGCCGGCTCCGAGGGCCAAGGCGGCGCCAGCTGTGCTCTGAGGAAAAGACGGGATTGTGATTTTTCTACGCGATTTTTGGTAATTTATGGAGTTTTAGTATCTTCCAACTTCAACTCGGCCAAGAACATTACACCAACGAGTTTACGCACTTCCCAAGCCTATAAATAGATGGAAAACTCAAAGGAAAAGGGGAGAATTCATTGATCATCACAGAAAATCACTCAAATAAGAGGAGGAATTCTTCAATTCAAGGAGGATTGTACAAGAAAGTCTTTAAGGGAAGAAGAAGGAGGCTTTTCTATGATTTCTTTCTTTTACTTTGTTTTCTTTTTCTTGAACAATGATGTATTAATTGTTTTATTGTAATTTGACATTATTTTAGATATTCATGGTTTTTAGAGTTATTTGATCTTTTGATTAATTAATTGTTATTCTTGGTATTTAATTACTTGGGCGTATTACGAGATTGATTGGTTGTTTCTTTCTATTAGCTTGCTTGGGAAAGGGGTTGATGGTGGTTTCAATTTGATTAATTTCATATTTGTTGTCTCTTAACTTGCTTGAGAAAGGGGTTAATTGCTAAAAATTGGTAATTAAAGGTTAATTGATGTCTGTCAGAGTATGGATTCATTAGTTAATCTCATGTTTTAAGTTTGCCAGAGTATGGAAATTTAATTAAGGATTCTGTTTAATGCATCTTTTGGGTGAATTAGTTGAGACAGGGTATGTGATGCTAATTTGTCTAGAAGATAGTGGTTTTATGGATTGGAAAAGAAGTGAGTCTACTTTAATCCTTCATGATGCCAAGAAAATAATTAGTTGTGATAAAGATTGGATACTTTAAGATCATGTTTGTCTAAACAATGGCTTGATTTACATAATTCTCCATCCTTGACATGTATATATTTTCTTTTATTTTATTTTGTTATTTTCCTTTTTATTTCGTTTTCACTTTATAGAGTCGGTTAAACAATGAAAGAAAATGGATTAATGCATATTTGTTCCTTGAGAATCAACACTCGCTTGAACCCTATGCTATGTTAATGATGAGTACGCTTGCTCATATGTGTAATTTGGGGTTAATTTTTTAATGTAAACTTGATTGGGAATGTGCTTAGTTTTTATATGATTTTTATACTCAAATCCATACACATCAAGTTTTTGGCACCGTTGTCGGGAAAAAATCTATGTTCTTTTGTTTAATAATTCTTTCATTTTTTTTCTCGCGCCAAAAACACAAAGTTTTTGGCGCCGTTGCTGGGGATTAGGATGTTTTAGATGTGTTTTTGAAAAACTTGATTTGACATCAAGTTTTTGGCACCGTTGCCAAGGAACAATAGCATGAAAGCTTAGATTTTGTTAATTTAACCATGTAAATATGTAAATATGCAAATATATAAATATGTATACTTGTTCTTTCCACAAAAATGTGCTATATTTTGTATCCTGTGTATCTTCTGTATACCTTTGTAATCTAACTTACTAACTTTGACTTAATTGACTAACATACTTCATGTTGTATTATAAATACTACTGACTTTGTTGTTTAGGTAGCTTGTGAATATATCTAATGTGTGTGTTTTTCTTTTTTTCTATTCTTTGCTTTTACCTTTTTGTTTTGTTTTTTTTTTTTCCTTTTCTTTGTTTTTCTATTATTTTGTTTGTTTTTCTTTTCTTTGATTTTGGTGCGAGGTTGATATCATCATGGACAACTACTTTTAGGTACAAAATCAAAGGAGTTACAATGATGCTAGATTGTCAAGATTACAAGTGATGTTCTTAGTGAGACGTCATTAATAACATTGGTTAATTCTTTTGTTGCCAATACAAATTTGTAATAACTCGTCATTCAAAATGAAAATACATATAAAAAAAAATTAATGATATATTTTCCCTCCCTATTTATTAATAATATTATTAAGGTTATAAATTAATAATATTATTCATAGTGTTATAGAATGGCCATCCCTAGTGCTATTATTATTAATATTGGTATTATTAGTATTATTACTAATATTGTTATTATTTTATTCTATTCTGTTTTATTTTACTTTATTCTATCATCATTATTATTGTAGTTTAATGATAATATTATTATTATTTTTTATTCTAGTATCCATTACTATTATTTTTATATCTATTAATTAATACAAATATTTCTTGGTAATATTAAATTATAGTATTATTAAATTCAATAATTATATTGAATTATTATATTATTCTTACTATTGTTATATATATATATATATATATATATATATATATATATATACAACAACTAATACTATAAATACCTTAATTATATTATATTATATACTAAGATATTTTAGGGGGCCCACAAGAAGTAAATGAAGATGGCCCACAAGCTTGATATATTTGACCAAGATTATCTATTCTTAGACTTTCTTTAATTAAGCTTAATCAAGCTAAACTAGATTAGGGCAAGTTAACTATAATTATGCATGGCCATGCAAGGTTAGCAAATATATTAGTCTTGAGACTTCTAGGGAGTTCTACAAGCTTCTACATAGTTCCACAATCTTCTTTTATGTTCTATGAAAGTCTACAGACTTCTAGAAATGCCAACTCACCCTAAGTCATTTTATTAAGATCAAAACAAGATCAAGAAGATTGAGCTATATAAATAGAAGTAAGGAGGGGAGAATTTCGGCCAACGCTAGAAGGAGAAGAAGAAAAACCAGAAAAGTGAATAGAGGAAAGGAAAAACAAGAAAAGAGAGACTAAGGGAGAGAGAGAGATTTTTGGCAGCAAGGAGGAAGAAAAGGAAACCGGCAGCAAGGAGAAAGAAAGGAGAAGGAAGGAAGGAAAGAAGTATACAACTTTGCACTTATCTTGGAAAGGTAAGAGATCATTTCTCAAAAGCTAAAAAAAAATGATGTTAGAAGTTGGGAAACTAATTGCATATGAATTTGTTGATGTTGAGTAATGAAAATATTTTGATGTTGTGATGAATGTTGGATTGACCGGTTGGTGTAGTGATGGGTTGAGTATGGTTTTCAGTTCATTTGAGGTGTATTGGAGTGATGGTATACTGAAAATTTGAAAAGAAAAAGGAAGGAAGTGATAAAGAAAACAAGAAAAGCCATTTGTTAGTAACAACTCACTAGCTTGTGTTGTTTGGAAATATTAAAGAAAATCTGAGTAGATATGAATGGAAATTAAGCATAAATAATCCTAAATATGTCCTAGACTAGTTATAAAGGATTTGGAACAAGTTTTGTGGATGTTGTGAGGGTTTTGAACGGCTAAGAGATCATGAAGAACAAGGATGGTGAAAACTGCCAAAATTTACTGGTTTGGTGAGCTTGGTATAATTTATTTGTTTGAATAAGAGAGAAGTGTTGAGTATGAAAACCTATTAGAATGCTGATATTGGGATGTTAAATGAAGGATTGAAGGGTTTAAAGGTGGTAGGATATGTTGAAGAAACCATAGAAACAAATTAAAACAAGTTGAGCTTCTAAACTGTAATTCGAACCTCCAACTCGGAACAGTAAGTTTAGCTAAAAACTGAACAAAGTGGAGAGAGGTTTGAATACCCAATGACCTGAAGTTGATAGAGAAATGTCCTAGGAGCATTTTGAAAGTAATTTTACCCTATTTGGACTTGTAATGAAAGAGATATGTACAAAACACGGGAAGATGGCAAAACTGAATTCCAGAACTCGGAACAGTGGAATTAACTGAAAAACTGTTCAAAATGGGATGGATTTTGCATGTCTCATGACCTGGAATTAATAGAGGGATATCTTAGGGATATTATGGAAGTAACCTTACCTTATTTGGACCTAAATTGAATAAGTTATATGAAGAATAGTGGAGGATGGTAAAGCTGTAAAACCAGAAAACCATCAAAAGCATTAATTCAATTCTTTCTTTAAGGAACTTATAGAAACTTTATTCAAACGATCAAGCCTTTGAACCCATTAAGTAATAATATGGAGATATACTAATGGTGTAGGTGAATCAAGTCGAGGGAACACCTTTTAGGACTATACGAGTGCCACTTCGACTTAATATACAGGGTGAGTCCCATTGATTTCTAAACCTTTTTAAAGGCTAGTGTGCTTTGATTTTCTATGAAATGCTATGTTTTATGCCATTTTAGAAATCCTCGAATATGTTTAAGGTTTACACGAGTAACATTTGCTTTTATGCTATTTCGGACTCGAATAAATTTCATATTCAGCTTGGAAACCTCCTGGATGTTTAAAACATAAATTTTGTGAATTTAGTCCTTTTCGGATTAAATATTTGGGATTTCTGAAAAATGGTAAATTTTGGAATCGGGTATTTGGAGAATAATCCAAGTATCCTTATTGGAATATTTTATGAAAACTCTTGGAACTTGGGTATTCGGTAAATGACCGAAATATTCTTATCGAAACTTTTGTGAATATTTTTCAAATTGAGTACGGGTAAAATGACCCGGATACCCTCAAAAAGTCTTTTGTGATCAAGTACAGCCCCAGAAAATAAGAAATGTTTTGATTTGGAAATCCTGCGGGATCAGATGACCCTCTGGCCTGATCAGTCAGATGGGGTTAGTGTTGTTGCGTTTAGTACTCAGCAAGGACTTTGATCTTTGTACTAGGCCATGTTAGAGGCAGACGACCCCAAGTAACCTGATCAGTTTTGGGGATTGTCTTACTCCAAACAGAGCGATAGGACATTGTGATGAGTTGTCCCTAGCTAGCTGTTGTGAGCCTGGCAATTGCCTAGTGATTATGATGGTGGGTTGTTCACATGATACCGAGCGGGGACACTCGGTGTGTTCAATCCCTTGCCACCTCGATAGTGATTGACGTCAGGATTGGGACCCCTGGCTTACGGTGGCAAGTAAAAGATCTCTAAGTGTACGGTGAGGTACATTTGTACGCTGCTCACCCTTTCGGCATATCACGAGTGACGTGCTGTAAGACGTAGTCCTTAGCACAAGAGACCGTGTAGCCGAAGGCGAAGTTTCTTGAACTTTGCACACGGGTCGCATTTCTAGATGGGGAAGAACCCGCGTTTAATAAATTCGGGGCCATGTGTTTGGAAGCTATTGTTTTTCGAATGTACAAGACAGATTGAACCAGAATTTATCAATTGCTACTGTTTTCCTAATTATAAAATTTATTTCCATAAAGAAATTGAAAAACGTCTCTCTCTTCTAAGCAAAACACTAGTACACACGTGACTCACTGAGTATACCACTCACACGTATGTTTGTCTTTTCTATTTTTAGGGATTGGAGTTGACGGTTAACGACGGTACTACCCGGACTTCTTCTCTAGCACTGGATAGCAAATCTTTTGGAATGATCATTGTACATAGACTACGAGATGCTTTAGCTTATGTATTTTGGGAACTATGGCAATGTACCTATTGTGACTCTTATGTTTGCATAAATAAAGAGCATGTTTCACTTGTTTACTTAAGTTTCGACTTTACCCGCTTACTTTGAGTCTATATCGTTATAAAGACCCCTAGTCTGAGAATTCAGACGGGGCGACATCCCGCCTGAGCCCGGCTCACTACGACAAGGTAAAAATGTGGGGTGTTACAAAATTCATCTGTTCAGTAGCATGAAGAAGCGTCTCAACTATTGAGCTATTAAAGAACACAACTAGCCAAGTTGGTTGAGGATGCCTTAAAGGCCTATATGCTTGAACAAGAGAATCTCCAAGGAAATGGGAGAGGATATGACGACCAATTGTCCAATGTGGAAAGAGAGATATTCAATTCAACTGTACATGCTAATAATTCTAATCTCTCTTAATCATATGATTTTTTTAGGTTCCTCTCAATTCCTGGAGAATAAGGGTCCAAATGATGTTGTGTTAAATTTTTCATGCCTCAAGGAGTTAGATCTTTCAACGCTACATCATAAGAAACCCTTTGAGGATGTTAACGAACTCTACCCTTCACCCCAATTTCAGGGAGGTAACTTAGTTTTTGTAGACCATGCCTTGAAAAGTAAGAATTTCTTGATCTCATCTTTAACTCAAATACTAAGTTTAAAGGGGAATTCAAATTAGGAACATTCTTTTGAAGGGATAAAAGGTTATTTCAAGCTTGATGCATTCTTTAGAAACCATGTGCACTGATATGTTGACAAAAATATTTGTGTGTCTAAAGAAATGTTAGAGAAAGAGGTTTATATGTTTTGCTTTAGTAAGAAAAATTATGTTCATAAACCTTTTATTTTTCAAAAACCTCTCTCCATTCTATATTCATCATGCCTATCTTCTATGTTGAGCTTTGATGAGGAAGCATGATGAGTGTAAAAAATATTTGTTTTATTTTAGTCTTTTTCTTTAGTTTGTTTTCTTTTATTTAGGTCTATTTTTATTTTAATATTATTTTCTTTGTACTTTTATTTGTGTTTTGTTTATAGGAATAAAGTCCTCTTCGACAAGCCCTTCTCTTTACCTCAAGTTCGGATACCTATTGGAGCATTATTACACTTGGGCAGTATTACTTAAACTTTCTAACCCCTTATTATTTTTAGTCCCTTTGGAAATGCTGTTTTGTGTTTAATTTTTGCCAATGAGGACATTGTCCAATTTAAGTATGGGGGAGTGGTTTGGTGATATACTTTGTCCAATTTTTTTTTATCAATTTTATTGTGAGCATAAAGTATGGAAGTATTTTCGTTCTTCTATTTTCCCCTTTATTTTTAGTCCCGTGGCAATATTTCTTTGCTTTATTTGTTTGCGATTGAGGACAATGTCTAGTTTTAGTGTGGGGGAGTGGTTAGAATGAGAATTCTTCTATACTTTATTCTTCTTGAAATTCTTCTTTGAACCTTTGAGCAAAATTTTCAAACTTTTCACAAATTTTTTGGATTTTTATTTAACTTTTAAGCGGTACTTTTAATGCATGTCTTTATGATGGATTATAGAGCATATGTTTTAGATCATTTATGGCTTATACATGACTTTTTGCACTCACTTGGACTAAGTAGTTCTTGATCAAATGCTTTACATTGTTCTTAAACTTGTTTTTCTACTAAAATTCATGGAGCATTCTAGAACTTACTTGAATATCTCTCAAGGAGAAATAAGAAAGACAGTCATGATTTAACTTAGGGATGACGGTAATAGGCCTTCTTTGGATAGTTTGAGCTTTTCAAGCCTACCTATTTTATTATATTATCCAAAGGACCTATTTTGAGCCTAAATTGTTGATTTCTTTCTTTAAAACCCGTTATCATACTTTGTCCATGGCTTGTTTCTGAGAGTTGAATAATTTTTCAAATCTTTATACTCTTGATGGATAAAAGTATATGTAGGAGCATGTTGAGAAAGAATACTTGAAAAAGATCATGACTTGTTACTTTCAGTCATATAGTTGTGGTGGGCAAGAAAAAGAAAAGAAAGAGAAAAGAGAAAGTGAAAACAAAAAAAGAAAAATAGAAAGCTGCTAGAAAGAATGGAAATAGAAAAATAGTGAGAAAGAAGAGAACAGCAGTAGTGAAAACAAAAGAGGAGTGAAAGAAAAGAAAGATCACAAGAGGAGTGGTGATTGAGCTGTAAAAGTTAAATTCATATCAAATCTTTGACATCATTGCTGAAAGTCGAGTGATCTTGTGAAAAATAGAGAAAATTTGATGAAGAAAGTAAAAAGATAAGAAGAAGAAGAGGAAAAAGAAAAAAAAAT
This sequence comes from Voacanga thouarsii, assembly GCA_026120185.1. Classification (NCBI taxonomy): domain Eukaryota; kingdom Viridiplantae; phylum Streptophyta; class Magnoliopsida; order Gentianales; family Apocynaceae; genus Voacanga; species Voacanga thouarsii. The sequence goes on along the minus strand of JANUWF010002024.1, from coordinate 2,821,107 downwards.
GCAGGATTTGCTTGAGTTGAGTTGTAATTGCTGAATAAGGTTATGATTTGATTGATTTCTGGAATAGGAGAGCAAGAAGAGTTGGAAAATTATTGATTCATTTTGTTTATCCTTTTCTTGCGAACTCTCAGCTTCTTTGATTTTTGATTCTCCTATATCCTTCATTTGATGCTACATTACAAACCTTTAGCCTTACATTACAAGCTTGAAAGTCCTACTTGACCTAAATAGAATCATGATATGTCTCAGATTAGTGGAGAGAGTGTATGAAATGTAAGCTTATGAAATGCATATTATTTTTGAACTAAATTCTTTCCAATGGTTTGAGAATATTGTTAAGTATTGAGATGGTTCTACTAAGTCATTTATTACTTACACAAGTCTTGCATTTGTTGTGAAAGATGTAGTAGCATGTATTTTATGTTCTTGAATGAAGAAAGTGTTGAGGATATTGTTTTGAAATTGATTGAGTGATTTGATTAAACCTTGTGTTTTCCTACTTATCTTTGATACTTTGCTTGAGGACAAGCAAAAAGCTAAGTGTGGGGGAATATGATATGGGCTAAATTAGTCATATTTTTTCTAATTATTTGAGGTTCTTTTGTGATACATTTTGTTTAATAGCTAGTCATATTCCTTCATATTTGAGATATTACCTTTGCAAAGGTATTTTATTCATTATTACAGATTTTTGGAGTAAAACGAAGCAAAAACGTTGCAAAATAAAAGAGAGGCGGCGCCGGCTAGGGCACTGAAATCGGCACCGGCCATGCACTGATGACACGAACTTCGAGACGACAAAAATTGTCAAAACAGAGTGGAACCGGCGCCGGCTCCAAGAGCCAATGTGGTGCCGGCTGCATGCTGGACTACATTGTGCGAAATTCGAAAAAATCGGCAAACAAGTAGAGAACCAGAACACAACTAGCACCGGCTGTGCTCTGAGGAAAAGGCGGGATTGTGATTTTTCTACGCGATTTTTGGTAATTTGTGGAGTTTTAGTATCTTCCAACTTCTACTTGGCCAAGAACATTACACTAACGAGGTTACGCACTTTCCAAGCCTATAAATAGATAGAAAACTTAAATGAAAAGGGGAGAATTCATTGATTATCATAGAAAATCACTCAAATCAGAGGAGGAATTCTTCAATTCAAGAAGGATTGTGCAAGAAGGTCTTCAAGGGAAGAAGAAGAAGGCTTGTCTATGAATGCTTTCTTTTCCTTTGTTTTCTTTTTCTTGAACAATGATGTATTAATTATTTTATTGTAATTTGATATTATTTTAGACATTCATGGTTTTTAGAGTTATTTGATCTTTTGATTAATTGATTATTATTCTTGGTATTTAATTATTTGGGCTTATTATGAGATTGATTGGTTGTTTCTTTCTATTAACTTGCTTGGGAAAGGGGTTGATGGTGATTTCAATTTGATTAATTTCATATTTGTTGTCTCTTAACTTACTTGAGAAATGGGTTAATTGCTAAGAACTGGTAATTAAAGGTTAATTGATGTTTACCAGAGTATGGATTCATTGGTTAATTTCATGTTTTAAGTTTGCTAGAGTATGGAAATTTAATCAAGGATTGTGTTTAATGCATATTTTGGGTGAATTAGTTAAGACAGAGTATGTGATGCTAATTTGTCTAGAAGATAGTGATTTCATGGATTGGGAAAGAAGTGAGTCTACTTTAATCCTTCATGATGCCAAGAGAATAATTGGTTGTGATAAAGATTGGATACTTTAAGATCATGTTTGTCTAAACATTGGCTTGAGTTACATAATTCTCCATCCTTGACATGTATATATTTTCTTCTTTTTTTTTGTTATTTTCCTTTTTATTTCATTTTCACTTTAGAGAGTCGGTTAAACAATAAAAGAAAAATGATTAATGTATACTTGTTCCTTAAAGATCGACACTCGTTTGAACCTTAAGCTATGTTAATGATGAGTGCGCTTACTCATATGTGTAATTTGGGGTTAACGTTTTAATGTAAACTTGATTGGGAATGTGCTTAGTTTTTATATGATTTTTATACCCAAATCCATACACATCAGTTCTATACATAGTTTTGTTGCACAATCTTTTGCACACCATCTAGGAATACCATGTGAAGAAGTTCCCTACAAGATGATTATTAGTACACCATTGGGAAAACAAAATGCAAGATTGAGATTGGGGAACTAATTTTGAGACGAGATCTCATTTGGTTGACTATTGAGGATTATATCACTATATTGGAGGATTTTCCAAGATTGCTTCACCACTGACTTAATTGACTCAAAAGAAAATACTATATGCCTGGAAGGAAGAATGTGAGAAAAGCTTTCAGAATTTAAAATAGAAGTTATTTACTGCTCCAGTACTTACTCTGCCAGTAAATGACAAGCCTTATGAAGTATTCATAGATGTATCGAATAAATGACTTGGTGGAGTATTAATGCAAGACGGGAGGATAATTGCAAACATCTCCCAAAAATTGAAGGGCCATGAGGAGAATTATCCAAACTCCAAAATTAGAAAATTTTCCTATTAAGAGGTGGAGAATGTTAAATAATATCTCTAAAAAAAATCCACAATAGTGCAAAGAGAGAAAGAAAACCAAGAAAAGGATGAAATCGTGTAGATAATTGAGTGAAATGTACCGAGAGCCAGACAATGATTTTCGTGTAGATAATTAGGGAATGTTACTATTTCAAGGACAATATTGTGTACCTAGGCAAGATAGCTTGATAAGGTATATTTTGCTAGAAGCACATTGAAATATGTATAATATCAACCCAGGAGAAGTAAAAATGTATCATGATTTGAAACAATATTACAAGTAGATCGGAATGAAGAAAGTGCACTCTAAATTTCGAGGGCGAAATTCTTTAAAGGAGGGAAGATTGCAATACCACGCCAAGAGATGATAAATATTAGGGAGGTTAAGCACAAGGCGAGGTTCATAGAGTGTTCCTATATGCTGTACAGGTTGTTTTTACCAAAAACAAATTTTTATAGAGAAAATAAGTTTGTGATTGTGTTAGTGAAAATTAAGTTTGTTCTGCGAGATTACTTGAGAGTATTGTTAAATTAAGTTTAATAAATTTAAATGTGATTAAGACACTTATTTACACTACAATAAAATAGGACATTAGTGAAGTCTAAAGCCATCACTAACTACACTTAGCGATGGCACAGCGACAGACAAAATAGTAGCAAAAATGCTAGTCGCTAAATAAAACGTTTGTGACAGCATGGAAATGGCGCCCTTAGTAGCGACGGCTTTCCAAGCATACATCGCAAGAATAGTATAAGTCAAACTTCATATTAGCAAGGGTATAGTGATTGCACAAAAAAAAATCTAATTATCGATATTATAGCCCGTCGCTGAACTGTCACTATTATTGTGACGGTGTGCCAACGGTTTATTATGTCAGTGGCAAATTCAATAGCCATCATTTAACCCTCGAAAACATAGCTAGGGCTTAGTGACAGTGTATAATTCTAATTTGAAACATGAATTACCAAACCATTGCTAAACCCTAGCAAATTAGCTAGGGTTAGGGTTTAGCTACCGGTAGCTAAACCCTAGCTAATTTGCTAGAGTTTAGCGACGGTTTGGTAATTTTAGCTGCAAAAAATTTTTTTGTAACTAAATCGTCACTAATACTTGCCCTTGCTAATCCGTAGTTAATCTCTTTTTCCCGTTACAGGGCCCATTTATTAAATATTTTAAACCCCCTACACCATGTATCAAACAATATATGTCACACCAAATTGAAATTCACAATAAAATCAGTCTCATTAAATTGAAATAAAAATAATCATCTCAATAATAGAAAATACATTTATAACTACAATGTGTAATGTAATGAAAAATTAATAAACATAATAATCTGTATAATAAAATTCCTACACTATTGGAGCAATGACACTAGATGAAGGACGAAGGGGTATAGAATGCGAACAATGATGTATTGAAGGATGAGGACCTTGGGGTAGAATAAAGCCGTACCCTGTCCCGTTCGCCTCACTATCTCCTTGAATCGACGACAATGGTGGAAGCTAGACACCGAACCTATCTGATATCAGTGTAGGAAATCTAGTAACTTGATTTTACATTTGATCCACCTTCTTATCGAAATCCTTCTTCAACTCATCTCTCACTGCATCACCCTCTCCTCAACCTTCCTCTCTCCTATATCCTCTATCTTAGCAAGTGTAGAGGATGTGGATGGCATAGAACCCTGTTGGAGCTACTGTCTAACTCATGAAGCCTCAGAGCCCAGTCTATACACTCGTCTTCGATTGTACCCGCCTGTCACTTGGATAAATAAAACCCTCTCATCCGAAATGACAAAAGAGGTAATACTACCAGATGAAGAGGAAGATGCCTAAGTAAAATGCTCTTTGGCAGCCGTCACATCCTCCTAAAATCGATTTCGAAATTAGTATTTTATTAAATAAAATGTAACTAATCAAAAAATATTCTAAAATTATGAATGTACAAATTATTACCAATATCTTACGAGAGCACTCACTGACATACTGTCCTGTCTCTCTCCACTCTAAACGTATGCAGCCTCTTGTACCATTCAATGTGGTTGAAGTTAGCGCCCATCTTCGGATGCTGCAATTAGAAAATTGATTCATAAAAATATTGACTTGAAAATTATTTACACGAAGTAGAAATACAAAATTTGTGTATAATTGAAAAAAGTACCATGCAGTCCTCGTGAACAATGAACGAGACTGAGCCTCCAGTGTGAGTGGAGATGGCCTGACCCTTGTTCTTTCGTGCAGCAGAGGAGACCCGCTAAAACTCATGTGTGCTCCAGTGCTACTGCATCGCCTCTGAATATTAAGCGTTGATCTTAGAGGGAGACTGGCCAGTCGGGGTCGTTCTCCATAGTCTCAATAGGATGTCTGAAATACGAGTTTGACACTTATACTCCTAGTTGGACCAGATCTTAGTACTATGCTCATCAGCCCAACAAAATAGATTCTACACAAAAATTAATTTTTTAACTATATATTTATATATATGAAGTGAAAATAATAATAATAATTTTTATTCATTTGTACAACAATTGGTAAATTACTCCAAACTCTCCAAATCAGACATTGTTCATGCTTATCTGGATATCAGCATATGTCGTGTAAGGCCCATCGAAGTACCTCTAGAATATCGATGTGATCTCCTATACATACTTCTTAGAACAGGCAAATCATTTTTTAAATAAATATAAAATGGAAATGGGCATAAGCGAAACATAAAAATAAAACTATATCTCTAGGAAAAACTCAATTAATATGGGAATGAATGTAGTGCAAAGAAAAATATTTAACAACGAAATTAAAATATAGTCAAATATCGATGTGATCTCCTATACATACTTCTTAGAACAGGCAAATCATTTTTTAAATAAATATAAAATGGAAATGGGCATAAGCGAAACATAAAAATGAAACTATATCTCTAGGAAAAACTCAATTAATATGGGAATGAATGTAGCGCAAAGAAAAATATTTAACAACGAAATTAAAATATAGTCAAATATATGACTTAGAGTAATACATTCATAAAGTAATAATGTGCATGAATATATTATACAATTATTTGGCTAGAATAAAATTTGTATTAATACATGTCTTATAAATTTTAAACATACCCGTTCACTCGTGGCATAATCAACGGTCAGTGATCCTCAGCTTGTGAACCAACCTGATACAATGCTGTAGATGATGGAACTGTAGGAGAATTTGCGTCCTCTTTGGTTTGTGCATCTCCTAAGAATGTGTCCAGTAGGTATCCGAGGAACACGGGAGGGTGATGGCGTATGGTCCTGTGACCGAGTACGCTATGAGTCATCATCAGCCAAATACTCTCCAGTAAACATACCTAGTTGGAAAAAAAAAATTAGTTACAATTAATTGTAAAAGTATGAAAATTGTAACATATTATTACACTTGAAAAGTTCAGAAAATAGCTAGGTTCTTGTTCTTTAAAGTACAATACCTAAATATAATAACAAAAACAATTAAAAAAACACATGATACGTAGCCAAGTTGCACTATTCGCTTGAGTTAGTTTCTAAAACGTATTTCTTGAAATCAATGTCCATTTCAAAATTTGTTTCCCAATTACCCTCATCATCCTCCTCATTTTGATTTAAGTCTCGATCCTGATCTAATATCTATTCCTAAACATCCAACATATCATTTATACCTTCCACGTGTGTGTAAGGGCCTAAGATTGACCACCAAAGATATACTCATTGCATCATTATCATTAACATCTTCCTGAAAAGCTCTATCAACAATAGGTGCATCAATCACATGTCGAGCTTTTAATTTGCAGACTGCCATCCAATTAAATTTTATATTTTTGTTCCTAGATATGTAGTAAAGTATACTTGATGTGCTTGCTAGGTCAATACAAAAGGATCATATTTTGGATAGCATCTATTATGGTTAATATCTACTGACTTATATTAAGGGTGTACTCTTAATCGCCGATTTAGTGTAGGATCAAACTAATCACATTTAAAAAGCACAACTTTCTGCATTGGATGACCAAGAAATTGAACTTCAAGAACCTCTTATAAGACCCCATAATAATCAACACCAACATGCTCATTTTCGCCACATTAAATGCAAACCTAGTGGTTGACACTTTTTCTACTTTCTGCATGTTGCCTCGTGTAAAATCGATAACCGTTAATTACATATTCTTGTAATGAGTTCACTTCTCTCGATGGTCCCACGAAAGATTTTGCAAACATTTATTTGTTACCCTATTGATTACATCACGCCCCTACTAGCAAATTGTATATTTTAAATTTGTATTCGAGATTTAACATAAATAACTTATGGAAACGTACACTCACTAAGTATTGCAACTTTAGAGATCGTACGTAATTTTTGAACCACCCAGCAAATTCATTCTCTATCATTCTCTTAACTCCAAGCTTAGTAATATAGCTGTGAAGGGATCATAAACTACTAGAAAAAATCCTATGATTGCACCTCTTCACAATTCTGCATAATGTAGTTTGTGGTAGTGTTGAATTCCTTAGAAGTTAGAAATCGAGTTTGATCTTCCCCAATTCCCTTCGTCCTACATTTCAAATTGATAGCAAAGATTGTTCCAGCCCCTGCTTATTTGAAACTTTTTCATTAAGTGTCGTATGCGTATGTCGTGTTTGAACATGTGGCTCAAAGTAGCAGGAAAAGAACGTTGATGCTTCTTCAACTAGGTAAGAATTACAAATTGATTTTTCCAACCTTGCCTTGTTTTTCACCTTAACCTTTAAATGATGAAGAACCTATAATTTAAAATAAAGTAACTTAGATTGCACTTTTAAAGAGGTCATTATTATTATGTACTATAATGGAAATACATATGTTTAGGGAATGCCTATATAACTTTTAAATGAATACATCCATCTATATTGAGTTGGACTATAAACCTAAGCTTCGTAAGGCAAGTGAACCACTAGATTCTTTATTACATCGAAGAAACCAGGTTGGAATATTTTTTCTAGTTTACATATGAGCACTACAATTTCTAACTCCAACTTCTTCGTATGAGCCACTAATAATTTAGGTGAGCACAAATCTCTATATAATAAACTTAATTCAGTTAACACATTCCATACATTTATTGGAAGAAATTCTCTTAGACCAATTAGAAGTAAGTATTCCATAAAGACATGACAATCAAGACTTTTCATGCCAGCCATTTTCAATTCTTTCAAATCAACATATCTTGATAAATTTGAAGCCTATCCATCTGGAAGTTGCAACTCCTTTACCCACTCAAGAAGCACTTACTTAGCCTTTGTAGTCAATCAATAACATACTTTTGGCATAGATACCCTTCCTGATCCTACTCCACAAACTCTTAGTTCAGGCATATGACCATACGTCTCAAGGTCACATCATGACTTTAAATTGTCTTTTATTTTTCCCTTCACAACCATAATAGTGTTAAAAATATTGTCAAATACATTTTTTTCATTATGCATGATATCTAAATTATGGGGCACCAATAAAGTGCACCAGTAAAGCAAGTCCCAAAAAATACTCATTTTCACCCAATTATGATTCACATCTCTACCATTGCTCCTCCCCAGTTCTCGTCCAGAATCTACTATTCTTGAAAAACGAAACACCCTTTCTCACACTTGATCTCCTATTAGATGGGCCATTGACAGTGAAGTTTCTTGGCCTCTGTCACATCTAAATGACCATGTGTCCTTCCTAAATGGATGATCCAATGGCAAAAAAATGTCGATGACAATCGAACCAAGAAGTTTTAGCCCCGAACTACAAATAAAAAGACTTTATACGCTCCATGCAATACGGACATGCAAATCTACCTACAGTGCTCTACCCGCTTAGCATGCCATAAGTTGGAAAATTATTGATTGTCCATAGAAGCACAGCCCACAACAGAAATTTTTGTTTCTTGGAGATGTCATACGAGAGAATATGATCAGACTATAAATTACTTAGTTCATCTATCAATAATTGTAGATAAACATCAATTTTGTGTTGAGGATTCTTTGAACCTGGAATAATGACAGTCAAGAACGTCACTGGAACCTTCATGCACATCCACAAAAGAAGATTATATGGAGTTAGTATAAGTGGCCAATATGAATACTGTTTTCCAGACATCCCAAAGGGAGCAAACCTATCTGTGCACAATCCAAGTCTTACATTCCGTACCTCCTTTGAGAATTCATAATAACTCTTATCGAAATGTTTCGAAGCCTCGCCATCACAAGGATGACTCATGTACCCATCCTCTATTGTGCTCTCCGCATGCCATCTCGTGTGTAATGCAGTCATTTTAGATGCTTACAACCGCTGCAATCGAGGTGTTACTGAAAAATAATACATCTTCTTAACAAGTATCTCTTTTTGCCTGTTACTATTTTAACCCCTTCTTTGCATCTACCTAGGATAACCACAAAACATGCAATCTCTACATTTAATATCATCTTTCCAATAAAGCATACATCCATTCGTGCACACATCTATTTTTTTAATCGATAAACCAAGACCAGTTACCAATTTCTTGAACTTATATAAGTCATCTGAAATTTTATTCTAGCCTGAGACAACCTCATTCATTAGCTGCATCACTTGGTTGAAACATTTCTCGGACATATTATTTTCGGACTTGATATTTAATAGTCGAGATACAAGTGAAAGCTGTGAGTGGCTTGTACATCCTGCCCATATCAGCATATCAACAACCCCCAACATATCCTAGAACTTCTATACTTCTGCATATGGAGGTTCATCAACAGAATCCATTAATGCCTCATAATTATCAAACTGAGGCCCTGTAGCATCTAAAACTATATCTCGATATGGGTTGCTTGAGCAAGTTTCAACAATAGAATATGCTAGAATGTATGCCCTCTAGACTAGGTTTCTGATGTAATTATCAAATTTATTAATAAAAGAATTTATTCTCAAAATTTGTCTATGAATTTACATTTTATTTGTGCACGATTTACGTTTGGGAAAGACCCATTATATTTAACATTTATATGTTAAGTAGCCCGTGATTCATACCTTACTATGAAAGACCCATTATATTTAAGTAAGTGATCCTTGTGAATGGTGGTCTTCCACAGTAAGGTATGTATCACGGGCTACTTAACATATAAATGTTTTTTCTTAACTGATTGATAAGAATGAGAATCTCATCATGTTTAAGTTATTGTGTTATGAATTCCAAATAGAGAATGGATAACCTTTAGCCAGTGAGTAGTCTACTTACTTCATAGCAAAATCGTATTTCGAATACATAGAACAGGACCTGTAATAGTGATTTCTAAAAGTACTATTTAGAATAAACCCATACTACTACTGCTATAGCGTGGACTAATACTCTACCGTTTGAGTATGAGTTAATGGTCTGACGAAACTAGAAGCATATACATTGATATACTGTAATTGAAGTTCTATCGTAGAGTCAATATACTTGTATATTGGGGGTATATATGACTAGTTACTTAAGACAGACTTGTACAAGATAGCTTCTGTGCTATATCGCCCTTTGTGACTGTTCAAATGATCTAAATATCTAGGGCTCTAGGGAACATAACTTGAATGTTTACTTTAGGGCAAGTTCCCTTGGAAAACGGAAATATTTCAAGATTCGTGGATCATTGGACTATAGGTCTAAAGATAGTTGATGTCTTTTAGAGAAATGTTAGTACACTCTTCCTCTCTAAATGTACGGCGATGCGTAGATGAGTATTTCAGTCATTACACCTGTAGGTCAGAGACTTTGGTAACGTAGCATTGTTCTTAAGGTCAATATTTCATCATGGTGATATTAAGAAATATTTAAAATATAAAATACAACTATTTCCATAGCAGGGGTATTTTGGTCACTTTAGTAGCGAAGGCGATGTGTCTTTTGATCCTTGAAATAGCCTATAAGTCCTTATGGTTTTAGGTTGAGAGATTGGTCTTGTATAAAATGGATTTTATTTTATTCAAGTAGCCTTGTTTATTTATTGGGTTAAAATAAAATAAAAGATCTAAAAATGGAGAATTATGTATTGACCCATTGGGGTTATTTAATTAATTTAATTATTAGACTTGTATTAGTCTAGAAATAATTAAATTGAATTAAAAGCTTAACCCAATGAATTAGGCCAATGCTTGAGATTTATATTGGTCAATTTGGATTATTTAATTAATTTAATTAGTGGGTTTGTATTAGTCTATGAATAATTAAATTGAATTAAAGGTTTAACCCAATAAATTAGGCCATAGGCCCATATGTGAAGTTTAGTCTAATTGATGGCTTAATATGACTTGGGCCTTAGGGCTTCTCTGATTCTACTGCCTTTGTTTGATTTTGAATGCTTGGATAATAGTCTATTATCAAGGCAGTTAGGATTTAAGAGGACAGCGGTAGTCTTACACGGAACGTTTTTTCCCTCTAGCTTTTCTTCTGCTCTCTGGAGAGACTGTGTTCTCTATGCTATTCAATAGCAAGAATAGAGACAAGATATTTTTTTTTTATTAATGCTTGATAGCATTTAGTCTGAAAAAGGAAGATCATCCTCTTCGTCCTTAGGCTTCGCCATGCTTTCAGGCACGGGTTACATTCCGAAAGACCCAAAGCATTGCGTTGATGCCCAGATGGAGCCGACGGCTTGCTAGACAACAGCCTGAAGAAAGGTTCACAAAACCAGTAGTGGTTCAGACAGGATCGTTGGCACCTCCTAAACAAACAATAAAGTGTAGAGGTAAGGGGAAAAAAACTCTTCCGCTGCTTTTCTTTTTTTTGTTTAACGACATGCTTCTGTAGGTTTTCTTTGATGCCGTATTTACCTACAACTGGTATCAGAGCTAGGTTTATATGGCAATATAGGATGTATGTTAGTGAACAAAAACAGTTAGATGATTGTTTGATCATAATTTGTGAACCTTCGTGTTTTCTAATCTAGGTAGTTATCGCACTGTACGTCTCGCGGTTGAGACATAGGAACGCCTGTAATTAATTTTTTATGGCTTTTATAGTATTCTTGCAATTCTATAATTAAAGGCATAGGCATTTGTAGATTTTTTTTATGATTTCTAGTGAAATCTATGTAAAAAACGAAGCCAAGAAGCGTTTAAAACGCATCTGGAAAAATGAAGAAGACAAAGTACTGTAGCAGCCAAGCCACCGGAGCCAAGCTAGTGCTGTTGATGTGAGGGGAGTTGAAGCTGCCCAAGCCAACCACGGCTTGGAGCAGTAGTCGAGCCCGAGATGGCCTCGGCTCAACATCGCGCGAGAGGAAGCTGCTGCTCAGGTCGCCGGGTCGAGGACGGGTTGCGAGTGCTCCAACAGGGTGGCAAGTCTAAGCAAGCAGTGATTTGGTGCTGTGGGTGCATGAAGACCAAGAGGATTTTAATTAATTTTCTTGTAATTTTTCCTTGCAATTTCTTTTTCATTTTGGGTCCCAAACCAAGCGAAGTTATTATTTTTGCAATAGTTAATATTCGTAGAATACTATTGCATGAAAAATAATAGTAAAGAAAATTTAGGATTAAACAAGATTATTAATTAATTAATGTATTTAATTCTATTATTTAGACACTTAGGTTAAAATAACAGAAAAGCATGGAAACGTTTATAATTTTCTAGCATGCTTAATTCTTTTTGTACGCTATGTGCACGTTTTTTTCAAAGACCAAAGTCTTTGAGAAATTTATGACAAGAAAAATATTTTTTAAAATTAAAAAATGGTTATTTTTAACTTGGATAAAAATTAATCCTTGGATATTTTCTCAAAAGATTTAATCCTTGACATAAAAAATATTTTGGATTTAGATATTTTTATAAATTAAAATAGAAAGCAATTTTATTTTATTTTTGCACTAGAAAATTATTTTTTAAAACTTGAGACCAAAGTCTCTAAAAAGTTTAAAAGGAAATTTTTGGAAATCATTAAGTTCTAAACTGTGTAAAATAAATTTATAGAAAATCTCTTAAAGGATTTTACCTTGACATAGAGATTTATGAATTTAGATATTTTACAAAGTGTTAAGGGATACTTAATGGGATATTTTTAAAAGGATATTTTCTTTTAAAAAACCCTTGTTTTAAAAGACTAAGTGAGAGAAGGGTACCAACGACTCCATAGCTTCCTTCACGATCCTCATTAGAGATCGTGAGTCCCCTCACGTCACCCTGAGAGTGAACCCATATAGGATGGGGATATCACAAGGATCTAGAACTAATAGATGGATGTAATTAATAACCCGGAACACGTGTTATGATCGGCCAGCCCACATTGGAAGTTATAGTGTGAAGAGTGTCCATAGGAAATAAGAAGACACGGCCATCCCATCGATGGAGTTATCTTCTAGATCATTACTTAGAAGGGAAATTAAGTTATGGTGGTTAATACACTTAGCTTAGAAAATTATTAATCTTCCCAAGAAGCTATGTCAATTTTCCTAAAAGCTAAATTAACCATATTAAAGATAATAGTGATAGAGTTAATTATTATCGGATTTAATATAAGGACAAAGTGCACAAATTATTTTTGTTTTTTCACAAATTGAGATTTCTTTTATTTTTTGATTTTTCAGAAATGGTTGGTGGAGATTCTTTTAGTCCTTTAGCCGTTATTTTCTGAGAGAATAAATTAATGGGTCCAAATTATGTGGATTGGAAAAGGAACTTGAACATAATACTTACAGTCTAGGAGTATAAGTATGCCCTCTACGAAAGCTGGCCTGTTATCGAGGAAGGTTCCATCGATGATGAATGCAAGGCTGAGAAGGTTTGGAAGAAGGCTGATAAGATGTCTCGTTACTACATGTTGACTTCTATGTCAATGTGCTCCAGTCTAAACACGAGCACATAACCACTGCGTATGATATTAGCCAGTCACTAGCCACAATGTTCGCTGATAAGAGTCGGCTCGCAAGGCAAGAAGTTCTTAGGACGATCATAAATACTAAGATGGCTGAGGGAGCATCAGTCAGGGAGCATATGCTCAAAATGATTGCTACTTTTAAGAAAGCGGAAGTCTTAGGGATTGTTATTAACTCCGAGAGCTAAGTGGACATAGTTCTCGAATCTCTATCGGGCTATTTTACTCAATTCAAGTTGAATTACAATATGAGTTTAACTGAGTTATTGAAAGAGCTCCAGGTGGCAAAGAAGGTCATAAAGCCACAGCCAAGGCTATGAATGCTAGGGCTTCTTCTTCCAAAACTAGGCCCAAGCCCAAGAAATTCAAGAAGAAGAAAGGAAATGCAGTAGTCCAGCTAAAAATAAACCCAACAAGCCAAAGGGCAAGTGCTTCAAGTGCGAGCAGAAGGAATACTGGAAAAAGGAGTGTCCAAAGCTTCAGGCCAAGAAAAATCCTACAGGTATTGTTCTCTATCTAGGAGTCAGTTTTAATGGTTGGATCAACTTCCACTTGGATTGTTGATTTTGAAGGCACTGATCATATCTGCAACTTCTTGTAGGGGTTTAGGAAGATAAGAAGACTCTAAAAGGGCGAGAATGGCCTACGAATAGGAAATAGAGTACAAGTATGGGCCCTTGCAATGGGAGAACTGGATTTTGTTTTTTATTGTAATAGAATAGTTATTTTGAAAGATATTTTATATGTACCTAGATTTAGACAGAATTTGATTTCAGTTGCAAAACTTATAAATAAGGGATATTCTGTTTCTTTCCATTTTGGTATTACTATCAGTAGAAATGGAGAAGTTCTTTGTTCTGAGCACATGTATGGAAACTTATTCTTCTTAAATCCTAAAACAATCAAATAAATAACGCTCAATTTGAACCTTTAAGTAGGAAGAGAAAGATCAATGTCAATGACTCATATCTTTGGCATCTAAGGTTGGGTCATATTAACTCAACCAAGATTTAAAAGTTAATCCATAATGGGCCCTTGGGCTCATTAAGATTGGAAAGTTGGCCTCAATGTGAATCTGTCTTATGGGAAAAATGACCAAAAAGTCATTCACCCAAAAGGCTAATAAAGCCAAGAAGATATTGCGCCTTGTTCACATTGATGTGTGTGATCCTTTGTCTATACCAGCTAAAGGGGGTTTTGAGTACTTCATCACTTTCACGGATGATTGTACAAGATTTGGTTATGTCTACCTGATAAAGTGTAAGTCTAACTCTTTTAACAAGTTCAAAAACTTTAAGACTGAAATAGAGCATCGGACAGGTAAACTGATCAAAGCCTTACGATCGGATCGTGGTGGAGGGTACCATCTCGGTGAATTCAAGGATTATATGGTACATCATGAGATAGTATCCCAACTCTTTGTGCCAGGGACACCCCAGCAGAATGGAGTAGCTGAAAGAAGGAATAGAACATTGATGGAAATGGTCCGAAGTGTGATATCTCATGCTACTCTTCTAGTCCCTTTTTGGGGATATACCCTAGAAACAGTAGCATACAGTCTGAACTTGGTGCCTTCCAAGTCAGTATCTAGGATACCCTATGAGATGTGGATTGGGTGTAAGCTAAGTCTGAATCATCTCAAGATATGTGGTTGTCCAGTTCATGTACTATTTAAGGGATACAAGCTAGAACGAAGATCGGAATTATGTTATTTTGTTGAGTATCGAAAAGGGATAAAAGTGGGTTACTTTTATCATCTCAAATAGTAAAAAGTATTGAAAAGTACTAACACTAGATACTTGGAAGATGATCAAAGTACTTCCACTAAAGGTTCAACAAGTTTGGAACTTGATGAGAAATTATCTTTAGAATCAACTTTTTCAGACCCGATTGTGGAACAAGAAGAGGCACAACCTCAAAAACCTGTACAAATGGAGCCTCATCATAGTGGAAGGGTATCTAGGGTTCCAGAAAGATGTTCTGGAGAGACTTTTGAGCTAGTCTCTTGTGAAACCCCACCTAAAGCCAACCTTAGAATAAATGGGTCGGGATGCATATCGTATTATTTTGCATGAATATATATATTTTTGAATGATTTTATGTGCTTTAGAATTATGATTTATCGGCTAAAAGGCTTAGTTATGCTTATTGAGTAAGAATGGTAGAATGATAAATTTACTTGAGGTCAAAATAGGAAGATAGCTTGAGGATTAAATAAGAAGAATGTTTGGGTGAGGAAATAAGAATAAGAGTTGTTGTGGTTTAGTGGTTAGAGCTTTGGAATTAATCTCTAAGGTCATGAGTTTAAATCCTATCATTTAAGTTTTATCATGATTATTTTAATTTAAGGTTGGATTTTCGTTTCTTGCATTCCATAAAAATAAATAAATAAATAAATAGGAGTGTTGACCTAGGAGAGACGTGAAGGGAATGTCCTAATCATATCCTTATGTCCTAAGAAGAATTCTTTTCCTTCTATTACCTCTAACCTGTCCTAACCTCTTCACCACTTAAGCTTGTTCAAAATTTATTCAAATCCATGTTTTTAATTCCAGAAAATTCAGCAAAGGATTCTTGATCTTTGAATTTTGAAAATGATTCTTAGAGGTTGGAGATTTAACTGAAAATAGAGAAGGAGTTAAAGAAGGTTCCCAAGAGAAATTAATCTCTATAGTTGAGCCTACAAACTCCACTCCATAGTGTTGATATTCTCTATGAAAGAAACCTGAAATTTTTCCAGATTCTTGAGCAGCCTAACTTTCGAAAATCTCAGCCATCTTTCTTAATCAATTGCTGCCAGAAAAATGACCAATTTATTCAGCTTGAAGACTGAAATTTTTGTGCAAAAATCGGACTGCACAAAACTGCTCAAAGCAAAAAAAAAAAAAAAAAAAAAATCTGGGCAGTTTCGCTGCATAGCAGCTTGAAATTGAAGTTGTTTCTTCTACCTTCAAACCAGTAAATTACCTCTACTTTTTCCTCCATAAAGAAGACTGGAAACTAGCCTTGAAGGACCCTCAAACAACTCTCAAAACCTTCTGCAAATCGGGCTGGAATAGTGCAGAAAATTTGCACAGGAAATGCAGCAATCATTCGAACCATAACCAGAAAATTTCCAGCCTTGTTTCCTGCAAGCCTTGGCCGAAAACCACCTTCAAAACCTCTGTAAGTTAACCCATGTTCAGCCATGAACTGAACTCCATTACCCCCTCCATTGACCTTGCACGACTGAACTCCATGACCACACCTCAAATTCCTCCTATAATCATTCCAATCAAACTTCCATTTGAATTTCAAAATTTTCAGCAATTGCTCCATAAAAACACCCTTGGATTAGGCTACATAACCAAAAATTCTTCTGCTATTGAACTTAGAAATTCGGCCAGCCTTAAAGCTCCATCAACCTTCATTCATTTTAGCAAACCACAGTAGTCCAGTCAGCTCCATTGTAGCTCCAAGAACCTTTCATCAATCAAACACCATTAACATATCTTTTACCTCAAAACACTCTTTAAATTTCTCTATTTGAATTTCAAACAACTAGATTTTTCTCTTCCTCCCTAGACTGAAAACCAAAACCCTTGAACTCCATCAATCATTCAGCCAGCCCTCTTCAACAATTCGTCCAACATTCCTAACATACACTACTTTTCTTCAAGCCAAAGACCACTCTAAAACACCTCTAATCCCTCTCAAAAACTCCAGAATATGCCTACATATTCCCTAGAGTCCATTTCTGGAATTTATAACATCAAATGTCGAAAACAAAAATTAGCATTTAGATCAAAACCAGAATTTTCCCTTGAAGTCTCAAAAACATCATCAAGGTAACCAAAAACAACTCTTTTGTTCATCTACTTCTCTTCAACCTTTAACATATCATGCTAATGCTCTCTCTCTCTCTCTCTCTCTCTCTCTCTCTCTCAATGGTTGCTACAACCATGGATGTTCTCTTTCTCCTCTCTTAGATAATTCAAGACTCTCAAGCGCGTGAACCTTCTTAAATCTCCATCAAAATAATCATCAACCAAGTATTTCTCCTTAACCTTTCTTTTAAATTCTAAATTCATGTCTCTTAAATGTTGATAGAAAGGATAGAATATGAAAGGGGGATTGAGTATATGCATATGTATGAAGGGGTTGAGATTGGAGCATGAGAATGATTGATCATGATTAAGCTTTATGAAATTCCTTGAGAATCGATGTATGCTCTCCATGTCTTAAGAAATTATGAATGTTTAAACATGCTAGATGTTATGTCACCTTTGGTGAATAGGGTATTATGTTCTTATTTTCATTGAAGCCATAAGTATGATTATGCTTAGTAGAGATTTGGCCATGTGATGGTAGGTATGGATTAAGCCTATGTTCATGAATAGAATAGGTTGTTGATTGATGTTGAAGTATATGTTCATGAATCTTGTTAGCAATAGGAAAATTATATTCATGACCTTGTTGATCCTAAGCTATTTTAATTAGCAAAATTTTATTACCCTAATTAAAATTATTACTATATTTTTTTCTCTAAAGATTTCAAAAATTCCTAGGAAGTTTTGGAAATGGAATGTTAAATGAAATATTGATATTTTACTAGTCGAATAAATAATATCTTTCATTAAAAATAATATATGTATATGTATAATAGTAAATAAGATCTTTTTATATAAATAATAATAATAAATAAAATACTAATGACCTTGTAGACCGTGGTTCAAACTTTTACCTATATTCATAAATATTATTTATATTAAAATTTGTTTGTTATTTATTAAATGAAATTTAATATAATTCATTTATTATTAATTTTATTTATTACTAATTATTTATTATCTATTACAAATTAATTAAAAATTAATTGTAATTTATTATTTATTTATAATAAAACCATTTTTAAATTACCATTTACTAATATTTAACAATTAAACCCTAGTATATTTATTAGCAATAGTACTCAGAATTTATTATTTGAACCTATAACTTATTAATAATTATTTCACAACCCTTAGTTATTTTGACTTATCAAGCTAGACTTATTTTATAAAATCCTTTACCTTCTAGCCTTAAAGCTTAGGACATTAAGGTCATGATTGTAATAAGTTGAACTAGGATTATTTATGTAAGCGAATATAGCTTGAGTATAACCTTATGACTTGTGTTTACCCCAGGCGGGGTTAGGTCAGCTTCGGAAGATTTTTGAATTTGATCAAGCAAATGATCAGGTAAGCTCCTGCATAAACTTATTTGAAGACAAAATGTTCTATGGCAAGCCAAATGCGATGCGTATGAACACTCATTTTGTAAAGGTAATTAAGGACTGTTTCCTTTTTATTTTTGTCAAGCGAATCATTTGAAAATTTAAACAAGCAGTTTCTCACAAATATTAAATTCTTTCTAAAACCCAGCTTTGACAAGAATTTTAGAAACCTTTAATTGCAATTTCCAAATAAAGCAATGTATTATCAGTTTTCTCCCAAGTGGGACAATCATCGTTGAGTACTCAATAAGGGTATACTACTAAGATTAGTCTTTGATGGATTATGGTAAGTCTCTCAATAGGTGGCCACCTCTAAGGGGTGAGTCCTTTCCAGATAGGATGCCAGTCCAGTAGGTCATGCTAGTCCGAGCTAGCAAGTTTTAGTCAAGTAGACTGTGTATTTTCGGAGTGGACAACTGGTAAGTTTGGATGTAGAGAAAGAGGAGTATCTCACTCGGTAGACCGTACACCTACCTTTTGTCAGTCTGCACAAAGTGTGACATTCTAACCGTTATATGGTCATGGGGCCTAACGTGTGGTAACCCATGGCTATCCATTTGAGTGGTTGTATTTATTATGCACGTGTATAGCTTGAAAACAAAATGTCACTCTTTATTTTTAACATTATTTAATGCTTGCCAGCACTTTCTCTTCTGAAATTTTCCCAACTTGCATACATGAACTGTTTTGCCTGGAATACTCAAAGCACACATGGGCTTACTGAGATTTTTATCTCATCACCTTTTATGCCATGTTTTCAGGTCGATCCTGCTGTAGAGATGAGTAGCTAGATTTGTTGCCTACTTTGAAGACTTTATGTTATTTATTTTATGTGTTGTTTTAAGAGATAGTAGTAATCAATTTATTTTGGATTTGTACATGTATTTTTGGGTTGTAATAAGTTTAATTTTAAGGTATTTCTTTTTTTTTTATGTGACCTAGTTATAAAGACCCCTTGTCCTTTGGACGGGGCAACATCCTCAGCCTTGCTGGGCCTAGGTAGTAGTGTGTTACATCTCTAACCATCAGGAACAAGATTCCACTAGATATGAGGAGACTATTGCTGATGCCGATGCAAATCTATGGCATGAAATAATGAAAGTCGAGATTGAGTTTATATACTTCAATTAGGTTTAGGATCTTGTAGCTTCACCTGAAGGAATTAAATTCATTGGGTGTAAGTGGGTATATAAGAGGAAATGGGGAGCAAATGGGAAGGTGAAAACCTTCAAAACTAGGCTTGTGGCGAAAGGGTATATTCAGAAAGAATGAATCGATTATAAGGAAACTTTTTCTTCGATGGCCATGCTTAAGTCCATCCGTATCCTCCTTGCCATCACATGTCATTATGACCACGAGGTATATCAAATGGATGTCAACACGGCATTTCTTAATGGCCATCTTAGTGAAGATATCTATATGTCCTAACCGAAAGGTTTTATTGCTAAAGGCCAGGAACATATAGTTTGCAAGCTTAAAAAGTCCATTTTATGGACTTAAACATGTATCTAGAGTATGGAACATTCGTTTTGCCGAGATTATAAAGTCTTACAGTTTCATTCAAAACAAAGATGAACTATGCGTGGACAGGAAATTGGAAGGAATAAATGTGATTTTTCTTGTTCTATATATGGATGACATTCTACTCATTGGGAATGATGTAGAGATATTGTCATCTACTAAGGTTTGGTTATCTAGTTAATTCAGTATGAAGGACTTGTGAGAAGCTAGTTATATTCTCGGGATTAAGCATCTTAGAAATAGGAAATAGAGAATGTTAGGATTATCCCAAGCGATATACATTGACAAGATGTTGTCCAAATCAGCATGGACTCATGTAAGGGAGCTCTAATTTTTTACAGATATAGGTTGTCTTTTTGTTCAAAGAACTGTCCTAAGTCTTAAGAAGAAAAAGACAAAATGAGTAAGATTACCTACGCTTTGGTTGTGGGAAGTCTCATGTACCCCACGCGGTGCACTAGGCCAGATATCTGCTTTGATGTAGGCACAGTTAGCAAATATCAGTCAAACACTAGGGGGGGTCATTGGCAAGTTGTAGAGTATATTCTCAAGTACCTCAAAGGTACGTGAGGCTATATGCTAGTTTACAAGGCTGATGACTTGATTCTTACAGGATACATAGACTCAGACTTCCAGGCAGAAAAGAATGAGAGAAAATCTACTAGTGGATATGTCTTCACCTTGTTTGGAGGAGCTGTTTCATAGAGAAGTATCAAGCAATCTTGTATTGCTAACTCAACTATGGAAACTAAGTATGTGGCGACTTTAGAGGCACCCAAGGAAGCAGTTTGACTCCGAAAGTTCCTGTCAGAACTTAGAGCCATTCCACAGATGGACAGACTGATTACGATGTATTACGACAACATTAGAGCAGTCTCACAATCCAAAGAACCCAAAAACCACAATATGGGAAAGCACATCGAGAGGAAGTACCACCTGATCCAAAATTTCATCCAGAGATGAAAAATCGTGATAGAACAGATAGCCTCAGAAAACAACCTAGCAGATCCCTTCACCAAGTCTTTAGCTAGAGAGTCTTCAAGAGACACGTAGACACTATAGGGGTAGGCACCTACGAACTTTCTTAATCTTAGAGTACAAGTGGAAGATTGTTGGAATGTATACCTTCTAGACTAGGTTTCTGATGTAATTATCGAATTTATTAATAAAAAAATTTATTCCCAAAATTTACATTTTATTTGTACACGATTTACGTTTGGAAAAGACCCATTTTGTTTAAGTAAGTGATTCATGTGAATGGTGGTCTTTCATAGTAAGGTATGGATCATGAGTTATTTAACGCATAAACGTTTGTTCTTAACTGATTGATGAAAATGGGAATCTTATCATATTGAGGTTATTGTGTTATGAATTATAAATAGGGAATGGCCTACCTTTAACCAGTGAATAGTCCACTCACTTCAAAGCATAATCATATTTCGAATACGTAGAACATGACATGTAATAGTGATTTCTAAAAGTACTATTTAAAAGAAACCCAAACTACTAATACTATAGCATAGACTAATACTCTACTGCTTAAGTATGAGTTGGTGGTCTAACGAAGCTGGAAGCATATACATTGATATACTGTAGTTGAGGTTCTATCTAAAGCCAATATACTTGTATATTGAGTATATGTGACTAGTTACTTAAGATAGAATTATATAAAATAGCTTCTGTGTTGTATCGCCCCTTGTGACTGTTCAAATGATCTAAATATCCAGGGCCTTAAGGAACATGACTTGAATGTTTGCTTTAGGGTAGCTCCTTTGGAAAGTAAAAAAATTCCAGGAGTTGTGGATCATTGGATTAGAGGTCTAAGGATGGTAAATATCTTTTAGAGAGGTATTAGTACACTTTTACTGTCTAAATGTACGGCGATGCGTAGAGGGGTATTTTAGTTATTACACCTCTAGGTTGAAGACTTTGCTAACCCAGCATTGTTCTTGGGGTCAATATTTCTTATGGGGATATTAAAAAATATTTAAAATGCAAAATACAACAATTTTAGTAGGCAAGGCGATGTGTCTTTTAGTCCTCAAAATAGCCCATAAGTCTTGCTGGTTTTGGGTTGAGGGATTGGTCCTGTATAAAATGGATTTTATTTTATTTGAGTAGCCAGATTTATTTATTGGGTTATAATAAAATAAAAGATCCAAAAAGAGAGAATTATATATTTGCTCATTTGGATTATTTAATTAATTTAATTATTGGGCTTGTATTGGTCTAGGAATAATTAAATTGAATTAAAGGCTTAACCTAATGAACTGGGCTAATGATTGAGGTTTATATTGGTCCATTTAGGTTATTTAATTAATTTAATTATTAGGCTTGTATTAGTCCAGAAATAATTAAATTGAATTAAAGGCTTAACCCAATGAAATAGGCCATAGGCCCATAGGTTAAGTTTAGTCTAGTTGATGTCTTTACATGACTTAGGCCTTAGGGCTTCTCTGATTCTACCACCTCTATTTTATTTTGAATACTCAGATAATAGCCTATTATCAAGGCAGTTGGGATTCAAAAGGGTAGAGGTAGTTTTACACATAACGTTTTTTTCCTCTAGCTTTTCTTCTGCTCTCTGGAGACTATGTTCTCTGTGCTATTCAATAGCAAGAACATAGACATGATATTTTTTCTGATTAATGCTTGATAGCATTTAGTCTGAAAAAGGAAGATTATCCTCTTCGTCCTTAGCCTTCACCAAGCTTTCAGGCACGGGTTATATTCCGAAAGACCCGAAGCATTGCATTGATGCCCAGACGGAGCCGACAGCTTGCGAGACAACAGCTTGAAGAAAGGTTCACAGAACCAGCAGTGGTTTAGACAGGATCGTCGGTACCTCCTAGACAAAGGATAAAGCGTAGAGGTAAGGGGAAAAAAAATCTTCCGCTGCTCTGTGTTTTTTTTGTTTAACGACATGCTTCTATGGGTTTCCTTTGATGCCGTATTTACCTATAGAATCCGTTGATGTTGAGATTGGCTCTCTCGATGCTATATGATAAGGTTCACCATGGCAAGTCCACCGATAATAGTCACCAACAAATCTATATTTGTATGGATGAATTTCCACTTCAGCTGTCACATACTTCTTACTTTGATGCTTTAAGCATGGACATTTTATTTTAGATGGCACCGCCTTCAAAAATGCAAATGTCAGAAACTCTTTAACCCCTCGTTCAAATTTAATAGTAATACTCATGATACCAAAGACATGCCTTTTGTACATCCAATTTCGATCATCCATCTAAAACCGATATTAGGGAATGGGGTATGAGTGCATTGGAGAAATGAATTTTCTTAACTAGGATCCAAATAGACCAAATTCAAACCTAGTTATAAGAAGTTAGTATAAGATTCTTAACTCTTAAAAGAGTGATGAAGGAGTCCATAATACTGTATTCAAGGAATAGTTCTTGGTGTATCAAGATTAGCTTAGGATTATGGTAACTATATTGGAAACACGTTTAGGATTGTGTTTCACAAGAAGTTCAACTATTTCTCGATGCATTGAAAGCTTCTTGTTCAGAGTACAAAAATTGAAGATGTCCAAAACTTTTTCTTGTGGCACGGAATTTGAAGGAAACAACATTGATTGAAAATTTCGATAGAGTTTTCCCTATAAACTGGACATTCTCTAGGCACTAAGCCATCTCAATTTAACCAACATTCATTACGAAATACAAAAAATCATAAAATCACACAGTAATTACTCAACAAGGCCAGATACCAGGGGTAATTATCTGTTATCCATGAGGAATAATGATCCATCACTCACAAGGAATGATCACCCATCACTCACGGAGATTCGTTCACATAAGTTAAAGATACAATATTTCAATGAGTAAAGAATAAATAAAGTTTCGTCTTAAAATATTGTGAAAGGTGTGTCTAGTCTAGTCTATATTGTGTAAATGTTTAATATGAACTTGTGATAGAATGAACTGGGAATTGACGATAAACATCTTGGGAGCATTTAGAAATAAATTTGACCTTATTTGGAGTTGTATAGCTTTAGTTATGGTTTAAACTCTAAAGAGCGACAAGCTGTAAACTCATGGAAAGTAAAGGACATTTAGTATTTTAGATCCCATAATTTTTCAGTAAGCTCAATTTAAGGAATTAAGCAATGTTTTATGAGTATGTGTCATTTTTGTAGGGGTCCAAGGTAGGAGAGAGATACTAGGCCCTATTGTAATGAGAAAGTTGGTATACTCCTTAAGATTAGTCCATTGATTTTAACTCTATTTAGTTGAAAGTGCTTTCCTGAAATAGTTATATGCTTTGCTCGTAGATTCAAGTCTTAAGGATTTAAGCCATAAAATTGACAAAAGATATAGCAACAAAAAAATTTCTAACCCAAGCAACAAATAATGCCCTAGTGATCCTAAGGGTTGGTTGAAACCTACCCTATCAAACCATATGTCGTATAAAGTAACCTCATGCAAAACACACACTCAAACAATACTAAAGAAATTCCAGATTTCAACTTTACAATATTCCTTACAACATTAATTATAAGATTTAATTTCTAAATAGTTTATGATTTCTAAATTTTTGAAACCACATAATGTATAGCACAAACAACACTAGTCTCTGCGCCAGTCTTTTCAGTGGTTTGATGTATAAAAGGGCAAACGGAAATAGCTGTTTTTAAACTTTTAAAATTATTATTTTTATTTTTAAATTATAAAATTTGTAATTCTTACCCTTGAATATCATAACTGTCAAATGTTGCTATCCTATCTATTACTGCTGTTAAAGAAAAAAGGAATGAGGCATTTTAATCAATTTCGATAATTTTCCCCTCATATTTTTTTCAAATTTTCTTTTTTTCAAAATTATTTGTCCGTTGTTATCTTATTTACAAAAACCCATTTGAATTATTTTGATCCATCTTAAGAAAAAATAATTTTAAATTTAAAGTTAATATTTTCCATCTATCTAATAAATATGTTGAATACAATGCTTTCTTTAGAAAATGTAATAAAATTGTGACGTTTTGTTTTTAAATGGGTCAATAAAATTCTGATAATTTTGAAATAATTAAAAAAGAGAATGAAAAAATGGATAATAATTAAAATTGAATAAAACACTATCATTCCGTTAATCTTGAACCGGCAGAAATGGACAGAGAGACAATAAACTGTGATAGTTCAAGAGTAAAAATTTAATGTTTTATAGTTGAAAGGTAAAAATAAAAAATATTTTAAAATTTAGGGGCATCCGAAACTTTTTGCCTCTTACAAAATTAGTGTTTATATAGGTGTTCAAAATCTCACCTATTAGTTTCAAGTGTATGTGTCAATCCATCATACATGTTCTTAAAAAAGTTTGAATGTGTATTTCAAACTCATCAAGTAGATAATATAATATAATATAAACCACAACATTTTTTTACATCAATTATAATATAATGTGCACATTTTACTCTAATATTTACAATCCTATTAGGAAGGTTTGATATTTACCTACTATGTGCAGAGCGGTGGCAGAGGAGCTCGGCAGCGGCGGTGCTGTGGAGGGCCGAATTCTGATGATGGCAGTGGCGGAGGGGGGGGGGGGTACCAGATAAATCTCCTATGGCAGCAGTGACGAGTGCGGGGAGGGGGAGGGGAAGGTGCCGGAGAAATCAACAATGGTGGCAGTAACCGGGGGTGGCTAAAAAAATCTAATAGAAAGGAAGTGGAAATAAAAAGGGAAGTCATAGAGGGATCGATCGGGACAAGAAAGATTGGAATGGAAAAAAGAGGTAAAACAACGAAAAGTTGAACCTTAGTGTTTAATTTTGGTAGGGCGTATTTACCGTTACTAAGCCCACGTAACTTGTGATGGTTTGGCTACGGATTAAGATAATTTTGCTATGCCCGTTATTCTATCTCTAATCCCTTGAAGATGGCAAGGGTTTACCAATGGTCTCATATAGATTTTTTTTATTATTATTTTTGTGCATCTCCCTATTTTTATAATTTAATTTTAGATGAATACATAAGACTAGATCTTAATTTTATTGAATATCATGTAGGATATATGAATTATTTTATAAAACTAAACTCAAAATTAAATAATTAATTACTTATTCAATATGTTAATTGATAATAATTTTTTTCCAATCTTAATCTTTTTTACTAAAAATATGTTTCAAACAACTAAACATTTAATAAAGTTATAATTTCCCTCCTAACATTTACTTGTTAATATTAATTTAGTTGAAATTTAACAAAAACTCAAGTATTATTTCCTTTTTAAGTAAGTTGTATAATTATAATTGAATATATTAGAATCATTATACTTTGCTACTAATTTTAACAAAAGTTCAACTATTGTAATGACAAGACATTTATAATATTTTAATTACGACCATTAATATATCAATATTGTATATAACTACATTAAATATGTATATAATTAATATATATTAATTATCAAATATATTGATATATATCATTATTATATAACTACATGCACATTTTATTATTATTATTATTATTATTATTATTATTATTATTATTATTATTATTATTATTATTATTATTATTATTATTATTATTATTATTATTATATACACAATTATCGCAATTATCATATCATATCATTTATAGAGTACTATATAATTACAATTGACACATACATAATTATATAAACACTAATATATAACATACACAACTAATATCTATATATTCATATACAATTATAATCATTAGTATATCTGTGAAACCCCAGTCGAAACCAACCTTAGAGTAAGGGGGTTGTGATGCATATCGTATTTTATTTCATGGTTAAATATATTCTCATATGAATTTTTATGTGTTCTGGATTCGAGTTTTATTGCCTTGAAGTCTTGTTGGTGAGTATTGTGTGAGAGGGGCAAAATGGTAATTTTTGCCCGAGGTGAAAATAAGGAGATAGCTTGTGGATTGAATAGGAAATAATTTTTCTAGTAGAAATAGCAACAAGAGTTGTTGTGGTTTAGTGGTTAGAGCTTTGGAATTAATTCTTGAAGTCTTGGGTTCAAAGTCCATCATAGAAGCTTTAGCTTGAGTAAATTTTATTTTGCTTGGGAAAGGATGGTTTCGGCCTTAAGGGCCTAGATTAATGTGGTGATGATATTTTAGGAGAGACATGATAGAAGTAACCTCATTCCACTCCTTTTACTCTACTCGAAATTCTTGAAGGGAAATTCATTCTTCCTTATTCTTTAATTTTTCTCAATGCTCAACTCATTAGTTTGATCAAGATGTTCTAGCCCTTTTCTTTCCAGAAAATTCAGTAGAGTGCTGAGGTCTTTTAGGACCGAAATGCCTTGGTAAAAGACTCCTTATGGTCTGAAAAATATGGAAGAGTTGTGAGGAATTTCAAGAGGAAAAATCCTTCTAGTGAGCTTGCTGAAATTTTCCTCTAGCTTAGTTCATCTTTCTTCATAGAATGAGCTGGAATTTTCCAGCTTGTTGTACCTTCAAAGGGTCGAAATTTTTAGCTAACATTCCCTCCCAAATGCTACCAGAAAAATGGCCTTTAGGATCAGTTTGAAACCTGAACGTTTTTGTCCAATTTCGGACTGCTCAAGCTGGAGCAAAACAGGAAAAATTCCTGTACGAAAATCAACTTTGAGAGCTCCAAACCAAGCTGTTTTCTCCCAGATTTTGTGCAGCACCTTAGCCATGTTTTTCCTCCATAAAGAAGGCTGGAAACTAGCCTTGAATACCCCTGAAATCCCCTTCAAAACTCGCTGTAAAATGGCTTTGAACAGCAGACGAAAATCTGCCAGAAAATTCACTGTGCAGCGAAAATTCTGTGCAGATTTTCGTCCAGCTTGTTTCCTATCTCTCTTCCAGCCAAAACACCAACCTTAATCTGTCAAAACCTTCCTTAAATATCCATAAACATAGCTCCATTGATCCCCTTGAACTTCTGCACGAAATTCCATTAATGGCTGTCCAAAAATCTCTCAAACAAATCCCTGCAATTTAGCTTGATTGGTTTCCAAAATTTCAGCCATCTTATTTAGTAACCTTCCATAATATTTTGCTCAATGGACCATGCTTCTTCTTCACCATTAAGCACCCTACTTTTGGCCACCATAAGCTTCCATAAACCAGCATTAATCCCACAGAAATTCTGCTCAAACAGTCGACCAGGGCAGATTTCCAAAAGCTGTCCAACAATCAAGATATTCTTGGAATATTTAGTTTCCAAATTCACTTCCTAAAAATATTCTTCAAAGATTGTAACAACTAACCTTTCCTTTTCCCTTCCAAATCAGAGAATCAACCTCCTAAACCCTACAAAAATTCGTCCACCCATATCTCTCACAAAAATTCAGCAGCTGCGCATTACCATCTCTCGATTTTCTTCAACCTTCAAGAACACACACTACACCAAGAACACATACTTCTTCTCTACATCTAATATCCCTCCAAACCATCTCAAATCCACTCAAAAACTTCCAGATTTGATCTACACATTGCTGTGAATCCATCAACACCATTATTAACATTAAACTTCTCCAAATCATCTTGCTACTTCGGATCAAAACCAAAAATTTCTGTTAAGGTCAAGAACACCTTCAAGGTAAATTTATTCTAACAACTTCATCTTCTCCAATCTTGATCTCTAATGAGAACCTATGCGAATAAACATACTAATGCTTTCTTTTTCTTTCTCTCTCTCTCTCTCTCTCTCTCTCTCTCTTATGGCCGAAAATTCCCCTCTCTTGGCCGAATGACTTTTTCTCCCATGAACATGCTTTCGCCATCTCCCATGGACAAAGTTAAACATCTAGGAGTTGAGATCTACTCTAAACTCCTTCAAAGCATTCATCAACCAAGTAAGTCCCTTCAACCTTTCTTTTAAACTCTAGATTCATGTCTCTAGGATGATGATGATAGTAGGTGGATGGCGATAGGATTTAAGTATATATATATATATATATATATATATATATATATTGTTGAAATTGAAGCATGAATGTATATATGAATATGAAGGAGATGGGATTTATGCATGGATGGATTATCGTGGTCGATTATATGATGATTTGAGATTTAATGCATGTCTCCATGTCATAGGTAGTATTTGTGATGAAGTATGCTAGAGATTATGTCACCTTTGGTGAATAGGATTTATATTCATGTTGGATTATTAAAGCCATGATCTTATTTATGCTAGTAGGGGTTAGATCATGTTTTGATAAATTGAGATCTATGCTTGTATGCATGATTTGGATGATTTGATGAATTGAAGGGTTGTATATGTTCATGATTGTGGTTAGCTATAGGAATATGATCATGATCTAGTTGTCTCTAAGCTAAATTTTATTTTATTAATAAAATATCTAGTAATATGATTTTTCTAGTAAAATTTTGAAAACCATAGGAAAATGTGGATTTGGTCTTTTATATAAAATAGTGATATTCTAGTCAAATAAATAATAGTTTTTGCTGATATATATATATATATATATATATATTATTTAAAATGATAAAATCAATTAAAGCCTTTTATGGAAATAATTATAATTAATAAAATATTTATTACTAAAAATTTAATTATTATCTTTTAATCAAAAACCATTAAGGATTTGCTTATTATTTTTTAAACAAGACTCATTAAATTTATTTTCAATAAATTTTAGCTATCAATTATTTTCTAACAACTAAATTATTAATAAATCATTATTTTACCTAATACTACCTTGGACCCTTTTTCAAATAAACCATAATTTATTTTTAGCAAGATTTAAACCTTCAACTTTTTGTACCTATTTCCCAAACTCTAGTTATTTTAATATCAAACTAGAATTATTTTATAAACCTTTTTATTTATTATTGAGCCTTTAAGCTTGGGACACTAGGGATATGATTGTAGTAAGTTGAGTTGGTTTTATTTGAGAAAGTGAGTCTTTAGTTTGAGTTTGATTGTGGTTTGTATTTACCCTATGCGGGTCAGGTCAGCTATTGGAGACCTTTGTTGTGAGAAAGGATCAGGTAAGCTTCTACATAAAACATGTTTGATGAAAAATGATTTTTTTTATGGCAAGCCAAATGTAGAGTGCATGGTCACTCATTTCTGTAAAGGCAATTGAGGATTATTTCTATTCACATTTCAGACAAATAAATTATTTGCAAATCAATGGGCGGTTTTACTCAAAACCTAAAACTCTTTCTAAAACCAGTGTTGCCCCAGACTTTGGAAAACCTTAATTGCCATTTTCAAGTGGAACTGTATTTTGTTCATTTTCTCCCCAAGTGGGATATGTTACATTGAGTACTCAACAGGGGTAGGCTGGTAGTACTAGTTTTGAAGAGCAAGAGTGAGTCTTCTGGCAGGAGGCCACCTCCAGAAGATAAGCTCAACCTAGAAAAACGTCAGTACTACTTAGTCAGGCTGGTCCGAGCTAGCAGTTTGTTTTATTTCAGTCAAGTGACTGTGTTTTGCCGGAATGGACACCCGGTTGTTTTTTGGGTATAGAGAAGGAGGAGTATTTTGCCCGGTAGGCCGATCACCTACCTTTTGTCAGTCTGCACAAAGTGTTAGGCATTCTGACCGGTTATGGGGCCCAACGTGTGGTAACCCATAATCTTTTCTTTCGAGTGGTTGATCTTATAAATTATATACGGCTAGATAAGCTAAAACGCCACTCTTATTTTTGAACATCATTTATTGTTTGCCAGTATTTCTTTTGTCAGTCTGCACAAAGTGTGGCATTCTGACCATTGTATGGTTATTGGGCCCAACGTGTGGTAGCCCATGACCACCTTTATGAGTGGTTGATTTTATTGTGCACTTGTATGGTTTCAAAAAGAGGAAAACACCACTCTTGCTTTTGACTAATATTTATTGCTTGCCAATATTTCTCTTATAAAGATTTCACACTTTGCATCCACGAACTGTTTTCACTAAACACCCAAAGCACACACGGACTTATTGAGATTTCTGTCTCATCACCTTTTTACCATGATTTCAGGCCGATACTGCTGTGGGGATAAATAGCTAGTGTTATCTGCCTTGGAAGAGAATGTGTCTTTTGATTTTATGTATTACTTTGGGGAGACGAGAGTGGATAATTTTATTTATGGATTTGTTTCCTTTTGGGAATTTGTGGATTTATTCTTGGGTTGTAATAAATCTTAAGTTGAAGTATTATTTTTATTATTTTTATTCCGCTATTTTATTTGTGTGACCTCGTTATAAAGACCACTTATCCTTTGGACGAGGCGACATCCCCGGCCCCGGCGGGCCTAGGTAGCGGGGTGTTACAATATCAGTATAGTAAATAACTACATTTAATATATATATATATATATATATATATATATATTAATGAATTATCTAACATTTCATACATGTTGGTATATATATCATTATAATTTAATGTCATGCACATTTTAATATATATACATATATACATATATATATATATATCTAACAAATCAAGTACATTGACATATATAATTATTGTACAATGACATGTACATTTTAAAACATATCAAAATATCTAACTATATACAAATCTGACGATCAAATAAATTTAAATATTGAATAAAGTAGCAAATTTTATATAGTTGTAGCTATACACTAGCAAATAGCGAGGATTTAGTTACGAAAATACAATATTTATTTTCCTCCAATTTTTTTTTTCAAAAAAAATAAAATGCCGTAGCTAAACCCTAGCAAATACCGAGGGGTTAGCTCTGTCCTCCTCACATTCATTTGTCTCTAAGAAAATTTAAACTCCATTGCTAAACCCTAGAAAATAGCGAGGCCTTAGTTTTGGAAATATAGAATTTATCCAATTTTTTTTTTCCAAAAATTAAAATGGCCGTAGCTAAACCCTAGCAAGTAGCGAGAGTTTAACTACGGCTGCCTCACATTAATTTCCTTCTAAATATTTTCTCAAAGATTAAAACCACCGTAGCTAAATCCTAGCAAAATAGTGATGGTTTAGCTACGGCTGTCTCGCATTATTTTCCTTGTAAATATTTTCTCAAAAATTAAAAAGGCTATCGCTAAACCCTAGCAAATAGCGAGGGTTTAGCTATGGCCACTGCATATTAAATTTTCCAAATAATTGTCTCAAAAAATTACGTGGTGCCACAGGAAAACCCTAGCAAATTAGTGAGTGGTGTTATTTCTCTTGCAAACTCGTCGCTATCTGTGAGAGGTTAGCTACGGCTGGTCAACTCCTCGCTAAGTTGTCCCTCATTTTCTCACTGTCACAAAACTCTCGCAATTTAGCGACAATATTTTAAAAATCGGTAATTGCCATTGTAAAATCACTATTTCTCTTGTAGTGTTAAGGTATTAAATGAGGTTAGATCAATTATATATAGATTATATGGTAAGTGGGATTAGTGATTGTAAGTAAGAATTGATTTTGTTTAAGTAGATTTAAGTGATTTTAGCACTCTTAATATATCTATCAGAATTTTAGCTTCATGTGCTACCTTTATGACTTTGTGTATTGCCTAAAATCCCATACATTCACCTAGGGACCAGCACCACGTAGACATAGTTGAATTATATAGCTTATATCTAGTAGACTGAATATATATATATATATATATATATATCAAATTTTGTTGCCTTTGTGCAACAATATAAGCTTTAGGTACTACTCAAACTACATTATATAACCTTAGTACTGGAGTCCACTAAGTTATAGCTGATTTGTAGCATTACAATATGCTATTTGAAGAACAAAATGCATGTTGGTCACTAGAATTTCCAGCCTGCCGAAAGAGTGGAGAAGCTACCAAAAGTAGCATGATCAAGGGCTTTGAAGGTGCAATCTTTGCTCCATTTTTAAGGTAAAACTTCCTACTCTTAGAATAATGATGTGTACGGACTTGGGTATAAAAATCATACAAAAACAAAGTACATTTCCAATCAAGTTTAAATTAAAACGTTCAACCCAAATCACACATATGAGCAAGCGTACTCATCATTAACCAAGCATAGGGTTCAAACGAGTATTGATCCTCCAGGAATAAGTAAACATTAATTACCCTTCTTTCATTGTTTAACCGACTCGATAAAGTGAAAAACAAATAAAAAGGAAAATAAAATAAATATATATATGTCAAGGATGGAGAAGTATGCAATTCAAATCATTATTTAGACAAACATGATCTTAAAGTACCCAACCTTCATCATAACTAATTACTCTCTTGGCATCATGAAGGATAAATGTAAACTCACTTCGATGGTCAATCCATGAAATCACTATCTTCTAGATAAATTAGAATCACTTGGTTCGTCTCAACTAATTCATCCAAAAGATGCATTAAATACAATCCTTAGTTAAATTCCCTTGGTCTCGAAAAATTTAAAACATGAAATTAATCAATGAACCATTGGTCTCGGAAAATATCAATTAACCTTCAATTAGCAGTTCTAAGCAATCAACCCCCTTTGGTCCAGCAAGTCAATAATCAACAGAATATGAAATTAATAAATTAAAACTACCATCAACCCCCTTTAGTCTAGCAAGTTAATGGATAGAACCAACCAACTAATCTCGTAATACGTACAAGTAATTGAATACTAAGAATAATAACCAATTAATCAAATATCAGACAACTCTAGAAATCATGAATGTCTAAACAACATTTAATTACAATAAAACAATTAACATATCATTGTCAAGAAAAAGAAAACAAAGTAAAAGAAATCACTCATAGACAAACCTCTTTCTTCTTCCTTTGAATACCTTCTTATACAATCCTCCTTGAATTGAAGAATTCCTCATTTGATTGAGTGATTTTCTATGATGATTAATGAATTCTTTCCCTTTCCCCTTGTGTTTGTCCTCTCTTTATAGGCTTAAAAAATGCCTAAACTTGTAGGTACAAAGTTCCTGGCCGAGTAGAAGTTGGAAGATACTAAAACTCTTCAGATTACCAAAAATCGCATAGAAAAAATCAAGCACCACCTTAGCTCCAGGGTATAGCTCTCGGAACCGGCGCCACCTTGGCTCTCAGAGCAGGCACCGGTTGTGTTCTACTTCTCTACTCGTTTACCGATTTTTCTCCAAATTTTGCATAATGTGTTCCAGAATACAGTCGGCGCTGGTTCCAGCTTCACAGCTGGCACCGCCTTGGTTCTGTTTTGCTCTGTTTCAACAAATTTTTATTGCTGTGAAGTTCATGTCAACAATGCATGGCCGGTGCCAGTTCTAGTGCCCTAGTCGGCGCTACCTCTCCTCTGTTTTGCGACGTTTTTGTTTCATTTTACCCTAAAAGTCTGTAATAATTTACAAAATACCTTTCCAAGGGTAAAATCTCAAATATGAAGGAATATGACTAGTTATTTAAATAAAATATATCACAAAAAAACCTCAAATAATCAGAAAAAATAAGACTAATTTAGCCCCTATCAAATAAAAAGTGTTCAGTACATTTAGAGCATCAATTTGATATAAATTTTGTTGGGGAAAATTCAACTAGCAAAGTTGTGATTGAGAAGAAAAAATTATGTTTGAGAGCTGTTTGTGGGGGCTGTGCTTCGGTTGTTATGAGGAGTACTTTGGTGGGATTTTTAGTTCATTTGATGTGTTTTTGTGTAAAGAAAAAAATGGTAAATAGGGGCTGTGAAGTATTAATTTTGTGGTGTGAAATTGAAGTTGAAAAGCTGGGAATATGATTTTATAAATATGAAAAAGAATTCGTTATTTGATTTGTGGTTGTTTCTTTGCTGTGTTTCAAGGATGATTTTGGAGCATTTCTGGCTTTACATGGTGTATTTTTTTCTGTGGGAAAAAAGGATGGAGAGAGCACATAAATGATTGTGATCAATTGAGAAAGAAAATGGATATTAAATTAGTTATATTGTTATGTGATGATAGGACTCTATGTAAGCAGTTTTTTTCACACTTGCAGGTTGATATTTGTTATGTGTATAGGGCTATAAATTGATCTAAATGCCCCTAAGAATGTCTTAATGTTTTAGGAAGGTAAGGGTGTTGGATTTCTGGAAAAATTGGCATACAAATGACTTCACTATTTTAATTACGCTTTTGCAGCCTAGTTAAAATTCTTGTTTGGCACTCTATGTTGTGTGCTGTGTTTTGGTTGGGTTAGAGGAGCTGGGCTAAAAGGGAGTTTTAATTCCACTTATATATGTGTTAAACAAGAGTTGAGATGTGTTAGATGGTGTATGTTGTGTAGAAGAAATGGAAAGAATAGCTTGATCAAAGTGTGATCATGAACAGGGATTCTGTTTTAATCTTTTGTTGAGCTGGCTTGCTTGAGCAATGAACTGTACAAATGGCTTAGTATTCTGGGAAGGCATAACTGGTTTTTGTTCTCAATTGTCTTAGGAGTATTTTGGGACAAGTTTTACTGAATTTAGAGTTGTGAATAGAAAGTTATGATGGAAATACTAACCACTACCAAAGCTGGAATTCTGGTTTTGTTTAATTTACGTTTTGCACCTTTGCATGAAGGATTGGTTGAAACCTTAAAAAACTCTTTATGCACTACTAGCTGGGGATAATAGAAGGACCATGGCATGAGTTATTGATGATGTTTGCAGCTTATTTAGTCTTACCAAATTAAGGAACAATCGGTAGCTTAAATAGCCGAAGTGTTCAAAGTATGTTTAATTCATCGTGTATTCTTAGTTATATCACTTTGCTATGCTTTGAATACTATGTTGTTTCATTGTAGGTGATCGAAACTAGTAGAGGCCATACCCTTTGTGCAACCTTATTTCACATAAAGGATGAGTTTTAATTGGTATAAAAACACGGCTATGCACGTGGTTTTCGCTATTTTGTTCTTTAGCACGTTTTAAAGCATGTATGTCTTACTTTTGAAAATTTATCTAATGATCCGGATTTTGAAATTTGTTGCAATATTACTTCCTGTTATGAACTCCTTATTTGTAAACTGACATTCTTGAAGCTACATTGGCGTGTACAAGTAAACTATCTCATCTTTTCACCTCTTTAAGACAATATTGACCATTTTATCCCTATTTTCTCTTTTGAAAATAATATTGACTATTTTACCCCTATTTTCTCTTTTCAAGATGATATTAACTATTCTACCCCTGTTTTCTCTTCTCAAGAACACCATCCACTTCCAAAATACTTCTTACACCCTACAATATACATTTTAGCCTTTTTAACGCATGACTTCAAAATCATAAAAAGTTATTTGAAAGTTGCTTGAAGCCCCGAAAATGGATTTTCTTAAAATTGAACTTGGGGATGAATATTTGTGATAGTGATAATGTTGAGTACTTAATGGGGGATCTTTTTGTTTGTACTAGCTAGCATTAGAAATAGATGAATCCAAATATCCAGATAGTTCTAAAAATCATTCTACTCCAAACGGAGCGATAGGATAATAAAATTAACCATCCCTGGCTAGCCGTTTCTTTCCCAACAAATGCTTATTATGACATTTGGGTTGTTCATGGACAGCTAAGTAGGGATACTCAATATGTTCAATCCATTTCTACCTCGATAGTGATTGACGTCAGGCTTGGGGATCTTGGGCTTATGGTAGCAAGTAAATGATTCGAAAATTTCAAGTTGGAGACATAATAGCTCTTACCCCTCTGGTAAAATATGGGTGAGTGCCAGACTCACACAATAGCCTATACTGCTAAAGGCGAAGTCCTTCTTAGAATTTGCATGCAAGTTGTCCTTCTATTGAGAGAAGAGCCTATATTTTCTAAAACTATGGGGCAAGATTTTGGCATTACTACACCAATGTTTGAACAAATCTAGTATTGGAGTATTTCCAAATAAAACAACTTATGTACATGTTTACATAAAACTCATAAGCACCCATATGACTCACTGAGTATTTCCACTCACATATTTTCGTTATTTCTCTTTTTATGTTCGAGTGATGGGGATTTGCACATGTGAG
The DNA here is from genome assembly GCA_026120185.1 of Voacanga thouarsii. Lineage (NCBI taxonomy): Eukaryota > Viridiplantae > Streptophyta > Magnoliopsida > Gentianales > Apocynaceae > Voacanga > Voacanga thouarsii. The sequence goes on along the minus strand of JANUWF010002024.1, from coordinate 2,784,049 downwards.
GATGGCATACCTAATATAGCATCACTGGGTGTTTAGAATTATGTCCATAGATTTTTGAACAACTTGTAAATCATGACTTAGCTTATTTGTATATTATTTTAGGAGTTCTAAGTTTATCTAGAACAATCCATTTTGTAACTTCTTTTGGAATTCAATTAAGTTTTAGTTTCTTCCTTTTAAGCTAACTTAGTTACAAAGACCCTTTGTCTGGGAGATCAGATGGGGTGACACACATGTTTTGCAGGTTAAATTAATTACAGGAATTAGGGGTGCTACAATTGGTTTTAGAACTACATGTTAGTGTTGTTAGCTGACTACTTCTGTTCTTTTTTGTGTAGGAATGGTAGAAAAGGATAAGAAAGGTAAGAAACCCCTAGAAGAAAAATAAATTAGAAAGTGATGTGTTCGAACTTGGGTATAAAAATCATACAAAAACTAAGCACATTTCCAATCAAGTTTAAATTAAAACGTTCAACCCAAATCATACATATGAACAAGCGTACTCATCATTAACCGAGCATAGGGTTTAAACGAGTGTCGATCCTCAAGGATCAAGTAGACATTAATTACCTTTCTTTCATTGTTTAACCGACTCGATAAAGCAAAAAACAAGTAAAAAGGAAAATAAAATAAAAATATGTACATGTCAAGGATTGAGAAGTATGTAACTCAAACCATTATTTAGACAAATATGATCTTAAAGTATCCAACATTTATCATAACTAATTATTCCTTTGGCATCATGAATGATTAAAGTAGATTCACTTCGATAGTCAATCCATGAAATCACTATCTTCTACATAAATAAGAATCACTTAGTCTGTTTCAACTAATTCATCCAAAAGATGCATTAAATACAATCCTTAATTAAATTCCCTTGGTCTCGAAAAATTCAAAGTATAAAATTAATCAATGAACCCTTGGTCCCGGAAGACATCAATTGACCTTCAATTAGCAGTTCTAAGCAATCAACCCCCTTTGGTCCAACAAGTCAATAGCCAACAGAATATGAAATTAATAAATTAAAACTACCATCAACCCCCTTTGGTCCAGCAAGTCAATGAATAGAACCAACCAACTAATCTCGTAATAAGCACAAGTAATTGAATATCAAGAATAATAACCAATTAATCAAAAGATCAAACAACTGAAGAATAATAAATATCTAAACAACATTGAATTACAATAAAATAATTGACATATCATTGTCAAGAAAAAGAAAAGAAAGTAAAAGAAAGCACTCATAGATAAGCCTCATTCTTCTTCCATTGATGACCTTTTTGCACAACCCTCCTTAAACTCTTTATTTCTCCCGAAAAAATATTGGTGATGCAGTCTAAAATAAATCCAAGTCCCTACCTTGTGCACCCCCCCATTTCTAGGGTAAATTGGCCTTTATTTATAGGCTTTCAAAATTCCTAAAAGAGTCATCAATAAAGAAGAAGTAATTACCCAAAAATAATCCAAAAACAAAAAAGGAATAGAAATTGCTAAAATAAAAACCTAACAAAAGCTAAATAAAAACCCACTAAGGAACCACCATTGACTTTTTGAATTGGAAAATTAGATTTGGACTTCAATTTGATTCTTGTCGTTTTGTGTTGAAGATGTTCAATTCTTGTGGAATTTGAATTGTTGAGTTGTTGAAGCCTTTTTGAAGCCACCGAAAATCTAAAGCCAAATCCCATTGCTTGTCGCAGCAGCTCGATTGAGCCACTTTCCTTGCCTTGGCTCAATTGAGCCACAAACCTCCACCGAAATTGTTTGCTGCATTCAATTTCCTTTTGTCCACCTTTGTTGCCCTTTTGCCTTTGTCCTTGCTGACCGAAATTTGTCTTTTTTCTTCCTTTCTTTTTGCTGTTGTTGCATGCTCACTTTAAGCCAACTGCCTGACATTGTTGACTTTTGTTTCCTCCATCCCGGCCCCACCGATTTTCTTTCTTTCTTCTGTTTCATTGCTGCTGTCTTTTGTTGTCGGCTTAATTAGCTGTGAATTTGCTAACCGATTGCTTCCTTTAGCCATTTTCCACCTTTTCTTCTCTAATTTTCCAATTGCAATTGTGATTGTTCCTTATTCCTTCAATTCCTTTTTCCTCTTCTTTCTAGTGGCTAACCGACACTAGTTGTCCTTCTCGGGCTGGCGCCACCTCTGTTCTGGAAAATCAAATAATTAGCTCTAATTTTTCTTTATTTTTGCATAAAATTATAGAAAAGCATTTTTATAAGGAAAATATCAAATAGGAAGGAATATGACTAGTTATTGTATAAAATGTATCATAAAGTAATATCAAATAACTAAGAAAAATATGACCAATTTAGGTCCTATCAAAAAATGGATGTGGGAAAAATGAGAAGGCTCAAAACCTAAGAGGAGAAAGATAAGAAAGATCTGGATAGGTCCAAGTCCCAATGATTTTTGCACTTACCCTCAACCAGGTCCGGGATGTCAAGTTAGATGCACAAGCACCATGCTACGTAAACAACACGCTGAAGAATATAGAACCCATACAGAGCTACAGGAGTTAGAAGTAGAAGATGAAGAATCAGAAGAGGAGACACCAGAGTTGGTAGAGTCAGAAGAGGATTCATTCTCGGTGTATAACCCAGAGACTATTTTTGTAACACCCCTTCCTTGTACACTTTTACTAGTGACTACTTTATATAGAATGAGTATTTGTGCGAATGCTCAGAACAAGAAATAATCAGTTTGCTGAACTGAACATTTTGGTGCAATAAAAATATTCAGAGACATAAATGGAATTTTGAGATTGTTCTATCCGTACTTTAGTACTTCAATTAGTAACTATTTCTTACAGAATGAGAATTCGGGTAGAAGTCCTGAACACAAGTCGATCAACACAATAAGATGAATATTTTAGTATAATAAAATTCTTCAGGGGTAGTGACGGAATTTTGAACGTGAATTGTGGAAAACTGAGCAAGGATTTACATTCTGAGAAACACTGTTCTGTTCCATTCAACACATGGATCAATATGGTACAATAATAGTTTTTTCCTAATTGGGATTGATAATGCGTTGAATAAGTATACTTCTGAGAAAAGTGTAATTATTTTTGAAGAAATTCAGAAAAAGGAATTACAAAGGATGATTCATCGCCTAAAGGTTCTAGAAATGATGGATAACTATCCCACGTGGTTCGATCATATTACAAAGCTAAGCAATAGCATAAGCATGTGATGTAAGTGCAAAGCTTGCACCTTAAGTTTCTTAACACCTATAAATAGGGGAGGAAGGGAGAAGAAGAAGACCTGAAGCAAGAAGAGAGAGAAGGACGAAAATGAGAGGGGAAGCGAGAGAGAGAAAGGGAGAAGGGAAAGAAAAGGAAGAAGAAAGAAGAAAAAAGAGAGAGAGTTATTCAAAAATAGAGAGAGAGAGAGAGAGAGAGAGAGAGAGAGAGAAAAGGAAGGACAAGAAAGAAGAAGAAGAGAAAAAGAAAGAAAAAGAACATAGAGAAATTAAAAGTAGTGATTTGAGAAAAATAGCTAGAAAGCAAGGTGAGTTTCTATTTATTAACAAAAATACTGTTTCGCAAGTGATTTTCTGAAATACATTAAAATGAGCATTTTATGAACCATGGATATTATGTGTCCTACAGGGTTCATTCTCATTGTCACAAAATTACATGCGGTAGGATTGTAAATTCTATCTGGGTCATTGACACAAAATAAAGGCGGTAGGATTATAAATCTTATCTGGGTCATTGGGACTAATATTTTTATTTGATAGGACTAGTAATCTTGGTATGGAACTATTAATATCCATGTGAGATAATATTTGTTATGTGTCAAGTATAAGATCGCATGTGTTGTTGACAAGTTGTCTTATTGAAAATTATTGTGAAACTATTTCATCTGAAAATCACAAGCACACACGGGACGCACTAAGCATTTTGTACACACATTTTTCTATATGTTTTAGACTGAAATGTACCGACTGGTGATCAAAGTGCACAACGAAAGCATGATGGACTAGAAATAGGCAGTGTGATATATTATATGATATATTGTGGTATTAGAATATTGTACAAATGATTTGAAGTTCATGTATTAAGGAATTTCTATAAATCTATTCCTGTTTTGAAAGTTATAGTGTGATTCCGCTGCTAATTATGTTATTGATTTGTTATAAATACTCCTTATCTGGGAGATCAGACGGAGCAACATCCCACGAAGTCAAGGCTTATTATAACATGAAATATGATGTTACAATTCCTTATCAGCATCTAAGTCCATATCCACATCGGGAACTTAATGTAGAATATCTTGTAGATTATGGATCTAACGTTCCTAAGTGTTATAGTGTATCTTCAGATTTTGGACTCTAAACATCCGAATTTGAGAGTGATGTTAATTGATGGGGTTAAAAGGGAGTCGAGTATTGTAAATAGTTTCTACTATACATATGCTTGTGTGTTAAGTCATTTGACATTTTGAAATATATGTTTGTAAGCTATATATATAATTGTGTTTTGTTTTACCCATTTTGTGTTCTTTCTTTTATTACAAGTTCCATACATATTTTTTTTATGATATAGAGGTTCAAACTCAAGTCTACAGATGCCGCCATGACAAAATACTTAGGGGCACTGGAAAGAAAGCATTAAATAAAGTAATACAATCAGAAAGGAAAATATGTCAGGTAATGTAATTATACAGACCCTACAATGAATGATAGATGTGTTGCAGCAGGTGGTAGAAACCACAACCCAAAGAAGACAAGCTAATGAAATCGAGGTGGACCATGCTTGGGAAAGATTTCTGAAGTTTCTCCCTCTACGTTTTTCTAGGAAGCCTGATCAAGAACAAGATGCTGAGTCCTAGATGCAACAAGTACGTGATATATTTGTAACCCTGAACTACTCTGATGAACAGAAGGTGCAATTTACTATTTTTAGATTGCAAGGAACAACGAGAGATTGGTGGCTTCGAAAGAAAGAATGGACCTGCGTGAATTTATTGGAAGATTTCAAACAAGAATTCATTGCACACTAGGTTGTCGAGAGAAAAGAGGTTGAATTCTAAGCTTGTAAGCAATAAGGACACACGATAGAAGTATACGCTATAGAGTTCACTCGACTATCCAAATACTTCCCACTTTTTGTTCAAGCTAAGATGAATCAAGTTCAACTTTTTATCAAAGGGTTGCATCCAGAATTGAAATGATCACTAATTAGTATAGTGCCACCAACTTACGCTATGGTAGTAGAAATTGCCTCGCGAATGAAAAAGGGAGGACTTGGAGTAGATCAGACAAAGAAATAAAGGGGAATATAATTCAGAACATGAAACACTTGGAGAGACCAATTGGCAGCTAGGAGGCATAATACAAAAAGGGGTAAAAGGTTAAAAAATAGATAGACCAATTCTACAATGTTATAACTGCAGTAAGGAAGGCCAAAAGATTGCTAATTGCACTCATTTAAGGAGGACCTCTAAGTAGGTAAATTCTTGGAGACATAATGTTAGACCCACACTAGGGCCCACCAAGGGAGGACACAACCATCCATCTATATCTCAACCTGGAAGATCTAAACTGCAAGTGAAAAATCGAGAAGTGGCACTAGACAAAGCAAATGTGGATGCTTCGATAGTGGAAGTTAAACTTTTTATCCTAGGAAAAAAAGCTACTATGCCAATAGATCCAGGTTATATACACTCTTTTGTTGCACAATCCTTTGTGCATCATCTAGGAATACCATGCGAAGAAGTTCCCTTCAAGATGATTATCAGTACACCATTGAGGAAATAGTTAGATAGCGGTAGGGTATATACAGAATGCAGGATTGAGATTAGGGAAGCGATTTTGAAAGAGGAACTCATTTGGTTGCCTATTGAGGACTATGGCGCTTTATTCGGGAATTTTTCTAGATTGCTTCGCCACTGACTCATTTGACTTGAAAGAAGGTTCTATATGCTTGGAAGGAAGAATGTGAGAAATGCTCTTAGAATTTGAAACCTAAGTTATGTACTACTCTAGTACTTGCTCTACCAGTAAAAGACGCACCTTATGAAGTGTCCATGGATGCATCGAAAGAACGACTTGGTAGAGTATTGATGTAAGACAGGCAGGTAATTGCACACATCTCCCAAAAATTGAAGGGCCATGAGGAGAATTATTCGAACTCCATAATTGGAAATTTTGGTTATTGAGGGGCAAAGAATGTTAAGTAATATCTCCATACAATCCACAATATTGCAAAGAGTGAAAGAAGACCAAGAAAAGGACGACGAACTATAGAAAATCGAAGTGAAGTGTACCAAGGCCTGGCAATGATTTTCAAATGGATAATTAGGGAATCTTACTATTTCAAGGACAATATTGTATACCTAAGAAAGATGGCTTGATAAGAGATATTTTGCTAGAAGCACATCAGAATAAGTATAATATCCACCTAGGATAAGTAAAAATCTGTCCTGATTTGAAATAATATTATTGGTGGATCGGAATAAAGAAGGTACACTATAAATTTTGAGAACAAAATTCTTTAAAGGAGGGAAGATTATAATACCATGCCTAAAGAAGATAAATATTGGGGAAATGAGGTTAAGTACAAGGCAAGGTTTACAAAGTGTTCCGATATGTTGTATATGTTGTTTTTACCAAAATCAAATTTGTACAGCGAAAATAAGTTTGTGATTGTGTTAGTGAAAATTAAGTTTTTTTTTAGCAAGATTACTTGAGTAGTGTCATTTAATGAATTTAAATATGATTAAGGACACTTATTTAAGGGATTAAATGAGGTTAGATCAATTATACATAGCTTATATGGTAAGTGGGATTAGTGATCCTAAGTAAGAATTAATTTCGTTTAAGTAGATTTAAATGATTTTAGCGCTCTTAATATATCTATTAGAATTTTAGTTTCACGTGCTACCTTGTTTTGCTAATTGCACTATACCTATTTTATGACTACTTTTGAGCTATGTTACATTTGTTATACTGGTAAAATCTTACGAACTGTACAGATGCCTTCTAAATGGACCTCCGAATGATCATTGCGAGTTACTCGAAATAACCCTGAACCAATGGTGGAGGAACTGCAGGTGGAAAGTCCTCACCTTACAACCTTGGACCACTCCATGTTGCAAACCTTCCAAAAGAGGACTGACACGATCCAATAGATGACTGAGAATGCTAGGGTAAATGAGAGTATGAGTAAGGAAAATAGCAAAATGAAGCTGAATTGGATCGAGCCCTTGAGCGGTTTTTGAAATCTCACCCTCTGCAATTTCAAGGGTGACCTAACTCAGAACAGGAGGCTGAGAATTGGATTGAACAGATGGAAAAGATCTTTGCAGCCCTGAATTATTCGGAGCAAATGAAGATAAGCTTTGTACATTCCAGTTGAAAGAACCTGCCCAAGATTGGTGGGCAAGGGAGATGAATCAACGCGAATGGGAGTGGATAGATTTTAAGACCAGTTTTAAGAAGAAAATTTTTCCCATTTAAGTAGTAAAGAAGAAGGAGAATGAATTTTAAGCTCTTCGGTAAGAAGGCCATACGGTGGGAGAATATGCTACTGAATTTACTAGACTATTAAATATTGCCCACTTTTTAGATAGGATTAGACGCTTTGTGAAGGGTTTATGGCCAGAGTTGAAAAGAGTATTAGCAAGTATAGCTCCCACCAGTTATAACGCTGCAGTAGAAATGGCTTCTAGAACAGAAATGGCTGATATTGAATAGACAGGCAAAAAGAACTGAGGCAAATTTCAGGGCATGAATTAGAAGAGACCTGAAGGGTCTCAATGACAGGGGAAAAGGAAGATGCAAATGAGGGGAGACCTAACTGGTCTGATGGGAGGACCGCCCTCCTTTAAATACTTCAATTGTGAGGAAATGGAGCATAAGATTTTAAATTGCCCTCACCCACGAAGGATAGGAGGATGGTGCCAACTTGGAGGTAACAGCCAAGGACAGAGGTCAGGATTTAGAAAAGGAAACCCAAGGTAGGCTTCTACCTCTAGAACTAGACCCTGCAAATCACAAGTAAACATACGGGTTGTGGCCTTAGAAAAGACAGATAATCAGATTGTAGTGGTGGAAGGTACGCTCCTTATTTTTTATCATATTGCTAAAGTATTAGTAGATCCTGGTTCTACGCATCCCTTTATTGCCAATTCATTTCTTGATTCTATGGAGATAAAAGGGGAAGAAATTTCATATGAAATGATTGTTAGCACCCCAATTGAAAAAGCAAATGAATAGTGAGAAAATACATAGGTATTGTAAGATCTTGGTAGGAGATGAAGTATTGGAAGGAGATTTAATAAGTTTACCCATAGAGGATTATGATACTGTCTTGGGTATGGATGGGCTATTTCAGTATCATGCTTAAGTTGGTTGTAAACATAAAATAGTACGTTTCCATTTGTCTGGGAAACCTATATTGGAATTATTAGGTGAAGCTAAAAGGAAAAGTAGTGCTTTTGTATCAGGACTCAAGGCCCGAAAGATGATAAGGAAATGGTGCACAGGATACTTGACTTATATAATTAATAAGCTAGGAGAGGTTAAGAAACCGAAGACGTTCTTGTTGTGAATGAATATTTAGATATTTTTCAGCATAATTGAAGGAGTTACCACTGGAGACAGAAAGGTAGAGTTTTCTATTGAGTTAGTGTTATCGGCAGAACTAATTTCAAGGACCCCTTATAGAATGGCACCTACAGAATTGTAGGAGCTCAAGAAATAACTACAGGAATTAATGGAGTAAGGGTTTATCCGATCGAGTGCTTCACCGTAGGGAGCATCCGTATTATTTGTTAAGAAGAAAGATGAGTCATTGCAGATGTGTATAGATTATCGAGGGTTAAATGCAGTAATATTAAAGAATAAATATTTGTTGCCGATAGTCGATAAACTATTTGATCAGTTGCAAGGAGCTAGATGTTTCTTGAAATTATACTTGAGGTAAGGATATTACCATGTCCAGATTCGGGAAGAAGATATACTAAAAACTGCATTTAATACTCGATGTGAATATTTTAAGTTGTAGTGATACCTTTTGGTGTTACTAATGCCCTTGCAAATTTTATGGACTTGATACACCGAACATTTCGGTTGTACTTAGATAATTTTGTGGTCATATTTACAGAAAACATTCTAGTGTACTCTAAAGGTCCCCAAAAGCGCGAATAGCACCTTCAAAAAGTCTTAGGGAAGTTAAGAGAGATTAAATTATATGTGAAATTTAGTAATGGTGAGTTTTGGTTGCAAGAAGTAGCATTCTTGGAACACGTGATATCCAAGGACGAGATTATAGTAGATCCTGCAAAAGCTAAAGTGGCACCAAATTGGAAACATCCTGAGACTTTGACCAAAATTCAAAGTTCCCTGAGACTGACAGGATATTATCGAAGATTTATTGATGGAGCTTTCTAAGATAGTTTCACCTTTGACTCGACCCACCTAAAAGGAAGTTTCTTGTGTTAGAACTAAGAAGTATGCAAGAAATTTCCAGGAGTTGAGAGAAGGATTAAATTCTGCTCCTGTTCTAATATTGCCAATAATGGAATCATTTGCCGAGATCAGTATTGTATTTTGAAACAGTCTGCGATGAAACAAGATATTTTAATAAAAGCACCTTAAAGTAAGTATACTATCTATCCAAGAATTGTTAAGATGTATCAGGACTTAAAACGTCATTATTAGTGGATTGGTGTGAAGAAGGGTATCTCAGATTTTGTAGCTCGATGTTTAACTTGTCGGTAAGGGAAAGCCGATCAGCAACGGCCTGAAGAGTATTGTCGCTGTTACCCAACTCTATCATGGAAATAGGGTGAAATTACTATGGATTTCATTACAAGATTGCCCATGGTATCCTACGCGGTGCTAACACAGTAACGGATGAACTCTGACCCCTGTTAGCCCGACTAATTTACCCTCGAGCTTGTGTAGCCGCCGGCCTATCCTTGTCACTATCTCCCGCACCCTTCTAAGTAGTCCTCCATGCACCACGTGTCATCGTAGAAATGTCACTCACGTGCTAAAGCGGTAAAAGAAAAAGAAAATAATTTACTAAACAATCAACATCCCTAAAATACCAAAAATACTACTTATGCTACTATCTTCCTTAAATCTAAACTTATAGGTTATCAATCCGTTCCATGCTTATTGTCCTAAAGTTCCAGCCTAGGCAGTATAACCTTGGGCTCTGATACCACTCAATGTCACGCCCCAAAACTGAGGATGACATTGCAACACCCCAAACAGGGAATGTCGAACCTTTACATACCATAAATAACCAAAACATGACATTCTAGTAATACTTATAGAACAACCTTACATCGTCCCTGAATCCAAAACAAATATACATAAAACTGAATGAAAATGAAACACAACTAGTCACTCTAGATCTTCTTCAAACCATTCTTCCAACTCATCCTCATCTAATTGAGAACCTGCAAAATATTAAATAAGGAATGAGTTCACTAGCTCAGTTAGAAAATCTGACTTACCTGAGATTGAGCATGCTACATATACATATACATTTACAAAACGTTTGGCCAAAAGAGCTTAGAAGTTTAAGATAAACATACCTCATGGGGTTTTAACATATCTTCCTGGAGGGTTGGTCGCACCATGTGAAGGTCTCAGGGTATCACACAACGAAACAAGAGGAAGGGAAAAGAGGAACAATGAATTTTTTAACCTTACTTAATACTGAATCAAATGAGGCATATCTGGCGCATGAATACCAAACCGGTGTTGTTTATTCGGTGAAAATAATAGTGAACAAAACAAGCGAGAAGACTATCACTATCACAAGAATACCAAACCGGTGTTGTTTATCCTAGTCATTGTATCTCTGTAGTAGGGCTTTATAGCTTATAAAGTTGGGGAGTTTCCTACCAAAATAAAACCCATAAGCATTCAACATCACATGAATAAAAAAAATCAACACATAGGCATAGAATTTAGCTTAAACTCATAACTTTCAATGAACATAACTATTGGTATAGAAATAACAATTAACATATCATACTCAATACCATTTCATATAATCAAAATACCACTTTTATAAAGAAATCAAACAACATCATTGATTTTGAAGAAAACAGTAACCAGTACCAAATATAGGAAAACTCAATTTCCTTACCTAATGATTCAACTACCAAGAATCCTCCCCAAAGCTTCCTTTCAAGCTACCAAACACTTATTTACCTTTAATTGAAACCTAAACAACAAAATTAATCATCTAATCAATTTTCTCTAATTTAGAACCCTAACATGCTAACTTCAATTCAAGAGTAGCAAATCTCAATCATATGCTATAAACACCTTAATTAACAAAAGAAATGATAACTTACCAAGATTTGATGCCAAAGATTCAAGCCCATTCTCAGATTCTCCCTTCTCTTCGTTCTTCTCCTCTTCTAGAATAGCTTCAGAAAACAACACAACCGTTTAGCACATGATTGAGCCTATAATGAAGGGATTAATAAAAGTCCCCTAACTAAATAATTGCAACTTAGCCCCAAAACTTATAATACTAAATTTTAAGCCTTATGCATCCTAGCCCACTAATTAAAATAAAAACCACAGCCCATTATGGGAAGAAAATTGGTGGACTCACATTAACAATGAGGCCAAATTCAAGATTGTGAGAAAGAAAGGAATGTGGGCAAATGAGTGGTGGAAGTAGAGATGTTTCAAGAAGTTAATTTTGTAAAAATCTTGACAAAGGCTGGTATGCTAAATTCTATTGTAAATGTTGAAGTGTACAATGATACTCTAATAAAAGAGTTCTACTCAAAACTGAAGAGCTCAATAAGTAACAAGGAAGTCCATTCTATCACTCTATGTATACAAGTAGATTTACTGTGCTATTCAACCTAAAAGCTGTAATTGATATCGTTAAGTGTGTCATACTATCATAATATTACTAATATGGGGGAAGAAGCCGATCTATCAGGCATGTGCAGCACTTTAACTAAAGAAGTTGTGGCTATATGGTCAGATACATGGTATTTGAAGTCTTCTACTTTGATTAATTTGTATTTTACTTTGTATAATCTTTCATATTATAACTAGTTGCACATAGTTAATATCTTTTTCTTGTTAAAAGGCAGGGCAATTTTGTTGTACAAGATTGGAAAAAGTATGAAGTTCAACATGGGAGATTTGATCTTTCAACAGATTATGAAGCATGCTGAAATGCTAGCACACAACACTCCTTTCTACACAACACTTCTTTCTTTCCTATCCATGTTTTCTTACTGAATACATCATTATCTATTCAAGTTATAAGAAAGCGACAACTGACAAAGCTATAATTGCAATTAAGAAAGTGAAGCCACCTCTCAAGAAGGCTACCGTCACTACTTCTAAGTTTCCACTCTATTCCAGCGTGATAGCTGGTGTGATCAAAGAAAGAATTCCATATGTATTGAAGTAAGGTGTTGGTTCTTTGTTTCAGCCTCTGGCAAGTCCTATTAAATTTACTTTGTTCTCTTCACAAGTTTTCCTTGCCAGTATGGTTATTTCCTCTATCCAACTAAATGGCTATTATCAGTAGCTCAATCTTCTGTCCTCATTTGTTGCATCACTATATTTAAAGCTTCAGACTATGCTGAAAAATTAGTAACAACTCCAAGAAGATCTATTAACCCCTATAATGTTGTTACTTGCACCAAGTGACTTTGGCTTTGTTTGCTACAAAAAGGGGAGTATTATAGAGTTGTGCGCTTCTACTGTTTTTGATTTAGGGGGAGTTGGTGTTCTCAGGATTTTCTATTGTTAAGTTCTTTTGAATCAGACATTTTATTTCTGTGGTGTAATAGTAATTAGGACAGTTGGATATTGCATATTACAGGTACTACATATTGCTTGTGTGCCATGTAATGGTTTTTATAGATAACTTCGTATAATGCTTTGTCAAAGCATGTTGTTGTTAAAAAGACTCAGAAGATGGGTTTTGCAGTAAACAATGACAAAGAGGGAGATTTTTAAGATTAATTGTCAAGGTTGTCGTTTGACAAGTATATTCAATATGACTACAGTTAGTTCTTTTAGAAACTGCAATGTCATGGTTTGATGCTTGAATAATTCCAAATGGATTAGCAAACTATAGTCCAAAGGCTCACAGAATATCTAGGATTCATGTCTGAGGAGATTTATGCAGATTTGTTTGTAATGATATAAAATGTTGGTGGGATTAGATTTGCAAGAATTTAGGAAGCTACTAAAGCTCCCACAAATTCCGAATTTAATAAGAAATATAACACTCTGTTGTACTAAATTTATGAGCGACTAAAGAAGAGAAATGTAAACAAAAACTAAGAGAGATTCTACAGAAGTGTGGTCAAGAGAAACAGAGTTAGGAATTTCATAATTATATTTTGAGAGTCTTGAAGCATACACCATTGATGGAGTTTTATGATATTAATTGTTAAAATGTGCTTTAGTGATTCAAGTCAACTGCTTTAACAATCATTATCTTTGTAACGAGCTTGAATTAAATCTTCTTCAAAGCAAATACCTTTCTAGTGGAAAGGTTTTTCTGAAGTCTCTAAAATCAAACTTAGTACCTTAAAGCTATAGCAACAAGATTGAAGGGGTCAACCAAGTTTGTCAGGTCCAGCAAAGGTCTCAAGAAGTTTGACAAAGAATATTGGGAGAGTATTCTATTAGAATTTACTAAGGATCACTTGGTGAATTAAGATTAGTGCACTCCTTATAACTTTTATTAAAGTTTAGTGGATCTATGCAGTGGTCTTGGACTCGCAGACATAAACTTTTTAATAGCTGAACTGGGTTAACAATTTATTGTATTTGTTAAACTATTTATATCTGTCAAACTAACACATCAATAATAGGAGAGTTTAACAATAACACAAGAGATTTACAATCCAAAACACACAATACCAATTTTTATATGTTCATCTACAAACGTTTTGATTATCTCAAAGTTATTGGATACTCGAATTTGGAGTTTCTTTATTATCAAGATTCTATGGGATCAACTTGTAGATGTATTTTTACGTGAAGTGGCGGAGCTATGCCATGGAAAAGTATAAAGCAATCTATTATTGCATCTTCATCTATGGAAACTAATTTTATAGCATGACATAAGGCTAATTATTAGGTAATTTTGTTGCGAAATTTTATAGATGGACTTAAAATTGTTGATTCCATCTCTAAGCCTATTGTCATATATTGTGATAATTTTACTATTTCTCCAAAAATAACAAATCATCTAGTAAATCTAAGCACATTAAGTCAAAGTATCTTGTGTACAAGAGAGGATGCAGCAACAAAAGGTGTCCATTACTCATGTGAACATTGAGATAATGCTTGCATACCCTTTAACAAGAGCATTGGGGCCAAAGAAAATCATGGAACATGTTATTTTTATGGATTTTACGAGTCCTTTGTAGCATAGGACATATAAAAAGTTTGGTGTTATTTCTTTAGTTGTGTATGCACATTACTATTTATCATTAAATAGAAATAACATTTGGAGCAAATATGTTTTCTACCTCATTAAGTAGGATAAATATATTTCAATATTTGTGGCCACTTATAAATGTACGTTTATTTTGTAACTATATGTGGTCATTTGTCCAAATGGGAGAATGTTTGTAAAGTGAACTTCATGACCACTATTGTAATATATAAAGTATTATTACCTACAAGTTATTAAAATAATAATTAGGGTATTACAACAAAAGTTGTAATCTCTATATTGAAAGGTCAATACCCTATTATCTTGTGAAATAGGGAGGGTAAGTTACATGTATTACGAGAGTTACAAGGAATAAGATTATTAATTATATTAGGTCAGGTGGAGTTCAAAGAGAGAGAATATAGTATATTGTGAGTAGTTAATAGTTCCCAAAAAATGAAAATACTTTTAAATAATAATATATTTGAATTAATGTAAAATTTTGATTTGAAATAGGATTGGGAAGTTGCAATCCACTTAAAGTCTAAAAAAGGAACTAATAATGACATATGATGGGAAGGATCACTTAGTTCTCCTTTAAATAGGGTCCTTAGTCCCTCTCTCCACTCCTCTATTTTATGGGTTATTCTATAATTATACACAAACATATAAAAGAGTTAGAAGAGGAAAGATCATATGCCTACTTAATTACCTTGATAATCATGTTTCATGGAAATTCTGGTAAGTTGTTATATGTTAAAGTGTTTGTAACTTGCGACTAATAATCCTTACTTTTCTAACATCCGCGATCTATAATAGAAAACATACATAAGCTTTGTGTTGGCCCAATCCATATCAAGATATGGGATTTGGTTAAGAAATATGGATCAGTGATGCACCTACAGCTTGGGGAAGTTCTTATCGTTGTTGTCACTTCACCGAAAGCTGCCATAGAAGTTTGCAAAGCACATGATATCACTACTAGAAATTTAGCTTATTGTGACAGATTTATTATAACGTTTTTTTAAAGATGTCATTAGAAGTATAATTTTGTGACATTTTGCCAAAAATGTCATAATAGACTCAAGCAAAACTGTGTCATTTTGTTAAATTCACCTGCAATGTGAAATTAATGTCTTTTTAAAACCATATTATGACATTTTTTGAAATGTATTGGGATACTTTTTGTTCTTTGATATTGTATTGTCTATTTTGACATGATTAAACTGTCATAATAGCTTTTCTTTTTTTTTTTTTAAATTGAGTTGCAAAAAATTAAGGCACCATGTACTGACAAAAAATCCCACTAAGTGAACCATCTCGTCCCTCTCTATACGACTAAAAAGACTTACACTCTGAATGAAAAAATCATCCCGTTCCTTTTCCTTTTCACTTTTCCCATTTTTCTGTCAAAACCATCCTTATTATATGTCTCTCTCGAACCCTCATCGCTTCTTGTCGTCGTCAATCTAGACGATCTTTACGGTGCCGGTCTTGGAGCGATGGAGGACGAAAAAGGTAAGATTTTTCCCTTTCTTAGCTGCAGTGTGATTTCCATTTTTTCCCTTTCTTAGCTACAGTGTAATTTGTTGGTTTGATCCTTCTAAATATTTCCATCTTCTACGATTTGTTGTTGGTTTGGCTCCATCTTCTTCTGGCATTTAATATTTAGTTCCACATTTTGGTCTTCTAATAGCTTTTCTAAATCTAATGCTGCGAAAGTTCTGTTCTTTGAGTTTCTTATTCTGCGAAAGTTGTTCTTATTTGTAATGCTGCTATGGGCTTTTATTTTTCCAAGTTAATTTTTGGAATTTTATTTATGCTGCTGTGGGCTTTCGTATTTGTAATTTCAGGAATAATACTTAGGTCAAAATTTTCCTCATTTTAGGGGGTTTTGACATTGCACCCATTTCAGGGGTTTTGACATTACACTCTATTTTTCGTAGTTATTTGTTCTCTTATAGGATTCTACATTTTGGATTCCATTGAATTTACAATTTCTATAGATTATCACTACAAATGGATTTCTATTATCTTCTATTTGCAAGAGTTCAGATGCTAGTCTTATTTTTACGATTAGAATTTACAACAGTATAGTGTGAAATAGGTAGGATGGCTCTATTAGTTTAAAATTAATAGGCCCATCACCAGAGTATTTCTCAAGTTTGAGAACTAATAACAAAAACCAGGTCAGATATCTTAACCTACAGTAAGAAGAAACATGTCAAGATTGTGTGTATCTTTTTACCTTAACTGGATAAGGTGGATGTGCTCAACTATATCAGAGTTGTAAATGTGAAGTCATCTTAAACTCTAGCAATTGTATACACATTTTTTTTTTCCTGCTTGAAATGTGTCACTATGTTATAGATAAAATAACTTTGCTACTTTGGCTATGTGCTACAATGAATAATCTAGAAGTTCAAATAAGGTGAAATTATTTATTTTGATCTTCCAGCAACATTATTCTGTAGATGTTTATGTAGAAAATCTATATTGATTTATTTGATGCAGTCAATGAAGAATTTCAGGTATGCTGTCAAGGTATAATGCCACAGGCCTATTCATGGAATTTAACCTTAATATTAGAGGACTAAGTTGGATTGATTTATTTAAGAACTTTGATAAACAAATCACAAGTGTAGAAGATTCTTTTTTTCGGCTCACTAGAAGACTTTAGAAGTTGGTTGGACAAGACAGAAATGCACAATGAAATAGGAGTTTGAAATGAATATGTGTATCATGTCACACAAACTTGGTTATTCTATTGTGTTATATAAACTTGTTTGGAAAAGAATTCAATGCATATCAAGTAAGTGCTTCAGTTTTTAAAGTCCAACCTTAATTATGCTTCAAGATTCAAATTCAGCTCCAATTTTGATACTTACTACCTTTTAGTGTTTAATGGAGGAGTGGACAGGAATCTTTCAATATTGAAACTAATGGTGGCCACACTCTAATCTTATTGGAGTTGGAGAAAAGAAAAGAAAGGGAACAAAATAAGTGTTTGTGAATAGTATGTCACAGAGACTGAAATTAGCACCATTATGAGGCTAAGAATAACATAGCTAAACCTGTTAGATAAAGTGGCCGAAGTTAGTAAAGAATATTGAATATTGTAATCTTAATTACAAAACAGCTCTGTATATTTTGGCTCTAGTAATATAATTTTTTTTCTTATATATATTGGTTGTAAGTTTTCGTCTTATTCACTTTCTATTTTCCCCTGAGCCGATTAACATCTCGAGCTTGAATTCATTTTCTATTTTAGCTTCACCCTTTCTATGCATTTTTTACTTTTATCTTGACTGATATGTCATTTTTATCAGGGGCATCAATCGTTTGCTTCCCATGAAAGTTTAGAATAGCTCTATCATCTCTTATTTGTTCTAGGAATGACATATGTGCTCTACAGTTTTTATGCAATTGCCCTTGCCGTGGTCTAGGTAAATATTTGCTTCAAGATTGCCTTCTCATCGCGCTTAATGCCCAGCTTTCATCCACTAAGTAGTAGTTTTTTTTTTTTTTTTTGGGAGGAGGTGGTGTTTAATTTTCTACACAAATTTTCAGTTGGAGAAAATGGGAGAATGATGCTAAGTTGTTGGCCCTTCTGGTATCACATAGTTCAGGTCTTTTTCTCAGTTATATCTTTGTCAATTTTTGGTTTTCTGATAACTTATGTTTTTTATTTTATACTATTTTCCAGAGAAAAAAAAAAGCTAATAGGAGGATGACACGCCTATCAACCATACTTCTCATCCATGGAGCATTCATAGAGTACTTGTTTGGCTGGTATCTTACTATCAAAGAATAGTATATACAGATGTGAGATTCCAAATTATAACTTGTGATAGTTATATAAATTGAGAAGTAAAATTATTGTACTATCAATATTCTGCAGTAGAAGACCTGAACAAATACCCTGGATTGCATGGTGAAATTTTTTCTGTTGCATCTAATTTCATGTCAGATAATTAAACCTAATGCCTTATTAGTCTAATAAAACAGAGAACATGAAATAATCCTTATGAAAGTTCATTGCAATCCATATGCATTATTGAAAATGAAAGAGAAAAGTATGTGCATGTATACATTACCACAAAATCTGAGGAGTGAAAAAGAAGGAAGGCATGTAATTAAGTTAATAGCTCAAATGTTTATACAATTAGGGTAAAATTAAACCAAAGCCTTGTTAATTTCCGAACCCTTAGTCCTCCCTTGAGAGCACCATAGCTATAGAAATGTTGTAACTGTTTCGTGTTAGAAAATTTTGTGAAAATTCCTTTTACAGTTCATGGATTAATTTTCTGCTTCGATAGCAAAGATTTCGAAGTGGCCTTGAGACAATTATATCTATCCTATTGCTCATTTTTGTTTATGGAATTAAAATATTATAAAATATGCTCAAAATTTTTTGGATTGTATGCCCTCTTAGACTAGGTTTCTGATATAAAATCCAATATTTTAATAAAAGAATTTATTTTCAGAAATTGTTTGTGAATTTATTTTTTGTTTGTGTAGATTTTCGTTTGGAATAGACCCATTGTGTTTAAATAAGTGATCCATGTGAATGGTGGTCTTTCACAGTAAGGTATGGATCATGGGTTATTTAACACATAAATATTTGTTCTTAGCCTATTGATGAGACTGGGAATCTCATCAGGTTTAGGTTATTATGTTATGAATTCCAAATGGGGAATGGCTTACCTTTAGCCAGTGAGTAGTCCACTCACTTCATAACATAAGCGTATTTCGAATACGTAGAACAGGACCTGTAATAGTAGTTTCTCAAAGTACTGTAAGGTAGAAACCTAGACTACTACCACTACAGCGTGGACTAGTATTCTATGACTTGAGTATGGGTTGGTGGTCTGGCGTAGCAGGAAGCATATACTTTGATTTGCTATAGTTGTGGTTCTATCGTAGGGCCAATATACTTGCATGTTGGGTATGTGTGACTAGTTAGTTAAGACAGACTTATACAAGATAGTTTCTGCACTATATCGCCCCTTGTGGTTGTCCAGAATGGTCTAAATTATCCAAGGCCACGGGAAACATGACTTGGATGTTTGCTTTAGGGTAGCTCCCTTGGAAAGCGGAAACACTCCGGAAGTCGTGGATCATTGGACTAGAAGCCTAAGGATGGTAGATGTCATTTAGGGGGGGGGGGGGGGTTTAGTACACTTCTTCCTCTCTAAATGTACGGCGATGTGTAGAGGGGTATTTTAGTTATTTCACCTGTAGATCGGAGACTTTGCGAATGCAGCATTGTCCTTGGGGTCAATATTTCCTTATGGTGATATTAGGAAATATTTAAAATGCAAAATACAGCTATTTATATAGCAGGGGTATTTTGGTCATTTTAGCAGCCAAGACGATGTGTCTTTTTGGTCTTCGGGATAGCCCGTAAGTCCTAACTATTTTTGGGTTGAGGAATTGGTCTTAGTTGAAGAGGATTTTATTTTATTTTGTTTTTTTTTTTATTTTATTTAGGAAGTCTAATTTATTATTGGACTGGAATAAAATAAATAAATAAATAAAATAGGAGTTGAGAGAAATTAATTATCTAGTTTATTTGGTTAATTAATTATTCAGGGCCTAGGTCCAGTATGAATAATTAAGAAATTAACCCTGGCTTAAACCTAGGGGAAATAATTAATGTTTAATTATTTATTGGGTTATTTATATAGGCCCAAGAAATAAATAATTAAAGATTAATTATTATGGTTCATTTGGGCTCATTAATTATTTATTGGGTTACTTATGTAAGCCCAGGAAATAAATAATTAATATTTATTATTTTGGGCCTTTTGGGTCCAAGAAAAATAATAAATATTTATCTGGCCCAATAGCTTGAACCTTAGGGTTTTTTCCAGATACGGTTAAGAGGAGTTTAGGGTTAGGCCAAACTGATTCTCAGGATAACATCCGGGTGTTTTGAAATCCTGGGGATATGTTTATCAGATAATGAGAGACCTGTTTTGGCTAACCAATAAAACTAGTCTTTGGTAGAAAATAAACCCGGATTTTCCCAAACACACAATAGCACTCACGTCTCTCTGTTGCTCTCTCACGTCACCTCCATCTGTGTTCTCTTCTTGTCTTCTTTTCTAACTAATAGCAACTGAACCAAGGAGTTTTGAGTCTATTCTTCTTCTCCATTGTGTTCACCAACTAGAGGTTAGGCTGAGGAATATCCCGAGAGCTGGAGAGCTAAGCGTTAATGCAAACAAGGCGAAGTCGAAGGCTAGCAGGTGTTCAACCGGAAGCTCCTTCAAGTGTGCAAAGCGAGGCGATTCCAACCGTTCAATCTGTTACTATGCAACCTAGGAGGGTTAAGGAACGCAAAGGTATGATCTTCACGCTGCCGCATGGCCTTTATGGCTCGCGTTTTATTTTTCTCCAATTTTTTTTACGTACAGAGCATGCTCCCCTGTTTTTCGTTTTCCCTCAATGTGGTATCAGAGCCATTGGTTTTGATCAATATAGGGGGCATGGTAGTTAATAAAAATGGAGAAGATGATTATACCGATGATCCTTCGCTGTTTTGGTATGGGATAGATGGTTTTGTAAGCTTCATAATGAAAGCATAGGAGCTCTCTGTTTTTTTTTTTTTTTTTTTTGCTTTAAAGTTTAATCGTGTGAACCCAATTTTAATGGGTATAGACGGTTGTGGTTATATTTTGGATGAGTTTTTATAAGTAAAAATGTCCAAAGAAGCCGAAATTATGAGCAAAATATGAAGAACAGAGGCTCTGCAAATTTTCGCGCGAAAAGGAAGAAAAACGACGAAGATGCACTGTTCATAAGCCGCCGCGTTAGAGCCGAGCCGAGCCGAGCTGCTTCTGTTCTGTGAGTGGAGCCGTGCTGCTGGAGCCGCGAAGCCGAGCCAATTGCGTGTGAATTGAAGCCGAATTCAATCTGATGTTGCAATTGAAATTCAATTGGCGCGCGGGTAATCGAGCGAGTTTGCGGGTCGGCAGCGGAGGGCACGCGGGCGCGGGGCGGCTCCACGGGTTGAAGCTGCAGGAGATTAGGTGCGGCTGGTGCACAGCGGCCGCGGTGGACCGCAGACCACGCAGGCGCGGATCCAGTGCGGCCGGTGCAGTAGACCGCCATTCAAAATTTTTAATTATTTTTTTTTCTTTTTCGTTTTGGGTCCCATACCAGGCAAAGTTAATTTTTTTGCAATATTTATATTCTTGAAATATATTTGCATGAGAAATATTAGTAAGGGATTTTATTATTAAATAAGATAATTAATTAATTAATTAATGTGTTTAATTCTATTATTTGGGCACTTATGTTTAAAAAATAGAAAAGCATGAAAACGTTTATTGTTTTCTAGCATGCTATTTTTTTTATGTACCTATGTGTGCTTTTTCTCAAAGACCAAAGTCTTTGGGAACTTTTTGTTTTGGCAAGGAAAAATATTTTTCTTTAAAAACTAAATGGTTATTTTAATTGGTACAAAAATTAATCCTTAAATATTTTCTCAAATGATTTAATCCTTGACATAGAAAATATATTGAATTTAGATATTTTTGTAAATTAAAATGGAGAGCCATTTTGTTTTGTTTTGGACTAGAAAAATGATTTTGTCAAATAAGCTTGAGACCAAAGTCTCTAGAAAGTTTTAATTGGAAAATTTTTGAAATCATTAAGTTTTAACTTAAATAAAATTAGTCCATGGAGGAAATCTCTCAAAGGATATAAGCCTTGACATAGAGATTTTATTGGATTTAGATATTTTATTTTCGAGTTAAGAAAAACTTAATGGAAATTTCAAAAGGATATTTTTCAGAAAATCATTATTTTAAAAGACTAAGTGGGAGAGGGGTTCCAACGGCCCCACGGCTTCCATCACGGTCCTCATTAGAGATCGTGGATCCCCTCGCGTCACCCTGAGAGTGAACCCGTATAGGATGGGGATACCATAAGGATCTAGATCTAATGGAAGGATGTAATTAATAACCCGGGGCACGTACTATAATCGGCCAGCCCACGTTGGAGGTTATAGTGCGAGGTATGTCCATAGGAAATGAGAGGAAACGGCCATCCCACGATGGAGTTATTCTCTAGACCATTACCTAGAAGGGAAATTAATTTGTGGTGGTTAATACACTTAACTTAGGAAACTGTTAATCTTCCCAAGAAGCTATGTCAGTTTTCCTAAGAGCCAAATTATTTTCAGTGCACAAATTTTATTTTGTTTTCACAAACTAAATTCTTTCTTTTATTTTCGATTTTCAGAAATGGTGGGAGGTTCTTTTAGTCAATTGGTCGTTATTCTCAGGGAGAATAAGTTAACGGGTCCAAACTATGTGGACTGGAAAAGGAACTTGGACATAATACTCACAGCGGATGAGTATAAGTATGTCCTTTACGAAACCTGCCCTGTTATCGGGGAAGGTTCCACCGCTGAAGAGCGAGAGGCTGAAAAGGCGTGGAAGAAAGCTGGCGAAATGGCACGGTGCTATATGTTAGCTTCCATGTCTAATGTGCTTCAGTCAAAACACGAGCACATGGCTTCTGCATATGACATAAGTCAATCATTGGCAACAATGTTCGCAGACAAGAGCCGGCCCGTAAGGCAGGAGGCTCTTCGAACTATTGTGAACACTAAGATGGCTGATGGAGCATCAGTTTGAGAGCATATGCTCAAGATGATTGCTGCTTTCGAGGAGGTAGAAATCTTAGGGGCTGTCATTGACCCCGAGAGCCAAGTGGACATGGTTCTCGAATCTCTATCGGGCTCTTTCACTCAGTTCAAATTAAACTATAACATGAACAAGTTGAACATGAGTTTAACTGAACTGATGAAGGAGCTCCAGATGACAGAGAAGGTCATGAAGCCGCAGTCTAAGGCCATGATTGCTAAGGCCTCTTCTTCAAGAACTGGGCCTAAGCCCAGAAAGTTCAAGAAGAAGAAGGGGAATGCAGCAACCCAGCCCAAGAACCAACCCAAGAACAAACTAAAGGGCAAGTGCTTCAAGTGTGGCAAGAAGGGACACTGGAAAAAGGAGTGTCCAGATCTTCAAACCAAGAAAAACCCCATAGGTAATGTTTACTATCTAGAGTCCATATCAATGGTAGGATCAACTTCCACTTGGATTGTTGATTCAGGAGCCACTGATCATATCTGTAACTCCTTGCAGGGGTTTAGGAAGATAAGAAGACTCAAGAAGGGCGAACATGGGCTTCGAGTGGGAAATGGAGCACAAGTCTAGGCCCTTGCAGTGGGAGAGCTGGATCTCATTTTTTATTGTAATAAGATAGTGGTTTTAAAGGATATTTTATATGTACCTGGTTTTCGTCAGAATTTTATTTCAGTTGCAAAACTTATTAATCAAGGATATTCTATATCTTTCCATTTTGGTATTTCTATCAGTAGAGATGGAGAAATTTTATATACTGGGCACATGTATGGAAATCTGTTCTTTTTAAACCCTATTAACAAACAATCAAATAACGCTCAGTCTGAACCTTTAACTAAGAAGAGAAAGACCAATATCAATGATTCATACCTTTGGCATCTAAGGTTGGGTCATATTAACTCAACCAGGATTCAGAGGCTAATCTATGATGGGCCTTTGGGCTCATTAAGATTGGAAAGTTGGCCTCAGTGTGAATCCTGCCTAATGAGAAAAATGACCAAGAGGTCTTTTACACCAAAGGCGGATAGAGCTAAGGAGGTATTAAGTCTTGTTCACACTGATGTGTGCGGTCCATTGTCTACACCAGCTAGGGGAGGTTTTGAATACTTCATCACGTTCACGGATGATTGTACGAGGTATGGTTACATTTACCTGATGAGACGCAAGTCTGACTCTTTTGACAAGTTCAAAGAGTTTAAGGCTAAAGTGGAGCGTCAGATAGGTAAATTAATCAAAACCATACGATCGGATCGTAGTGGAGAGTACCTCCTAGGTGAATTCAAGGACTACATGGTACATCATGGGATAGTATCCCAACTCTCTGCGCCGGGAACCCCCCAGCAGAACGGAGTAGATGAGAGAAGGAATAGGACGTTGATGGAAATGGTCCGAAGCATGATGTCTCATGCTACTCTTCCAGTATCCTTCTGGGGATATGCCCTGGAAACAGCGGCATATATTCTGAACTTGGTGCCTTCCAAGTCAGTACCTAGGACTCCCTATGAGATGTGGACTGGGCATAAGCCAAGTCTGAATCATCTCAGGATTTGGGGATGTCCATCTTATGTACTGATCAAGGGAGACAAGTTGGAACAAGATCAGAATTATGCTATTTTGTTGGGTATCCAAAAGGGACAAAAGGAGGCTACTTTTATCATCCTAAGGAGCAGAAGGTACTAGTTAGTACAAATGCTAGATACTTGGAAGATGATCAAAGTACTTCCACTAAAGGTTCAACGAGGTTGGAACTGCAGGAAAAGTTATCTATGGAATCGACTTCTTTTG
The DNA here is from genome assembly GCA_026120185.1 of Voacanga thouarsii. Taxonomy (NCBI): domain Eukaryota; kingdom Viridiplantae; phylum Streptophyta; class Magnoliopsida; order Gentianales; family Apocynaceae; genus Voacanga; species Voacanga thouarsii. The sequence continues at coordinate 2,759,196 of JANUWF010002024.1, read as the reverse complement.
ACCCGATTTTGGAACAAGAAGAGGCACAGCCTCAAGAGCCTGTGCAAATGGAGCCTCGTCGTAGTGGGAGAGTGTCTAGGGTTTCGGATAGATGGACTGGAGAAGCCTTTGAGCTGGTCTCCGACCATCAGGAACAAGACCCCGCTAGATACGAGGAGGCTATTGCTGATGCCGATGCAAATCTATGGCATGAAGCAATGAAAGCCGAGATTGAGTCTATGTACCTCAATCAGGTTTGGGATCTTGTAGCTTCACCTGAAGGGATAAAACCCATTGGGTGCAAGTGGGTATACAAGAGGAAGAGAGGAGCGGATGGGAAGGTTGAAACCTTCAAAGCTAGGCTTGTGGCGAAAGGGTATACTCAGAAAGAAGGTATCGATTATGAGGAAACCTTTTCCCCAGATAGCCATGCTTAAATCCATCCGCATCCTCCTTGTCATCGCCTGTCACTATGACTACGAGATATGGCAAATGGATGTCAAGACGGCATTCTTGAATGGCCATCTTAGCGAAGACATCTATATGTCCCAACCGGAAGGCTTCATTGCTGAAGGCCAGGAACAAATGGTTTGCAAGCTTAAGAAGTCCATTTATGGACTTAAGCAGGCATCAAGAGTATGGAACATTCGTTTTGATAAGACTGTAAAGTCTTATGGTTTTATTCAAAACGAAGATGAACCATGCGTGTATAGGAAACTTGAAGGCATTAATGTGGTTTTTCTTGTCCTGTATGTGGATGACATTCTACTCATTGGAAATGATGTAGGGACATTATCATCTACAAAGGTTTGGTTGTCTAGTCAATTCAGTATGAAGGACTTGGGAGAAGCCAGCTACATTCTCGGGATTAAGCTTATTAGAAATAGGAAGCGAAGAATGTTAGGACTATCCCAAGCGACATACATTGACAAGATGTTGGCCAAGTACAGCATGGACTCATGCAAGGGAGCTCTAATCCCTTGCAGACATGGGTTGTCATTTTCTTCGAAGGACTGTCTTAGGTCTCAAGAAGAAAAGGACAGAATGAGTAGGATTCCCTACGCTTCGGCTGTGGAAAGTCTCATGTACGCCATGCTGTGTACTAGGCTAGATATCTGCTTTGCCGTGGGCTTAGTTAGCAGATATTAGTCAAACCCAGGGGAGGTTCATTGGCAAGCTGTAAAGCATATTCTCAAGTACCTCAAGGGAACGAGAGATTATATCTTTGGTTTACAATGTCGATGATTTGGTTCCTATAGGATACACGGACTCGGACTTCCGAGCGAGATAAGGATGAGAGAAAATCCACTAGTGGATATGTCTTCACCTTGTGCGGAGGAGCAATTCATGGAGGAGTATTAAGCGAGTCTTGTATTGCGACTCAACCATGGAAGGCGAGTATGTGGCAGCTTCGGAGGCATCCAAGGAAGCGATGCGGCTCCGGAAGTTTCTTTCAGAACTTGGAGTCGTACCACATATGGACAGGCCGATTGTGATGTATTGCGACAACACTAGAGCAGTATCGCAATCTAAGGAGCCTCGGAACCACAAGAAGGGAAACACATCGAGAGGAAGTACCACCGATCCGGGATTTCATCCGAGAGACGGGAAGTCGTGGTGGAGCATATTACCTCAGATAACAATCTAGCAGATCCATTCACCAAGCCTTTGGCTGAGAGAGTCTTCAAGAGACACTTAGACGCCATAGGGGTGGGCACCTATGGACTAACCTAGTCTTAGAGTGCAAGTGGGAGATTGTTGGATTGTATGCCCTCTTAGACTAGGTTTCTGATGTAAAATCGAATATTTTAATAAAAGAATTTATTTTCAGAAATTGTTTGTGAATTTATTTTTTGTTTGTGCATGATTTTCGTTTGGAACAGACCCATTGTGTTTAAATAAGTGATCCATGTGAATGGTGATCTTTCACAGTAAGGTATGGATCATGGGTTATTTAACACATAAACATTTGTTCTTAGCCTATTGATGAGACTGGGAACCTCATCATGTTTAGGTTATTATGTTATGAATTCCAAATGGGGAATGGCTTACCTTTAGCCAGTGAGTAGTCCACTCACTTCATAACATAAGCGTATTTCGAATACGTAGAACAGGACCTGTAGTAGTGGTTTCTCAAAGTATTATATGGTAGAAACCTAGACTACTATCGCTACAGCGTGGACTAGTACTCTACGACTTGAGTATGGGTTGGTGGTCTGGCGAAGCTGGAAGCATATACTTTGATTTGCTATAGTTGAGGTTCTATCGTAGGGCCAATATACTTGCATGTTGGGTATGTGTGACTAGTTAGTTAAGACAGACTTATACAAGATAGTTTCTGCACTATATCGCCCCTTGTGGTTGTCCGAATGGTCTAAATTATCCAAGGCCCTGGGAAACATGACTTGGATGTTTGCTTTAGGGTAGCTCCCTTGGAAAGCGGAAACACTCCAGGAAGTCGTGGATCATTGGACTAGAAGCCTAAGGATGGTAGATGTCATTTAGGGGGGTGTTAGTACACTTCTTCCTCTCTAAATGTACGGCGATGTGTAGAGGGGTATTTTAGTCATTTCACCTGTAGATCGGAGACTTTGCGAATGCAGCATTGTCCTTGGGGTCAATATTTCCTTATGGTGATATTAGGAAATATTTAAAATGCAAAATACAGCTATTTATATAGCAGGGGTATTTTGGTCATTTTAGCAGCCAAGGCGATGTGTCTTTTTGGTCCTCGGGATAGCCCGTAAGTCCTAACTATTTTTGGGTTGAGGAATTGGTCTCAGTTGAAGAGGATTTTATTTTATTTTGTTTTGTTTTATTTTATTCAGGAAGTTTAATTTATTATTGGACTGGAATAAAATAAATAAATAAATAAATAAATAAAATAGGAGTTGAGAGAAATTAATTATCTAGTTTATTTGGTTAATTAATTATTCAGGGCCTAGGTCCAGTATGAATAATTAAGAAATTAACTTGGGCTTAAACTAGGGGAAATAATTAATGTTTAATTATTTATTGGGTTATTTATATAGGCCCAAGAAATAAATAATTAAATATTAATTATTATGGTTCATTTGGGCTCATTAATTATTTATTGGGTTACTTATGTAAGCCCAGGAAATAAATAATTAATATTTATTATTTTAGGCCTTTTGGGTCCAAGAAAAATAATAAATATTTATCTGGCCCAATAGCTTGGACCTTAGGGTTTTTTCCAGATATGGTTAAGAGGAGTTTAGGGTTAGGCCAAACTGATTTTCAGGATAACATTCGAGTGTTTTGAAATCCCGGGAATATGTTTATCAGATAATGAGAGACCTGTTTTGGCTAACCAATAAAACTAGTCTCTGGTAGAAAATAAACCTGGATTTTCCCAAACACACAATAGCACTCACGTCTCTCTCTTGCTCTCTCACGTCACCTCCATCTGTGTTCTCTTCTTGTCTTCTTTACTAACTGATAGCAACTGAACCAAGGAGTTTTGAGTCCATTCTTTTTCTCCATTATGTTCACCAACTAGAGGTTAGGCTGAGGAATATCCCGAGAGTTGGAGAGCTAAGCGTTAATGTAAACAAGGCGAAGTCGAAGGCTAGCGGGTGTTCAACTGGAAGCTCCTTCAAGTGTGCAAAGCGAGGTGATTCCAACCGTTCAATCTGCTCCTACGCAACCTAGGAGGGTTAAGGAACGCAAAGGTATGATCTTCACACTTCCGCATGGCCTTTATGGCTCGCGTTTTATTTTTCTCCAATTTTTTTTATGTACAGAGCATGTTCCCCTGTTTTTCGTTTTCCCTCAAATGCCTTTTACAGTTCTTGGATTAATTTTCTGCTTTGATAGCAAAGATTTCGAAGTGGCCTTGAGGCAATTATATCTATCCTCTTGCTCATTTTTGTTTATGGAATTAAAATATTATAAAATATGCTCAAAATTTTTATGCTTAAACAAATTGGTTACTTTTTGTTTTAAGTGAAATTCCTAGCTGATTTTCACAGAAGAAGAAACACACATTCCTTTTTAAGTGCACCTTTTAGTGATGTATAGCTATCCATGTATCAACAAATTTTCATGTTGCTTGCTGCTATATATATGTTTCAACTATTGGAAAAATGTGTACTTCATATGGCTTGCATATTGGGAAAATATTTTTATACATATTTCTGCAATATTTCGGTCCCATGCCTTTTCATTTTCTTGATGAAAATCCCTTGTTCAAAGTTTTATATCAAACTCTACCAAAAAGTTTGGGCAGAGATCTAAGTAAATGTTGCTTTAGCAGGAGGGCCACTAAAGGATTCTCAAGTATGCTTGCACAAATTTGCACACTGCAAATCCTACATTAATGTGGATCCATAACCATACTCCTTATTTATTTTTTTATTAATGGATTTAAAATTTTAAACTGTGAACATCTGTGACCTAACATCTTTGCTAAAGACAAAAAATGTTTCTTTTGAATATTCCACTAGGACCCTCCATGTGATCCCTCTTTAGCAAAGTACAAATGATATATTCATTACCCAATAAAGTGTTGTGGATGGTCAAAGGACTTAACCAGTTGTTCTTCACGGTATCTCATCTCCTGTAACCCATTGAAGAATAGTTCAAATTATTTCTATTATCATTTACAGATTTGATGTTTTAAGAGTCTTCTAGGTTATTGTACTTGGTGATTGGTTATTTGGCTAAATGTTTAGGTGGGTTTAAGATATTTCATTTGCTTATTTAGAGAGATTTTATATTATTATCTCTTCATCCCTCTCTTATTGAAATTTTATGACTGGTTATACATGTAGACTCTATGCTTGGGCTTCCATTTTCATGATGCTCGTGTTGTGTTCTGATTTGGGTTTCTCTTTGTGAGAATTATATGTTTGTGGATATAATTTAGTTGGTACTACCTAATCAACAAACAACCGAGGCAAAAGCTTCTAACAGTCCATAAACGTTCTTTTTGGCAATATAAGCAGATCCAGTCGACATAAAGATAGATATGAAAATGATGGTGAACTTTATCAGGATAATAGATTTGGTCTCTTTAATGGGTTAGTTGTGTTACATATTGTGGTTGATATTTGTCGTGCTAAACAAAGGCATGTTCCACCCATGGCTGTCCTTTGATCTCAAAGACAAAATACCCTTTACCCTTGGATATTGAACGTCTTGTTTCAAGCATTAACTACAAAATACCCTCTACCATTGGGTGTGAATTATAGCTTTGAAAATTGTTACTCATTGATTACCAAAATTTTAAATTTGTCTAACTTAAATGTGTGCAATTTATAATGACAGGTTCGTAGGGCTTGAGACGAATGTGATTAAGGGGACAAATGGTACTAAGGAGATACGTTGCTACAAGTTATTTTGATACTACATATGAAGAAAGTATATCAAATCATTTGGCTAAATGGAAGTACATTTAGATATTAATGGATTTTTGTCTTAATGGATACAGTGGGATTTTATTATGGATTATATAGTTTTGATGACTTCCTCAATGTATATATACATAGTACTATATTTCCTATTATATGCAAACATTTTATTTTGGCTTTAATGTGATTTTATATTATGTTAAAAGTTTTAAATTTATTTTATTATTTTAGGTAATTTATACATGCAAGAACTGAAATATCATAAAAATGCAGTGACACATTAAAAGTGTCATTATATGTAACATTGTAACATTTTACGTTCAAAGATTTAAACATATTCATCGCGTGATAGAAATTTAAAAATGTTGTTATATTAAGTTTAAACATGTATTAGTGTCATAACAAATAATAATGACAGTATAAATTATCACGAAAGCTAATAAATTATAATATAATTTAAAATTGTCAAAAGTTATTATGACATTATTAAATGTTTATGTAGATTGAATTTGACCGTTGGCAAGTATTTATATAACACAACAAAATATTATGTGAAGAGTTTTGCCTGATAGTTATAAATGTCATTACAGATTTTAGTTATTATAAACTTTAAAATGTTAACATATGATTTGAATTTTGGCAGTTACTAAACCCTTTTATAGCATGACAAAATGTTGTAAGAAGATGTTTGATATAACAGTTACAAATGTTACAATAGGTGTACCTAATATGACATTTGTTAACATCTTTAGTGACTATAGCAACGACGTTTTAGAGAACATTTCACGTAAATGTCACAAAATTCGAAATGTCATAACAGACTTTTATTATAATATTTTCTCTTGTCACAACAGAACATTTTTCTAGTAGTATCCTTTTCTCCCAAAGACCTTCATGTTTTGAGTTATATAGAGCTATTGGTTATGTTTTGCCGATATTATATTTTCTCCACAGGGAAAATTCTTGGAAAGAAATGTGTAAAATCTGCATGGTGAAGTTTTAAGCCCAAAATGCTTGCAAACATTTCAATTCAAAAGAATAGTGGGAATTAATTTTATATTTCTAAACCCTAAATCCTTATTCTTGTCAATAAAAACGTTCTGTCTAAACAAAAATACCAACCTTTCAAAAAACAAAAAAAAAAAAAAAAAGGGGGGGTGGGGGGGGGGGGAGTTAGGCATAAATCCTAACCTAAGTATTAAAATAATTAAAAAATGACAGAGCAAAAATAAGAGCCAATGGCCTATGAAAGATTACATAGAAAACCTTTCACTTCTTATCCAGACTAATATTCTTCTTGCTTTTCCTAGACCGAATAGGAGTAAAATCATCAAAAACAAGAATAGAGTTGCGCAAATCCTTAGGTGACGAATAAGGAAAAGCCTTATTTTGCTTACCATATGAGCTGCTTTTGTTTCCTTAAAAGTGTAATGCGTTGCTGAAAATCTATTTCAAATTCTAGCCTAATGCTTCTTGGAGATGTATCAATTAGATAAGTCTTTGCAGGTTTATCTATATCTGAAGATCTCAAACCAATATGAACATCATCCTTTACTTGGGAGTCGAGATGTTTATTGTCCGAAATCCGATTAAGTATATATCATTATCATTAAGCTGGCTATTAATCTGAGAACTCTTTGTTGCGGCCTTCATAAGATTAACAATGTAGAAAATTTGAGTAAGATGCCCATCATCTCCGGCCAAGTCCACTAATCTCCCTTGTGTCGAAGAGCCTCCAGAAATCATTGGCCTTATAGGAGAAAGACTATCCCCAATCTGTCCATCTCCATTTAGGACTGGAATAATTATGTCCGGATGTCCAAATCATCAAGATTTGCTTCATTATTCTCAAAATTATGAGTCTCCTCAATTTGTGCTCTACTTGCACCTCAAGATGTAATCCTCTCAAGTATCTAATTCGACTGAGCCTCTGCTGCCCAACAGGTATCTCTACATGCGCCATTTTTTCAGGATTGTTTCTGCAATGCCGCTCCAGATGCTGATACCTCAAGAGAAAATTTTCTGGTTTGCTGCTGCATTAGGGATTGGAGATTGATCCTGTACTCGTGCTGCTACTACAGCACAAAAATTCCGATAGACTATTGCTGCCTCGGTAGTCTGCCCCTTATTATACTACACTATCTCAGAACTCAGATTCTGCAGTCCTTCGTCAGAAGTTCGAACATCAATAGACGGAATTACAGCTATAACAATATCCAAAGTCAGTCGTATAGAGTTTGCTGCAACTTTAGAAGGCTTTTTCGGAGTACAACGAATATTAGTCTTCGGTAATATCCCAGATTGTCGATTTGAAACACCAACAACATCAGCCTCCTTCTCCTTTGTCTGTGGTTGAGAGAATTTACGTTGAGAACCGTTATGACCAGTCTTATGACAATTTTTACAGTAGCGAGGCATATCTTCATAATAAATGTATTGAGGGGGGGAACTTGTTTTCTGTGCCAATACCAATACTATTTGGTTTTGATTTCAAGAAATCAAGTTCAAGATAAACTCTAGCTATGCTAGGACGAGAAAGAGAGATATTAGCAGCATTCAATTTAAGTGCTTACCAGTAGCTGGTGCAATTGGAAAAAGAGCTGCCTTTTGGAAAAAGTGTATAGGTAGATTGACGAGCAAAATCCAAACTGTAACAATTGAGGGTTCCACTTCAAATTCTCATGGTGAAGCCTGACAAACACCAAACTCACTTCATCCAAAGTCATACAAAATCATCTTCCATGGTTAAATGAATAAGAATATGGCTAGGATCAAGCCATCCCATTGAAACATTACCTTGAAGCCCAATTATTAGAAAATCTTTTCTGAGCAACTCCATGGATGGACGATTATTAGAAAACTTCCCTACTAAAGTAAACCAATAGGGAGCGACCAGGGATGCAATTTCAGGCTGCAAATAAATAAATAAAACCGACTCTCAATTGAAAGAGAAAAGAGGCTTAATCAATGCAGTAGACCAAGAGGAAAGAAAATAGAGCGGCAAAAGAGTATGCTTCGCAGCTTATATTCGGCTGAGGAATATCACATGGACGCAAAGTCACCATGAAACCCTAGGATCAACCTCAGGGCTGAAAAAGAAGGGAGAAGAAGGGGGCAACCTACGTCTTCCATAATCTAATACTCCCTCCATCCACAAATAACTATCCTCATTGTAAAAACTACGCATATTAAAAAATTGGAGAATTCTATAGTAAAAATGAGTAAAATATTTGTTATACCCTTTGTAGTATTTTTATTACTCCCACCACTCCATTAATTGTCGCTCTCTCCTCACCCATTCCCATCGTCTCTCTCTTCCCACCTTCTGTTTAAGACACCTTTTGTCCTAATATTTTACTCCAAAGCTTCTCTTGAAATTTATTTTCCTCCAAAGCTTCAATAGGAAACTTATTCAAGTAAAAAATTTGTAGCTGTTTTTTCTTTTTCCACCGTCTGAATTGGATTAGGATTAACTAATCCACTGTCCAAGTCTACGAGAATTTTTCCAACTTCTTCCTCGGCCATTTTTTTGTTTTTTTTTTTTTGTTTTTTTTTTTTGGAGTTGAAATGCCGATCTAAGATAAAAAAGAATTTTGTTTAGAAATCAAAAAAAAAAAAAAAAAGTTAAATGAATGAAAAGTAAGCTACCTGTCAGAATAGAGGAAAGATGCTATCTGGGCTACTGGCAAAAAACAAACAAAGAAATCCAAGGTGAGCTATTGGTAGTAAAATATAAAATAAAATAAAATAAAAACAAACAAAGAAGCTCACGCTAGAAAGGAACAAACGAAAGAAATGACAAAAAGAATAAAGAAGCTACCTGCGATGGATTGGAAGAAAGGAAAAATCAATTCAGTAAAATGTTTGAGTACGGTCATTATATAGAGAGAAAATTGAGAGTATAATTAAATTATACTTTGACTATTTTTATAGGATAACGTAATTTCATTATTGATTAAAATAATTTTAATATGAGTAATTGTAATATTAATTAATTGATAAAAAACTGTGCTAAGGGTAAAATTAGAAAAAAATAATTAAGTACAACATACATTTAGAAAGTGGACAGTTATTTTTGAATAAACAAAAAAAATAATAAGAACAGTTATTTGTGGACGGAGGGAGTAATTTCCAACAACAATGCCGGTCTTCTTTTATTGATTTACTAGGTAAGGGATCCGAGCCTTGTTCGGGGTGATTTTTTTTTTTCGTATATTTTAATTATTTGGTTTATTATAAATAGTTTTTAAATTTTTTGATTATTTTTTTAATAAAATTTTTTATAAAGTAAACTACTTCAGAAATCAGAACTTAGTTAAATATATTAATATTTTTTTTCAAATTAATATTTAAAATCAACTCAAATCCAAAACAATTATCAAACACCCAATTCACTGCAAACTATTATTTTATTAATGTAAAATAAATTAATTTTCATGACTTATGAATCAAACGTATTTAATATTCACTATATAATTTTTATATGATTTAAATTTATTGATCCTTATTTTATACTTAATTTCAATAAAAATATTTTTTGTTGAATTCTAAAATTAGGAGGATATATATGTAGCTGTTGTTGGGTTCTATATTTGTCAAATGCTTTCTTAATTGAATTGGTCAAATGGTTTTTTTTTTTTTTTTGCCAAAAAGGCATCTGATCTCTCCACGTGCACTACAAGAAAACAAGATATTAGTGATGGCTATTCCCATTGCTACATCGTCGCCAACTAATTTTAGTGACGGTCTAACGCCAGGCACAGCGGTAACTGAAATCCCAGCCCCTAAATAAAATATTTGCGACTGGATGGAAAAGCCGACGGAAGTAGAAACGGCTTTGCGACAGAACATCACCAGACCAGCAATCGGTCAAAACTCATATAAGAGATGGAATAACAATAGTAAAAAAGAATATTGAAATCATGTTAATTATAAATTTATTTACACTGTCAACAAACTATCTCTAAAGTTGCAACGGTTTGCCGAGGTTTAATTATCACTGTCGCTAAACCGTCGCCATATTGGCAATGTTTAGCAATGGATTAATTTTGAATTCTATAATATTGACAATATCAAGCCGTCGCTACGCCCTCGCATTCGTAGAGACGATTTGAACTCTAGGTAGGTTGCTACAGTTTAGCAACGATTATAGACAGTTAAAATAAAAGCTTTATTGCAGTAGGGATGCCATCGCTAATTATTGGTGTAGCTAAACCATTGCTAATGTTTTTCCATATTTCAAAGCCCATTTTTGTATTTATCTTGAATCCCCTGTATCATATATCAAACAATATATACCACACAAATGCTCCATCACAATAAAATGTAAACTGTTCTTATTAAAATGCAAAAAATAAATAATCATCTCAATAATAGAAAATACATTTATTAAACGCAAATGTATAATGTGAAGTAAATGTAATATAGACGATAACGTCTTTAATAAAATCCTACACTACAGAAGCAGTGGTGCAAGCTGATGGAGGTGGGGGAGGAGAAGGAAGGCCAGAATGCCTCGAATGATGGGGATTTGGTGGCGAAATAAAGCTGCCTCCCATCTCGTCTGCACCATCGTCTTCCTGAATTGGCAGAAACGGTGGAAGCACTATCTCCAACTTTTGTGACATCAAACTCATAAATCCATTAAAGTGATACTGTATATGATCTACCTTCTTCTCGAAATCCTTCTTCAACTCATCTCTCATAGCATGCACCTTCTCATCAACCCTCCTCTCTACTATGTCCTCTATGTCAGTAGGTGTAGAGGGTGTGGATGGCAAGGAACCCTGGTCGAGCTATTGTCTAACTCACGAAGCCTCAAAACCCAGTCCAAACACGCGTCCTCTATTGTACCCGTTGCCGCCTTGAGAAATAGTGATATCTCGTCGAGGACGATTGAAAACGTAACACTAGTAGATGAGGAGGAAGATGCCTGAGTAAGACACTCCCTCTCAGCTGTCACGTCCTCCTGAAATTCAATCAACAGTATTTTATTTAGTAAAATGTAAATTATCAAAAAGTAATTTAAAGTACTAAAAATTATTAATAATTACCAATATCTTGTGAGAGCACTCGCTGACATTTTGTTCCTGTCTAGCCCCACCTTGAAATGTGTGCAGCCTCTTGTACCACTCGATATGGCTAAAGCCATCATCTATCTTCTGCCACTACAATTTAAATTTTAATTCATAAGAATAGTGTCCCAAAAAATTAATTGTAAGATGTAAAATTTCAAAATGTGTAAATAATCGATTTAATTTACCATACACTCCTCGTGAACTGTAAATGACACTGAGCCTCTAGTATGAGTAGAGGTGCCCTGACCCCTGTTCCTCTGAGCAGTGGAGGAAACTTGTTGAAACTCCTGTGTTGCCCAGTGCTGTTGCATCACCTCCCAGTGCCAAGAGTCAATCCAGGAGGGAGTCTGGCCAACTGGGGTCGTCCTCCGCATCCTCGAGAGGGTGTCGGAAAAGCGGGTCCAAAACTTATGCTCCCAACTGGACCAAATCTTTGCACTATGCTCATCAGCCCAACGAAATAGTTTCTACAAAAAAGAAAATTTTAATACATATATCCAAGTTATTAGTTGAAAACAAATGGTTAAATATATATATATATATATATATATATATATATATGAAGGGAAAAAAAGTAATGTAGAATAATTTATATAATACTTAGTAACTTACCTCAAACTCACCAAACCAGACATTCTTCACCCTTATCGGGACATCAGCATATGTTGTGTAAGGCCCTTTGAAGTACCTCTGGAAAATGGATGTGATCTCCAATACACATCTGTCAGAACCAGAAAATCTTCAAAAGTCAAAACACTTAGTAGCAATTGGATTCATTTAATATTCGAGGAGCAACATAAGACTATGAACAACTCGTCCCCTCGTGGTATAATCAATGGTTGGGGATCCTGTACCTGTGATCTAGGATGATGCGATGCTAAGGACGAAGGAAGTGCAAAGGACTCTCTGTCTTGCTCGGTAGGTGGAATCCAAGGAGTATGTGTGGGTGAGGGCGTTCGGTCTCGTAACCGAATACGCCATGAGTCATCAGTAAACATCTGATCTCTAGAAGACATATCTAGGTAGAAGAAGGAAATTGTTACAATTTTGTATTGTGGTATAAAGAAATTAGTAACATATTCTAATACTTAAAAAGTTAAAAAAGTTTATAGCTTGTTCTCCAGAGAATAATAAGTAAATAAGATGACAAAAACACGTTAAAAAATACTAAGTATTTAGCCTGTACTATTCACTTGGGTCGTTATCTGAACTGTACTCCTTCGAATCAACTTCTATCTTAGAATCTGTCTCCCAATTACCTTCGTCATCATCCTCATCGTCGCGCAAGTCTTGATCTCGATCTAATATCTCTTCCCGAATACCCGACATCTCATTTATGCCTTCCGCATATATTAGGGGCCCAAGATCAACCACCAAAGATATAGTCATTGCAGCAATATTGTCATCAACTTCTTCTTGATAAGCCTTGTCAACAATACGTGCATTAAACACTTGGCGTGCTTTAGTTTTGCAGACTGCCATCCATTCAGATTTCTGCCTTTTAGATAAAGGATATGTAGCGAAGTATACTTGATGTGCTTGCTATGCCAATACAAAAGGGTCATATTTAGGATAACTCCATTTTTGGTTAATATTAACTAACTTATATTGAGGCTGTACCCTCAACCCCTAATTTGATGTAATGTTAAACCAAACTTAAAAAGCACAACTTTCTAGATTTGTAGACCAAGAAATTGAAGTTCAAGAACTTCTATTAAGACCCCATAAAAATTAACACTATCATGCTCATTCTTGGCGCCTTTAACACAAACTCCGTGATTGACACTTTTTCTATATTCTACATGGTCACTCATGTTAAATCGATAACCATTAATTATGTATCCTTGAAACGATTTCACCTCTCTAGATGGTCCCCTACAAAAGGTATTGCAAACATTTGTTTTCCACTTTATTAATTGGGTCATGCACCTACAAGAAAGTTGTATTTCATAAGTTCTCATTAAATTCACAGTAACTGACAATCGAAACCTTTAAGATCTCACATAATCTTTGAACCATCCAGCAAATTCGTTCTCGATCCTTCTCTCAACATCCAACTCTGTAACACCTATATGATGGGAGCGTAACATTACAGAAAAATCCTAACATATAGTTGAACCTCATCGCAGTTCATCAAAATGTAATTTGTGGCAGCATAGAATTCCTCGGATATCAAGAATCGAGTTTGTTTATTCCCAAATGCCCTTCTTGCAACATTGCATATTGAGAGCAAAAATTGTTCATGCATGAAAGGTCCTAAATTAGTCATTTTTTTTCTAGTTATTTGAGGCTATTTTGTGATACATTATGTTCAATAACTAGTCATATTCCTTCATATTTGAGACTTTACCCTTGAAAATGTATTTTGTGTATTATTTCAGATTTTAGGGGTAAAACAAGGTAAAAGTGTCGTAAAACAGAACAAAGGCAGTGTCGGACAGGCCAAAGGAACCAGCGCCGGCCACGTGCTGCTTACACGCATTTCGAGGCAATGAAAAGTTGTTGAAACAAGACCGGAACAGAACCAAACCGGCACTAACTCTAGTAGCCAAGGCGGCGCTTGCTGTACTCTGGAAAATGTTGCATGGAAATTAAGAAAAAATTTGCGAACGGCTGAAGAAACAAAACACAACCGGTGTTAACTCCATCAGCCAAGGTGGCACCGACTGTGCCCTAAGGATAAGGCGGAGCTTTGATTTTTGCACGCGATTTTTGGTAATCTACAGACTCTTAGTATCTTCCTACTTCTACTCGATCAAGAACCTTACACCAATGAGTTGAGGCACTTCCTAAGCATATAAATAGATGGAAAACACAAGAGAATAGGGGAAATTCATAGATCATCATATAAAATCACTCGAATCAATGAGAAATTCCACCAAATCAAGGAGGGTTATGCAAGAAGGTCTACAAAGGAAGAAGAAGAAGCTTGTCTATGAGTGCTTTCTTTTACTTTTGCTTTCTTTTTCTTGAATAATGATGTATTAATTGTTTTATTATAATTTGACATTGTTTTAGGTATTCATGATTTTTTGAGTTATTTGATCTTTTGATTAATTGATTGTTATTCTTAGTATTTAATTACTTGTGCTAATTACGAGATTAATTGATTGTTTCTTTCCATTCACTTGTTAGGAAAAGGGGTTGATGGTGGTTCAATTCATTGATTTCATATTTATTGTCTCTTAACTTGATTGGAAAAGGAATTAATTGCTAAGAACTAGGTAATTAAAGGTTAATTGATGTCTGTCAGGAATGGATTCATTGGTTAATTTCATGTTTTAAGTTTGCCAGGATATGGAAATTTAATCAAAGATTGTGTGTAATGCATCTTTTAGTGAATCCGTTGAAACAGGAATGTGATACTAATTTATCTAGAAGGTAGTGATTTTATGGATTGGAAAAGAAGTGAGTCTATATTAATCCTTCATGATGCCAAAAAAATAATAAGTTATGATAATGGTTAAATGCTTTAAGATCATATTTGTCAAAATAATGGTTTGAGTTACATAATTCTCCATCCTTGACATACATGTATTATTTTATTTTACTTTATTTTATTTTTGTTTCTTTTTCACTTTATTGAGTCGGTTAAACAATGAAAGAAAAATGATTAATGCATACTTGTTCCTTGAGGATAGATACTCATTTGAACATTATACTATGTTAATGATGAGTACACTTGCTCATATGTGTAATTTGGGGTTAACGTTTTAATTTAAACTTGATTGGGAATGTTCTTAGTTTTTATATGATTTTTTTTATACCTAAATAAATATGCATCAAGTTTTTGGCGCCGTTGCCAGGGAACAATATCATGAAAGCTTAGATTTTGTTAATTTAGCCATGTAAATATGTAAATATGTACAATTGTTCTTTTCGCAAAAAGGTGATATCTTTTGTATCTTGTGTATCTTTGTATATCCTTGTAATCTAATTGGGTAACTTTGACTAATGTTAGATTCTTTTAATTTCGTTTTAATCATGAATTCCGTTATCTAACTAGCTTCTATCTTTAGGTGAAATGGTGAATTGGAACCAGAGGAGGTTTAACGAGGGGCAATACCCCCATTACTCTTATAAGATAATACTTACATCACCAGAATCAACAGAGCTAGAAACCGTGATTGGAAAATTTGTCGTCCATGTCACGAGACGCTTCAAAGAAATAGATTCCACATTTGAGAACTTCGAGGCAATGATCCACAATATGGAATGACAAATCTGATTTTTGACTGACATGTTAATAAAATTCCACTAACTGACACAAATAGGTAAAGAGGAAATAACTGTTGTCACACTGCGGAGTGGAAAAGAGTTGCCAGACATTGCAGATCGCAACCGGTGCCAACTAGAGGACGAGAACCAACGCCGGCTGTCCTATACCTCCGAAAATCAACAAGCCAACATAGAACTGACGCCGGTCGAAACATTACAACCGGCCCCAGCTACACTCTACCCATCTCCTGAAAATCCTACTAGAAATTCTCCTTTCCAGCCTACAATTCAATATTCTACTCGTCTACACAAAGCCCAAAAAGATGCTCAATTTGACAAATTCCTTGAGATATTCAAACAACTGCACATAAACATCCCACTCAATAAAGCTTTAATCCACATGCCCAAATATGCCAAATTTCTCAAAAGCATGCTCATAAACAAAAAACGATTGGAAGAATTGTCCATAGTAGTACTAACTGAAAAATGCTCAGCCATATTGCAGGACAACCAAAATTTGTCACACAAAGAGAATGATCCAGGGAGTTTTCTTTACCCCATGTTTAATTGGTACTCTTAATTTTTGTAATGCATTAGCTGATTTAGGTTCTAGCATCAATTTATTGCCGTACAAAATATTAAAAAAGTTAGGCCTAAGAGAACCCCAACCCACTAGGATGAGTATTCAACTTGCAGATAGATCTATCAAATATCCTATGGGTATAATAGAAGACGTACTGGTAAAAGTTGATAAATTCATATTTTCGATGGATTTTGTTATTCTTGACATGGATGAAGATTCCAAAATTCCCTTAATCTTAGGTAGACTCTTCCTAGCTACAACAAAAGCATTAATTGATGTTTATGGGGGAAGGTTAACACTTAGGGTTGGGGATGAGAAAGTGGTCATTCAGATCCACAAAAGCATGCAACACCCTTTATCTTCTGATGATTCTTGCTTAAGTATTGATATTCTTAACGAACCTATTTTGGAGTTTATGCAAGAATTATTGGAAGCAAAGTTGGTGGAAACTTCAGTAGCATATTTGGAAGACTCTAATAATGAGGTAGGAATGAAGTGTCTTGAAAAAATTGAGAAAAACAGTTTGGGGAGAATGAAATTGTCCATAGAAGAGCCTCCAAAATTGGATCTAAAAGACTTATCCAAGCACTTGGAATATGTGTTCTTAGCTAAAGGACATAAATTACCTATTATCATTGCCAAAGATCTCACTAAAGAGCAAAAGACCAAATTGGTAAGTATGTTGGAGAAATATAAGGGAGTTATAGCATGGAAGATCACTGATATAAAGGGAATTAGTCCATCCTTTTGCACTTACAAGATTTTGATGGAAGAAGGTGCAAAGCCCGTAGTGCAAGCCCAACGTAGGTTAAACCCATATATGAGTAAAGTGGTAAAAGGTGAGGTCATTAAGCTTCTAGATTTAGGTATCATTTATCCTATTTCTGATAGTATTTGGGTGAGTCCTACGCAGGTGGTACTAAAGAAAGGAGGAATGACGGTAAGCGCCAAAGATAAAAATGAGTTAGTCCCTATGAGATTGGTCACGGACTGGAGGTTTTGCATTAACTATAGGATGTTAAACAAGGCCACTAGGAAAGATCACTTTCCTCTTCCTTTTATTGACCAAATGTTGAAAAGGTTAACCGGACATGAATACTATTGTTTCTTGGATGAATTTTCTGACTACCTACAAATCCCTTCCTGAGGACCAAGAGAAAACTACTTTTACATGTCCATATGGTACTTTTGCATATCATCGAATACCGATTGGTCTTTGCAATGGCCCCGAAACATTCCAAAGATGCATGACTGCTATATTTGAAGGGCTCGTGGGGGACATCATGGAGGTATTTATGGATGATTTCTCCGGTTTTTGGTGATTCATTTAACTTGTGTTTATCTAATCTTGAAAAAGTACTAGCAAGATGTGAAGAGACTAATCTCATGCTTAACTGGAAAAAATGTCACTTTATGATGCAAGAAGGTATTATGTTAGGGCATAAAATTTCAAGGAATGGTATAAAAGTGGATAGAGCAAAAATTGAATCAATTAAGAAGCTGCCTTCTCTTACTTCTGTGAAAGCTATAAGAAGCTTTCTTGGTCATGTGAGTTTTTACAGGAGGTTTATCTTGGACTTCTCAAAAATTTCCAAACCTCTTACCTCTTTATTTGAAAAGGATGTTGTGTTTAATTTTGATGAAAAATGTCTCAAGGCGTTTACCTTGCTTAAGGAGAAATTGATCAATTCACCCATTTTGATTGCACCTGATTGATCTCTTTCATTTGAACTAATGTGTGATGCTAGTGATTTTGCAGTAGGTGCAGTACTTGGACAAAAGAGGAACAAGCACTTCCAACCTATATACTATGCAAGCAAGACTTTGACAGATGTTCAAGAAAATTACACAGCAACGAAGAAAGAATTGCTTGCCATAGTGTTTTCTTTTAATAAATTTCGTGCTTATTTTATTTTGTCCAAAGTCATTGTTTATACGAACCATTCTGCCCTAAAATACCTACTAACCAAATATGATTCTAAACCAAGATTGATAAGATGGGTAATATTATTGCAGGAATTTGATTTGGAAATTAGGGATAAAAAATGTGTTGAAAACCTGGCTGCAGATCACTTGTCAAGGCTGGATAATCCCAATTTGGAATCATTAGTAGAGGAGGACATCCATGACACCTTTTTGGATGAACAACTCTTGCTCATAGAATGTGAGATTCCAAATACCTCTTGGTTCGCAAACTTTGCTAATTACTTGGTTGCAAGAATTCTCCCAAAATGTCTCACGATGCAACAAAAGAAGAAATTTCTCTCTGAAGTAAGGCATTACTTTTGGGAAGACCCATACCTATTTAAATATTGTGCGGACCAAATCATTAGAAGATGTGTGGACTCTAAGAAAGGAAATGATATTCTTAGACATTACCATGAAGGACTTGTTGGAGGCCATTACCAAGCTAACAATAATGTACAAAAGGTGATAGAGTTTGGATTCTATTGGCCCACATTGTTCAAAGATACCCACAAGTTTGTTCAAAGTTGTGATAGGTGCCAACATACAGGTAATATTTCTAAGTCTAGTGAGATGCCGTTACAAGTTTTTCAGCCTTGCGAATTATTTGATTGTTAGGGGATAAACTTCATAGGCTCGTTTCCTAGTTCTAAGGGAAACAAATATATTCTGGTAGCAGTGGATACGTTACTAAGTAGGTGGAAGCACAAGCTTTACCAACTAATGATGCAAGGGTTGTGGTCAAATTTCTGAAAAAACTTTTCACCCGTTTTGGTGTCCCTAAGGTGCTTATTAGTGATAGGGGCCACATTTTTGTAATACTCAAATGGAAAAGATTCTCAATCATCTAGGAATGAATCATAGGTTTGCCATCCCCTATCATCCCCAAACAAGTGGACAGGTTGAAGTAGTTAATAGGGAAATCAAATGAATCTTGGAAAAAACTGTTAACCATACTAGGAAGGATTAGAGCCAAAAATTGGATAACACTCTTTGGGCATATCGGACAGCTTTTAAGACTCTAATTGGCACAACTCCTTTTTGGTTAGTTTATGGAAAAGCATGTCATTTACCCGTTCAGATTGAGCATAGAACTTATTGGGCGATCAAACTTGTTAACCTTGATCTTAAGACAACAGGAAAGTCGAGGTTACTCCAATTCACCGCCTTGGAGGAGTTGCGCATGGATGCTTATGACACTTCAATGCAGTATAAAGAGAAAGTAAAAAATTGGCATGATAAGTATATAACTCGACAGCACGAATTTGAGAAAGGGGATCAAGTGTTGTTATTCAATTCTAGATTAAGACTCTTTCTCGGTAAGTTGACATCACGATGGTCCAGCCCATACACAGTAAGTCAGATATGCCCCTTTGGAACCCTCAAAATCACTCACCATACGGGGCGTACTTTCAAAGTTAATGGCAATTGAGTGAAACGCTATGTCAGTGAAGTTCTTTGCAACACCGAGCCGGTGGAGGTGCTCTTCGACACTACCACATAAACTCTTTGGTTATACTTTTCTTTGTTGTACTATTGTCTTTCTTTTCTTTTTGCTTTATTTTTCTTTTCAAGTTTTTGTGCTTGGGTGTTTCTTTTGTATTTTTCGTTTTAGGTACTTCTACAATGCCTCCTTCTCCGGGAACACAACTCTTGTACAAAAGAATGCACAATGAATGGCAGTAATTTCTTTTGTATCTCTTCTCCTTTATATTTTTTGTCCCATGTCATCGTTTATTTTTTATTCTCTTTATTTGGCCATTGAGGACAATGTCCAGTTTAAGTGTGGGAGAGCGATTGAAATTGAAAATTCTTCTTGCATCATTCTTTTATACTTCAACCTTCTTGTGAGCCAACTTTTTCCAAAATTTTTTCTGATTTTCTTTGAGATTTCGAACTGTATTTTTAATGCATGTCTTTAGGATAGATCATAGAGCATATGTTCTATATCCTTTATGGCTTTTGCATGACTTTTTGCACGCACTTAGACTAAGTAGTTCTTCATCAAATGCTTTACATTGTTGTTAAATATGTTTTTACAATAACATTCATTGGGCATTCTAGAACTTACTTGAATACCTTTCGAGGCAAAATAAGAAAGACATTCATGATATAACTTATGGATGACGGTAATAGGCATTTTTTAGATAGTTTGAGCTTTTCAAGCCTACCTATTTTTATATTATTCGTAGTGCCTATTTTGAGCCTAAATTTGCAATTTTGTTCTTAAAACCCGTTATCATACTTTGTCCAGTACTTCTTTCTAAGAGTTTGAATAATTCTTCCAAATCTTTAATTGCTCTTGATGGATAAAAGTGCATGGAGGAGAATGTTTAGGGAGAATACTTGATGAAAGATCATGACTCGTTACTTTCAATCATACATTAATAGTGTATGAGTTGGGAAATGAGAAAAGGAAGATAAGGCAAAGAAAGAAAAAGAAAGAGTGAAAACAAAAAGCTGCTAGAAAAGATGGAAAGAGAGAAACTGAGAAAGAAAAGAATAGCAGTAGTGAAAATAAAAAAAAAAAAGAGAGAAAAGGAAGAAAACAAAAAGTTGAAAGAGAAAGAAAAGAAAGATCACAAAAGGAATGGTGATTGAGCTGTAAAAGTTGAGTTCACATCAAGTTCTTGACACCATTGCTGAAATTTTGAATGATCTTGTGAAGAAAAATTATTAAAGAGTTGAGAATGATTGGAAAAAAAATTGCAAGATTTGCTTGAGTTGAACTATAATTGCTATCCAAGGTTATGGGTTTTGATTGATTTTGAGATAGGAGAGCAAGAGAAATTATTGATACATTTTGTTTATTTTTTTCTTACGAACTCTCAGCTTCTTTAATATTTGATTCTCCTATATACTTCGTTTGACAAGCTACATTACAAGCCCTTTAGCCTTACATTACAAGCTTAAAAGTCCTATTTGATCTAAGTAGAATCTTGATATATCTCGGATTAGCAGAGAGAGTGTATGAAAAGTAAGCTTATGGAATGCATACTCTTTTTGAACTAAACTCTTTCCAATGGTTTGAGAGTAATGTTAAAGTATTGAAATGGTTCTACTAGTCACTATACACTTATACAAGTCTTGCGTTTGTTATGAAAGATATAATAACTTATGTTTTGTATTCTTGAAAGAAGAAAGCATTAGAGATATCGTTTTTGAATTAACTTGAGTGATTGATGAAAACCTTGTGTTTTCCTTACTTATCTTTGATACTTTGCTTGAGGACAAGCAAAGAGCTAAGTATGGGGGAATATGATAGGTCATAAATTAGTCATATTTTTCCTAATTATTTGAGGCTATTTTGTAATATATTCTGTTCAATAACTAGTCATATTTCTTCATATTTGAGATTTTACCCTTAGAAAGGTATTTTATGTATTATTTCAGATTTTAGGGGTAAAACAAGGTAAAAACGTTGCAAAACAAAACAGATGCGGCACTGGACAGGCCAAAGGAATCGGCACCGGCCACATGCTGCTTGCTCGTACTTCGAGATGATAAAAAGTTGTTGAAATAGGACCGGAATAGAACCAAACCAGTGCCGGTTCTAGTAGCCAAGGCGGCGCCAGCTATATTCTGGAAATGTTGCGTGGAAATCAAGAAAAAATCGACGAACAACTGAAGAAACAAAACACAATCGACACTGGCTCCAACAGCCAAGGCAGCGTCGGCTGTGCCCTAAGGATAAGGTGGAGCATAGAAAATCACTCGAATCAAGGAGAAATTCCACCAAATCAAGGAGGTTTGTGCAAGAGGGTCTACAAAGGAAGAAAAATGAGGGTTGTCTATGAGTGCTTTCTTTTTCTTTTGTTTTCTTTTTCTTGAACAATGATATATTAATTATTTTATTGTAATTTGACATTGTTTTAGGTATTCATGATTTTTTGAGTTATTTGATCTTTTGATTAATTGATTGTTATTCTTGGTATTTAATTACTTGTGCTAATTACGAGATTAATTGGTTATTTCTTTCCATTAACTTACTTGGAAAATGGGTTGATGGTGGTTTCAATTCATTGATTTCATATTTGTTGTCTCTTAACTTACTTGGAAAATGAGTTAATTGCTATGAACTAGGTAATTAAAGGTTAATTGATATCTGTTAGGAATGGATTCATTGCTTAATTTCATGTTTTAAGTTTGCCAGGATATGAAAATTTAATCAAAGATTGTGTGTAATGCATCTTTTAGTGAATTAGTTGAGACAGGAATGTGATGCTAATTTATCTAGAAGGTAGTGATTTCATGGATTGGAAAAGAATTTGGTCTATATTAATCCTTCGTGATGCCAAGAGAATAATAAGTTATGATAATGGTTAAGTGTTTTAAGGTCATGTTTGTCAAAATAATGATTTGAGTTACATAATTCTCCATCCTTGACATGTATGTATTATTTTATTTTACTTTATTTTATTTTTGTTTCTATTTCACTTTATTGAGTCGGTTAAACAATGAAGGAAAAATGATTAATACATACTTGTTCCTTGAAGATCGATACTCATTTGAACCCTATGCTATGTTAATGATGAGTACGCTTGCTCATTTCTGTAATTTGGGGTTAACATTTTAATTTAAACTTCATTGGGAATGTGCTTAGTTTTTATATGATTTTTTTATACCCAAATAAATACGCATCAATGCACGTGCTCAATTATTTCCTCTGCATTGTGTGCAACTTGTGTATGTCTTGTTTGAACATATAGCTCAAAGTAGTAGGAAAAGAACGTTGATGCTTCTTCAACTAGGTATGCATTACAAATTGACCTTTTACCATCGCCTTATTTTTCACTTTGATCTTTAAACAATCTAAGAACCTGTTATTTTGAAACATGGAAAATTTGATCACAATTTTGCAAACCATATTACTAGACGTGTACTATAACATCAATAAGTAGCGTATTAAATGCTGACGTACCTTTCAAATGGATACATCCATCTATATTAAGCTGGACCACAAACAAGAGCTTCATAAGGCAAGTGAACCACTAGACGCTCCATCACATCAGAGAAACCAGGGGAAAATATTTTTTCTAGTTTACATATAAACATAGGAATTTCATTCTCCAATTTCTTCATGTGAGCCACTAACAATTTAGGTGAGCACAAATCCCTATAAAAGAGACTCAATTCTGTCAACACGTTCCAAACATTAACAGGAAGAAATTCTCTTAAAGCAATTGGAAGTAAATATTCCATAAACACATGGCAGTCATGACTTTTCATACTAGACATCTTCAACTCTTTCAAATCAACACATCTTGATAAGTTTGAAGCATATCCATCTGGAAGTTGCAACTCATTCACCCATTCAAGTAGCAAGCGCTTAGCCTCTACACTCAATGAACAACATGCTTTTGGCACAGACACCCTTCCTTCGCCTGCTCTATAAACTTTTAGTTTAGGCTTATGGTAATACGTCTCAAGATCACACTATACCTTTAAGTTATCTTTCATTTTTCCCTTCACATCCATAATAGTATTAAAAATATTGTCAAACACATTTTTTCTATTATATATAATATCTATGTTATGGGGCACTAATAGAGTGTGCCAGTAAGGCAAGTCCCAAAAAATGTTCCTTTTCACCCAATTATGATTTACACCTCTACTATCACTCCACCCCAATTAGCATCCTAAATCTATTATTCTTGGAAAACGGCACACTCTTTCCCACACTTGGTCCCCTGTTAGACCTGACGCCGGCGGTGAGGTTTTTTGGCCTTTGTCCCTTCTAAATGATCGTGTATCCCTCCTAAATGGATGATCCAACAATAAGAAGTGGCGATGACAATCGAACTAAGAAGTTTTACCCCCGAACTGCAGCTGAAAAGACTTAGTATGCTCCATGTAATATAGACATGCAAATCTACCTGTAGTGCTCCACCCACTTAATATTCCATAAACTGGAAAATTATTTATCGTCCACAGAAGCATAGCCCGTAGCAGAGAATTTTGTTTCATAGATATGTCATATGTGGGGATACCATCAAAGCATAACTTACTCAATTCATCAATGAATGGTTGTAGATAAATATTAACTTTGTGTTTAGGGTTCTTTAGGCCCGGAATAATAATAGTCAAGAACATTACTAGATCCTTCATGCACATCCATAAGGGAAGATTATATGGAGTAAGTATAACTGGCCAGCATGAATACTGTTTTCCAGACATCCCGAATAGAGTAAACCCATTTGTACACATTCCAAACCTTACATTTCACACCACCTTTGAAAACTCAGGGTGACTCTTATCAAACTGTTTCTAGGCCTCACCATCACGAGGATGACTCATGTATCCATCCTCCTCATTGCTCTTTGCATGCCATCTTATGTGTGATGCAGTCATTTCGGAAGCATACAACCGTTGCAATCAAGGTTGATAAACCTTAAAGGGGGGCTGAATAAGGTTTATAGCTAATAATTTCAAACCATATGGTCTTTTGAGAACCTTAAAAATGAGAATCAACTTAAGTGTGTGTGCCACAAATATAGATTTTCTATGTAGCTTTGAATATGTTGTTGAAGATCTTTCAAGAACTTTGGTAAATAATGAAATGAAGATCTAAACTGAAGCATTAAAAACAGTCTCACTTAATCAACATACAAGTCTTTGATTAAATTAATAGATGCAAGAAGGAGTGTAATGTTTTCAAGTCGGATGAACAGTAAAAGCACAAGCATGAAAATCAAATTTGCTTCGCAGCAGTAAAAGAACATACATGAATCTTTTGAAACATCACTAAATGCAAGAAGATGGTCTTATTTTAAGAAAGAGTAGTTGGGGCATTAAAGATAAACTTTTTATAGAACACAAAGGTCTTTAAAATAGATCAACAATGCAGAGATCGACATAAAGTTCTTTATTCTAATGACCAATAAAAATGCAGTGATAAAGTAAAGATGAAATGCAAAAGAAAAGACCCAAGGAATTATAGTGGTTCGATCCTCAACTGATCTACATCCACTACCTTAAGTACCCACTAAAGAATTTCAACACAATCACTAAAACCCTTTTCCCAAATCAATGGTGATAGGCTACAGCAATCTTATATAAGAGGATCACCAACCTCGGTTTTACACCCAACCTCTTAAATCACAATAATCAAGGTTCACCCAACCGAGTTTTACTCCGCAACCTTGATACATTCAACAAACAAGGCTCACCCCAATTGGGTTACTCCACAACCTTGATACAAGATAGAATAAAGGAAAACTTACAGAAATAGCTCACAAGTTTGAGCAAATATAAACAAATAAGCTCCAATAGCCTTTCACTTTTTGAACAATTCAATTTCACATTTGAAGCACAATAAAAAGAAATAATTTTGTTTTCTAAAGTGTAAGAGTGATTCTAAGAGAGATAGCACAAAAATCTTGCAAAAAACCAGGTTTAAATGGCTTTTATAGAAATGAAAAGTAGGACAACAATAGCTAGTTTTCGCTGTTAAATTTGCCAAAGTTTTGAACTTAAGTTTTGGACAATAGTGCATCCAAAAAGTAAGTCCAAAATGACACTTTCTTAGGTAGAAATATTTTAACACTGTTCACAGGATTTTGGACGAATCTTTTGGATGCAGAATCATCCAAACTACTCAATCCAAAATTCTGAGATATAAAACTTTGAAATCTTTTCGTTTGTATGCTTCAAGATACAAATAAATTGAATCATAAGGTAAAAAGACATAGGAATTTACAAAAAATACCTTAATAACGATTCATAGTCTAAAGTTCTTTCACAAGGACTTCTTGGTATGCAATCTCTTAAGCTTAGGCTTCTACTTGATTACCCATTCTTGGATTCCATTGCTCAAGAGTTGCTTAGCAATCTTATTTGCACGCCTTGGAAGAACTGAGGTCAAACATGTCCTATCACATGTAAATCACACAAGTTAGTCCTTATCAACATTTGTCATTAGTCAAAACATAGGAGAATGTCCTTAGGGTTAACAATCTCTCCCTTTTTGAGTGATGACAAACTTGATGGGATTATGATATAAAGAATAATGATATGTGCAGTAGGATATGTTAGACCGAGAGAAATAAAAATATTTTTTATGGAATGTAATCTCTTATCATAGGACTCAAATAGTGCTTAGGAGTATTAAGATAAAGAATATTAAAGCATATACTCACAAACATGGCTCAATAAGCCTATGGCCCAACCTACTTCCATATCCTCCTTCCTTCCATCAAATGACTATTCCATAAGAGAATAGCCACAATTAGTAGCCACAAAAAAAAAATGTATAGATATATACACGAGGAGGTATAGAAGATAAATTATAAGATGTAATGCTCCTCCTTAGTATGTGCATATATGAATCACAAGATATAGAGCTATGAAGTGTTTTAGAGAATCAGACTTGATTTCAATATTTTGGACTTCCAAAACATGCATCCAAAATGGGGTAAAATGAGGTCGAAGCTAATCTTTTAAAAACTCATTTTTGGACTGAATAAACATGGGTCCAAAACTCCCCTTTTGTATGTGCAGGGTAAAAAAAAGATTTTTCACAAGGACAGATCAGAGGTTTTCAATCCAACTCAATTTTCTCAAGGTATTTCAACACAAAGAATTTTTTGTGCAATTAAAGAGAAGTTTTCATAAGCATAAACAACCTCGTCATCTAAATATTTAAACAAATTGCATATCACATCCATAGCCAAAAAAAAAAAAAAAACAAACAAACAAACAAACAAACATACACTTCAATCTCGTTAGTCCATAACAGCAACAACAACTCAATATAGTCTCTATTAAATCACCATAAACAATCATAATTTCATCTTAAGCCGTATGAATTTATAATCCTCATAAGCAGTCACAATTATAATCCATATTTATAAAGGCAAAGACCAGTAAAAGAGATATGATCAAAGCACCCAAAAAAAAATGCACAACACAATGTTTGATCAACTCAAATCCCAAAAATATATTTCACAAAATCACAAATTTGTAAAGAAATTTTCAATTTCCACATCATAATCTCCTCCCACATCATCTCATCTTAGTCCATAGCATAATCTCCATAACCGCATCAAATTCACAATCCCCCAACAATATATTTCTTCAGTCATCAATTCACAATCCCTATTTTCTCCCCCATTGCCATCAATCAAAATAATAGTAATAACAATAAGTAACATAGAAGCAATCAGTAGTACTTTGATAGTAATATTAGGAGAATGCCCAAAACAAAGCCAGCAATAAACAATATTGACAATGACAAAAAGCAGTATGCAGCTAGCAATATCAGTCAATAAGAAGGAGTAGTAAACTAGAATGAATATTAGTCCAAGACTAAGATAAAGGAGTTTATGAAAAATATAGTGTGGAGAGCAGGAAATTTTGCAAGAATAAGATTGTGTCATCAAGAATAAAAGTTGGTAGAAGAAGTTATCACTCAGCGGTCGTCATGTGCTACATCTCATAGAATAAGGATAGTTGTAGGCTTAGTATTGGCACCATTCTTTGAATGTTTTCCAACAATTCTTCTAGACTTTTGTTTTACCACGACATGCATCTACTTTTAGCTAGATGGGCTACCAAATGTAGCTGGTTTATTTTGCTTGGAAGCTTTCTTGGGTGCAGCAGTTGTTCAACAGTGGGCACATTTCTTTCTAGTTCTCTTGCGCACTTTCCATCTTTAGTTGAATATCAATTTCTTCTTATAGGAATAATAGGTTAAGGCTCTAGCACGGGTGGAGGAACTTGTTTAATCGATTGGACTTCAGCTTTATATTTCTTTCCTTCCACATTTGTTAGTCTATTTCCCAAATTTTTTTTCACCTTTGACTTCTGCAATCAGACTGTTTTAGCGTGGTAGATAGCAGATTTAGAGCATCTACTTTCCTAAGTTTTTTGCTTCCCTTTATTTGATGTTTCCCTCTAAATTTCAGTCTCAGCTTTTCTTTCTGTTCGTCCTGATGTTTCCCATTGAAATACTCTGCATTTCTATCTCTTCTTTAGTAGCCTCTCTAAGTAATATCCCTTGATTATCCAGTCAAACGGTTCCCATTTTCTCAAATGAACTTATGCTATAGATGATTACTTTGCAGTGCTCAGGGTAACCGTACTCAAACCAATGCTTTGTTTGATGTGTCCCGAGATTAAGTCAGCAATTTCACAACCAGAAACACAAAGTTGATTTATTTTCCTTCTGATAGACCCAAACAATAATACCATTTGCAAAATACTTACATATGTCTTATGGCCAAAAACTCGTATCACTATGGTTGTAGTTAATTTCCCCATTCCATTTAATCATTCGGTATTTCAATCATTCGAATTTCTAAAGCTTTTGGCACAAATTAATTTTATCTCAAATCGACTCAGTTTAAAGAAAATTTTAGAAATTTTTAGGCAAATTATTCATTTCAAACAATTATACTCCACTGTCTCTGAAAAAATTCTATTTAATGTACGATGGTTAAACTCGAAGTTCACTTGTCCAACTCTAGATATTACCCCTGCATTTTAAACCCATTCACTATTTCCTCATTTCATCCCTTTCTCAGATTTGCATAAAAATCTCAAACTAGTGTAGTGTATAGTTTTTCATTCACAAAGAGTAGAGCACTTCACCCAAGAGATTGAACCATACCAAGAATCAGTTGAATAGTTTAAGAAGAACTTGGGGCAACACGATATACAACAACCACAACTCTATTTCTAGATACCCAGGCATTGTATTCAAATTCACCCTCTT
Source organism: Voacanga thouarsii (assembly GCA_026120185.1). Lineage (NCBI taxonomy): Eukaryota > Viridiplantae > Streptophyta > Magnoliopsida > Gentianales > Apocynaceae > Voacanga > Voacanga thouarsii. The sequence continues at coordinate 2,730,288 of JANUWF010002024.1, read as the reverse complement.
TAAGTTGAGAAATTGAGGTACCTAAATGTTCGTGCTTTCCTCTCCTAGAGGTTGTTCTGATAATCTAGGTTGAGGACTTGGTTTATCATTAGCCACTCATTTTTCCTTCTTTTTCGCAAATATCAGTCCAGTCAGTAACTGATATCCTTTTCATTACCTTCTTCTTGGCTTCCTTCGCTTTTAGCTCAGTTTCTTTATTGGGTTTCGAGGATTTTGCCTATGGTAGATAGGATTGAAAGTTTTGATTCTTCTAGTTTTTATGAAGAAAATGAAGGCCAAAGGAAAGAGAAATGACATCTTTTTGAATTTTTGAAGGGAGAAGAAGATTCAAATAGATTTTAATTCTTTTTAGGGTTTACGAAATATTGAAAAGCATAAGTACAATTTAGTACATTTGAGAAAGGTGATTTTTGTAAATATGTAAAGATATTCTAATGCGAAGAGAGAGAGTGTTGCAGTTGGAATAAAAAGGTGGGAGTTTTTGAATTAAAAGATTTGAACATTTTGGACGCAAATTGTCTATCTAATTTCCCGGTCCAAAATACATTTCAAGTACTCCATCCAAAATCAGAAGATCTTCAGGAATTTTATAAGAATAAATAACCAATCTATAGCAAAATCGTTAAATACATAATCTGATCATTTCCAAACCTCTCCTCAGATGATCAAATCATTTTTCAGCCAGTAGTTTGTGAATATATCTTTTGAGCAGTTCCTTGGTATACTTGTCTTGATTTAGAAAAATATCGTCTATGGTATGCTTTCTTTGAAGACCGAGGAAGAAGCTAAGTCCTCTCATCATACTCATTCATACTCATTTCAAACTTTTACTGCATTGTCTTGGCAGATTTCTTGCATGAGGAATCATTAGTAGCTTCAAAAATAATATTAGTAATATATATTTACACAATTAAGAAATCATCAGAATTTTCAGATTTGATAAATAATGTGGTATCTATTAAGCCTCTTGAAGAACCACTTGAAAAAAGAAGACCACTAAGTCATGGTTTGGAAATCGCTTATGAATAAAACCTGGGGATTGCTTCATATAATCTTCTTCTTCAATAACACCATTTAAGAAAGCACTTTTAACATCCATTTGATAAAGTATAAAACCTTTGAAAAAAATCTAAAAATAAGTAACATTCTAATGAATTCTAATCGAGCAATCAGAAGCAAAAGTTTTATCATAGTTAATGCCCTCTTCTTGATTAAATTATTGGGCAACTAATCTGGCTTTACTTCTAATAACAATGACATGCTCATCAAGTTTGTTTTTGAAAACCCACTTGGTATCAATTACGAAATGGTCAAGTGGTCTAAGGACAAGCTTCCAAACTTGATTCTTTTTAAATTGGTTCAACTTTTCTTGTATGGCTATAATCTAAAAATTCATCATGTAAGGCTATATCAATTTAATTAGGTTCAATGCTAGAAAGTAACGCAAAATTATCAACAAAATACCGTTTGAATTTAACTTCATAGCTAGGATCACCAACGATATGTTCTTTTGGATGGACAATTTTGGACTTTCAATCTTTTGGCAGATTCTAATCAGTGTGTTAGACACTTCTTTGATAACTTTTTTCAACTGTTGCTCTTCTAATTCCTCTTCTTTGGCATGGTTGTCAAATAATGGAGCTTTATGATGTTTAATGCCATTTTTCTTTGAGCTACCTACATACTCATCATCTTTTCTAAAGGAATATATGTTAAATACATCAAAATTTACAAGCATGGGTTCTTCCGCACATATAGTTCTTTTATAGAACACTCTAAATACCCTTTCAACATAAGAGATAAAGTCCAAGTATATCTTGAAAAATCATCTATTAAAACATGAGCATACCTCTTACCATTTAGGCTAGTGCTTCTCATTGGTTCAAACAAATCCATATGTATTAGCTCAAGAGATTTTAAGGTTGAAATCATTTTTTTGGATTTGAAATATGTCTCGGTTTATTTTCTAAAAAGGCAAGAATCACACAATTTATTTTTGTCAAAAAATCATTTTGGGCAGTCATTTCTCAAGTTCTTTTAATAAAAATCGTTTTCATTTTCAAGTGTTAAACAATTTAAAGAAGTAGAAATGACTTCTTTTTCAACATTTAGATAACATATAGCATCAAACAAGGCTTTGTTCTCCTTTATCAGCTTATCATTTTCGTCTAGCAAGGAATCAGTTTTTGCTTTCATTTCTTTGTTTCTTCTAGACAGCTTTTTGAGTTCATGGAACATTTCAAAAAGTAGTTCACTAGGATCATCAACATTTTCATAATCAGAACTATGTAAATCAGATATGGAATTAGTGGAAGTGGAGTTTACCTTATTTTCCATTGCCATGAAGCATATGTTTGCTTTCTCCTTATTGGATCCTTCACTCTCTTCAGTCTCGGACTCTTCTTGGTCCCCAAGTCTCAATCAGTCATTTTCTTTTCTTCTTGTTGTGCTTGGCTTCTCTTTCTTAGGACGTTGGCAATCAGCAATAAAATGCCCGTACTCTTGTATTCACAATATTGAGGTTTGAAGGGTGAAGGTTGTCCCTTCTTTTTGATAAATTTTCTGCCCCTTTTGAAGTTGCTCTTCCTGAACATTTTTATAAATTTTCTAGCTACCATGGCCAGCTCTTCGACATCCAGATCAGTCCCTTTTTCACTCTCAGTTTGTTCACTAGTAGCATCATCATCAATAGTGTTTAAGGTCGTTCCTTTTTTACCTCTATCATCTTCATCATACTCTTGAAACATTTTCAGTTTCAATTCATGGGTTAACAGAGAGCCAATAAGCTCTTCAGTAGGTACACTGTCCAGATTTTTTTATTCCTTTATAACCAAGGTTTTTGGCTGCCAACTTTTTGGGAGAGCATCAAGTAATTTTCTATTTTGCTCCCCGAGAGGGTAGATCTTTCCATAGGCCTTTAGACCATTCATGATGCTTGTGAAACGAGTAAACATATCAGTGATGTTTTCACACGGCTTCATAGTGAACAACTCATAATCATGGACTAACATTCCCAACTTTAATTCTTTTACTTGATTAATCCCCTCATGGGTGACTTCAAGTAATCTCCATATATCAAAGGCTGAATCACAACCACTAACATGGTTGTATTCATTTCCCTCAAGAGCACAACATAATATATTCATTGGCTAAAAATTTAGAGTCATTTTTGAAATATCCCCATTGCCATATTCATCACTCTGTTTAGGCAATTTTCTGCCTTCAACAAATTTCAACGAAACAAATGGTCCATTCTTAATCAAATTCCACAACTCAAAGTTGATTGAGCAAATATAAATTTTCATTCTATTTTTCCAGAATATATAATTGCTTCTACTAAAAAAAGGAGGTCTATTTGTGGAAGATCCTTCAATGTAAGGTAGAGCAGTAGTGTTTGTCATATGGATCTTTGCTACAAAGCTGTTAAGCTAAGGATAATGTAGACCAAGGTTTTGATACCAATTGATAAACTTTAGAGGGGGGTGAATAAGGTTTTTGGCAAATAATTTCAAACCATATGGTCTTTTGAAAACCTTAAAAACGAGAATCAACACAAATGCGTGTGCCACAAAAACAGATTTTCTGTGCAGCTTTGAATATGTTATTGAAGAACTTTCAAGAACTTTAGTAAATAATGAAATGAAGATCTAAACTGAAGCATTAAAAATAGTCTCACTTAATCAATATAAAAGTCTTTGATCAATTAATAGATGCAAGAAGGAGTATAATGTTTTCAAGTCGGATGAACAGTAAAAGCATGAGCATGAAAATCAAATTTGCTTCGTAGCAGTAAGAGAGCAAACATGAATCTTTTGAAACATCACTAAATGGCAAGAAGATGGTCTTGCTTTAAGAATGGACAGTTGGGGCATTAAAGACAACTTTCTATAGAATACAAGTGTCTTTAAAACTAATCAATAATGAAGAGATCGACATAAAGTTCTTTATTCTAATGATCAGCAAAAAAGCAGTGATAGAGTGAGAATAAAATGCAAAAGAAAAGACCTAAGGAATTATAGTGGTTCGATCCTCAACCGATCTACATCCACTACCTTAAGTACTCACTTAAGGATTTCAACACAATCACTAAAACTTTTTTCCCAAATCAATGGTGGTAGGCTATACTAATCTTACATAAGAGGATGACCAACCTCAATTTTATACCCAACCTCTTAAATCACAACAATCAAGGTTCACCCAACTGGGTTTTACTCCGCAACCTTGATACATTCAACAAACAAGACTCACCCCAACTGGGTTTTACTCTACAATCTTGATACAACATAGAATGAAGGAAAACTTACAGAAATAGCTCACAAGTTTAAGCAGATAGGAACAAATAAGCTCCAATAGCCTTTCTCCTTTTGAACAATTCAATTTCACCCTTGAAGCACAATGAAAAGGAAGATTTTTATTTTCTAAAGTGTAAGAGTGATTCTGAGAGAGATAGCACAAAAATCTTGTAGAAAATCGGATTTAAATAGCTTTTATAGAAGTGAAAAGTATGATAGCAACGGCTAGTTTTCGTTGTCAGATTTGCCAGAGTTTTAGACTTAAGTTTTGGACGATGGTACATCCAGAAGGTAAGTCTAAAATGGTACTTTTTCAAGCAGAAACATTTTGACACTGTTCACAAGATTTTGGACGAATCTTTTGAATGCAGAATCATCCAAACTACTCAATCCAAAATTCTGAGATATAAACTTTAAAATCTTTTCATTTGTGTGCTTCAAGATAGAAATAAATTAAATTATAAGGTAAAGAGACATAGGAATTTACAAGAAATACCTTAACAACGATTCATAGTCTAAAGTTCTTTCACAAGGACTTCTTGGTATGTAATCTCTTAAGCTTGGTCTTCTACTTGATCACCTATTCTTGTATTCCATTGCTCAAGAGTTGCTTAGCAATCTTATTTGCACGCCTTGGAAGAACTGAGATAAAACATGTCCTATCATATGTAAATCACACAAGTTAATCCTTATCAACATTTGTCATAAGTTAAAACATAGGATAATGCCCTTAGGGCTAATAGAGGTGTTATTGGAAAATAATACATCTTCTTAACGGGTATCTCCTTCTGTCTGCTACTCCCCAGATCCCCCAATTGCATGTACCGTGGATGATCGCAAAACTTATATTCTCTACGGGTAAGATCATCTTTCCAATACAGCATACATCTATCTTCTAAACAGGCAAACCAAAACCAGATACTAATTTCTTAAACTCATAGAAATCATTAGGTAGTTTTTTGGAGCCTAGGACGACCTCCTTCGCGAGCTGAACCACTTGGTTGAAATATCTCTCAGACAAATTATTTGCGGACTTGATATTTAACATCCAAGAGACAAGTGAAAATTGCGAGTGGCTAGAACACCCTTCAGATATTGGCATATCAGCGGCTCGCAAGATGTTATAGAACTTCTGTGCTTCTGCATTTGGAGGTTCTTCAACAGAATCTTCAAATTACCCAAGAACCACAAACTCAGGCCCTGCAGCATCTAAAATCATTTCTCGAAACGGGTTGCTGGAATAAGTTTCTGCAGTTGCATTCATTGAAACTGTAGTAGGTTCTCTCAATGTTGTATGATGCAGTTCACCATGACAAGTCCACTATTGATAATTACCAACAAATTCATATCTGTATAAATGAATTTCGACTTCGGGTGGGGCCAAATACTTCTTATTCGTACACTTTGAGTATAGACATCTTATCTTGGATGATAATGCATTCGAAGTTGCAAATGTTAGAAATTCTTTAACCATCCATTTAAATTCAATATTAGTACCCTTGATGCCGGGAACATGCCTTCTATACATCCAATTTCAATTGTCCATCTAGAATTAACACCAGAAATAACTCAAACCAATTATGTAAGTCTCGATTTCAAAGAAGAATCAATGGAGTGAAAAGTGCGTTGAAGAAATAGAGTCTGAGACAAGAAATGGACAATTTCTAAGCCTAACTTAATCAGTTAGCAATTTTTAAAAGCAAAACGGTGATCATAAAAAAAATTTCAAATCATATAAAAAAGCAAAAGCTTTTACATCTTCAAAACCATTCTTCATCTTTTTCATGTACCTTTCACATGAATCTACTATTCTTGTTATTTGGTTATTTGACTACCCACTTGTAATGTCAATTTTCATCATTTAATTAATTTTATTTGAAAAGATAACAGGGACAGTTGTTCTTTTAGGCCAATGACTTTTCCTGCTAGATTTGCGAAGAATTATTTCACTACGAAGGATGAAGGTGAGTTTGTGCTTCAAGTCCTTGAAAAGATAAGAAAATGGCAGGGCAATTATCAGGCTCTCTAGCATAAGAACAGTTGTACCAATGATAGAGAGTTAGAATTCTAACTGGCCATTTTCTTGTCTTCCTGGAGATTTGAAGCATGAGATCACCTTCATCCTTCGTAGTGATGTAGTCATTCGTAAATCTAGCAGGAAAAGTCATCGGCCTAAAAGAATAACTATCCCTATTATCTTTTTAGATAAAATTAATTAAAAATTCTTATAGCCACCTAATGAAAACTGCCAAGATAAATAGTACGTGAAGGAGACGACGAATGGTTTTGAAGATGTAAAAGCTTCTGATTTTTTATATGATTTGAACCTTTTTTTTAAATGATTACCATTATGCTTTTAAAGATTAAACGATAATGTGAAATGAGCTTAGGTTGATTAAACAATAATATGATATGATATAGAAGTTTTGATCAGCTTAGGCCGGTTAAAAGAGCATTGAAGATATGGAATATGAGATTAGAATTGGGGAATTGGTTGAATCACCATATACATTCATGTTGATTAGGTTGATGCAATGGTTTTGGTTGACGTTGAATTTCTAGCTATGTTCATGTTGTTTAGGTTTTGTTCAGGTTTATACATTGCTACTTACCTGCCTTAATTTCATATAAAAGGTTTACTATTTATACTAATTTTTACTTTAAACCCTCTATAGATGAAAGAGATGAACCAACATCTAGAGGGTTTAGGGTTTAGGGTTTAGTTTTTTAAGATTTAGGGTTTAGGGTTCTTTATCCTAAATGTGGTTTCTCTTTTATCACGTTTCACAAATAAAAGAAGCTTTATGTTCTCTAAATTCTTGAAAAATTTTTGATAGAATTTTCCCTATAAACTGGACGTTTCTAGGCACTAAGCCACCACAAAATCAACCAACATTCAACAAAAAACACAAAAAAAACATTAATTGTCACAATAATTATTCAATAAAACTAACCTAAAGGTAATCACCCATTACCCATGAGGAATTATCACCCATCACTCATGGAGAATGATCTCCCATCACTCACGAGGATCCATGTCATATAAGGTATACATATTGAAATTTTGATTTAAAACGTATAAATTCATGTACCTTTTTCCTTGATGAGAAAAGTGACAAAACAAAGTACCTCAGTAAATATAAACTGTAAGTAAACTGTCAGAAAAGATGATTCAATCAACTTCATTATATTACTAGAAATCACGTAAAAAAGTGCTAAAATATACGACAAGAGCAATCTAGAAGTTCAAACTCAACCAAAAAAAGCAAAAGAAAAACTAAAAAACCTACAAAAATTAAATCTTGAACAAGTAAACAACTGAAGATCACCTAAACTCCTCATAGCATCGACCCTCAACCAATCTATCAAAATGTCAAAAAAAATTCAAGCAGCTTATTTTTGTAACTTACATGCTTTTCCAATACACTATTTATACGTTCATTATGTTGGGTAGTAGTCTTGTTTGCACAAAAGGACTGTCAGCCATATACTAATGCCTATTTTTCTTTTCATACCAAACATTCTCTTCAACCAATCATTTTCCATAAGATCATATTTCTCAAGTATAATGTTCCATGCATCAATAAAACTATCTTCTTCACCAAAATCATAAATGCAACTGCTAAAATCTTTTGAGAAATCATTAAATTTAGCAAAAACAGTACTAAGATTAATAGAAACACTTTGATATATATATATATATATATATATATATATGCTAAATCAATAGACGATAAAGTGTTTTTGGCATTGAGATGTCAATGTAGCTACCATTATCTAACATTGATCTATAAGAAAATATTTGGCCTACATCCTAACATAACTCTTGCAAATGTATCAAATAACCACTCAAAAATTAATGTAGTTTCATCATATAACAGTGCAGCAACAAAAATTGTCGTTTGCTTATGATAATTAACCCAACAAATAATGTAAAAAGTCGACCATCACTATTTGACCTATAAGTAGTATCAAAACACACAACAATACCAAAGTGTAAATATAATAAGAGATAAGCATACATCTTTTTCTCCCGCTTTAGGATAATGATAAAGAATTATGAAAAAAATATATATAATGTAAAACTAGTAGAAAGCATTGGCAGTTACTCATCTTTCATAAATAGAGCTAATAATAACTTGTCTTATTTGTTAGGTCTTATTGAAGAATAATGCTCTATATGAATAATAAGAGGTTTTTGCAAAATACATCTTCAAGTAGTCTATGAATTTCCATTGAAGAGACCTTGAAGATTTTAGTGCCAAGAGAGTTCATTAGAATAGAGTATTAGCCTTTATCTTTCTATCTTGTATTTGCTCTAGTCTACTATTTCTTTTTATGCATTGCTGATATACAATGAGAAACATACCTACACATATAATGTCCAAGTTATGTTTGAATAACACTCTATTGAATTCCTATATGATGTCTAAATCAAGAACTAAAAGGAGGCAAAGTTTCTACCATCATTGTATTAGGAAGAATACAAAGCTACCCAAGTAAACGAAACAATAGCTAAGGCATTGATGCAAAGGAACAAAGCTGCTCAACAACATGAATAACAAAATAGAATAATGAAAGTTTAGGAAGCCAGAGTTTGTAAATTGATGTAAATAGTCCTTGAAAATGCAGGAATACCTCAATCTTAATCTCACTTTCAATGCCTCCTACAATTGCCCAGTAAAGAATTCTCTACTCATATAATTAGAAAAAAAACCCTGACTTTTTTGTTAGATGTGTTAGACAAGAACAATAAGGAGACCACTCATGATATCAGAAGGTCTTTTCTAAAGTCCCAAGCCCTCTAGGAGGAAAAAGAGAACAGATATAGCAAACGTTTGCATGATAAAATGAGATCCTTATTCAACTTTATCATATAATTCTAAGAAAATGCAGTCAATTGATAAAACATAATATTGAAGCATTTGGCTTTTCTTTCCGTTCTTTAAGAGATCCTTTTAAAATGTGCAAGTCTTCCACAGCAAAATTATCTTTCAACATATTTTTATGAAATTTCAGCAAGAATATTTATTATATTTAAGATTCATCCCTTTCCAACCAGCTCTGTCTCCCAAAAATGGAATTAACATCAACTAGAGAACTGAAATAACTCAAACTAATGTTGTTGGTAGAAAATTTTCAATCAATTCATATTTCTTTACTCATTACCCAAAACCCCCCCAAATGCCACAACAACTCCATATATTCTCAAATAAGCTCCTCCAAACTAATTAACAACATTTAACAATTTCTTGTAAAGCTCAGTAATGCCACCAAGACAATTCATTCCATAGAGTTCAAACAAAACCTATAAGTTTAATAATAACCAAGTAGAATTCCAAAAATTCTCTACCTACAAACTGAGATAATGAAGTAAGGGAAGAAGAAATTCATCACGACCTTGTGCAAGTGAAATGAACCAAGAAGTTGCTCTCAAAATCTATCTTCAACGCCAATCGACAGAAATTGATCCTTCGACGGTAGCAGATGACCACAGTAGCGGTGGTGCTATTGAGCCTCAACACAAACTGATGGGTGCGGGAAGGTGTTCCAGGAAAGGAGAAGTGGCCTTTGATGCCAATTGACAGAAATTGATCCTTCGGGGGTAGCAGATAACTGTGGTGGTGGTGGTGCTATCAAGCCTCGGCATAAACTGATGGGTGCGGAAGGGTGTTCCAGGAAAGGGGAAACAGCCTTCGGCGAGGGGGGTGTTCCAAAAAAAGGAAATGGTGGTGGGCATTGGCAGTGGTGGGAAGGAGGTTTGCCAGATAATCTGTAGAAGGGAAGGTTGGATAATCTGTAGCCGGGAAGAGGTAAAGTTGCAAAGGAACGGGTACTGAGGGAGGTAGAGAAATGGGAGAAAATGACTAAGTGTTAAACTTAGTCTTGAATTTAGCTACGGCGCAAAACCATCGCTAAGCTTTCTTAATTTGACAGGGTTTAGTGACAGTTATTTGATAATTCTTCTTAGGCATGTATTTCGTAGCTAATCCCCCGTAGATTGCAAGGGATTAGCAACAGAATTGTGTGTGTGTGTGTGTGTGTGTGTGTGTGTGTGTGTGTGTGTGTGTGTGTGTGCATCTCTATATTATAGAATTTCATTTTATATTAATTTATAAGGTTAGATCTTAATTTTACTCAATTTCATGTAGGTTGTTAGAATTTTTTTAAAATTAAACTCAAAATTAAATAATTAACATATTTATTAAATATGTTAATTGATAATATTATTTACTTGTTAATATTAATGTCACATATATATATACATACATACATATATATATATATATATATATATGTTGATGCATACTAAATTATATAAATACAAATGTAATATATATATATATATATATATGTACTATATAACTACAATTGACACATACATAATTATATAAACACTAGTTTATAACATACACAACTAATATCCATATATGCATATACATTTATTACCATTAATATATTAGTCTATTATATAACTACATTAAATGTGTGTGTGTGTACTCACATATACAATTATAACTATTAATATATCAATATAATATATAACCAAATTAAACATGTATATATATTAATTATCTAATATTTCAAGAAAATATATCTGTGTTATTATTATATAATGACATGCACATTTTAAAATATATAAAAATATGTAATTATATAAAAATTTGGCGATCAAATAAATTTAAACTTTGATTAAAATATAAAAATTTATATTTCCGTAGCTAAACTCTATCAAATAGTGAGGGTTTAGCTACGAAGATATAAAAAAAATATCCCTCCATTTTTTGCTTTCAGAATTTCATATAGCCATAGCTAAACCCTAGCAAATAGCGAGCATTTATCTATGGATATATCAAAAAAATTTCCCTCCAATTTTTTTTTTCAAAATTTCTTATGACCGTTGCCAAACCCTAGCAAATAGAAAGGGTTTAGCCATGGTTATACAAATTAAATTCCCCTTCTTTAACAAAGTAAACCACCGTAGCTAAACCATTGCTAGTAGCGATAGTATAGCGAGGGAATATGGTATAGTCACTATATTGCGACGGCCATTTACTACGGCTTAGGGTTTAGTAGTAATTTCGATACGGATTAGCAATGGCTATTTGAAAAATATGTTTTAAGTTTTGAATTTTGGATACCATTGTTAATTAGTTATGAATTAGCCACGGCTAGTAGCTTTATTTACAAAATATTTTTTTTTTCTAATTTTCAAACTAGCCGTCGCAGGTCCGTCTCTAATTAGAGACGGTCTTATAGTTGTAGCTAAATAGCGATGGCGTTGCGATGACCGGTTAATAGTTGTCACTGTTCTTGCTGTTGTCATAATGCAGTAGCAAATTTGTGACGATTATAAAGCCATCGCTGAATGCCGTCGCTAATGTCAATTTTTCTTGCAGTGGTGTTTTACCGATAAGAAGTAATGTTGTCTTTGTGGTGTTATTTCAGAGTGTTTTCTTAACTCAGTTTGATACCAACTTTCCAAGATTGATTTTCCATACAGCCAATAGCGTTTAGGAGTAGTTTCTAGATGAAACTTTGGTAAGCATATGAAGTGAAAAAATGCAGCTTTCATAATTCCATGAATATAAGGCTGTTATTATTAATAAAATAAGAATTTTAAGATACTCTAAAAATAAAAATTGATTAGTGCGATGGGACGCACGTTTTGGTGTGAATTATGCTACCGGGGTATCGGGGGCATTTTCGTCATTTTGACCGCGCCCATGACTTTGACCGCAAATTTGACTAAGTAGAGAAGGAATTGAATAATTTAAGTATTATCAATGGATTCAGTGGATTTTTTGGAGTTGAATGGCGAAATAAGATATTTTTCCGTTATGGACCCGATTTTGGTCATTTATGAAGAAAACAGTTGAAAATGAGACGTGTGGCTTCTTGTGATTGGTGGCCAGGAACAAGTTTCAAATAATAAGAGGATGTATGAAATATTCATGCATGCAAGACTTCTTAAATAAGCTTTGCAAAATAATTAAGGAAAATGCAAAAAAAACAAGATCGCGACACGTGTAAAGTAGCCACCATTTATTTAATTGAGCAAAATCCTATTGGTCATTATTTTGACCAAGAATGGCGGTGGAATCAGTGGGAAAACTGGCCAAGAGCATAAATGAAGAAGGGAGGAAGAAATAAGGAAGAAAAGGAAAGGAAAAATCAAGAAAAATTGGAAAAAGAGAGAGAAAATATTGTTCTTGAAGAAGTTGGAGATTCTTGGAGAAAATTCAAGCTAGAACACCTCATACACAAGGTAAAGTCCTATACTTCAAGAATTAAAGTTATAGATTTCATTACGGTGATCATTTTGATATGAATTTTAACATGAATACGTAAGATTTGTGATGATTAAAATGATTATTGTGTACTATGTGAGACTTTGTGTGTGCAAGTGTGTGTACCGGTTGGATAAAGGATTCATAGGCTATATTTTGTATGGTGAATAAGGGTATTTGAATGGTGGTTTAAAGGGTTGTTCATGATTGAGAAGAAAGATGGTAGAGTTGGGATAAAAATGTGGTTAAATGTTAAAGAAAATGGATTATGATTGTTTTTTAATGTTGATGTTAAATATATGTTATTTGCATAAGAGTACAGTGGCTTTCTTGAACCTGAAAATCTGAAGAATTAAGGTTTTTTGAAGTGGATTAAGGGTTAAATAGGTGTTATGAATCAAGAAGCACAAGTAGGTGAAGTTGTTTTGTGGAAATAGATTAAAAATCATAAAACTACTAGGGCTGATTTTGCTTAGTAGTGAGTCATGGGGACTAGAACTCTAAAAATGTCCTACTCAGAATTAAATTTAGGAGTCTTATGGTCATTTTGGTATATCATACAGCCAAATCGGAGTTGTGGATTGAAAGTTATGTCCAAAACAAAATCATGTGTCAAAACAGCAAAATTTCAGAATTTTGCTTGGAACATGAACGAATTTATGAATGATTAATTTTGTGATTTTGGATGAAATAATTGGAGAAACATGAAGTTAATTCCTTTTTTATGAAGGAAGAAAGGATGTGAAAAAATGAAAATGAAAAAACGACGAGAACGGAAATTGAACGTTTTCCTTGACCGTCGACCAACCGTTGGCCCCCGTTGACTAAACGTCAGTTGGACGGTGGCTACCCGTCAGCTATTTTTGGCCAAATACAAATTGATCCGAAAATGATGGTTGGTGTAGGTTTAGTGACAAATGGTCAACGGAATGTCGAAAATAGTAGAAACGAAGGTTAAACGGCCATGAACAGAAAGAGTTGCTTAGGACATGAGGTGAGTCCTTTGGATTTCTAAAATCTTTTTGAAAGCTAGTGTGCTTCACTTTTCCATGAAATGCTATGTTTTATACCACTTTGGGAATCCCTGAATATGCTTAAGGTTTATCTGAGCAAGATTTGTTTTATGCCATTTTGGGCTTGAATGAACTTCATAATTGGCTTGAAAATCTTAATGGATGATTAAAGCATGAATTTTGTGAATTTAATCCTTTTGGATTAAATACTTGGGATTTTCAGAAAATGGTGATTTTTGGAATCGGGTATTCATAAATTGACTGAAATGCCCTTATCGAAACATTTTATGAAAATGTGTTTGGAAACTTTGAATTTAATCCTTTTTTGGGATTAGAATTCTGGATTTCTTCAAATGAGTTCCTTTTAGAATCGGGTATTTAGAAAATGATCAAAATGTCCTTATTGGAATATTTTATAAAAACTTTTGGAACTCGAGTATTCGGTAAATGGCTGAAATATCTTTATTGGAACTCTTGAGAATATTTTTCAAATCGGGTATGGGTAAATACCCTCGGAAAGTCTTTTGGAATCGGGTATGGGTAAAATGACCTGAATACCCTTAGAAATGACTTTTGTGATCGAGTACGAAAAAATGACCCGGATACTCTTGGAAACATGTTTTGTTGTGTGAACAGAACTCTTTATCCTATTTCAACGATTTCAAAAACGAACTCTCGTGATGAGATTGACTTTTAGAAAATGACATTTTGATTCCTGAAATTGTCTTATTAGCCTAGTGTGCCATGGAATGAAGCCTATGTGAATGATGATCTAACTTGCGAGTCAGTGGGATCAAATTCTAGAAAACGTGATTTTTCCCCAAAAATATTTTGATTTGAAAATCCTACAGGATCAAATAACCCTCTGGCATGATCAGTCAGAAGGGATTGGTATCGGTAACGTTGAGTACTCATCAAGGACTTTGATCTTTGTACTAGCTCATGTTAGAGGTAGACGACCCCAAGTAACCTAACTAGTTCTGGGGATTGTCTTACTCCAAACAGGGTGATGGGACATTGAGATGAGTCGTCTTGGCTAGCCATTCAGCACTTGACAATTGCAGTGTGTGGGCACTTCATGATTTTGAGTCATTCGCTGGATGCCAGACGGGGACACTCGGTGCGTTTGACTCCTTACCACCTTGATGGTGATTAACGGTAGGGTTAGAACCCCTAGCTTATGGTGACAAGTAAAAGATTATGTGATGTGGTACACTAGGTATGCTGCGGTATACCTGAGCAGAAGTACACTGCGGTGTACTTATTCCAGCGACGCATAGTTGAGTATTGGAGGCTGCGGTCTCAGTACAATGATATGTGGCGCCGAAGGCAAAGACTGCGAGACTTACATACAGGCCGACTTTCTGTTGGAGAAGTGCCTATTTTTTGAAAATTGGGGCAATGATTTGAAATTTGAAATAAAGTTTTCCAAAAATGATTAAGTTCTGGATAAACTCTTCTTTAGAGAGTTTTGGAATTGTTTCCGATGAACAAATGATATGTTATTCCATAAAAGTTTTATGTACCCTATTCTTTCATAAAGCACTAGCACACACGGGACTCATTGGGTGATTCATCACTTACACATATCTTTTATCTTACCTTTTGTAGGATCTAGAACCGAGCAGACCTACAGATAGACGGACAATACCACTGAGTCGGCAGTTTTGGTCTGGACAGCTTCCTTTTGATCGTGTACTCTATTATGTTATAGATAAAGATGGAATGTATGAGATTTTTTTATATATGTATATGTGTGGCCATTAGTGTGGGATATTGTTGAGTCTGGACCTTATATATATATATATATATATATATATATATATATATGTATGTATGTATTTACTCTGTAATTTTCGTTATAAAGACCCCTTATCTGGGAAACTGGACGGGGCGACACCCGGTGTTGATATGCTTCCGTTGCTGTCTTTAGTAGGGGTGTTATACATGCTAGTTTGAAGGATTAATCTTGGTTGATGAGATGATGACCAAATAAGAATTGAAATGGAAGTTAATTAGTTAGAAAAAAGAATTATGCTAGCTTTTGATTGAAAGAAGTAAAGTTGTGTTGATTAAATATGACTATCAAGAGTTGTTGGAATCTGAAAATTGAAGGATCAAAGGTGGTTTGAAGGAAAATTCAATGAATTAATGCTCTCAATGTGTTAAAGGGGTAAAGGAAATTAAAGGATAACATGAATAGTTGAATTAGAGCAAAACTACTGGGACTGTTTTTGCTCTGTATTGTGCCACAGAAACCTGAACTCAGGAAAAACCTATACATAATTAAATTTAAGAGTCTTACGGTCATTTTAGTATATCATAGAGTAATTAGAGTTGTGGATTGAAATTTATGTGCAAAAACAAAATCATGTGTCAAGCAGTGAAATTCTAGAAAATTAGTTCAAAAATTGATGAACTTAAGGAGGATTACTTGTGTGATTTCAGGTGATATGAATGAGAAGCATGGAGTTAATCCCTTGTATATAAAGAGAGGAAGGATATGGAAAAAGAAAAATGAAAGAATTAAACAAACGATGAAAAAATGACATGAACAAAAATTGAACGTTTTCCTTGACCGTCGGCTAAACATCAGTTGGACGTCGGCCCCGACGGCTCCGTCGACTTAACGTCGGCTACCCGTCAGCTATTTTTGGCCAAATACAAATTGACCCGACAACGATTTTTTGTGTAGGTTTAGCGACAAATAGCCAATGGAACGTAAAAAATAGTAGAAACGAAGGTTAAACGGTCGTGAACGGAAAGAGTTGCTTAGGACAGAGGTAAGTTCCTTGGATTTCTAAAATCTTTTTGAAAGCTAGTGTACTTCATTTTTCCATGAAATGCTATGTCTTATACTGTTTTGGAAATCCCTGAATATGCTTAAGGTTTATCTGAGCAAAATTTGTTTTATGCCATTTTAGGCTTGAATGAACTTTATAATTGGCTTGGAAATCTTAATGGATGATTAAAGCATGAATTTTGTGAATTTAATCCTTTTGGATTAAATACTTGAGATTTTCAAAAAATGGTGATTTTTTGAATCAGGTATTCATAAATTGACTGGAATGCCCTTATTAAAGCATTTTATGGAAATGTATTTGGAAACTTTAAATTTAATCCTCTTTTGGGATTAGAATTCTGGATTTCTTAAAATGAGTTCCTTTTGGAATCGGTTATTTAAAAAATGATCCAAATGTCCTTATTGGAATGTTTTATGAAAACTTTTGGAATTGGGTATTTGGTAAATGGCCGAAATATCCTTATTGGAACTCTTGTGAACACTTTCCAAATCGGGTAAGGGTTAAATGACCTGAATACCCTCGAAAGGTCTTTTGGAATCGGGTATAGGTAAAATGACCGAATGCCCTTGGAAATGACTTTTGTGATCAACGGGTAAAATGACTCGAATACACCCAGAAATTTATTTTGATGTATGAAAAGAACTCTTTACCCTATTTCGACATGATTTGGGAAAATGATCTCTCGATATGAGATTAACTTTTGGAAAACGACATTTTGATCCTGAAAATTACTTTTTTGGCCTGATGTGCCTATGGAATTAATTGATTAGCCTTGCAGAGCCTATGAAATTTATTATCTGACTTACGAGTCAGTAGGATCAATTTTTGGAAAATGTTATTGTATCCCAAAAATGTTTGTTTTGAAAATCCTGCGGGAACAAATGACCCTCTGGCCTGATCAGTTAGTAGGGGTTGGTATTGGTAACATTAAGTACTCAGTAAGGACTTTAATCTTTGTACTAGCCTACATTAGAGTTAGACGACCCTAGTAACCTGGCCTAATTCTAGGGATTGTCTTACTCCGAATGGGGTGACAGGACATTGACAAGAGTCCGTCCTGGCTAGCCGTCTAGCACCTGGAAATTGCCGCGTCGGTGGGCGCATAGTATTTTAAGTCATTCGCTGAATGCCGAGCAGGAACACTAGGTGCGTTTGACTCCTTGTCACTTCGATGGTGATTGATATCAAGATTGGGACCCCTGACTTACGATGGTAAGAGTATGCTACGATACACTTGGTATGTTGCGGTATACCTATTATTTATTCTCAGTATGCTGTGGTGTACTTTGTCTACTGCGGTATACCTATTATTTATTCTTAGTATGCTGCGGTATACCTATTATTTATTCTTGGTAGTACGTTGTGGTGTACTTACCCTTTCGGTGATGCACGGTTACGTGTTGTTGGCTGCGGTCTAAGTACAATAATACGTGGCACCGAAAGCAAAGCCATGTGAGCTTTGCATATAAGCCGACCATCTGTTAGAGAAGTGCCTATGATTTGAAAATTGGGACAATGATTTGAAATTGAAACACAATTTTTCAAAAATAATTGAGTTCTGAATAGACTAAAAAGAGTATAGAATTGTTTCCAATAGGAAAATATTATGCTTTTCCACAAAGGTTTTATGTACTCTATTTCCTTATTAAAGCACTAGAACACACGGGACTCACTGGGTGATTTGTCACTCACATGTGTCGTTTATCTTACTATTTTTGTAAGATCTGGAGTTGAACAGACCTACGAATAGAAGGATGATACCATAGTGATAGTAACCTAGGTCTGGACGTTCCTCTTTAGATAATGTACTTTATTTCTAATGTAGTATGGAGATTGCATGTATGAGATTCTCCGTTATGTGATGATGTTAGATGAATCTGGACCTTGTATACTCTTTTGGTTTTTCGTTATAAAGACCCCTTGTCTAGGTAACTAGACAGGGCAACACCCGATTTTGATTTGCTTTCGCTATTACTTTTAGTAGGGGTGTTATAATTGGTATCCGAGCTTAGTTATTATAGAACTGTGGTATCATCATTGGAATTGATAAAACATTTTTATGGTGTAGCTATGACCGATAGGAATGATAAAGGCAAACGCCCAATGGATGAGTGTAGCAATGATGGGGAGAAAAAGACAGGTGAGAGTTCGGGTGTGAAGAGACCTAAAAAGATTAGGTTGGTCTATCGAACAGACGTGCCAGAATATGTCACTTTGATAGGACCCGGCCCTGGCCACCGTCATGTACCCCGTCTCGCTGGGAGAAGATTTGACCCGGCAATGCCTGTCGTTTCTCTATTTGTACAAGACCATAGTCTAAAGAGGACACCAACTCCTGAGAGGACATTGTCGCCACATAAGAAGGTAAGTGGAGATTCTAATGAGATCGATGGCAATATTGAGCCACATTATCAGGGTGATGATGAGGAAGATAGTATCCTCGATTATAGAGTGTTTCCTAAGGATGATAAAGGGGTATTTAGCGGGGATGTTCCAGTAATTTTAAAGGAAGAGGTGCCAGAGTTGGATGTTGTCGAGGTAGGAGAAGATCAGGTGGTACCCGAGGTAGAGATGCCTATGCTCGAGCTCAAGGAGAAGATGGAAATAGACCCGGAGATAATGGCATGGTTGTATCCTGACGTGGATGGAAATGAGGGATTTGACGCACTTGAGTCTTACATAGTTTCTGCCGACTCAAGACCTCCTGTTTCAAATAGTAATGATGATGAGTAGGAGAATGAGATGTAGATATATGTAGTAGGATATGTACAGTTCAACCAGTGTATATGACAATGTGCCCAGCACACAAATTTTGTACTGACTCCATATTTTGACGAGAATGAATATATGTTATGTTTCTTGCTACATGCACTGTGGCCACTTTTGTGCTTGCTTTTGAGCTATGTTACAATTTGGGTGAAAGAAATCGAAGTGATTTCGGGGTATGAGTCAGAAAAGATCTAGAGGGTCCCGATGGCAGAAGAAAGGAAAAATGCGAAGGAGGGGAAGCTCGAGTGGAGGACCGCCCTCTTTTAAATGCTTTAATTATGGGGAGATAGGACATACGAGTTTTAATTGTCCTCGCCCTCGAAGGATAAGAGGAGGACGAAGTCAACCTGGAGAAAACAATCAAGGATAGAGGTTAGGACTAGGAAGAAGAAACCCAAGACAAGCTTCTACCTCTAGAGCCGGACCTGCCAATCCACAAGTAAATGCTTAAGTAGTTACATTAGAAAAGATAGATAATCATGCTACCGTAGTGGAAGATATGTGAAACCCCAGTCGAAACCAACCTTAGAGTAAGGGGGTTGGGATGAATATCATAATTTATTTCATGGTTAAATATATTCTCATATGAATTTTTATGTGTTCTGGATTCGAGTTTTATTATCTTGAAGTCTTGTTGGTGAGTATTGTGTGAGAATGGCAAAATGATAATTTTTGCCCGGGGTGAAAATAGGGAGATAGCCTATGGATTGAATAGAAAATAATTTTTCTAGTAGAAATAGCAACAATAGTTGTTGTGGTTTAGTGGTTACAGCTTTGGAATAGATTATTGAGGTCTAGGGTTCAAATTCCATCCTAGAAGCTTTAGCTAGATTAAATTTTATTTTTGCTTAGGGAGGATTAGTTTCGGCCTTAAGAGCCTAGAACAAGGTGGTGATAATGTCCTAGGAGAGACATGTTAGGAGAATTCTCATTTCACTTTTTACTCTACTCGAAATTCTTGAAGGGAAATTCATTCTTCCTTGTTCTTTAATTTTTCTCAATGCTCAACTCATTAGTTTGATCAAGGTGTTCTAGCCTTTTTCTTTCCAGAAAATTTAGTAAAGTGCTGAGGCCTTTTAGGATCAAAATGTCTTGGTAAAAGACTCCTTATAGTCTGAAAAAAATATGGTAGCGTTGTGGGAAATTTCAAGAGGAAAAATCCCTCTAGTAAGCTTGCTGAAATTTTCCTCTAGCTTAGTTCATCTTTCTTCATAGAATGAGCTGGAATTTTCCAGCTTGTTGTACCTTCAAAAGGGCAAAATTTCTAGCTAACATTCCCTCCCAAATGCTGCCATAAAAATGGTCTTTAGGATCAGTTTGAAACCTGAAAATTCTGGGCCAATTTCGGACTGCACAAGCTGGAGCAAAACAGAAAAAAATCCTGTGCGAAAATCAGTTTTAAGAGCCCAAAACTAAGTTGTTTTCTTCCAAATTTTGTGCAACACCTTAGCCATGTTTTTCCTCCATGAAGAAGGCTGGAAACCAGCCTTGAATACCCCTGAAACCCCCCTTCCAGCTCGCTGCAAAATGGTTGGAAGTGGCAGACGAAAATCTGCCAGAAAATTCACTGTGCAGCGAAATTTCTGTGCAGATTTTTGTCCAGCTTGTTTCCTATCTCTCTTCCAGCTATAACACCAACCCTAATCTGTCAAAACCTTTCTTAAACCTCCATCAACAGAGCTCCATTGATCCCCTTGAACTTCTGCACGAAATTCCATTAATGGCTGTCCAAAAATCTCTCAAACAAATCCCTGCAATTTAGCTTGATTGGTTTCCAAAATTTCAGCCATCTTATTTAGCAACCTTCCATAATATTTTGCTCAATGGACCAGACTTCTTCTTCATCATTGTACACCCTACTTTCGGCCACCATAAGCCTCCATAAGCCAGCATTAATTCCACGAAATTTTGCTCAAACAATCAGCCATGGCAGACTTCAAAGCTGTCCAAACAATCAAGATATTCTTAGGATATTTACTTTCCAAATTCACTTCCTAAAAATATTCTTCAAGGATTGTAACAACTAACCCTTCCTTTTCCCTCTCAAATCAGAGAAACATCCTCCTAAACCCTACAGAATTTCAGCAGCCCTCATTCCACAGAAAATTCGGCAGCCACAACAACCATTCCTCTCGATTTTTCTTCAGCAACCTCAAGAACACACACACACACTACACCAAGAACACCTACGTCTTCTCTACACCTAATACCCCTCCAAACCATCTCAAACCCTCACGAAAATCTCCATATTTAGTCTACTCATTGCTGTGAATCCATCAACACCATTATTAACATCAAACTCTTCCAAACGTCTAGCTACTTCGGATCAAAACCAGAAATTTCTGTTAAGGTCAAGAACACCATCAAGGTAAACTTATTCTAACAACTTCATCTTCTCTAACCTTGATCTCTAATGAGAACCTATGCGAATAAACATACTAATGATTTCTTTCTCTCTCTCTCTCTCTCTCTCTCTCTCTCTCTCTTGGCCGAATAACTTTTTCTCCTATGAACATGCTTTCGCCATCTCCCATGGACAAAGTTAGACATCTAGGAGTTGAGATCTACTCTAAACTCCTTCAAAGCATTCATCAACCAAGTAAGTACCTTCAATCTTCCTTTTTAAACTCTAGATTCATGTCTCTAGGATGATGATGATAGTAGGTGGATGGCGATAGGATTTAAGTATATATATATATTGTTGAGATTGAAGCATGAATATATGTATGATTGTGAATGAGATGGGACTTATGCATGGAAGGATTATCTTGGATGATTATATGATGATTTGAGGTTGATGCATGTCATAGGTAGTATTTGTGATGAAGTATGCTAGAGATTATGTCACCTTTGGTGAATATAATTTATATTCATGTTGAATTATTGAAGCCATGATCATATTTATGCTAGTAAGGGTTAGATCATATTTTGATAAATTGAGATCTATGCTTGTATGCATGATTTGGATGATTTGATGAATTGAAGGGTTGTATATGTTCATGATTGTGGTTAGCTATAGGAATATGATCATGATCTAGTTGTCCCTAGGCTAAATTTTATTTCATTAATAAAATATTTAATAATATGATTTTTCTAGTAAAATTTTGAAAATCATGGGAAAATGTGGATTTGGTCTTTTATATAAAATAGTGATATTTTAGTCAAATATATAATAATTTTGCTAGAAATATATATATATATATATATTATTTAAAATAATAAAATCAATTAAAGCCTTTTATGGAAATAATTATAATTAATAAAATATTTATTACTAAAAATTTAATTATAATCTTTTAATCAAAACCCATTAAGGATTTGCTTATTATTTTTCAAGCAAGAGTCATTAAATTTATTTTCAACAAATTTTAGCTATCAATTATTTTCTAACAACTAAATTATTAATAAATCATTATTTTACCTAATACTACATTGGACTCTTTTTCAAATAAACCATAATTTAATTTTAGCAAGATTTAAACCTTCGACTTTTTGTACCTATTTCCCAAACTCTAGTTATTTTAATATCAAACTAGAATTATTTTATAAACCCTTTTATTTATTATTGAGCCTTAAAGCTTAGGACACTAGGGATATGACTGTAGTAAGTTGAGTTAGTTTTATTTGAGAAAGTGAGTCTTTGGTTTGAGTTTGATTGTGGTTTGTATTTACCCTATGCGGGTTAGGTCAGCTATTGGAGACCTTTATTGTGAGCAAGGATCAGGTAAGCTCCTGCATAAAACCTGTTTGATGAAAAATGATTTTTTTTATGGCAAGCCAAATGTAGAGTGCATGGTGACTTATTTCTGTAAAGGCAATTGAGGATTATTTCTATTATCATTTCAGACAAATAAATTATTTGCAAATCAATGGGTGGTTTTACTCAAAACCTAAAACTTTTTCTAAAACCAGTTTTGCCCCAAACTTTGGAAAACCTTAATTGCCATTTTCAAGTGGAACTGTGTTTTGTTCATTTTCTCCCCAAGTGGGATATGTTACGTTGAGTACTCAACAGGGGTAGGCTAGTAGTACTAGTTTTGAAGTGCAAGAGTAAGTCTTCTGGCAGGAGGCCACCTCCAGAAGATAAGCTCAACTTATAGAAACGTCAGTACTACTTAGTCAGGCCGGTCCGAGCTAGCAGTTTGTTTTATTTCAGTCAAGTGACTGTGTTTTGCCGGAATGGACAC
Source organism: Voacanga thouarsii (assembly GCA_026120185.1). Lineage (NCBI taxonomy): Eukaryota > Viridiplantae > Streptophyta > Magnoliopsida > Gentianales > Apocynaceae > Voacanga > Voacanga thouarsii. Next base: position 2,706,932 of record JANUWF010002024.1, on the reverse strand, counting down.
CCGGTTATTGTTTGGGTATAGAGAAGGAGGAGTATCTTGCCCGGTAGGCCGATCACTTACCTTTTGTCAGTTTGCACAAAGTGTCAGCATTCTGACCGGTTATGGGGCCTAACGTGTGGTAACCTATAATCCTTTCTTTCGAGTGGTTGATCTTATAAATTATGTACGGCTAGATAAGCCAAAATGCCACTCTTGCTTTTTACTAATGTTTGATACTTGCCAATATTTCTCTTATAAAGGTTTTACACTTTGCATCCACGAACTATTTTCACTAAACACCCAAAGCATACATGGACTTACTGAGATTTCTGTCTCATCACTTTTTTATCATGATTTCAGGTAGATCCTGTTGTGGGGTCAAGTAGCTAGTAATATCTGCCTTGGAAGAGAATGTGTCTTTTGATTTTATGTATTACTTTGGGGAGACGAGAGTGGATAATTTTATTTATGGATTTGTTTCCTTTTGGGAATTCGTGGATTTATTCTTGGGTTGTAATAAATCTTAAGTTGAAGTATTATTTTTATTATTTTTATTCCGCTATTTTATTTGTGTGACCTCGTTATAAAGACCCCTTGTCCTTCGGACGGGGAGACATCCCGGGCCCTGGCGGGCCTAGGTAGCGCGGTGTTACAAGATATGTTTCTTATTTTTTATCATGATGCTAAAATATTAGTAGATATTAGTTCTATGCATTCCTTTATTGCCAATTCATTTCTTGATTCTATGGGAATTAAAGGGGAAGAAACTTTATATGAAATAATTGTCAGTACCTATTAGGAAAATAAATGAATAGTGAGAAAATACATAAGGGCTGTAAGATCTTGATAGAAAATGAAATTTTAGGAGGAGATTTGATATATTTAACCATAGAGGACTATGATGCTATCTTGGGCATGGATTGGCTATCTCAGCATCATGCTCAAGTCAATTGTAGACATAAATTAGTACAATTCCGTCGGCCTGGAAAACTTATATTGGAATTTTGTAGGCGAGACTGGAAGGAAAAGTAATGCTTTTATATCGGTTCTCAAGGCTCGGAAGATGATTAGGAAAAGGTGTACTGAATATTTGGCTTATGTAATTAATAAGCCAATAAAGGATAAAAACCTGAAGATGTCCTTGTGGTGAATGAGTATTTAGATATTTTTCCAGCAAAATTGAAGGTGCTACTATCGAAGAGTGAGGTAGAGTTTTCTATTACTTTAGTGCCATTGGTAGAACCAATTTCATGAACTCCTTATAGAATGGTGCCTACATAATTATAGGAACTCAAGAAACAATTACAGGAATTAATGGAGTAAGGGTTCATTCGGCCAAGTACTTCACCTCGAGGAGCACCTGTATTGTTTATAAAGAAGAAGGATGGGTCACTACGGATATGTATGGATTATCGAGGGTTGAATGCAATGACGGTAAAGAATAAATATCTGTTACCCATAGTTGATGAATTGTTTGACCAGTTACAGAAGGTAGGATGTTTTTCAAAAATTAGATTTGAGGTAAGTATATTAGCAAGTTCGGATTCGGGAAGAGGATATACTAAAAACTACATTTAACACACGATTTTAAGTTTGTAGTCATGCCCTTTAGTGTTACTAATGCCCCTGCTATTTTCATGGACCTGATGCACCAAACATTTCGGCCTTACTTGGATAATTTTTTTATTATATTTGTAGACGATATCTTGGTGTATTCCAAAGATCCTCAAGAACATGAATAACACCTTCGGAAAGTACTGGGAAGTTAAGGGAAGCCAAATTGTATGCAAAACTCAATAAGAGTGAGTTTTGGCTACAAAAAGTAGCATTCTTAGGACATTTGATATCTAAAGACGGGATTATAGTAGATCCTGCAAAAGTTGAAGCGGACTAATTGGACACGTCCCGAGACTCCTACTGAAATGCGAAGTTTTCTGAGATTAGTAGGATATTATCGGAGATTTATTGAGGAATTTTCTAAGATAGCTTCACCTTTGACTCGACTCATCCAAAAAAAAGCTCCTTATATGTGGAATAAGAAATGTGAGAGAAGTTTTCAGGAACTGAAGAAAAGGTTGAGTTCTGCTCTTGTTCTGGCGTTGCCAATAATGGATAAACCTTATGAGGTGTACAGATATGCATCGAATGAGGGATTAGGAGGAGTATTGATGCAAGAGAGAAATGTGATAGCTTATATCTCTATGAAATTGAAACCCCATGAGGAGAATTCCCTACACATGATTTGGAGTTAGTCACTATTGTGTTTGCTCTTAAGAAGTGAAGACATTATTTGTATAAAGTTGAGTTTAAAGTCTTCACCAACCATAAAAGTTTGAAGTATGTTTTTACTCAAAAGGATTTGAACATGAGGCAACGTAGGTGGATGGAATTTTTGGAAGAATTTTAGTGTCCAATTAAATATCATCCTAGAAAAGCAAACACAGTAGCAAATGCCCTTAGTAGCAAGGTGAATTTATCAGCTCTATTGATGCTATGAATTCCAGAATTAGAGGCATTAGCAGTAGACAGCGAAATAAGGATGAGTAATATCTCCATTCAACCTGCTTTCTTACAACAGATAAAGGGAGAGCAAGAGAAAGATCAAGAGTTACAAAAGTTTGTGCAAAAGAAGGAAAATAAAGGAGGAGATGAGTTCTAAAAGGATAATGATGGGATTATTTGTTACCGGAATCGGTATTGTATTCCGAAACAATCTGTAATGAGACAAGATATCTTAACGAAGACACATCAGAGTAAGTAGACCATCCATCCAGGAGCCGTATAGATGTATCATTACTTGAAACAACATTATTGGTGGATTGGTATGAAGAATGATATCTCAGACTTTGTAGCTCGATGTTTAAATTGTCAAAAAGTGAAAGCCAATCAGCAATGACCTAAGAGATTATTGCAACCATTACCTACTCCATCGTGGAAAATGGAATGAAATTACTATGGATTTCATTACAGAATTACCTATGGCAGTAAGATAGCGAGATACTATATGGGTGATAGTAGATCGACTGATTAAGTCTACTCCTTTCATCCTCACCAACTAACAGGATTCTATAGAGAAGATAAGTAAAATCTATATGAAGGAAGTAATTAGACTTCATGGAATGGAGTACCTTCTGGTATTATGTCAGACGGAGATCCTAGATTTACCTCGAAGTTTTGGACCAAACTACAGTAGAGGTATAAGATAACATTAAAGTTCAGCACAGCAATGCAACCACAGACGGATGGACAGACTAAACGAGCGAATAGAGTTTTGGAAGACATGTTGCAAGCTTGCGCTTTTGATTTTGGAACTAAGTGGATTGATAATTTGGCATATGCAGAATTCACATACAATAATAATTATCAATCAACAATTGGAATGACCCCACTTGAAGCTCTATATGGAAGGAAATGTTAGTCCCCATTGTATTGGGAAAGTTTAGGATGGAGAACAGGTGAACAGGATGCCTTCGATCTTGAAAAAGTTCGACAGGCTGTGGAAATCATCAAAGTCAAGTTAGAGGCAGCTCAGAGTAGACAAAAAAGTTATGTAGATCGATGTAGGAGAGATTTAGAATTTGTAGAAAGAGATCATGTATTCTTGAAATTTACTCCACAACGACAATTGGAAATCAAAAGATAAGAGAAGAAGTTGACACTTACATTAGACCATTCCCTATTATCGAGAGAATTGGGAAGGTAGCTTATTGATTAGAGTTACCAGTAGAGCTCAAGGCATTCACAATGTGTTTCATGTCTCCCAACTTCGGAAGTATATAGTTGATCCTGTACACATTTTGATGAAGTGCCTATTGAGATGACTCCTAGCTTGAAGTATAAGGAAAAGCCTATTAAAATCTTGGAGTATGCTGAAAAGCATTTGCAAATAAGAAAATCCCACTTGTGACAGTGTTGTGGAATCATTACCCAGTGCAAGACACGACTTAGGAAACGGAAGCGAAGATGCCGAGAGTGTATCCAGAATTATTCAAGTGTAAGCCAATTTCGAGGACGAAATTTTTTGAAAGGAAGGGAGAATGTAATACCCTGCATTTTAACCTTCGATTGGCTACTACTTGTAATAGGATAAGAATTTGTATCAACGGCCAGAACAAAAGATGATCGGTGTAATAAAACGAATATTTTGTCGGGACCTAGATGTAATTATTGAATTTGTTCTACCCGTACCATAAATCTTTGGAAGGCTACTACTGTTAATAAAACAAGAATTTGAGGGTACGCTAAGAAGAAAAATTGATCAATGCGATGAAACGCACGTTTTGATGTGAATTATATTAATAGGGTTATCGGGGGCATTTTCGTCATTTTAACCACGCCCGCGACTTTGACCGTAAATTTGACCAAACTGAGAAGGAATTGAAGAATTTAAGTCTTACCAATGGATTCAGTGAAATTTTTAGAGTTAAATGGTAAAGTAAAATATTTTTTCATTTCGGACCCCTCATTTTTTAGAAAAATTGAAAATGCGGTCAAAATTTTGGGCATGTGGCATTTTGTGATTGGTAGCCTTGGACATGTGTCAATTTATGAGAGGTTGCATGAAGAATTCATGTAAGATGCATGGAATTAAAGAAATACAAAATAAATAGAAGAATGATATGTATTTTTATGACTGGAACACATCATTTGTGGGCCATTTAATTAAGGTCTTGTGCAATTTAATTGGCCAATATTTGGACTATGAAAAGGTGGTTGAATGGCTAAAAATTAGCCAAGAAGTTGGCAGCCTCAATAGAGAAAAGAAGACAACATTTTGAGGAGGAAAATTAAGGATAATGGTGTGTAAATTTTCAATTGGAACACACCTAAATATTATCCACCATACAATTAATTAAATTAATATTTTCTTAGCCAAATTTCTAACGAAGAATGGCGGTGAAGAGGCTGATTTACAGCCATATTTTTGGCAGCATTGAAGAAAGAAAAACAAGAGAAAAAGAAATTAACATGATAGAGAAAAAAAAATGTGCTATTGTGTGTTCTTGAGAGAATCTTGGAGCAAATTCACACCAAAGAGCTCTAAATACAAGGTAAAACCTCACCTTGCTAGAATTAAAGTTGTTTTTGGGTGAATGGTAAACATTTTGATATCAATTTTAACATGAAAATATAATTTTCATGTCTTGATTTTAGATCAAAAGTTAGGGTTTATAAACTTTGTTGATGAACTTTCTATGTGTCTATGTGTGTCGGCTATCTAGAAGCTTTATGGATATTGTTTTATGTGATGAAGAATTGAATATTCATGATAGTTCGAAGGATTGATCTTGATTGATGAGATGATGACCAAAGAAGAATTGAAATGGAAGTTAATTAGTTAGAAAAATGAATTATGCTAGCTTTTGATTGAAAGAAGTAAAGTTGTGTTGAATAAACATGACTGTCATGAGTTGTTGGAATCTGAAAATTGAAGGATCAAAGGTGGTTTGAAGGAAAATTGAATAAATTAATGCTCTCAAGATGTTAAAAGGGTAAAGGAAATTAAAGGATAGCATGAATAGTTGAATTGGAGCAAAACTATTGGGGCTATTTTTTCTCTGTATTGTGTCACAAAAACCTAAACTTAGGGAAAGGCCTATACAAAATTAAATTTAAGAGTCTTACGGTCATTTTAGTATATCATAGAGACAAATCGGAGTTGTGGATTGAAAGATATGTGCAAAACAAAATCATGTATCCAGCAGTAAAATTCCAAAAAATTAGTTCGAAAATGGATGAACTTAAGGATGATTAATTGGGTGATTTCAGGTGATATGAATCAAAAACATGGATTTAATCCTTTGTATATGAAGGGAGGAAAGATGTGAAAAACTAAAAATGAAAGAACTAAACAAACGACGAAAAAATGACATGAACGAAAATTGAACGTTTTCCTTAACCGTCGGCCTTGTTGGCTAAACGTTGGTTTGACGTCGGCCTCGTCGTCTTAACGTCGGCTACCCATCGGGCACGTCGGCTAACCATCGGCTATTTTTCGACCAAACACGACTAAACCTAAAAACGATATTTGATGTAGGTTTATCGGTAAACGGCCAACGACACGTTGAAAATGGTGGAAACGATGGTTGAATGGCCGTAAATGAGAAATGTTCATTAGGACACGAGGTGAGTCCCTTTGATTTCTAAAACCTTTTTAAAGCTAGTGTGCTTCACTTTTTCATGAAATGAAATGCTTTATACCATTTTCAAAATCCCTAAATATAATTAAGGTTATCTGAGTAAGATTTATTCTTATGCCACTTTGGGCTCGCATAAACTTCATATTTATCTTGGAAACCTTAACGGATGATTAAAGTATAAATTTTGTGAATCTGGTCCTTGTTGGATTAAACACTTAGGATTTTTGAAAAATGGTAATTCTTGGAATCGGGTATTCATAAATTGATTAGAATGCCCTTATTAGAACATTTTATGAAAATATGTTTGGAAACTTTGAACTTAATCCTCTTTTAGGATTAGAATTGTCGATTTCTTGAAATGAGTTCCTTTTGGAAAATGATTCAAATGTCCTTATTGGAATGTTTTATGAAAACCTTTGAAATCGGGTATTCAGTAAATGACTGAAATATTCTTATTGGAACTCTTGTGAATACTTTTCAAATCGGGTAAGAGTAAAATGACCCGAATACCCTTGAAAAGTCTTTTGGAATCGAGTATGGGTAAAATGATCTGAATGCCCTTGAAAATGACTTTTGTGATCATGTATAGGTAAAATGTCCCAAATACACCTGAAAACTTATTTTGATGTATGAAAAGAACTCTTTACCCTATTTTGACATGATTTTGGAAAATAATCTCTTGATATAAGACTAACTTTTGAAAAATAACATTTTGATCCCGAAAATTATTTTATTGGCGTGATGTGCCTATGAAATGAATTGATTGGCCCTATGAAGCCTATGGAATTTATCATCTGTCTTGCGAGTCAGTGGGATCAATTTCTGAAAAATGATATTTTGCCCTAAAAATGTTTATTTTGAAAATCCTGCGGGAACAAATGACCATCTGGCTTGATCAGTCAATAGGGGTTGGTATTGGTAACGTTGAGTACTCAGTAAGGACTTTGATCTTTGTACTAGCTTACGTTAGAGTTAGACAACCCTAATAACCTGGCCTAATTCTAGGGTTGTCTTACTCCGAACGGGGTGACAGGACACTAAAAAGAGTCATCATGGCTAGCCGTTTAGCACATGGCAATTTCTGTGTCTGCGGGCACATATTATTTTGAGTCATTCGCTGAATGCTGGGTGGGGACACTCGGTGCGTTTAACTCCTTGCCTTCTCAATGGTGATTGATGTCATGATTGGGACCCCTGACTTACAGTGGCAAGAGTGTGCTGCGGTACACTTAGTATATTGCAATATACCTATTATTTATTCTTAGTCTGCTACGGTGTACTTGGTACGTTGCAGTATACCTATTATTTATTCTTAGTAGTACGTTGTGGTGTACTTATCCTTTCGGTGACGCATGGTTGAGTGTTGTAGACTGCAGTCTAAGTATAATAATGCGTGGCGCTGAAGGCGAAGCCATGTGAGCTTTGCATACAAGCTGACCTTCTATTAGAAAAGTGCCTGTGATTTGAAAATTGGGGCAATGACTTGAAATTGAAACATAATTTTCTAAAAATGATTGAGTTCTGAATAGACTTTTCTTTAAAGAGTATGGAATTGTTTCCAATAGGAAAATATTATGCTTTTCCACAAAGGATTTATGTACTCTGTTTTCTTATTAAAGAACTAGTACATACAGGACTCATTGGGTGATTTGTCACTCACTCATGTCTTTTATCTTACTCTTTTTATAGGATCTAGAGTCCAATAGACCTATGGATAGAAGGACAATACCACAGTGACAGCAGCCTAGGTCCAGACGTTCCTCTTTGGATTATGTACTTTATTGATAATGTAGTATGGAGACTGTATGTATGAGATTCTCTGCTATGTGATGATGGTAGTATGAGTCTAGACCTTGTAAACTCTTTTAGTTCTTCGTTATAAAGACCCCTTGTCTTAATAATTGGATGGGGTGACACCCGATTTTGATATGCTTCCACTGTTACTTTTAGTAGGGGTGTTACAAGTGTCGTTCAGCATTTTCATAGTTTCTCAAGTGAAGTTAGAGTCATCTCGTTTATATTTGCTAATGCAGTAGTCTTCTCGTTTCTGTAGTAGCATTCTTTTTTATGATCTAGATTACTTGCAATCATTCCCGGCTTGAAATCGGTATTCTGTTTTATTTTATTCAGTAGATCTGTGTCCAATAACTTGAATGTGCTTTATATATGTGTACTTTGGTTGGGACCTTTTCTGAAAATACATCACCTCCATGTGTACCCCAGACACCATAGATATTAACTATTCTTTTGGAAAAGTAAAATGGTATATTCTAATTTTGGGAAAGGGGTATTAAATGGGAAGGAAATTGTAGTTTTTTTTTTTTTGGCTACTTTGAATTTATGTGAATAGAGGATTAATTTGTTTGAGAAGCATCGTTGATTGAAGCGGTGTATTTTTTTCCTTTTATATCTTTTATAAAGAGATTAAGTAATGTGAGCACACGTTAAATGATATTTAACGCATGTATTTTTTTTTTTTTTCACATGTTCTTTTTCTTGTGTTTATTGTGAAGCTTAGGAAGCATCCATCAAGCACAAATGTCTAATCTTTTTTTTTTTTTTTTTTGGTTCTTTTGTTCTTGAAATTTCTATTCTATTTTGGTTAAATATGTTTGTGGGGGGGTATATTTTGGTTGATTTGAAGTTGATAACTGTTATTGGTTAATCTTTCATTTGTTTTTAAATTCTTGAAGTATAGGTGATCACTGCAGGAATGCTATTAGCTACCAACGATATAGTGGTATTATACTGTTTTTGTGCTTTTGTGACATTCAGAAGCTTGAATTCAAATGCATTGTTCTCAAAATGGTACTATTGTTTATATCTTTTGTATAAGTAGTATGATAATGTAAATGCTGATTTTATTTTGATCAGAACAATCTTTCATTTTAATCTAAGCTTGTTTATGATTATATTGTAAACAAATGTCTTGCCTGTGCCTCCATAACCATACCAAAAAAAATAACTTACCCTGATCATGTTCAACAACAATTATGACTTTTTCATATATCTGCTTCTGTTGTGCATTCATTTGGGAGTGCAAGATCTCATGTTCAGCTCTTAGTGCATGAATTTAAATTCATTGTTCTCAAAGTGGTACTATTATTTATAACTTATGTACTGATTTTATTTTAATCGGGACAATATTTGATTCTGATCTAAGCTTGTTTATGATTGTTTTGTAAACAAATGTCTTGCCTATACCTCCATAACCATACAAGAAAAACAACTTACCCTGATCATGTTCAACAATAGTTATGACTTTTTCATATATCTACTTCTGTTGTGCATTCAATTGGGAGTGCATGATCTCATGTTCAGTTTTTAGTGCATTAGCATTATACATGATTTCTTCCCTTATGCATATGTTTTGAAGATCACTGAGCAATTCTTGATTTGGCAATGGCATTCCTTCTATTTCAGAAAACCTAAATTCATAATGAAAAAGAAAACTTTTAAACCCAGAAAATAAAATTCGAAGAACAAAAACCAAGCAAAAGAACAAAGATGAAATTAACTTTATTACAAAGATAAATTGACTTTGTTAATTTGTTTTCAACTTTTTTTGTGTATCTAACTTTATTTCATATGTTTGAAATTGGTTTAGTTATCAACAAAGATTTATGTGTTCTGTCAACATTTTAAATAGTGTTGTTATATGTGTGCACTATTATTTTTTCAGATATTGTAACTGTTGCAGATGATCTTTTTATGTTATAGACTACAGTAACAGGAATATAGTTGAAATGTTGACATGTTTGATGATTTATCTTTGCAACACGTACTTGTTATTGTTGTAGAATAGAATGTTGCTTCCTTGATGAAGTTATGTACAATCTGGTTGCAATAAACACTAGGAAGTATCAATTCGGTATAGTATGTACCAATAATTAATTCATATTTTAGAGCCAACATTTCATTGTTGTTTTCCTTATCATTGGTTTGACCTTTTGCAAAAATGCTGCAGAATTGATATCAATAGAGAAATGAGCATGTTTGGAAGGTGTAGATGATGGTTATTGCTCCATTAATCCTAAAGTTGGAAACAATAGAGACAAATTTTCCATGAAAGGATGTTGAATTGGCTATTTCAGAATTGGATTTTTAAAGTCATAGCAATCAAATTCCTTCATTTTGTAAATATTCAATTCTTTAAGGCAGACTACTTCACGTATATCGATGGCTCAGTTATTTTGGCAGTCAAGATATGAATGGAAATGTTTGATCTATTTGTTTTTTAAATGTCATGATACAAAATCCATTGTATTTGTATACAGTAACAAATATGAATGGAAATGTTTGTTGTTGAATTTCAGAATATATGTGGTTTTGCCATTTGTATTTTAGCAGTTTTTGTTTTTTAAAGTTCATGTAAATAGATTGATGTGGTTAGAAAATAAGATACAATTATGATTTTCCAACCTAATTAATATATTCCTGTTCCTTTTTGTATATTCGGGATTTTAGTTTAAAATCAGAAATCTACTGCTGGTAAATTGATCCAAACCCACCTTGCCTAAGCTTCATCACAAAGTTATTTGTGGTGATTGGTGCTACTGCTATCACCCTGTTAGTTTCTCCTACTGTTACCAGTACTTGAGATGCTGGTAAACTGATCCAAACTTACCTTGCCTAACCTTCATCATAAAGATATTTGTGGTGATTAGTGCTACTACCATCATCCCGTTGATTTCCCCACTGTGACCAGTACTTGAGACCTGCACTGTCACCAACATATTTTGTGGCTTTGTATCTGATCAAACAAAAAATAGTTCCCTGTACTATTGTCAAATAACATAGCCATATAAGAGCAATTTCTAATGCATAAGGTTTTGCAGTTGTTTGTGAATGAATTTTTTCCCATATACTATGTAGTACCAAGAACATTAATTTTTGTCATGATGTCGATATTTAAGATAGCTAATATATCACAGTCCAAGGTTAAATCCTAGGATTCCAAGAACAACTCAAAGAAATGGGATTAATTATCCTAAACAAAAAGCTGGGCATAGATTTACTAAAGCATAACAGAAAAATGCAGACTTCTTGTAAGGAAATTAGGTATGGCAATATTGTTCAAGGAAAGTACGTTGTTGTTCCCATGGAGGCCACCAACTTTCAATTCATTGAACGTAAACTATTTTTTCCAATTTCAACATAAAATACAAATTCCATGAAAGGAATTTTGTTACAAATTGTTCATTTCTTCTAATCTAGCTATACAATCAATAACTTATTTTTGTTCATTGGGCTATCTAGCAACCTAAAAAACTAATTTTTTCTGTAGCCTTTCTCTATGTATGACTTTCATAATTCATGTTCTGGCAAAAAGGAATAGCGGAACTGCGATATCTTTCAACTCATGGATGTGGTCGTCGTCCAATTGTGTAAGAATCATTTCTCTATCATTGACTCTTACTTGCTCTCATTTCCAATCTGAATTTTGTCTTTCATATCCATGAAAAGTAAAAACTGGTCAAGCAGATAAGATTGCAATTTCAGAATTTGATAAAGTAAATGAAGAAAATGACTAACAGGGGAATGTCTCAAAACATGTTCTAACTATGCTTTAAAAAATGAATACAAAATTGTTTATCATTGAAATAGTTATATGAAAAACAAATTCAATAGAAGGGATGAGGAATGAATCAAAAGATTAATATCTCTAAATCATATCATCAATCACAAAAGCTCCAACAATGGCAAGAGCCTTTTTTAAAATTTCTATAACTATAGCATGAATAGAAGGGGAAAATGTACCATCGTTTGTGTTTCATTGCCAAGTTTTTTCCTTAGTGATTATAGTCAGCAGTGACAATGAATGCATTTGCATCTACAATTTAAATATATCATTGCTTTACCAAGACAAAGTACTCAATGTTTACCAATGAAAACAATAAGAAAATGATATATATTAGCTTATAGAATACCAGACATATTTTGATATTTAGCTAGGAAAGCAACAAACCATAGCTCGTAGATAACTGACATAAGCCACGAACATTGACCATCATTATTTAGATGTATGATTCTCCATTAAAACCACACCCTACGTACAGTCACACTAAGAGAAAGTAAAAGCCTAGATGCATATATCAATTTCGAAACTATGAAATGACACATTTCGAAAACTATATCAGCTATATGCAATTTTTCCAAGCTAAAAGAAATGCGTAAAATTTGGATAGCAAATATTGCAAATTTTGGCTATGTAAGCGTCAGTACCAATCAGTACTTTGCAATCTAAATGTGAATTTGTATTATTGAACTAATGAAAACCTGAGAAGAGGGAGTAAAACATGATTTCAAATAAGATGCATCATTTTCAAAATCCTCCTTCTTTGCCTATATACTTATGACAGCATTCATTCAAAAGACAAATAGACTCTTTTAACAAACCATATATCCTCCATGAAAATATTAAAAAGTTGTAAAGTAACAACTATCAAGTGTAAAGGAATTAGATGAATTCACATATGCTGCAAATTGCCCCAAAACAAAAAACAGAATATGAATTTAACTACTACAAATTGTCAACGGAGGACAATACATGTATAATGAATGTGCTGTAATATAACTTACAAACATATTCTTCTTTTTATTATTCATTTTTATTAAAAAAAAATCAACAATCACTACAGGAAAATTCATCATTTGCGACGATATTTTTGCGACGGCTACAGTGCCATCGCTAATTAGCAACGGTTTTGCGACGGCAATTGATGAACTTGAGAGTTAACCAAAACCGTCTCAAAATCCTCGCAAATTACGATGGTTTTGTGATAGTTTTGCGATAGCTAAAATGGCCGTTTCAATTCATAGCAAAAGAATCGCAATTTACGACAGTTTTGCGACGGCTATAATGCCCTCGCAAATCCCTCGCAAATTAGTGACGGTTTTATGACAGTTAAGGTCTTTTTTAAGAATAAAATGCTTAAACAAAAAGAAAATTGTTATTAGAGAGGATTTTGCCACGGACTTTTCATATTTAAAAATATAAAAAGGGAAAAGTCTAATTGGTTTACCGTCACAAAATCCTCGCAAATTTGTGGGGGTTTTACGACTGTTGATTGTTTTTAATAATAAAATGTGTAAAAAAAAATTTAGAAAGTCTTTCACAAAATCCTCACTACTTTTCATATTTAAAAATACAAAAAGGGAAAAGTGCGAGGGCTTTGCGACGGAGAGCTCACTAACTATCGCAAAACCCTCGCTTGTTTTTAATAATAAAATGTGCAAAAAAAAAATGGAAAGTCTGTAGACTTTTCATATTTAAAAATACAAAAAGAAAAAAGTCTAGTTGGTTGACTGTCGCAAAACCCTCGCAAATTTGCTAGGGCTTTGCGACGGATGGCTCATTAACCGTCGCAAAACCCTCATAAATTTGTGAGAGTTTTCCTATGAAATATAACCCGCCTTTTCATAGGTAAAATTTTTAGATTGAAATTTTGAGTTTTTGCACAGGAAGAATTAAATATTCCTTTTTGCTGCAAATTCGTCATAAAATCCTCACTAATTGCAACAGATTTGAATCTTCCATAGCTAAACTCTCACAATTTGCGAGGGTTTTGCGACGGAATTTCAAATATTCAAAAAATTGCCTTTTTTCAAGTAAAATTTTTGAAAGTCAAAACATTAATTTTTTAAAAATCCGTACCTGTTAGCGAATGTTCTTATACGATTTTTTGAACTTTTGCACAGTAAAAAATTGAATACCCTAATTTGTCACAAATCCATCACTAAATGCTATGGATTTGCTTCTTCCCTCGCAAAACCATCGCAATTTGTGAGGGCAAATTAGGGTTTTCATCTTATATTTTTCTTTAATTTTTTATTTTTTATTTATGTGTTTGTGTGGTGGTGTATTTTGATAAATTTACTGAAATCTTTTTAATAACTTGTCTCAAATAGTGCATTTTATTATATATATGTATATGTAATTATGTTATGTTATACACCTATTGTATTACATAAGTAAATGTATATGTAATTATGTTATGTTATATACCTATTATAATATATAAGTAAATGTATATGTTTATATAGTATACAATGTATATAAGTATCTTTTACTTTAATGTATATAAGCTATAATTTCGGTAGGTCGATGAAAATAATGTATTTTGTTAATAATATATGTAGAAAATTTAAAACATTGGGTATATAATTTCTTATATATATATATATATATATATATATATTAACATATATATAGGTATGTATATACATATGGCTAATTTTTTTATCCATCACTTTGATTAAGCGGAGTATAAGGTAAAATATATAAAGAAAAATAATTTAAATAGTATTGTTATAGTTGAGATCACTTAAAAAATGTGGTGAAAATTATAATGTAGAGATCGGTTTGTAATGTTCTTCGTCTCAATTTGCGAAAAATTAGTGAGGGTTTAGTTTTTTTGTCGCAATTAGCTAGGGATAATATACCCAAAAAAAAATCACTTTCTTACACTTAGATTTTTTTTTTTTTTTTCAATTTCTTCTTCTTTTTTCTTCTTCTTCCTTATCTTTCTCTTCTTCTTCCCGCTACCACCCCCCGGCGCCGTCACCCACCCACCCCCAGCCCCCTCCCCCCTGCGTCTCATCCCCCGCGGCCCATCTTGTGTCTTGCCCTCCCGGGCCCCCTCCTATTGCCCCTCCCTGCCAGCACCCACCCACCCCGTGGCCCCCTACCCCTTCCCGCAAGCCACCTATCCCCTACCCCCCTCCCATGTCTAGCTACTACTGAAGCTGCTTCACCATACTCTTCAACATAAGAATATTCACCAAACTGAAAGACTTCTTCCTTTTTTCTTTCCTTTTTTTTTTTCTCCTCTTGATTTTCTTGGTTTTGTGGGTTTCTTTCTACCTGAACAAGAAATGCAAGAAATATAGGAATCAGCAGGAACTTTTTGAGTCTTTTATTTTTTTTTTTACACGTTCTAGAAATAGGCTTTCTTTTGTTTTGCTTTCTTCAATGACATTTTGAAGGTTAAGGAGTATTTAACTAGTTTATGGTATTGAGGATGGTTTATTATTAATGCCTGTGTATTTCATGCACATAAATTCCTCCAAGGAGTATTACATGTTTTCTTGATGATTTGATAAAGTAAAAGGAGCCTTTTTGTGCTTGGAAAATTATTTATAGGGATATTTACCTCCTTCCCAGTCCTCATTTTTTTTTTTTTCTGTTGTACTTTTCTTGAATACATTTGATGGCATTAAGTTATTAGGGATGGATTTTCCTTGATATAGTAATTCCAAACTTTGATAAAGATTCTTTTTTTGCTGATTTTAGCTGCTATTCAAAAATTGGTCATGTCCTAAACTTCTTCTTGATTGAGGACCCATCTAGCTTTGCCTTAAATGACATGATTGAAAATGAATATACATTTTAAATATATAAAAATAATGTATAGAGTTGATGGCTTATAATTATGATAGGAGAATTCTTGTGAAAATGTAGAATTTCTTGTATGGTTTTGGACAATCAGAAATATGTCATGTATAGACTTTTTGAATTAAATATTGGGTAAGGACTGTAAGGTGATCCTTGAAGAAGGCTGGATATGTTATCTTTAATTACAATCAGCAAGAAAGCTGGCAAGATTGATATTTGGCAATTCATCAATTGATAATATAGCTACTGTGCTAATGCCTCTAAGAGAGAGTTGTCTTACCTTGAAACAATAAAAACATCAACCAATTAGAATATAACCATGAATGAAGATCTTAAGTATAAAAGATCCCCAGAATCAAAATTTACATTGTAATCTTTTTATTATCTAAGAGCTTTTTATTAAATTATTTTTTCTACAATTATAAAACTGCAAAAAATAATAACATTATGCCCATCAGCTCATTTCTTTTTGTTTTACTTCTCAAGTCTAAGTTTTTTATTCCATCCTTAAATTGACATATATGTATATGCGAGTTGAATATTGACATGCTAATATAATGCGTATCTTCTTTTAACCATTGAACCATTTAAGGATCTCTATGTTTGTACACATCAAGTGATCTCTATGTTTGAATATCTTATGGGTGAATATTTGCACATTTATTAGGGAATATTTTTATATAGTGCATTGTTGCAGTATTGATAGACATTTCACAAGAAGAAGCCATATGTAGGCTTTTTTTTCCTTATCCAAAGGTAGATCTTTACTTTGGTTTTAAATGTATCTAACTTAATAATTGGAACCTCGTGTGTGATGGGTGATCCTTCTCTGTGAGTGATAGGTGATTACTCTTCCTGAGTAATGGGTGATTACCCCCGAGTTACTTTTTGGACTTTTATATAAATGAATGATTTGTCTTCGTCGTTAGTAACAGCATTTTGATTGTCAAATTTTGAGATGGCCTAGTGTCTGGAATCCAATTATAGGGGAAACTCTATCAAAAATTTTTAAAATTGTACTATTTACTGTGGAATAGAATAACCATCCTTATTCTGAAATGTGCTATTAAATTGAACATGTATATATATCCCATATATATATATATATATATATATATATATATATATATGATGTTATAGTTAGATGAATTTTGAAAGACAATATAGTACTATTTTAAAAATAAATAACAAATCTTTTTCTTTATTCACAATTCAATAAAAAAAATTTACTAAAACATAAAATAAAAACTTAAGAAAAAGATAAGGCAAATGATCCAAGTCTAGTCAAGCTTTGATTGTATCAATCCGAGCTTAGTTTGATTTAATCTTAATCATATGAATAAAATAGATTGCTCTATTTTTTTTTTATTTAGGGAAAAAGAAAGATTATATAATTATAAGACCACTTCAAGTTGAGCTTAAAAAAAATTATAAGAATATTTTGACTATATTATTCTTTATCAAAAAGATAATAGACCCAATATAGCAGTGGCAAGGCACGTGGGAAATTAAAAGGAATCTTATTGTTATTATGGAAAAATATATTAATTATTATAAAATAATTCTATTAGTTTACAAAAGACTTTACTATCAATTATTTAGTGAATGGGTTGTTCTTATCGCTTTTTAATCCTTCTCAACTTGAATTTTGGTTTAACAAAAAGAACAAATAAGTATGAGGCAACTCCACTAGAATGGTCGTGGGATTAAAAATTTTGGTTCTATCCTACCTTCTACTATTTCAATTTGGATCTATCTCCACAACAAGAAAAAGCATTTGTCGGGTATAAAACCATCTCCATTAGTTCTAAGATTATAATCCATTTGTTCTAAAGACTATCAATTCTTCATTTTTGTTTGTAAACATTAAGTGATCTCTATGTCTGAATATCTTATGTGTGTCTATGGCTTAGACCTCCTTTTGTTAGATAAGGGAAAGGAAAATGTAATTACTTATTTTCACTAATATAATTCTAAGGGTGATTTTAATTAGTGAATGGATTGTTTTTTTCTCTCATTTAGATGTCACGGAGGATCGTAGTTGGATGTATAGAAGGCATGCTTCAAGTTTAAAAGGGATTACTATTGAATTTAAGGAAAGGGTTAAAGCTTTTTTGGCATTTGCCTTATCAAATATAATATCAAGTGTAATTAGATGTCCATGTGCAAAATGGAAGAATAAAAAGTATCTACATCCAGCACAAGTTAAGCTCCACCTATGAAAGTCTAGATTTGTGGTTAATTATTACCGAAGGACATGTCATGGTGAGCCATTCGAGTGTACCTCAAGTGTGTCTACCTCAATCCCAAATGTTGAGTCACATCAAGGAAATCCGTCTCAAGAAGTAGTCTTAGACGTAGCAGGTCCTAACTTTCCCCCTGAAGCTCCATCAGCAAAAAATATTGAAGAACCACCTAATATGGAGGCACAAAGACTTTACAATATGTTGAGGGCTGCAGAGACTCCTGTATGGGATGGTTGCACTACACATTCGCAGCTTTCACTTACTTCATAGTTATTAAACATCAAGTCTGAAAATAACCTCTCCTGGAAAGCCTTTAACGATATTGTGCAATTAATGAAAGAGGTTATGCCTAGCAGTAATACTATTCCTAATGATTTCTATCAAATGAAAAAATTAGTGGCTGGGTTGGGTTTGCCGATACAAAAAGTAGATATATCCATCAATGGATGCATGCTTTACCAAAAAGATGACATGAATTGTAGAAAATGTAAATTTTGTGGCCATCCTTGATATGCATAGAAAAAGGTGGGGAAAAACACAAGTGGGAAGGAAACTTCATTCAAGAAGATATATTACTTCCCAATAACACCGAGGTTGCAAATGTTGTATACTTCTAAAACAACAGCTGAACACATGAGATGGCATGGAGAGAGCAGATCGGAGGAAGACACCATGAGTCACCCTTATGATAGTGAAGCATGGCAACACTTTGATCGGATGCATCTTGAATTTGCAAAAGAAGTACAGAATGTCAAATTTGGTTTATGTACAGATGGATTCTCACTATTTGGGATGTCGGGTAAGCAATATTCATCCTGGCCGGTCATTCTTACACTGTATAATCTCCCTCTATGGATATGTATTAAGGATCCGGTCATTGTTTTAACAATCATTATCCCGGGCCCAAAGAATCCAAAGCATTAGATGGATGTTTATCTATAACCCTTGATAGACGAATTAACCCAATTGTGCTTTGAATGTGTCACCACTTATGACATATCGAAGAAACAAAACTTCCAATTATGGGCGGCGCTTTTATGGATTATTAATGATTTTCCTGCATATGGTATGTTGAGTGCTTGGAGCACAGGTGGGAAACTAGCTTGTCCATATTGTATGAGTAATGCAAAGTCTTTTCATCTACAAAATGGTGGGAAATAATTATGGTTTGACTGTCATCATTGTTTCTTACCATCGAATCATTCTTACAGAAGGGACATAAGATCTTTTAGGAATGATAGACGTTCTGAGACATCACAGCCTGTGCAATACCCTACTGGTGAAGAAATATGGGGTAGTGTATCTAAATATGAAAAGATCACAGAAACTAAAAAAGAAATTGGAAGGAGTGATGGCAGGGGTATATCTCACAATTGGGCAAAAAGGAGTATTTTGTGGGATTTGCCGTATTGGCGTACTAATTTGGTCTGACATAATATTGATGTAGTGCACAATGAGAAGAATGTATTTGACAATATTATGAACACAGTTCTAGAGGTAAAGGGTAAATCAAAAGACAATTTAAAGGCTAGACGTGACTTGGAAATATATTACCATAGGCCAGAGCTACACGCCTCGGATATGGGAAGAGGAATGGTGGCCATACCTAAAGCTTGCTACTCATTGACAATAGAACAAAAGAAACTTTTACTTAACTGATTGAGGGGATTGCAACTCCCAAACAGATACGCTCCAAACATTGAAAGATGTGCTGACTTGAATGAGTTGATGTTATCTGGTATGAAATCACATGATTGTCACGTATTTATGGAGAGACTACTTTCCATTATATTGAACGAATTTCTCCCTTCTAACGTATAGGGTGTTTTAATGGAATTAAGTCTTTTTTACTGAGATCTATGCTCTCCTAAGATGAGTGTAGCTCATATGGCCAAATTGGAATCTGACATTCCTTTGTTGTTATATAAGTTAGAGGATATTTCCACCTGGATTCTTTGATGTAATAGAACACTTATTAATTCATTTACCTTACGAAGCAAGAGCTTGTGGCCCTGTTCAATATAGGTGGACGTATCCATTTGAAAAGTAATCTAATCATTTAATCTAATTCTTTTCCTGTCAAGTACAATATGAGCATGTGTGACTGATGATGAAATTTGTACAATGACAGATATTTGCATCATTTGAAAATCAAGGTAAAAAATAAGGTTATAGATGAAGGATCAATCTGCAATGCTTATTTCGTTGACAAACCATCCACTTTCTTCTCTTATTATTTTGAGCCACATGTACAAACAAAATGTACAAATATAGCGTGTAATGAATAGGGAGAACGATTGGAGAGGGTGCAATAACCTGTGCTGTTAATTTGTAATGTTTAAAGAAAGGTGACAGGATGGATTTGAACGCAGTTCCTTACCTCTGAAGAATTCAATGCAGTAAGAATTTAAATGTTGCTTAATTGTGGAGACGTGTAGCCATACATTGAGTACGAACTACTGCTTTACATATCTTTTACGGTAAATGAAGATCTCATAATAACTTTGATATATTCATACTTCTAATTCAATACAGGGCATTCACGGCACACTTACGAAGATTAGCTCCAAGTATATCAGAGATAGAAATCAATAGAAGAATAGGCCTCGAATTTGCAGAATTGTTTAATGGATAGGAAAGTTACATAAGTTGTTAACTTGCATTTGGAACTCCATTGGGAGTAACGGAAATTTTGTAATGCTACAAATTTCATTTTATGTAACATTTACTTGTTTAATTTTTTTTTTTAAGGTACAAGATCTAAAAAATATGGTTACAAATGAATGCTTAAGAAACTTTGTTTGGGGCTCGTCAAGGCTAGTGAAATCATATAGTGGGTACATAGTCAATGGTTACCAGTTTCACACTAATGATTATGCAGAGAGAAAGAAAACAGTGAATAGTTGTGTGTGCATGAAAGGGATTGAAAATGACACATCAAGGCCTGATTACTATAGAGTGTTAAATGAGATTATTGAAGTGTAGTTTCCTGGTAATCCATAGCAAAATGTTATTCTTTTTAAATATCATTGGTTTGATCAAATATTCAATCGTGGTATCAGGGTACATCCGCGGTATAATCTTGTCGAAATTAACCACAAAATGAGCTACCCCAACTATGATCCATTTGTTCTATTTCAACAAGCTAGCCAAGTGTATTATGCATCATATCCAGGGAGTGAGAGGCCAAGATCTGATTGGTTGGTAGTTTGCAAAACCAAAGCTCAACATATAATAGATGCACCCGTGGTTGACAGAGCTTATCAAGAAGAAGTAGATGCTACTAATGAAGTGAACATATCGTTAGTAGTTGATCTTGGCATTTTTTACACATGAGCCTGGTATGAATGAAATATTGGGAGTTAAAGATGAGGCTGTAATGGCAAGGAAAAATTCTCCTACCAATGAAAATGAAGAAGATGAAGATGAATGAGATATGAATAGCGATACCTCAGTAGGCTTGATTTAAATTCATTAACCATTTATATGGTTAATGGTAAGGGATTCCTGAAATCTATTACATCATTAATATCCCATGTCATATTTTAAATTTTATTTATTACACAATTTCAATCCTTATTACTTTTGGTTTTGCATTTCAAATCTTTTAATTTCTTTTATTTTAATATTTCATCACATTCAATTTGTTACACTAATTTTGCCTAATTGTCGGGATTCTCATCTCTTTCTATTTTGCAGAATCTCTCGTTTAGACTTGCGCAGGCCAGAGGAAAATAGATAGATAAACATTAGAGGAATTATCTATGTGTGTTGCTGTATAAATTTCACTATTTTGGTTATATGGTGTAATTATATTCATGTTTGCTATCCATATGTTTCTTTTCATTAGCCCTTAATATATTATTTTATGGTGTAAACAACAAGGTAATCTATATAGTGCATGGTTGCGGTATTGACAAACATTTCACAAGGACAGAGTCATATATAGGCTTTTTTTCCTTGTCCAACAAGTCTTCTCTTTACTTTAGTTTTAACTGTATCTAACATAATAATTGGAACCCCATGAGTAATGGGTAATCATTCCCCGTGAGTGATGGGTGATCACTCCTCCTGGGTAATGAGTGATTACCCCCTAATTACTTTTTGAACTTTTCTATAATTGAATGTTCTGTCTTTATTGTTCGCAACAATATTTTGATTGTCAAATCTTAAAGTGGCCTCGTTCTTGAAAAGTGTCCAATTATAGGAGAGACTCTGTCCAAATTTTTTTAAAATTAGACACTATTTACTGTGGAATAGAATATCCATCCTTATCATACTATTATTCTATTGCTTTAAATTTAATTGAATAGATATAAAGTTTTACGATTATTATTCTTTTATCATTTTTTATTCACAGTTATTTACATCCTTCTTTTATAGTATTGATGCAATTTATTAGTCACTCATTTTTCTTTTTCATCTCCTCTAGCAATGTCTTTTAATAAAGAGTCATTGAGGAAGGAGGGTCAATAGCCTTATACCCCATCCCCTACTCAGCTACCTCGGCTTTCCGTGTCTCAGTCTTTACATGGCTCTATTGGAGATGAGGGAGTACCATCCCCAACTTTTCAATCATCCACTGCTTCAGCTTCGCATCCTATTATGTGGTAAGTTTCGGACTCCCAGCCTTGGATTGTTCCACGGGGAAATGGGTAACTAACATAATCAATTTTAAGATATGTTAAGTATTAATTCAATTATTTTTTTGGAGATTAATATAATTCTATTGTACATTGTCATTGTACTAAAAAAAAGTTTGTCAGTTCGGACAAATGTGTCTAAGAAATTTCAAATATAATATAACAGTACTTCACTGGCTCATATCCGACATACACGTACGTTCTGGTAACTGTGCAAGACTTATGGTTTCAAGAATTTAGGGTAAGCAATTGCTAAATATTATTTGTTGTTTAAGTACTATGTTATATGTTAATTAGAATTCTTAATCGTGATCATGCAGAAATATTTCCAGTGGAGGAATGAGTACACTACCCAGATTCGATCTATTTGGGAAAAAAAGTGTCGGACGAGATTTTCGAACATAATGTCTAGGCTGAGCAAAAGGGATGGTGGGCCATGTCCTCATTGGATAGAGGTTCAATATTGGAATAACATTTGCCAGTATTGGAGTTCAGAGAAGTATCAAAAGCTCTCAACTATCAACAAAAAGTATCAACAATATAGTTGCACCCATACTGGAGGTTCTATCTCGTTCACAGAACACGAGGACCGTTTAGTAGTTTATTTTCACTTAACTATTTATTGTCTAAATTGCTTTGAAATAAATTTATATAAAATTGTAATAATTATGTTTTGTTAACATGAATGGAGCGGGCGAAGGAGGGGAGTTCTTTCAGCTACACAGACATGTTTGAGACACTACATATCTTTCAGAGTGGGCCACAAAAGGGCCAGTTTGTCAGTGATCGATCTTACCAGACTTTGGTAGTATATAGATTAAATATGTTGAAATTTCTTTATATTGCATGGAATTTGTATTTTAGTTTGGCATCTATCACTGATGATTTCTTTTTCTTTTTCTTTTTTTAGGATGATGTGCGAAATCTCATACAAAGCACTACTCAATCTGAATCTAATGGCTCAATAAACTCAATTGTTCATTTTGATGAAAAGGCTATGTTTGTAACGGCACAAGGTGGGTTCAAAGGGGGATGAGTTTATGGGTTAGGCTCAGAGGTGGCACAGGTTCGATCTAAGTTGTTTCATATTGGACAGCAAACATCTTCCACTGCACAAACTGATTTAGGCATCTAGTAGAGCAAAAGGTATAGCAGGCTGAGTAGAGGTTCAATTGACAAATAGACTTGTACCAGGACTTCATGAGGCAGCAACATTCTATATTTGGTGGTTAGATAGCAGCTATGTCGGACAAGGTGGGCATTCCTACACCATCTATGCCATCCATATAGGAGATAGAAGCTAGCATAGCAGCTGCTAATGCTGAAGATGAAGATCTCAATACCGACGATGGATTTGATCCAGCTGATGAGCACCCAAGCCCATGTAGGAGCTTTGGTTCTCCTCCTCCACCCCCTTCTACAGCTGCTCCTTCTTTAACTACATAGACTTTGTTATATTTATTTCTATACTATTTATATACTGATACTTATTTCTGTAAACTATTTTACTTTTTAGATACTTACTATTTATTTATATTATATTCAGTTTCTGTATTTTAATTATATTTATGTGTGCTTAGTTTCATTTTTTAAAATTATTTTTAGGGTTATGAACATAGTTTTGGCTTCTTTTTTTTTTTTTTTGTGTAGTGTTTGAGAATTGATTTATAAGGAGCTAATAATTTAAAATAAATGCAATAATAGAAAAATAAAAAAATTCATCGCAAAATCCTCGCAATTTGCGATGAATTAGCGAGGGCTAGAAAAATCCGTCGCAAATTGACGATTTTGCGAGGTCCGTAAAATATCCTTTACAAAACCCTCTCAATTTACGATGATTTTTCCAGGGCCACAATTTGAGGTGGAAAAATTCCCTCGCAAATAGTGACGATTTTGTGAGAGCCCCTCATTGGGGTCAAACTACCCCATCGCAATTTGCTACAATTTTGCGAGGGCCTCAACTTGGGGGTCCAAAAATCCCTCAAAAACCTTCACAATTTGCAATGATTTTGCGAGGGCCATGCTTGAGGTGAAAAATTCTCTTGCAAAACCCTCACAATTTGCGACGATTTTGCGAGGACCACCCACGTCTTTGGTCAAAGAATCCCTCGCAAAACACTTGCAAATTATGACGATTTTGCGAGGGCTAAGTTTTGAAAACAAAAAATCCCTCGAAAAACCCCCTTAATTTGTAATGATTTTGCAAGGGCCAAGTTTTGAGAACAAAGAATCCCTCGCAAAACCCTCGCAATTTGCAACGATTTTGTGAGGACAAATTTCTTTCATGTACAAAGACCCTCGCAAAATCGTCGCAATTTGCAAAGATTTTGCAATGGACTAATGCATTTCATCATAAAACCATAGCAAATTTTCTGTCTCATCGAATTTTGACCAAAAACTACTCGTCGAAAAATCCTTGCCAAACATCGCAAATTGTGACGGTTTTTTCTTACCCTCGCAAAAATCGTCGCAAATAGCGACGATTTGTCTTGGTCGTCGCAAATTGCGACGCCATTTTTTGGGACTGCGAAAACCATCGCTGACCCCATTTGTGACAGTTTTTGAACCGTCGCAAAAAGACAAATTTCCTATAGTGAATACCCATATGCTCTGATATTGTTCAACGTCACATCAAGCTAGTGTTACAAATTTTGAACCTCTCTTAAGCTTAAGTTTTGGAGGTCTTCTACCATGTAATCCCTTAAAGAAACATTAAAGGCATGATGTCTAATAGCTATTAAGAAACATCTACATGGACGAAAACAATAAGAGGATTGTCCATTATATAGGCACATAAGATTGAAACCTCTGTGAACAAGAACTTTAAAGTAAACATAAACCAGTAATCGTAGTTGTGCATTAACAAGGATTCTCACCATTGCCAATCTTAGACTAGTGCCTTCATTAAAGCCTTAATCCTGCTGTTTTCATTAATCTTTCTGGAAGAAGGAGCATCTTTAACAGCATCACCTGTCTGCACTAGTTCAGATTCAGGAAATGCTTTTAATCCATGTCGAAATCCATCTGATTTCAAATCACCAAATTGCAAGGAATCTCTAAACCTAAAACCACGAAAAATGTAGTCAAATATATGTATAAATTCTACTAAAGACAACCTGAGTAGCAAGAAAAAATTATGTCATGGTGTGTGTTTCATTGTCGTGAAAAAACAAAGATAAACAATCAGAGGATTGTCCGCTATTCAAGCACATAAGGATTGAAACCTCTGCGAACAAGAACTTTAAAACAAACATAAAACAATAATCATAGTTGTGCATTAGCAAGGATTCTCACCATTGCCAATCTAAGATCGGTGCCTTTATTAAAGCCTTAATCTTGCTATCCTTATCAATCTTTTTGGAAGGAGGAGCATCCTTAACAGCATCATTTGTCTGCATTGGTTTAGATTCAAGAAATGCTTCCAATCCATGTCGAAATCCATCTGATTTTGAATTACCAGATTGCAAGGAATCTCTAAACCCAAAACCACAAAAATTGTAGTCAAATATATGTATAATTTCTACTAAAAACAACCTGAACAGCAAGAAAAAATTATATCATCATGTGTGTTTCATTGAAGTGAAAAAACAAAGATCCTCTGCTAACTACAGTAAACCCCCCCCCCCCCCTCCGCCCTCACTTATTGGTATAGTTGACAAAAACTATGTTTTCCCAGCTATGACACTTCTATGCCACCCCTCACATATTTATATATACTAACACATTTAGAGACTTTCATCAAGAAGGGCGAAATTACCTGACTTGAAAACCATTTTATCTACCAGAGGCCGATCCATCTGAAGGAGAATTTACTTGACCCGAAATTCATTTCATCTACTAGAGGCCAATTCACCTCCTTCAGATGCCTAGTCTTAAATTAAATTCATTTATTGACATTGGATAATCGAATTAACTAATCAAAGAGGCTCAGAAAGCAACATGGTGGTTACAGAATCTAAAGGAGATGTGGTTATGGAATCCTAGGATTCAACAACATTCAAAACCACACCAATTCTTTTTGCAGAATCTCTGTGTTGCCAATTTAACGTGGAGATGATATCAAAGGGCCAAGGAAGAAACTGAGGATATGTTGGCTTGCCCTTTGAAACAAATGGGAGCCGGAGCTACTGTGTGAAATGAAGCTAGTAAACAATGAAAGTCAACGACATGTGAAAGCCAAGGGAAAGAGAGGTTCATCGGGTTTTATCAATCATATCCCACGTGTCAAACTCTCTTTCAGTCTAAAGAACAAACACAAGAGGATTCTTCTACAATTTATATATATGTATATATAATGGGGAAAAATTACCTTTGATGTTAACTATCATTACATTCTCTAAATTTGTTTTCCATTTTTCACCCCCAATAACTAAAATTATATTGCATCAAAATATAAATACTGCTGAGGAGACCTCCTTTCTGCTGATGGTGACTGTAATTAGTAAAAATACGTCAATGATTAACTAACAACTCCAATGCAGTAGCACCAATCTTGTCCTACACATCTGGACAATACTAAAATAAAAAGCATTCAATAAATTGAAATTCTTAAAGGAAACAGATTTTGGCTAGGGCTCTTGTTCAAGACGAGATCCGTAAATCAGCTTTAGTTCATTTTTAAGCCTGACTGTCAAACTCGAGCCTTCAACCATGTCCAGATCTTCCAGATTCTTTTCGTCAGGGAGTTTCCAATAGAAATGGAACAGTAACTGGGCGAGTGGCAATGCAATATTAGGTATTGCAAATGACATACCGGGACAAATTCTTCTTCCAGCTCCGAATGGGATATACTCAAAATCGTTCCCTCTATAATCAACCTGAGAATCAAGAAATCTGTCAGGGTTGAATATGTCAGGCTCAGTCCAATACTTGGGATCTCTGCCAATCGCCCAAATATTTACTAAAACTCTGGTCTTGGCTGGTATGTCATATCCGTAAACATTGCATTGTTCACTGCATTCTCTTGGAAGGGAAAGCGGTGCGCTGGGATGTAGCCTCATGGTCTCTTTGATGATAGCTTGCAAGTACTTTAGTTGATCGAGGCTTGATTCCTCTACATTTCCTTTGTCACGAAACAGATTTCTTACTTCTTCTTGTGCCCTTTTCAATATTCTTGGGTTTTTAATTGTTTCAGAGATTGCCCATTCTAGAGACGCTGCTGATGTGTCTCCCCCAGCACCAAAAATGTCCTGAAAAGCAAGAGTTCCATTGTGTTAGGAGATAAAGTCTTTTGTAGAGCCTGTCAGTACAATAACAAAAAAATAAGTCTTAGTCTAAAAAAAACTTGTCTTTTTTAGAGCCTGGCAGTAGGCAAACTAAAAATGCTTGAAAGAAGGAAGCTGATGTAGTGCCAAATCCGTAAGTACAAGAATTGTATTTTTCAAAAATTATATAGTAGCAAATTTGATGGGAGTGATAAGATTCCAACTCACTTCAATAAGATCTAGCATTTCCTTAGTGAATTATATCATTGTTATCAAACTAGTTGCACCTGAAATTATACCAAAAACTCCTCAGACAAGGTACCCATTCAATGCTATAACGTAAATATGAATAGAAGATCAAGTACTGACTTAGAAGAAGTACCGCTTTGATGTTGTTGTCATTCACTGGAAACTCAAAGTCTCCCCTCTTCTGAAGGTTAAGGAAGACGTCAACTAAGTCTTCCTTTGCGTCTTCACCTTCACGCTTCGGTTTCATCATTTCCTCTCTGTGCTCGTCGACAATGTTTTGGAGTATTTCATCAACCTTCTTGAACATTGCCTGCAATTTACGTTCCATTCCAGTCAGAACCTGAAGAAATTTCACTGAAGGATACAAGTCTGCTATGTCCAATCCTTGCCCCAACTCGTCGAATTTCTCCATGTTCTGTTTGAATGCTTCTTGATGCTTGTTTGCTTTACCAAAAGCTGCCCGAGCAGTGATGCAATAAGTCGTGGAGAATATCTTTTCACTGAGATTGACATTTTTTCCCTCTTGGGAGGAGATACAACTAATCAAATTCATGACCTCATCTTCCCTAATTGATCGGTATTGGGACGGACAATGGTAGCAACACACAAATATATAGAAAGAGAAAAAAAATAAATAAAATAAGTGGTTCAGTCTCCCAATTAGACCTACATTCACGATCCCGAAAGGAAACACTCCACTATGTAATTTTTGGACGGACAAAATTACAAACCCTCACAAAATAACTCAAGGACCAAAAACTCCTAATTTATTAGACTTAATGAGTTGATGTACCATCCCTAAAACAATACTAATTTATTTATAGGAAAAGTCTTCCTTACTCTTTTTTAAATTATCCCATGTGGGATTGAGAAAAACTTAATAAATTCTCCCTTTTCTCAATTTCCCAAATAACAATAGAATTTGAAAACTTAACTCTATTCCCAATCTTTGTAGTCTTCTTCTCTATTGCTTCTTTCGTTTTACTTCCTTCAAGTCGTTTCTTTAAGGAATGACCATCAAGATGGTAGATATTTTTGATCTTCTTTCTCCATTGCATAACTAGACAATTCCCTTTGTATATTTTGCAAGACTTCCCAACTCCAACATATTTGTATCCTTTTGATGCCATCACACCTAATGAAATAATGTTGACGCTAGAATCAGGAATATACTTTACATCAAGAAGTATTTTGACTTCATCATTGTGGAGCTTAAGGCGGACTCGTCCAACGCCTTCAACCTTCATCTTAGAGTTGTTTCCCACGTTGATGTGGCCAAAATTTCCCAATTGCAAATCATCAAACATGTCTTGGTCCTTACAGATATGCAAGTCTGATGCAAAATCCATTATCCAATTTAAATGTTTCTCGTCAACAGTATTATCCGAACATCTCATTAATAATAGATCATCACCCATGACCATATTTGTAAAGAGAATCACTTACTTTTGCCTTACCCCTCATTTGTTCTCTTAGAGCTTTTAAATCCTCTTTCATTTTTGGGCAACGACTTTGGATATGACCAATCTCCCCACAGTAATAGCACTCAAGATCGCTATTATCACTTTAGTGGGATTTTCCTCTTCCTTGATCACCTATTCTTTTGTTTCGACTCCTCCCTCTTCTCCAACTCTCTATAGCTAGTACTTGACTATCTTTACAATAATTTTCTTTTATCATTTGGTGATTTTCTTTTAACGACTTCGACACCTCATTCAGTTGCAGTGTACTTTTTCCTGTTAGCAATGACTGCACCAATGGCGTGTAAGATTTGGGTAGAGAAGCCAACAAGAGCAATGCTTGTTCTTCATCTTCAATCTTCTCCCCTGAATTTTCAAATCAAGATACTAACTCATTAAATTTATTTATATAGTCAAGAATGTTACCTCCTTCTTCCATCTTAAGCGAATATAAATCCATCTTCATCATCAAGCGGTTAGTCAATGTCTTCGATGCATGGTTTTTATCTAAAATCTCCCACATCTTCTTAGGTGATGTCTCCTTTAACACTGTAACTTTAATATGTGGAGCCAATACTGACCGAATAGTATTGACCGCACTTTTTCTGAATAATACTCCAATCTGAATCCTTCATTCCTTCTGGTTTCTCATCTTTTAATGCAGAATCAAGACCCTGCTGCACTAAGTAGTCTTGAGTTGTGCATTGCCACAGAGTGAAATCAATCTTTCCATCAAACAATTGAGGTAATATCTCATTCTCCATGTATGTGATATTTAAAGAATCCATAATAAAATATCTTACCTCCACGTGATATAAAAAAAAAAAATTACTTCTTACTCAATACTGCTGATGAAGCACCTTCTGCTCCTTTTCTCTCCTCTCTAAAGCCGAACCTTGCTCTTCTCCCAAGTCGGAACCTTTGCTCTTCTCCCAAACCGGAATCAGGTTCTGATAACACTTGTTAGGATGGGTAATGGAAGTAACACACAAATATATAGAAAGAGAAAATAAAATAAACAAAATAAAATACAACACGAAAATTTAACGTGATTCGATCTCTTAATTAGACCTACATCTACGACCCCAAAGGGAAACACTTCACTATGTAATTTTTGGACGGATAAAATTACAAACCCTCACAAAATAACTCAAGGACCAAAAATTCATAATTTATTAGGCTCAATGAGTTGGTGCGCCCTCCATAAAACAATACTAATTTATTTATAGAAAAAATATTCCTTATTCTTCTTTAAATTATCTCATATGTAATTGAGAAAAACCTGACAATCGAAAAGTTTGCACACGCCTAGAACCCAGAAGTTCACTGTGCAGATTTTACGCAGTTGCCTCCAATAACTGCCATAGGGAGAGAATAAAATGTCACTAAAATTGTACGTCATAATTCTGAAGGCTGCAATTTCGGTAGGTCTGTGAGCAAAAAGGACATCGTGTGTCTTGAAAATCTCCTTGGCAACTTCTGGGGAGGACACAACAATGTTGGAAACTTCACCAAACTTGAGGTGAATCAAGGGTCCATACTTCTTGGCCATATCTCTTAGGACGTGATGCATTAGGCCACCATTAAGTTGATGCAGGTTGCCCATTATAGGCAGCGGCCAGTTTGAGACCTGAGTTTCTCTTGGCTATTTTCACTAGCATGAAACAGAAGGGGAAGAGAGGAAAAATGATAAAGATGAGCTCCATGAAAAT
The DNA here is from genome assembly GCA_026120185.1 of Voacanga thouarsii. Taxonomy (NCBI): domain Eukaryota; kingdom Viridiplantae; phylum Streptophyta; class Magnoliopsida; order Gentianales; family Apocynaceae; genus Voacanga; species Voacanga thouarsii. Next base: position 2,675,902 of record JANUWF010002024.1, on the reverse strand, counting down.
TTATCCTAGAGCTGGTGCGGACTGAAGGTGTGCGTTGAAACTTTCCGTTGAGGTTTTCCAATATCATGTTGCGACTTTAAATAGAGAGATACATGTGGTTCGATGAGAATAGATGGAATAAATAAATTAAGAAAATTTGTCTACCGCACAACTGGATTTTCGAAGATTTGGCCAACATGGAGAAGGTAGCTTTGATTCGATTCTATCACGTTTGGATCTGTCCTATCCAATAAATACACTATGTTTTGAATTCTTTTCTCTGTACTTCTGACTATTTTTTATCAAAACTCACCCCCTTAAAATGCCCACCCAGGTTTTGAGATATGGACATGGAAGAAAGAGAGAGAGGAAGGGAGGAGTTGGGGAAACCTGACCAAAGATACAGTAATTAAAAGAGTGGGACTCATGAAGCGAAAAATATTTAAAAGAGTGCGTAAAGACAAAATCTTAAATTGACTATTTAATTGTTAAAATTAAAATTTTAGATTCTAAATATTCAAATGTACAAAAGTATAATATAGTTACTAAAATTAACCATATTTTTAAACTTTACATTAAAAAAGATTGTCCTCTTACTTTCTTATTTTTTTAAATATTATTTTTTTTATTTTTAAATAAAATATACTTTCTTAAATATCAAATTAATCCAAAATTTTCTAACTAAATACAACACCAATAATATATAAAATTATAAAATCCATATCTTTAACATGTATGAAAAAAAAAGAACTCTATGTCTCTCTTTCATACTTTGTAAATTTTTTAAAAATATTTAACAATTCAATTAAAATTTATTAATTTATTTATTATTAAAATTATGTATTTTATGCTATATTTTAAAGTATTCAGGAGTATGGCTTCATCCAATATCAAAAAATTTATTAGAAATACATATTAGAGGAAAAAATATAATTAGTAATAATTAAATATTTATTAATTAGATATTATTAAAACAATGAATTTATAATGCAAAAAGATTAATAGCAATGTTGATTGAAAGTAAGAATAGAGAAAGCAATATGTGTGTGTGTGAATTTGGTCAATATCTTTAAAATTTTGAAATCAAATTACAAAAAATATATAAAATAAATAAAATGTATTTAAATTTAACTTTCACTTTCGTCACATATTATGTGGGTACGTAGTATTGCCTTCAATTATTTGGAGGTGCAATGAAAATGGATAGTGGATCTTTATTTAATTAATGCCAGTAGATCTAAAAAATACTTTTCTAATGACAAAAGAAAAAAAAAAGAATTAACTTCATATATCTTCCCGTATTTTTGTATGTTTGACAATAGAGTATCTAAAATTTTAATTTTAATAATTGAGTATCTAAATTTTTAATTTTAACAATTAAATATCCAATTTAAAATTTTATCAAATACTAAATACCTAATTATCAAAATTAAAAATTTGAATACCCAATTATCAAACATATAAAAATACAAATAGTTTACTGAAACTAACCCATAAAGATATGGATGTAATGAGTACCAATTGCTCTGGCTAGAAGGGACTGCAATGGCAAATTGGCAATATTGCTTGTGAAAGATTTTGTGCACCATCTGTTTTATTAATTAATAAAATAAATATTATATAAAATGGAAACTTAATGTATAAACTTTTCAAAAATATTATAATAATTAAAATTTAAAAATAGAATAAATATCTTAAAAATAAAATTAAACAATTACATAATAATATTACATATCATAATTTCCTAATTATTCGAAATACTAAACTAACTACTTGGCTCATCACATTTTTCATCTAAGTCATCATCAACAATGTACGAATTGATTGTCATATCTTCTGCAGCGAACCAACTACTGTTACATATTAATATCTCCAAAGTATGAGGGGTCAATCACGATCTTCTTTCATCAATCGTTTGAGCGCTCTCACTAAAGACGCTTCCCGACGACACTGTGGAGACAATGGTGTCAAAAGATCACGTGCCATTTTGGATAAAATTAGGTATTCCTTAACATGATCCTTCCAACACTCACATATGTTAAAATATTGATCCTCCTCATTTTCTATAAGAGGTTGCATCTCGTAAATTGTCATCTCATTATAGGTAGTGGTTGATCTTCTTTGACGCTTTATGATACCTCATGGATTAAATTTTGATAAAATTGAAGAGATCGATCTTCAGGTGGTTAAAATTGACTGTTAGATGATGATAGTAAGCTTTCCCTACTTATAGTAGCAAAACTAAAACAAAAGGACTAAAACTCATACAAATTATACATATCAAATAGAGTTTGTCTTTTTTTTTTCTTTATATCTTTTATCATACATTGTCTAACTATTAGAGATTCACCAAAATCTAATATTTCGTAAAGATATTCAATAATATTATAAAATCCAGGAATTTTTACTTGAGGATCTAAACACAATGCCATACAATATAAAATAGAAATCTCTTCATAATATTTTTTTTTTCAAACATGTTTTTTATAAAATTACTAAATTGGAGATGATTCATATGCTCATTAAAATTTTTTGCTACATTACCAAGTGTGGAGAGAATATGAGAAGTAGTAGGATAATAAGATCCAAATAAAAGTTCGATTGCATCTTAAAATGTAAATAAAAATATTAAAAGTACAATACAATTTTCAAAATGAGTTTAAGTGAATTAAGGTTGAAAATTATTATTATTACAAAATTTAATAAGTTGATTTTGAAAATTGTTTCATTTGCGCTAGCAGACCAAGCTCTGGAAAAAAAAATAATGATATTTTACTTAAAAATCATGATTTTTATACTTTCAAAATAATAGTAAAAATATATTAATATTTTAACAAATTATATAAAAAATATGATATGTTAATAAAAAACTCTCGTAACGTTTGAATCCACAAGCAAAATTATTCACTCATATTTTAGCCAACATACCGACTATGGCATGTGATATTTCTTTTCAAAAAAAAATATTTAAAATTATGCTATGTCTATTTTGTAGTACTGAGACACATGTTGTGGTTCTTTTGAAACATTTTCTTTAACAATAATAAATCTCGAATTCTCACTAAACTATGTTATGTTTGAGCCTTTGTCATTTTCTTTTTCAATAGTGTCAGATTTGGAAGGAAGGGTGCGGGAGTGGAGAGCAGAGGAATGAAGTCAATACCATTGACAGCATTGCAAAGATTTTTATCTTTTCTTTTCTTTCTACGGCTTCAAATTCAATCTTTAATTTCTTTGAGTTACGATATCTAAGTAATCATTGGACTACATATTATTAAATCAACCATGTTGCACACTGCAAAGATTCATATCTAAAAATTAAACTAAAAAAAAAAAAATAGGACCTTTAAAGATTTTGACAGGAATCTGTCTAGATAAGAAAGACAAATCTAACATGGAAGATTAAAGATTCAAATATCTTGTTGTAAATAGATTAGTGAAAGTTGTGAATTCACTAATTCCATTAGTGAAAAAAGGTATATAAATGTCCATCACTAATACCACTAATATATATTAGTGAAATTAGTGAAAATAAATGATTACCTTCACTAACTCCACTAATAAAGCTCTTCCTCAAGCTTAAGAGATATACCAATTGTGAGAAAATTGTTAGAGAAAATTGTGAGAGAAAAGAACGAGAGAAGTTTAAAAAAATTATAGTGTAAATAATAGTTAGAGATTTATTGTATGTAGATTTTATTTTGATACTGTCAAAATTTTATAATAAGTTATCAGTACGAGTCTTTACTATTTCTAAATCTAGAAGACTAAAGTACGAGTTTTTGCCATTACAAAAGCCAAAAGACTAAACGTACAAATTTATTGATCCCTATGGCTAACCTTATTAAATTCGAATTTGTCACCCTTGATATTTTTGGAAAAAATTATATATCATGGGTTCTCGATGCAGAAATGTATCTAAATGCTAAAGGCCTTAGTGAAATTATTAAAGAAAAAAATAGTTCATCTACACAACAAAAGGCCAAAACTTTGATTTTTATCCGTCGTCATCTCGACGAAAATTTGAAAATGGAATATCTTACCGAAAAAGATCCATATATCCTGTAGGTAACTTTAAAAGAAAGATTTGACCACCTGAAAATGGTCGTACTACCAACTGCACAATATGAATGGTTGCACCTGAAATTGCAAGACTTTAAAATCGTGAATGAATATAGCTCCACTATGTATAAAATTACATCTTAATTAAAATTATGCGGAGAAAAAGTTACTGATGAAGATATGTTGGAAAAGACATTATCCACCTTTCATGTCTCAAATATTGCCCTACAACAACAATATCGAGAAAAAGGATATACAAAATTTACTAATTTAATTGCTGTCCTCCTCATTGTAGAAAAAAAATAATGAGTTATTATTGAAAAATCATAAAGCCAGACCAATTGGCTTAACAGTACTCCTAGAAGTGAATGTTGTTGGCTCCAACAAAAGCCATAGTCGTAGTCACAGTTATGGCCGTGGCCGTAGCTGTAGTTATGGCCGTGGATTTGCTCGATATTTCTCTTAGTATAGTAATAATCAAGCTGTAAGAAATATTAGCCACCTGAAGTGGGAAAGAAAAGATAATATAAGGGAAAAGAAAAATAAATGCAAAAAAATTATGAGGATAAGTGTTATAGATATAGCATGAAATGTCATTGGTTATGTAACTGTCATGCGACCAAGCATTTAGTTGAATTATATCAAACTTCACTAGAAAAGAAAAATAAAAATGTTGAAACAAATTTTTCTTAACATCCTGTTAATGATGCTGACGACGATAATATTGATTTAGAATATATTAATATCAATATTACCCATATAAATATATCTAATTTTTTCGAACACCCAAATAGTACGATAGACCATTTAATTGGTTATGGCAGTATCCAGAAGAACTAATACCTCACCCTAATATTTTTGTAAAGTTTCATTATATTCTAATAATATTTACGTCTGCATATACATATTTTTGTTCAGATGGCTATTTTTAATAATGATGTATGTATTATTGATAGTGAAACTATACACACTTACTAAAATATGAGAAATATTTTACTTATTTCAAAATAGGAGAAATAAATATTTATACTATAAACGGTAGTACAAATTTGATTGAAGGCTTCGAAAAAACTAGTATATTGTTGCCTGATGGAACAACAATTAATATTAACAAGGCACTATTTTTCTCAAAATCCAGAAAAAATTTATTGAGTTTTAAAGATATCCGCAGAAATGAGTATCATATTAAAACAAACAAGGAAAATGGTATTGAGTATCTTTATATTACTCAAATTAATTTGGGTAAGAAATTTGCATTAGAAAAACTACTATCTTTTTCTACTAGTCTATATTTTGTAAAAATATATACAATTGAAATTCATCATCTAGTAAACCAGAAGTTTACTAATCCTACTACTTTTAGTATTTGGTATGAAAGGTTGGGTCATCCGAGATCTACCATGATGAAAAGAATAATTGAAAATACACATGGTCATTCATTAAAAAAATCAAAAGATATTAATATCAGAAAAATTCTCATGTGCTACATGTTCCCTAGGAAAAATAAGTAGTAGACCATCACAAGTAAAAGTAGGAGTTGAAAGTCCCACTGAAGTCTTAAATTGGCAAAAATCATCAAACCAAAAGTATGCTAGCAAAACAAAAAATTTACCTCTGTGATTGAATAGCCATTTTCGCATTAATATAGATGTCTATACAAGGATGTTCGAAACTATTGGATCATATCTTTGTAAACGTCGACTGCGTTTCATTCACGTTAAACCTTTGATCTTCTGAAATAGAGCTCGTAGCACTACCGGTGAAAGCTTGAAGATGTGGGTTTACAATACTTTTGGCCTCTGTGAATGCTTTCACTAGATTTCTGTAAATGCTTCACATACTTCGTTTTTGTCACCAAAAATAGGGTTGTTCACCAAATGAAAAGCCAGAAACATTTGCATGATTTCCTCTTCATTTTCAATCCTTCATCGAGAAAGAGAACAGCCGCATGAAAACAGAAAGCCCATGCTTTCTGTTATCCTTCACGTAAAACGATACGGGATCCATCCCCTATTTTTTTATTTTTAATTAATTAATTAATTTTATTTTACCCTTGATCTTATTCATTGGGTTAGATAAAATTATTTATTCTGGGACTTGAACACCCATAAATAATAAATCTTAATTATTTATTTTTTGAGCTTCATTAAACAGTCCAATAAATCATTAACAAGTTCAAATAGACCAATATAAAATATCAAGCCTTTTATCTAGATTAATTTTCTAATTATTCAATTTGGGCCTTGGGCCCTGAATAATTAATTAACTAATTAAACTAGATAAACTATATACTCTCTCTCGGACCTGTTATTTTATTCTAATCTAATAATAAATTAAACTATTTAAATAAAATAAAATAAAATAAAATCCAGAATTACCAAGACCAATTCCTTAACCCAAATCTTCCAAGACTTAAGGGCCATTTTGGAGATCAAAAGACACATCGTCTTGGCTACTAAAATGACCAAAATACCACTACTATATAAATAACTATATTTTACATTTTAAATATTTCATAATATACCATAAAGAAATATTGACCCCAAGGATAATGCTGCGTTAGCAAAGTCTTCAACCTACAGGTATAATGACTAAAATACCCCTCTACGTATCGCCGTGCATTTAGAGAGGAAGAGTGTACTAACACCTCTCTAATAGTCATCTACCATCATTTGACATCTAGTCCAATGATCCACGACTCTTGGAATGTTTCCACTTTCCAAGGAAACTACCCTAAAGTAAACATCCAAGTCATGTTCCCCAGTATAACACCCGACTACCTATGTCTCATTAGGGTTGGGGATGTCGCCCCGTCCATAAGATAGGGGGTCTTTATAACGAGGACACACAAAATAAAATAAAAGAAATACTTCAAAATTAAATTTATTACAACCCAGCAATATATGAACAAATTCAAAAATAAATGTCTACTACTGTTTCTCAAAAGCAATACATAGGAAAAATAACAAAGAGTTTGCAAACTATAGGCAATAATCTAGCTAATAACCTTCATAGCAGGATCGACTTGAAAAAAAGGTATAAAAGATGGTGAGATAAAAATCTCAATAAACTCGTGTGTGCTTGAATTAACCCCCTACTAACACATGACCAATCTCCTACTAGGCATAATCATTATCCATGACCTTAATGAAAAATAAGAACATAAAAGTCTAATCACCATTGGTGTCATAACATCTAACATACTTTAAATATCCATAAATCTCACTAATCATGATGAGCATACATTTATTCGAAAGAAAAATCCATGAGACCTAATCATATATTTCAACCCTCATGTCCTAACTCCATCCCCTTCATCCACATACATATACTCAACCCCTATTTATATTCAATCTTACTATCAACATCTAAAAGACGTGAATTCAGAAATTTAAAAGGATGATTCAAGAAGAAATACTTGGTAGATGATTGCTTGATGAAGGTTTCTTGATTAGTGAAGGTCCACACACTTGAGAGCCTTTGGATATCCGGAAAACAACCATGGTTGGCCATCATCATTCCAGCCGAGAGAGAGAGAGAGAGAGATGAAGAGCATTAGAATGGAGTATAAAAAGTTGAGTAGAAGAGAAAGAACAAGAAGGTTGCTCTTGTTTTACCTTTTTATGTTCTTGGAATCTTAAACAAAAAAAAAAAAAAAACTGATTTTGATTTGTTTGAAAATTCTGGTTTGCGTGATTTTGTGTTATAAAGACCAGAAATAAAGATTAGGGATTATGTATGAGATATCTAGAGTATTTGAGAGTGATTGGAGGTGTTTAGAATAAGTTTAGGCTTGAAGATGTTAAGTATGTGTTCTTGGTGTTCTTGGGAGAGTTTGAGAGAAAATGGTTTGAGAATTGCTGGAATTGCTGTTGGCCGAATGGCCTTGTGCAATTAGGAGTTTCGGTTTTAGCAAGGAGAGAGAAGTGATAAGTTTTTTTAAAATTCAAATGGAGAAAAATGAGGAGTTGTTTGAGGTGGAAGATTAGTTAACGGTGACTGTTCATGGGAGGTCTTTTGCTCTTCAATGGTGTAGAACTGAACAAGCTAGGTTTAATGCAAAGAATGGAGAGTTGTTTAGCTTATAATGCTGGCCAAAAAATGGTCTATAGTGGTGGAGAAATTTTTGGTTTAATCACTTGCTACAAGAGTGTTTTAATGAAGCAAAAAATCTGGAATTAATTTGAATTTCAAATGAGTTTTGGAAAGAGTAATCTTAGGAGCTTTTTGAGGTGTGATCATGAAGTCCAAACCCTCGAGGCTAGTATAGAGGTCAATGGTGTTCAGTCCATGGCTGAACAAGGTCTGATTTTCAGAGGTTTGGGTGGTGATTTTTGGCCTTTGCCTTGCGAAACTAAGCTAAAATTTTTTCTGGTTTTCAATGTTCAAGAGTACCTAAAATAGTGATGGTTTTTGGTGTAGAATTTTCTGCATTCTTTGGCCCAATTTGCAGCTGTTTTTTTTTAGGTGTTTGAAGGTCTTTTAATGGTGGTTTTCCAGCCTTCTTCCTAAAGAAAAATAGAGGAAGTTCCAGCTAATTTTATGACCAAAAGGTGGCACTAAATTCAAGCTTCAAAGTAGCAAATTTGCTGAAGGGAAAATTTCTGGTTTTGGACAGATTGAGCAGTTCGAAAATTCAATATTTTCCCAGCCTTCAACGTTACATGAAATGACCATTTTTCTAGTAGTAAATGGGTAGGAATGTTGCTGAATTTTTTTGAAAACCATCTTGCAAGAATTTTGGAAAATTTTCAGATTTTTCCTTTACTAAATCATGAACAAGATGAAGGTAGCATTAAAAGTATAACTATGGTGATTTCTTTTCCATGGAAACCCTTCCTAACTCTCCTCCCCATTTTCGGCAATCCCTTATCCCTCAAGGCTGATTTTTGAATTTCAAGGCTAGGGGTTTATCACAAAATTTTTTGGAATTAAAAGAAGAGACTAATGGATTAAGGATAATTTAAATTATGAAGATGTTAGGACAAAGCTAGAGAAATTAAAGGAAACAAGAATTCCTCTAAAATTCTTTTTAGGACATGATCAAGACATTATCTTCATGTCTCCCTTAAGACAACATTTCTATCTTTAAGGAATGTAAGAAAATTAAAAATTCAAACATAATTAAGATAATCATGATTAAAACTTAAGTGATGGGATTTGAACTCATGACCTTAGAGATTAATTCACAAAGCTCTAACCATTTAACCACACTAACTCTTGTTTTTATTTCCCCACCTAAATATTCTTCTTATCTAAACCTCCAACCATCTTCCTATTTTGACCTCAAGCAAAATTACCTTTTTACCCTTCCTACCCAACAAGCATAAATAAGCCATTTAACCTATAACCCATAATTCTAAAGCACATAAAATCATTCAAAAAAATATATTTTTATGCAGAATAATATGATATGCATCCCAACTCCCTTACTCTAAGGTTGGCTTTAGGTGGGGTTTCACATCCTTCCCTCCTTAGAAGAATTTTGTTCCTAAATTCAGGCATACCTTTATCTTAGATCAGGATACTTCCGTTTTATCCACTCTTCCATTTCCCATGTGGCTTCTTGCGTGCCATGATGCTCCCACTATTCCTTCACCATAGGAATCTGCTTGTTCCAAAGAGTCTTGATGCTTCGGTTCAAAATTTTCACAGGTTTCTCCACATAGCTCAAGTCGGGTTGCAATACCAACGGCTCACTATTCAAAACATGTCTGGGGTCGGCATTGTACTTCTTCAACTAAGACACATGAAACACATCATGTATTCCCATCAACCCATCCAGCAAATCTAATCGATATGCCACCGGCCCAATTCTTTCCTTTATTGGAAATAGTCTCAAATACCTCGGATTTAACTTTACACCTTTCGAATGCTTCAGAATTCCTTTATTCGGTGTCAATCTTAGGAACACACTATCTCCTACCTGAAATTCTAATTCTCTTCACCTATTGTCCGCATAACTCTTTTGTCAACTCTGGGCTGCTTTTAACTTTTCTCTTATCAGCTTGACTTTGTCCAACATTTCTTGAACGCAGACTTCTCCAGACTTGCTTATTTGGCCGTCCTCCGACCAACTTCATTATAGAGGTACTTGACACTTACATCCGTACCACCTATTGTCTGCAGACTTCCCATAGAACGTAGACTTCTCCATACGGAGCCATTCCAATCGAAGACTGATAGCTATTATTGTACGTCAATTCTGCATACGATACATATTCGATCTACTTATCCACGAAATCCACTACACAAGCTTTCAGCATGTCCTCTAATATTTGAATAACCCTTTCTGACTGACCATCGGTTTGCGGATGCGCCGTTGCATTGAACTTTAGACTAGAACCCATTGATTCTTGAAACTTGCCTAAAAATCGAGATGTCAATCTTAGGTCTTGGTCGGACACAATACTCGAAGGTACTCTATGCAATTTGACTATTTCTTGCACATAGGTCTGAGCTAACTTCTCCATTGAATCCCTTACGTTCACCGATATAAAATGTGTTGACTTGGTCAATTGATCTACTACTACCCATATGGCGTCCTTTTGGGTCCTTGTCATAGGAAGTCCGGCAACGAAGTCCATGGTCACCTCTTCCCATTTCCATTCGGGTACTAGTAACAGCTGTAGCAATCCTACCAACTTTTTGTGCTCCACTTTGACTTTCTGACAGGTCAGACACGTCAAGACATACTTAACCATGTTCATCTTTATTTTGGGCCACCAATAAGCCCTTTTCAGGTCTTGATACATTTTCACTTCTTCTGGATGAATTGCATACTTGCTTTTATGTGTTTCCTCCAAAATCCTATCCTTCAACTGGTGCTCATCAGGTACACATAGACGGTCTCAGAAATACAGAATTCCCGCTTCATCCTGCCGAAAATCACTGCCTTGCCGTTTAAGCTCCTTGCCCTTAAAAAGTTAAAATTCTGCATTACTTTGTTGAGCTTCGATGATTTCCCTCCTTAGATCCGGCATCAATCTCAAATTGCTAACAATAATCCTCTCTTCTTGCACTTTCGCTCTTCTATCCAGCACGTCTTGGACCACTTGAATCTCTTGCACTTTTAGCCTGGCCATTTTGACTTTACGGCTTAGGGCATCAGCAACAACGTTAGCCTTCTCAGGGTGATAGTTGATAGGATAACGATACTCTTCTAAAAATTCCATCCATCTCCACTGCCTCAAATTTAAGTCCTTCTGGGTGAAGATGTATTTCAAGCTTTTGTGATCAGTAAACACTTCATACTCAACTCCATACAAGTAATACCGCCATTTCTTTAAAGCAAATACAATGGCAGTCAACTCCAAATCATATATGGGATAATTGACTTCATGAGGTTTCAACTTTCGAGAAGCATAGGCGATCACCTTCCTACCCTGCATCAATATAGAGCGTAAGGCTTATCTCCCTCTAGCAAACTTAACACGGGTGCTGTCATTAACCTCCGCTTCAGCTCCTGAAAACTCTTTTCAAATTTTTCATTCTAAACAAATGGTATGTTCTTTTTCAGCAGCTGGGTCATAGGCAATACTAGCATTGAGAATCCTTTAATAAACCTCCTATAGTAGCCGGCCAATCCCAAGAAGCTTCGAATCTCCGTGACGTTCTCCGGTTGCTTCCAATGCGAAATTGCCTCGACTTTTGCTGAGTCCACCTTGATTCCATCCTTGGTTCCCACATGGCCAAGAAATGACACACTATCCAGCTAAAACTCGCACTTGCTAAATTTGGCATAAAGCTTGTGCTCTCTTAGCTTTTCCAATACCAGCTTCAAATGTTTTGCATGATCCTCTGGATTCTTAGAGTATATGAGTATATCGTCGATGAAGACCACCACGAATTTGTCCAAGCAGGGTTGGAAAACTCGATGCATCAAATCTATAAATACCACTGGTGCATTGGTTACCCCAAAAAGCATCACCACAAACTCATAGTGACCATATATTGAGTTGAAGGCCGTCTTGAGAATATCCTCTTCTTTTATCCTCACTTGATAGTATCCTTACCTCAAATCCAATTTGAAATAACAATTGGAACCTTACAACTGGTCAAACCGCTCGTCAATTAACGGTAGATGATACTTATTCTTGATGGTTAGGTTGTTCAATCCTCGGTAGTCGATACACAACCTCAAGGTCCCGTCCTTCTTATTCACAAATAGCACTAGTGCTCCCTAGGGTGACGTGCTAGGTCTGATGTAACCTTGCCTCACCAACTCTTCTAGTTACTCCTTTAATTCTTTCAGCTCTGCCAGTGCCATCCGATATGGGGTCCAGGATACCGATTCCACTCTTGAAACTAGATCAACAGTGAACTCAACTTCTCGGTTGGGAGTTAGAGAAGTGAGTTCCGCATGGAACACGTCGGGAAAATTCCTTACCACCTCAGTATCTTCGAGGGTGCACTAATCCTTCGGCTTATTTATCACATAGGCTAAATATCCTTGACATCTTTGCTTCAACAATTTTTGGGCTTTTGTCCCAACTATTAAAAACTTCAACTCTTTTACTCTCTTACCATTGAACTCCAACACATCGCATCCCGATCGAATGAATTGAACTGACTTATTCTTATAGTCTACTATAGCCCCATGCTTAGCTAGCCAATTCATACCCAAAATCAAGTCATAGTCATCAATAGCAAAGACTATCAAATCTCCCTCCAAGCTTTCTCTCCCCACTTCAATCTTACAATTATGCACATACCGATCCGCTTGCACTATTTTTCCCAAGGGCGTACTCACCAACAAGGTAAAAGATAGTTCTACTCCATCTCAACCCAAATGATATGCATAATTCTTGTTTAAATAGAAATGGATAGATCCAGAGTCTATCAATGTATTAACGGAATGACCTTGAATAGTAAACGTACCTTCCACTACCGTTGCATCTGCTCCAACCTTCTTCTGGTTCAGAGCAAAAATCTTTGCTTTCACTTGCGGCTTTTGAGTTCCACTTTCAGAGGCTCCCGCAGCACTGGCTCGATTAGCTCCCGCGATCTGAGTTGGGTTTCCTTGCGGAATTCAGAGAAGTTTATAGCAGGCATTTCGCAGATAATTCGGGTCTCCGCAATGGTAGCATTTCCGCTCAACTTCTCTGGACCAATAATTTTTCTCTACATGGCCCATTTTTCCGCAGTGTCGACATAATAGAAGATTCTGCGCAGGTCCAACTGGTGCCGTTTGTGCTTACTTTCCTCTGTTCTACCATTGTTGGATGGCAGGCCGCTTATTGGGTTGCTGCCTTTGGAAAGGTCCCGGCGGTTGTTTTGGTGGCAGGAAAGGTCTTGGTACCATCCTGCTGCAATCCTCGTTCTCAATCCGAATCGTTGCGTCCACGGCCCCTGAATAAGTCGTTGGTGGAGAATGTGTCAACGCCCTTCTTAACTCCTACCCCAATCCCTTGACAAATTGCCTTGTTCTGTTCTGCTCAGTATCTACCAGCCTTTTGCAATACTTCAATAAATGCGCAAAACGTGCCCCATACTGTGCCACCATCATGCCCCCTGCTTCAGATTCTGGAACTCGTCTTCCCTTTTCTCCACTATCCACTGAGGGATATATTCAACTCTGAATGCTTCCACGAAGTTGGCTCACGTCTAGTCTTGATCGACCATCTCCCAATCATCTTGGACTCATTGTCACCATGCCTGAGCTGGGCCCCTCAGTCTAAATGCAGCAAATTTCACCATTCGCTTCTTAGTGTACTGAAGCGTAGCAAAGATGTCCTCCATCTGTTCCACCCACTGTTCTGCCTTCTGGTCTTGCTCAGCTTCTCCCGAGAAGATGGGAGGTTGAAATTTCAGAAACCTCTCCAGTGCTTCATCTTCCTCCTTTAGATTCCTCCGCTCAGTCAGGGTTTGCAGAATCTTGGTCATTTTGTGGAACGCTTGCCCCATAGTTACACTGACAAGTTCCTCCAATCCCATTTTCGGTTCCGGTTCATTCTCATCCCCCCGGTTTGGTGATGGCATTTGAGTTGTATTGAACTCCGGTGTCACGGGCTCTGCCTCAGGAACCCTTCTGTCGGATGTGGCTGCACGACATTTGGGTGCCATTCTAAACCATGCCATAGATAATGAGTTTATGAATCAAAATGTAAAACATTTAAATTGAGCATGCATTCACATTCAAGTTTAAGCAAAAGAAAATTAGATGCAAATTTTGTATAAAGAATTGCATATAGATTTTTTTTTTTCTTTTAAGATTTAAAGTACTCCAGGCACTCTTATTTGCATAAATTTTAAAATAAAGCAACAAATATGAATGGACTCCTAGCACAAGAGTGTATTGAAAGCTGTAAATAAAATGTCCTAAGGATAGCAGGACCTAGCCTCTCTAATCCTCATCAGAGTCTTCAAAGTCAGCATCATACAACCATCCTCTTGAATTCCTAGAAAAGTCTATCCTTGCCCTATTCACGAACCCATAGCCCATTGGCTCATTCCCGGGTCTCCTAGAACTCTCCTCGGTTTCAACCTAATTTGGTGGGGGTATAAAAGAAGGTCTAAGTGGAGATTCATAGTCTATCTCCCCCAGGTCATCACTATCAACAGTCAAATCAATCATGGGACTAGGTGGGAGTGGGACATATTCCATGTCAATTTCCTCATCTTTACTATCAGTAACTAAGTCTATTACAAGTATTGGGGTGGCTTAATAATCTGAACCTCATCATCACTGCTCTCATCCAGGGGTATGATTGGTTGAGGTGCAGGCTGCGGTTCGGGCTGTTGCATTGGTAAATCTTTCGGGTGGATAGGGATGAGTGGATACCATTGCTGCCCCTTCCTTGCAGTTCTAATCATTCTAACCATCCTACAGCATAAACAAGCCAAATTAGTAAAAAGATTTAACTTTAATAAAATAAAGCATATACTATCAATAATTACCTAAACTTGTCTCTGATACCACTTGTAACACCCCACTATTAGGGCTAGGGATGTTGCCCCATCTATAGGACAATGGGTTTTTATAACGAGGACACACAAAATAAAACAAAATAAAATAAATATTTCAAAATTAAACTTATTACAACCCAGTAATATATGAATAAATTCAAAATTAAATGTCTGCTACTATCTCTCAAAAGCAATACATAGGAAAAATAACAAAGAGTCTTCAAAGTATAGGCCATAATCTAGCTAATGACCTTCACAGCAGGATCGACCTGAAAATATGGTATAAAAAGTGATGAGATAAAATTCTCAGTAAGCTCGTGTGTGCTTTAAGTGTTTCAAGTAAAACAGTTCGTGTATGTAAGTTGTAAAAGTTTCATAAGAGGAAGTGTTGGCATGCATTAAATAAATATCATAAATGAAGAGTAGCATTTTGCTTTCCAAAACATACATGTGCACAATAAATACAATCACTCCAAAGAGGCAGTCATGGCACCACATGTTGGGCACCATGACAATTTAACGATCAGAATACCACACGTTTAGCATACTGACATAAGGTAGGTGTACGACTTACTGGGTGAGATACTCTTCCATCTCTACACCCAAACTTACGGGTTGTCCACTCTGAAAACACACAGTCCATTTTGACTGATCTTGCTAGCTCGGACCAGTATGACCTACCGGACTGGCATTCTATCTGGGAAGGACTCACCCCTTAGAGGTGGCCACCTACTGAGACTTACCCTAACCCTTCAAAGACGAGTCCTAATAGTCTCCGTTTATTGAGTACTCAACGTTGTTTATCCCACTTAGGAGAAAAAGGTCATACAATGATTTGCTTGAAAATAACAATTAAAGTTTCTAAAATTCTTGTCAAAGTTTGGGTTTTAGAAAGTGTTTAGCGTTTTTGTATAAAACTGCTTGTTTAAGCTCAAATGGTTTGCATGACTGAAATAACAAGAAAACTGTCCTTAATTGCATTCACAGAACAAATGTTCATACACATTGAGTTTGGCTTGCACATTAACTTTGGTCTTCAAATCACTCCATGCAGAAGCTTACCTGATCCTTTACTCTTCTGGGATTCAAAGATCTTCCAAAGTCAACCTAACCCCGTCTGGGGTAAACACAAGGCATAAGATAACATTCAGACTATATTTGCCTTACATAAATAATTCCTAATTCAACTAGTTACAACCATAACTAACCATGACCAAAATGTTTTAGGCTTTAGTACTAGTTGATAAAGTATTTTATAAAATAAATCTAGTTTGATAAGTTAAAATATCTAGGGGTTCTAAAATAATTACTAATAAGTTATAGTTTTAAATAATAAATTATGAGTATTATTACTAATAAATAAACTAGTGTCACATATTGAATAATACTAAGTCCTAAATAATATTGGTAAATGGTAATATTTAAATAGTACTAAATAAATAAATAAATAATAAATTACACCAACTTTTAAATTAATAATTAATGGATAATAAATAACCAATAAAATTAATAATAAATGAATTATATTTAATTTTTAATTATTAAATAATAATTAAATTTTAATATAAACAATATTCATGGATATAGATAAAAGTTTTAGTAAGGTTAATTATTATGATCTACAAGGTCATTTGATATTAATTAATTCTAATATTTTATTTATTATATATGTATATATATATTTTTTAAATAAAAGATTTTATTTATTTAACTAGTAAAAATATTAATATTTTAATTAATATTCTATTCCCAACCTCCTTAGCAATTTCGAATTTCATAGGAAAAATATAATAGTGATTCTAATTAAAGTAATAAAATTTGTTAATAAAATAACCTAGGATTAACAAGAAAATAATCTTTCATCATGATTTCCCTATTGTTAGGAAAGATTCATGAACACATTCCTAAACATCAAATAATAGGCTAATCCATTCATGAACATATACTTGAATTAACCCCTACTAACACATGGCCAATCTCCTACTAGGCATAATCATCATCCATGACCTCAATGAAAAATAAGAACATAAAAGCCTAATCACCATTGGTGTCATAATATCTAACATGCTTCAAACATCCATAAATTTCACTAATCATGATGAGCATACATTGATTCAAAAGAAAAATCCATAAGACCTAATCATACATTTCAACCCTCATGCCCTAACTCCATCCCCTTCATCCACATACATATACTCAACCCCCATTTATATTCAATCTTACTATCAACATTTAAAAGACATGAATTCAGAAATTTAAAAGGATGATTCAAGAAGAAATACTTGGTAGATGATTGCTTGATGAAGGTTTCTTGATTAGTGAAGGTCCACGCGCTTGAGAGCCTTTTGATGTCTGGAAAACAGCCATGGTTGGCCACCATCATTTTGGCCAAGAGAGACAGAGACAGATAGATAGAGAGAGACAAAGAGCATTAGAATGGAGTATAAAAAGTTGAGTAGAAGAGAAAGAACAAGAAGGTTACTCTTGTTTTACCTTTTTATGTTCTTGGAATCTTCAACAAAAAAAAAACTGATTTTAATCCGTTTGAAAATTCTGATTTGCGTGATTTTGTGTTATAAAGACCAGAAATAAAGACTAGGGATTAAGTATGAGTGATCTAGAGTATTTGAGAGTGATTGGAGATGTTTAGGATAGATATAGGCTTGAAGATGTTAAGTGTGTATTCTTGGTGTTCTTGGGAGAGTTTGAGAGAAAATGGTTTGAAAATTGCTGGAATTGCTATTGGCCGAATGGCCTTGTGCAATTAGGAGTTTCGGTTTTAGCAAGAAGGAGAGAGAAGTGAACAGTTTTTTTGAAATTCAAATGGAGAAAAATGAGAAGTTGTTTGAGGTAGACGATTAGTTAATGGTGGTTGTTCATGAGAGGACTCTTGCTCTTCAATGGTGTAGAACTGAACAAGTTAGGTTTAATGCAAAGAATGGAGAGTTGTTCAGCTTATAATGCTAGCTGAAAATGGTCTATAGTGGCAGAGAAATTTCTGGTTTAATCACTTGCTACAAAAGTGTTTTAATAGAGCAAAAAATCTGGAATTAGTTTGAAGTTCAAATGAGTTTTGGATAGAGTAATCTTAGGAGCTTTTTGAGGTGTGATCATGGAGTCCAAATAGTCAAGGCTAGAATGGAGGTCAATGGTGTTCTTTCTATGGCTGAACAAGGTCTGATTTTCAAAGGTTTGGGTGGTGATTTTTGGCCTTTGCCTTGAGAAACCAAGCTGAAATTTTTTCTGGTTTTCAATGTTCAAGAGTACCTAAAATAGTGATGGTTTTTGGTGCAGAATTTTCTACATTCTTTGGCCCTATTTGCAGCTATTTTTCTGAGATGTTTGAAGGCCTTTTAATAGTGGTTTTCTAGCCTTCTTCCTGAAGAAAAACAGAGGAAGTTCCAGCTGATTTTATGACCAAAATGTGGCTTCAAATCTAGCTTCAAAGTACTGAAGGGAAAATTTTTTGTTTTGGACAGATTAAGCAGTCCGAAAATTCACTGTTTTCCCAGCCTTCAACCTTACATGAAATGACCATTTTTTTGGCAGCAAATAGGGTAGGAATGTTGCTAAATTTTTTCGAAAACCATCTTGCAAGAATTCTAGAAAATTTCCAGATTTTTCCTGTACTAAATCATGAACACGATAAAGATAGCATTGAAAGTATAACTATGGTGATTTCTTTTCCATGGAAACCCTTCCTAACTCTACTCCCCATTTTTGGCAATCCTTTATCCCTCAAGGCTGATTTTTGAATTTCAAGGCTAGGGGTTTATCACAGAATTTTTTGGAATTAAAAGAAGAGATTAATGGATTAAGGATAATTTAAATTATGAAGATGTTAGGACAAAGCTAGAAAAATTAAAGGAAACAAGAATTCCTAGAATTCTTTTTAGGACATGATCAAGACATTACCTTCATGTCTCCCTTAAGATAACATTCCTATCTTTAAGAAATGTAAGAAAATTAAAAATTCAAACATAATTAAGATAATCATGATTAAAACTTAAGTGATGTTATTTGAACTTATGACCTTAGAGATTAATTCACAAACTTGTTTTTTTTTTTCCTCATCTAAATATTCTTCGTATCTAAACCTACAGCCATCTTCCTATTTTGACCTCAAGTAAAATTACCTTTTTATCCTTCCTACTCAATAAGCATAAATAAGTCATTTAACCTATAACCCATAATTCTAAAGTACATAAAATCATTCAAAAAATATATTTTTATACATCCCAACCCCCTTACTCTAAGGTTGGCTTTAGGTGAGGTTTCATACTCAGGACTCTGAATAATTAGATCATTTAAACAGTCACATAGAGTGATATAGTGCATAAACTATCTTGTACAAATTTGTCTTAACTAACTAGTCACATATACCTAACATACAAGTATATTGCTCTAGAAAAGAACCTCAACTACAGTATATCAAAGTATATGTTTCTAGTTTCGTCAGACTACCAACTCATACTCAAGTAGTAGAGTATTAGTCTACGATGTAGCAGTAATATTTTGGGTTTCTTTTAAATTGTACTTTTAGAAATCACTATTACAGGTCCTATTCTACGTAAGGTAAGCCATTCCCCATTTGGAATTCATAACACAATAACCTATGCATGATGAAATTCCCATTTTCATTAATCAGTTAAGAACAAATATTTGTGTGTTAAGTAACCTGTGATCTATACCTTACTCTGAAAGACCACTATTCACATGGATCACTTACTTAAACACAATGGGTCCTTTCCGAACGAAAGTCGTGCACAAATAAAATGTAAATTCACAAATAAATTTTGAGAATAAATTCTTTTATTAATAAATTCAATAATTTCATCAGAAAGCCTAATGAAGAGGGCATATATTCCAACAATCTCTCACTTGCACTCTAAGACTAAGAAAGCCCGTAGCTGTCCACTCCTATGGCATCTAAGTGTCTCTTGAAGACTCTCTCAGCCAAAAGGCTTGGTGAAGGAATCTGCTAGATTGTTCTCTAAGGCTATCTGTTCCACCACGATTTTCCGTCTCTGAATGAAATCCCAAATCAGGTGGTACTTCCTCTGGATGTGCTTCTCCTTCTTGTGGTTCCTAGGTTTTTTGGATTGCGAGACTACTCCAGAGTTGTCGCAATACACCACAATTAGTTTGTCCATGTGTGGTACAACTCCAGGTTCTGAAAGGAACTCCAAAGCCAGACTACTTCCTTGGATGCTTCCGAAACTGCCAGTAATACAAGATTGCTTAATACTCCTTCATGAAACAACTCCTCCAAACAAGGTGAAGACATATCCACTAGTGGATTTTCTCTCATCTTTATCTGCCTTAAAATCTGAGTCTGTGTATCTACTAGGAACCAAGTCGTCAGTCCTGTAAACCAGCATATAATCTTTCGTACCTTTAAGGTACTTGAGAATATGCTTTACAGCTTGCCAATGAAACTCCCCAGGGTTTTACAGATATCTGCTAACTAAGCTTATGGCAAAGCAGATATCTGGCCTAGTGCACAGTATGAAGTACATGAGACTTCCCATAGCTGAAGCGTAGGGAATCCTACTCATCATGTCTTTTTCTTCTTGAGACTTAGGACAATCCTTAGAACAAAAAAACAACCCATGTCTGCAAGGGATTAGAGCTCTCTTGCATGAGTCCTTACTAAACTGGGCCAGCATCTTGTCAATGTATGTCGTTTGAGATAATCCTAACATTCTCTAGCTTAATCCCGAGAATGTAACTGGCTTCTCCCAAATCCTTCATACTAAATTGACTAGGCAGCCAAACCTTAGTAGATGACAATGTCCCTACATTATTCCCAATGAGTAGAATGTCATCCACATATAAGATAAGAAAAACTACATTTATGCCTTCTAATTTTCTGTACACGCATGGTTCATCTTCATTTTGAATGAAATCGTAAGACTTTACAGTCTCGTCAAAATGAATGTTTCATGTTCTTGATGCCTGCTTAAGTCCTTAAATAGACTTTTTAAGTTTGCAAACTATATGTTTCTGGCCTTTAATAATAAAACTTTTCAGTTGGAATATATAGATGTCTTCAGTAAATGGCCATTAAAAAATACTATCTTAACATCCATTTGCCATATCTCATAGTCGTAATGACATGCAATGACAAGGGAGATACGTATGGACTTAAGTATGGCTACTGGGAAAAATGTTTCATCATAATCGATTCCCTCTTTCTGAGTATACTCTTTTGCCATAAGTTTAGCATTGAAGGCTTCCACCTTCCCATCCACTCCCCTCTTCCACTTACACCCAATGGGTTGTATCGCTTCAGGTGAAGTTATAAGATCCCAAACCTGATTGAAGTATATAGACTCAATCTCGGCATTTATTACTTCATGCCATAGATCTGCATCGGCATCAACAATAGCCTCCTCGTATCTAGTGGGATCTTGTTCCTAATGGTCAGAAACCAACTCGAAAACCTCTCATGTCCATCTTTCTGGAACTCTAGATACCCTCCTACTACAACGAAGCTCCGTTTGTACAGGTTTTTTAGGCTATGCCTCTTCTTGTTTCATAATCGGGTCTAAATAAGTTGATTCTGAAGATAACTTCTCTTCGAGTTCCAACCTTGTTGAATCTTTAGTAGAAGTACTTTGATCATCCACAAAGTATTTAACATTAGTACTTACTAGTACTTTTTGCTCTTTGAGATGATAAAACTAACCTCATTTTGTCCCTTTTGGATATCCAACAAAGTAGTATAATTCTGATCTTGGTTCTAACTTATCTCCATTGATCAGTACATAAGCTGGACAGCCCCATATCTTAAGATGATTCAGACTTGGCTTACGCCCAGTCTACATTTCATAGAGTGTCCTAAGTACTGACTTGGAAGGCACTAAGTTCAGAATGTATGCCGCTGTTTCCAAGGCATATCCCCAAAAAAAGACCAAAAGAGTAGCATGAGACATCATACTTCGGACCATTTCCATCAATGTCATATTCCTTCTCTCAGCTACTCTATTTTCCTGGGGTGTACTCGGCGTAGAGAGTTGGGATACTATCTTATGATGTACCATATAATTCTTGAACTCACCGAAGATGTATTTTCCATTACGATCCGATCGTAAAGTTTTGATCAGTTTCTTGTCCGACGCTCCACTTCAACCTTAAACTCTTTGAACTTGTCAAAAGAGTTAGACTTGCACCTCATCAGGTAGACATAATCAAACCTTGTATAATCATCCGTAAAAGTGATGAAGTACTCAAAACTCCCTCTAGTTTGAGTAGACAAAGAACCACACATATCAATATGAACAATGCCCAATATCTCTTTGGCTCTATTAGCCTTTTGGGTAAACGACCTTTTGATCATTTTTCCCATAAGGCAGGATTCACACTGAGACCAACTTTCTAATCTTAATGAGCCCAAGGGCCCATCATGGATTAATCTCTGAATTCTGGTTGAGTTAATATGACCCAACCTTAGATGCCAAAAATATGAGTCATTAACAATTAATCTTTCTCTTCTTACTTAAAGGTTTAGATTGATCATTATTTATTTGATTGTTTGTAAGATTTAAAAAGAATAAGTTTCCATACATGTGCACTGTACATAAAACTTCTCCATTTCTACTAATAGTAATATCAGAATGGAAAAAACAGAATATCTATGATTTATTAGCTTTGCAACTGAAATCAAATTCTGTCTAAAATCGGGTACATATAAAATATCCTTTAATATAACTACTTTATTATAATATTTTATAAGATCTAGCTCTTCCACTATAAGCGCCCATACTCGTACTCAATTTCCTACTCGTAGTCCATCCTCACCTTTCTGGAGTCTTCTTATCTTCCTAAACCCCTGCAAGGAGTTACAGATATGATCAGTGGCACTAGACTCAACAATCCAAGTGGAAGTTGATCCAACCATTGAAATTGACTTTAGATAGAAAATAATACTTGTAGGGTTTTTCTTGGCCTGAAATTCTAGGCACTCATTTTTCTAGTGTTCCTTCTGCCCACACTTGAAGCATTTTCTTTTGGGCTTGTTGGGCTAGTTCTTGGGCTTGTTAGGCTGGTTCTTGGGCTGGGCTGGGCTAGTGCGTTTCCCTTCTTCTTCTTGAACTTCCTAGGCTTTAGCCCAGTTCTAGAAGAAAAATTCCTAGCAATCATAGCCTTGGATGTGGCTTTATGACCTTCTCTACTACCTGGAGCTCTTTTATTAACTCAGTTAAACTCATGTTTAACTTATTCATATTGTAGTTCAACTTGAACTAAGTAAAAGAGCCCGATAAAGATTCGAGAACCATGTTCACTTGGCTCTCAGAGTTAATAATAGCCCCTAAGACTTCTACTTTCTCGAAAGCAGCAATCATTTTGAGCATATGCTCCCTAACTGATGCTCCCTCAGCTATCTTAGTGTTTATGATTGTCTTAAGAGCTTTCTGCCTTGCGGGCCAGCTCTTATCAGCGAATATCGTGGCTAATGATTGGCCAATATGCAGTGGCCATGTGCTCGTATTTTGATTGGAGTACATTAGACATGGAGGCCAACATGTACCATCGAGCCATTTTGTTGGCCTTCTTCTATACTTTGTCAACCTCGTGCTCCTTAGCGGTGGAACCCTCCCCGATAACAAGGCAGGTTTCAAAGAGGACATACTTATACTCCTTAGCAGTGAGTATTATGTCCAAGTTCATTTTTCAGTCCACATAATTTGAACCCATTAGCTTATTCTCACGGAGAATAACGGCCAAAGGACTAAAAGAACCTCCACCAACTATTTCTGAAAAATTGAAAATAAAAGAAAATTCAGTTTGTGAAAAACAAAATAATTTGTGACTTTATCCTCATATTAAATCCGATAATAGTTAACCCTATTACTATTATCTTTAATATGATTAATTTGGCTCTTAGAAAAACTGATATAGCTTATTAGAAAGATTAATAGTTTCTTAAGCTAAGTATATTAACCATCACAAATTAATTTTCCTTCTAGGTAATGATCTAGAAGATAACACCATTGTGGGATGACTATTTTTTTTCATTTTCTATGAACATTCCTCATACTATAACCTCCAACGTGAGCTGGCCGATCAATGTACGTGTCCCGAATTATTAATTACATACATTCGTTAGTTCTAGATCCTTGCGGTATCCCCATTCTATAAGGGTTCACTCCTAGGGTGACATGAGGGGATCCACGATCTCTAATGAGGATCGTGATGGAAGCCGTGGGGCCATTGAAACCCCTCTCCCACTTAGTATTTTAAAATAAGGGTTTTTTTTTTTTTAGAAAAAATCTTTTGAAAATTTCAATTAAAATTTCTTTTAACTCAAAATAAAATATCTAAACCCATAAAAATTTCTATATCAAGGTTTATACCATTTGAGAAATTTTTTCATGGATTAATTTTATTTAAGTTAATAAACTTAATAATTTCAAAATTTTCCAATAAAACTTTCGAGAGATTTTAATCTCAAGATTAATTTGAAAAAATAAATTTTCTTGTTAAAATTCGATCAAAATGGTTTTCTATTTTAATTCACAAAAATATCTAAATCCAAAATATTTTCTATGTCAAAGATAAAATCCTTTGAGAAAATATCCAAGAATTAATTTTTGTTTGAATTAAAATTAACCATTTGATTTTAAGAAAAATGTTTTTCTTTGTCAAAAATTCCCAAAGACTTTGGTCTTTGAGAAAACACGCACATAGAGTACAAAAAGAAATAAGCATGTTAGAAAACTATAGACGTTTTCATGTTTGTCTATTCTTTTAATCTAAGTGTCCAAATAATAGAATTAAATACATTAATTAATTAATGGTCTTATTTAATCCTAATTTTCCTTTACTATTATTTTTCATGTAAAATATTCAAAAAATATTAACTATTGCAATAAAATAACTTTGCCTGGTATGAGACCAAAAATAATAAAAAAAAAATTAATTCGAGTCCAGTGCACCCGCCACACTGGATCATAGCTCATGGAAAAACCCATGGGCCGAGATCTAGCTGGTGCCTGCCCGCGCCTGCCCTATTGCCGTGGTTAAAATCGTTGACCGCGGCAGCTCTAATTTGTATTTGCAAATTGGAATTGCTTCCGGGTTCCACGAGGAAGGCTTCCTTGCGCCAGGCGAGGAAGCAGCCGGCTTCCGCGAGGAAGCTATCCTCGCGAAGCTGGCACAGCTTGCGGCTTTGGCTCGTGGCTCCTCTCACAACATCGGGTCGACTCGGCTTCGAGCGGCTCGGCTTGCTACAGTGCCATCTTCTCCAGCGAATTTTCTCTACATTTCAAAAGCTCTATACGAGGTTTTTTCTTCTATTTTCAATCAAAACTCATCTAAACAACCGCCTATACCCTTAAAAACACTGGGCTTACATAATATCTATGAAAGCAATCAAACTACAATATTTATATGCTTCCACTTACGAAACTTATAGAGAAACTACCAATACCAGTAAACACGAAGGATCACAGAAAAAATCCAAAACAAATATTTTCTTATTTTAGTTAAACCTAGCATGCTTCCTACATTTGCCAAACCATGGCTCTGATACCAATTTAAGGCTTAAATTGGCAAAAATCATCAAATCGAAAGCATGCTAGCAAAACAAAAAATTTACTTCTGTGATTGAATGGCCTTTTTCGTACTGATGTAGATGACTGTACAAGGATGCTTGAAACAATTGAATCACGTCCTTATAAACGTCGACTGCGTCTCATTCATACGAAGCATTTGATCTTCTGAAATGGTGCCCGTAGCACTACCGGTGAAAATTTGAAGATGTGGGTTTACAATGCTTTTGGCCTCTATGAATGCTTTCACTAGGTTTCTGTGAATGCTTCACATAATTCGTTTTTATCACCAAAAATGGGTTTGTTTACCAAATGAAAAGCCAGAAACATTTGCATGATTTCCTTTTCATTTTCAATCATTCACCGAGAGAGAGAACAATCACATAAAAACAGAAAGCACATGCTTTTTGTTATCCTTCACGTAAAACAACACGGAATCCATCCTGTGTTGTTTTTTTATTTTAATTAATTAATTATTTATTTTAAATTTTATTTTACCTTTGGTCTTATTCATTGGGCCAGATAAAATTATGTATTCTTGAGCTTGAACACCCATAAATAATAAATCTTAATTATTTATTTTCTAGGCTTCAATAAACAGCCCAATAAACAATTAACAAGTCCAAATAGACCAATATAAAATATCAGACCTTTTATTTAGTTTTATATCTAGATTTATTTTTTAATTATTTAATCTGGGCCTTGGACCCTGAATAATTAATTAACTAATTAAATTAGATAAATTATATACTTTCTCTTGGGCCTTTTATTTTATTCTAATCCAATAATAAATTAGACTACTTAAATAAAATAAAATAAAACCCATAATTATCAAGATCAATTTCTTAACACAAATCTTCCAGGACTTAAGGGCTATTTTGGGGACCAAAAGACCCATCGCCATGGCTATTAAAATGACCAACTGCTATATAAATAGCTATATTTTACGTTTTAAATATTTTTTAATATCACTATAAGAAAACATTGATCCTAAGAATAATGCTCCGTTAGCAAAGTCTTTGACTTACAAGTGTAATGACTAAAATACCCCTCTACGCATCGCCATGCATTTATAGAGAAAGAGTGTACTAACACCTCTCTAATAGACATTTACCATCCTTAGATCTCTAGTCCAATGATCCACGACTCCTGGAATGTTTCCACTTTCCAAGGAAGCTACCCTAAAGTAAACATCCAAGTCATGTTTCTCAGGGCTCTAGATAATTAGATCATTTAAATAGTCACAAGGGGCGATATAGCGTAGAAACTAACTTGTACAAGTCTGTCTTAACTAACTAGTCACATATACCCAACATACAAGTATATCAGCTCTACGAAAGAACCTCAATTGTAGTATATCAAAGTATATGCTTCTAGTTTCGTCAGATCATCAACTCATACTCAAGCGGTAGAGTATTAGTCTACGCTGTAATAGTAATAATTTGGGTTTCTTTTAAATAGTACTTTTAGAAACCACTATTACAGGTCATATTCTACGTATTCGAAATACTCTCATGCTATGAAGTGAGTGGACTACTCACTGGCTAAAGGTAAGCCATTCCCCATTTGTAATTCATAACACAATAACCTATACATAATGAAATTCTCATTTTCATCAATCGATTAAGAACAAACATTTATGTGTTAAGTAACCCGTGATCTATACCTTACTGTGAAATATCACCATTCACATGGATCACTTACTTAAACATAATGGGTCATTTCTGAATGAAAGTCGTGTACAAATAAAATATAAATTCACAAATAAATTTTGAGAATAATTTTTTTTTATTAATAAATTCGATAATTACATCAGATAAACTAGTCCAGAGGGCATATATTCCAACACCTACATTTTTTGAACGGAGTCTCGGAGACATTTGTGGATCTATTCATCCACCATGTGGACCGTTCAGATATTTTATGGTCTTAATTAATGCATTATCCATCTGGTCACATGTGTGTTTATTATTTACTCACAACCTGACATTAGCGAGATTACTTGTTCAAAAATTAAATTACGAGCACAATTTCATAACTATAAAATTACAAATATCCATTTGGATAATGTTGGTAAATTTTCATCACATGCTTTTGATGTATATTGCATGTCAATTGGGGTTAATATTGAATATCCTATAACTTATGTTCATACACAAAATGGTCTTGTTGAATCTTTTATTAAAAGATTATAATTAATTACTAGACCATTATTAATGAAAATAAATCTCCTAACATCTACCTAGGGACATGCTATTTTACATGATGTAGCACTTGTACGTATAAAGCCAACTAATTATCATAAATTCTTTCATTTGCAATTAGCTTTTGGTTCAGAACCAAATATTGCTCATTTAAGAATTTTTGGGTGTGTTGTATACGTTCCAATTGTACCAAACCAACATACAAAGATAGGTCTTCAAAGAAAAAATGGGATATACATTGGATATGATTCTCCCTCTATTATCAGGTATGTTGAACTCCTAACAGGAGATATATTCATAATAAGATTTGCTAATTGTCATTTTGATGAACCATTATTCCTTAAATTAGGGGGAGAACATAAACAGCATAAGAAATATCTTACTTGGACAATATTATTAAATTATCTTGATTCGCGCACAAGTGCGTGTGAACTTGAAGTTCAAAAGATAATTCATTTGCAAAGCATTACAAATCAAATACCAGATGCTTTTGTTGACTCCAAAAGAATAACAAAATCGCATATTCCGGCTATAAATACTCCTATTCAAATTGAAGTCTCAGTAGAACAAAAGATTATTTCTATAGCTATTGAGTCAAAAGCATGTCAGAAGCGTGGCCGACCTCTTGGTTTTAAAGATAAAAATCCTCAAAAGAAAAAATGATTAAATTATCCAGATTATCATATTAAAGAAAAGAATGATAAAGACTAAAAAAGAACTGATGACAAAGAACCAGAAGTTGATGAAAGTAACACTGAAATTTCTATCAATTATACCAGTTATTGATAATATGTTTGCATACAATATATCTTTTGATGTTACACAGGATAATGATAATCCTGAACCAATATCAATTGATGAATGTCCGCATAGAAAATATTGGCTACAATGGAAAGATGGGATTCAATCGGAGTTAAATGCACTTACAAAATGTGAAGTCTTCGAACCTGCAGTCCGAACATCAGAAGGTGTAAAACCTGTTGGCTACAAATAGATATTTGTGCGAAAGTGCAATAAAAATAATGAAATCGTACAATATAAAACACAGTTAGTAACCCAAGATTTTTCACAGAGACTAGGTATTGATTGTGATGAAACTTATTCTCCTATTGTTGATGCTATTATACTCCGATATCTTATCAGTTTGGTAGTACATGAAAAGATAGATATGTGGCTATTAGATGTTGTCACTGCTTACTTGTATGAAAATTTAGAAAATAATATTTACATGAAAATCCCCAAAGGATTTCGCATGCCCGAAGCATATAAATATTATTCTCGTAAAAATTACTCCATCAAGTTGCAAAAACTATTATATGGCCTGAAGCAATCTGGTCGCATGTGGTTCAATCGTCTTAGTGAATATTTATTGAAAGCAAGATTTAAAAATGATCAAGAATGTCCATGTGTTTTTATTAAGAAATCTGGTTCTAAATTTGTGATATTAGCTATATATGTTGATGATATTAATTTTATTGGAACTCCAGAAGAGTTTGAAGAAACAATTGATTATTTAAAAAGTGAATTCGAAATCAAGGATTTTGGTAAAACTAAATTTTGCCTTGGTTTACGAATTGAACATCTGGAAAGTGGAACATATATTCATCAACATATATAGTAAAAGTTCTAAAAATATTTTACATGGATAAAGCACATCTATTGAGTATTCCAATGATCGTCCAGTCATTAAATGTGAATAAAGATCCTTTCCGACCTCAAGAAGATGATGAAGAACTCCTTAGTCCTGAAGTACCATATCTCAGTGCAATTAGTACATTGATGTATCTTGCTAATAATACACGACCTGATATTACATTTGCTGTCAATTTATTAGCAAGATTTAGTTCTTTACCAACACGACAACATTGGAATGGAATTAAACAAATTCTTCAATATCTCCAAAGTACAATTATCTTGGATAATTTTATTCAAATAAAATCAGCCCAACATTGATAGATTATGTAGATGCTGGTTATTTATCTGATTCACATAAAGTGCGTTCTCAAACGGGCTATCTATTTACATGTGAAAATACTGTTATATCATGGCGTTCTACAAAACAATCTATAGTAGCTATTTTTTCAAATCATGCTGAAATTATAGTCATTCATAAAGTAAGTCGAGAATGTGTATGGTTAAGATCAGTGATTCATTATATCTGAGAAGTTGTGGAATATCATCTATAAGAGATATACAAACTCCTCTTTATGAAGACAATGTAGCTTGCATGAGGAGGATATATTAAAAGAGATCGGACAAAACATATTTCACCAAAATTCTTCTTTACTCATGAACTCCAGAAGAAAGGTGAAATTGATGTGTTATAAATTCGGTCATGTGATAACCTGGTGGATATTTTCACGATGACTTTACCAACTACTACATTTGAGAAGTTGAGATATAAAATCGGTATGCGTCGGTTCAAAGATTTAAAGGAATCATTTCATCAGGGGGAGTAATAAGCAGACATATAGAATAATGTACTCTTTTTCCTTCACTAGATTTTTTTTTCACTGGATTTTTATCTAGTAAGGTTTTAACGAGGCATATTCTTTATATAATAGACATCCAAGAGGGAGTATTGTGAATACATTAGTGGAAGTTGTGAATCCACTAATTTTATTAGTGGAAAAAGGTATATGGATGTCTACCATTAACACCATTAATACATATTAGTAGAATTAGTGAAAATATATGATTAACTCCACTAATGGAGCTCTGTAAATAGAGCTCTTCCCCAAGTTTGAGAGATATACCAATTATGAGAGAATTGTTGGAGAAAATTGTGAGAGAAAAGAAAGAGAGAAGTTTGAAGAAATTATTGTGCAAATAATAGTCAGAGATTTATTGTGTGTAAATTTTATTCTGACACTGCCAAAATTTTATAATATATATCTCATATTAACTTGGTTTAAATCCAAAATCAAGAGGGTTTTTAAGAAGTTTCAAGCTTACTACTAAAAATGGGCTTAAAAATAACGACCTAAAAACCGTCGTTTCTTGGGGAAAGGCGTAATATATGTTATATTTGATGGTGCTATGATAACGGTTTAGGGACAACGGCTAAAGAACCGTCGTATTTATTTAATGCAACGGTTAATTACAATAGCCTTTGCAAAGCATCGTAGAAGTTTATCCTAGAAATAAGAAAATGATAGTGGACAAATCTGTCATATTTAGAGGAAAAACCGTCATATTTATTGACAAAAAACGAAGGTCAAATCCGCCATATCACATGTGAGTAATACAACAGTTTGAGACGATTGTATTATCTTACTTGAATACGATGGTTTGAGACCGTCATTTATGTATTTTACAAAAATGATGGTCCTTACCATAGTACTACCTCTATATCACAATATAAGTCATTTTAGACTTGTGTACAAGAATTAAAGATTCTAAATTTTACACAATTTTAAAATTAAACTTTCAAAAACACCCATAATTAAGTTTTTATGTACTTTGATAATTGGAAAAAATTAGGTCATAATTAGTGAAAAGAGAGAGATTGTAGGGAGGGGTAAAGTTGAAAAAAAAAGCAATAAATATTTATGCTATGAAAAAAATTTCAGATCCAAAATGATGTATGTTATGAAACGGAGGTAGTATTATATTTAGGTAGTTGCGACAATTTTCACCGTTATTTGAATAAAACATAAAAACGACAATCTGTTATAGTCGTAGTTGTTTATTTACTACGACACTTAAAAGTTAAAACCTTCGTATTTACCTGTCAAGGAACCATCCTAATAGTTGTGTTTTTTTTTTTTTTTAATAATTTGGTTGTTCATGTCTTTTTCACTTGCATTTTATACCCAATCAAGCCAAAATTTAAATACAATGAAACCATAAATACAATCAACTCATTTAAATCTTCTCAACAATGCCAATACTAACCAAACCATAAATACAATCTCCTGAATAATCAAAGTATAAAAAAGTATCTATCACGAGTAATATTACATATACAAAAAAAAAAATAGTACATATATAAGTAGGGAATAAAAAGTATCCATCACGAGTATTACTCATAATAAAACAAGAATGAAATAAAATATATCAAGGCTCATTAGTATCAAATTAATGATATTTATATAATCGTGAGTAATGTTTATACATTCATAAATAAAACTAGGTAGGAGGCTCGAGCGTTGCAATTTAAAATTTTAAAAGAATTAAACTATTATAAAATAAAAAAATGCCTCCTAACTTTTTAAATTACTAAATAATAAAAAATCCTTATACAATTCTTGAATAATAATAATAATAATAATAATAATAATAATAATAATAATAATAATAATAATAATAATAATAATAATAATAATAATAATAATAATAATAATAATAATAATACTAATAAAGACATGCCCCTAATATTCTGAAGACATGCCTCCTGATATTTTGAAATTTCACTTGTAGTAGAGGCAATAGCCAAATTTTGTTTCTTTGATTTACTTTCATAAGTGGGCTCTTGGCTTTTTTCTTTACTTCTGGGTATGCATTTCTGTGAGTGGAGAAGAAGAAATGTCCGTCCTAGAAATTGTATGCAATCCGATTTGCCCTCCCCTTTATGTGAAGGGATTAGCTTTTGATATCTTACTTTTTTTTAATGATTTTTTTATTTGAAAATGAATTCCCTTTCTGTGCATTTGCAAAACATTCTTCCTTAAGAAAATTTATAAATTTCTTCTCAATTTGGAACCTTCTTATTGAATGACCTACTTTCAATAAAATGTGTACATAAAATGTACACATTTGGCAGTGTCAACTTTAATGTCCAGTGTACTAATAACATTTTGAGAGACTTGGTGGGATGTCAAAGTTTAAATGCTCTCTTTACCCTTTTAGAAGGCTCGTATCACTTGTTTAAACTGGTGTTGTGTTCTACTTTGCAATATCAACTGGATGACATTTGATGAGTTTGCTTAAGTTACAACCTCCTGCTGTTTACTAGAAAGGTTGCAATTTCTGGCAAGTTGCTGCAAAGAACAAACTCTTATAAATGTCACAGACTACATTGCAGACATAATATGTAAACGTGCAGAATATGGCTACAATTATGGTGTGATACTCATTCCTAAAGGACTCATTGATTTCATTCCCGAGGTAAAAGAACCATCAATTGTAGTCTCCCATTCACCTATTCTTCATGCTCTACACATGTACTTCTTCCCCTGTTCTGTGCATTTAGTCATCTATAGTAGGACAATTGTTTAGCAACTTGCTTTTTGTTGTCATTTTTCAGGTCCAACATCTTATTACAGAATTGAATGAGATTTTGACTCATGAAGTTGTAGATGAAGCTGGCCTTTGGAAAAAGACACTGTTGCCCCAGTCTCTACAACTTTTTGATTTCTTACCTCTAGCAATTCAGGAACAATTGATGCTTGAGAGAGATCCTCATGGAAATGTCCAGGTGCTGATTGTGTCACTGCTGCTGTAGTACAACCCCCTTGTCCACTTTATAAAGGGCACTTTGTTTATAGGTCTTCTTTGAATGCAGGTTGCCAAAATTGAAAAAGAGAAAATGCTCATTCAAATGGTGGAGACCGTGTTGGAGCTCAGGAAGCAGGCTAGTGCATACGAAGGGCAGTTTAAAGGACAGTGCCTAATAATTATAAAAAATAATAAATGATAATACAGATTCCAAAAATTCCATGTTGGACCAGGATGAGGATGAATATGGGAATCCAGGACATTCTCATCTTGGAGCTTCTCAAGCTCGAAGTCTGAGGAAGACCTCTCATATGATGACCTGGAAAAAAGAAAGAGTTTCTCTCGATGTGAGATCAGTAGCAAACAAAAGAAGAGGAATTTGATGCCCCAATAGACTATTACTTGAAAATTGACATATACACATTCACAAAGTACACCATTCAAAATAGAAAACCTCTTGTACATGATACATAAATTTCCTCTTGCGTTAGTTGTTAGCATTTAGAAATTGATCCTCTTATAGGAACAAAGATGCATGAATTGTCGAATTTATTCCAACAACTCGTGAACTAAAAAGACATTTACATGGATCAACTTTCGCGTGATGCTCTACAACATTTAGCTAGATACAGAACACAATAGTTAACTGCATTGGAATATAATAAACATCCCTATCACACCTAGGAGAGAAGACTTCTAGATTTGCTATGCATTCATAATACTAATTACCTGAATAAGTTTCCCAAGGGTAAATTATTCCATTGTCATCTAGGTAAAAAAATGCAGCATGCTGCTGCAGAACGCTCAAATTGTAATGCCTATGGCCTGGTGTTCCATGAGGATGTTCCATATTAGGAGTAGCCAATCCTCTAGCCATATCTGAATTTGGAAAATACAAACATCTAATTAATTTTAACCCTTAATTCTTACTGAATTCAATATTTAAAGAATGAGCTAAAATTAAATGGCAAAAAGGGGAAAATTAGAATTAAAAAAGAAAAAAACAATCGCAATAGATAATTACTTTTCTGGTATATGTATGTATACATATATGATGACCAATTTTGTAAGGCATCCATAAATTCAAGAACATCATTAATAACTAAACGTAAACCAACCCCCCCCTTTCAAAGTTAAAGACCGGATAAAATTAAAATTCACCAAACCCCAGCAAGCACTTCGAAAAATTTGCCGACATGGCCGCAAGTTCCTGAGTCCTCGTGGGATTTAGAACAATGCTTTACCTAGTATGCAATGAAATCATGGATTAAACCAACCACCCAGCCGAAAAAAAGATATGGAAATGTGATCACAATTGCTCACAAATCCACCTTATTTCAATCTAAGCACTCCCAAATAATTAACTACAAAGAAAATATAGTTTTTCAATTTCAATGAGAAAGAAAGATATCATACAGGGCTTTGGAATTGAAGTTTCCAAATCAGTTTTGACCCTGCGCTCATGAGTGATCGGTGCAAGAGGAGCCACCGATGACAAAGCTGCATTTCTATCAATTTCTGTTGACATCTTTCCTTTCCAACAGCAGTAAATTTAGCTAGTTTTGACTTCCCTTGAGGAGCTTGCACTGTATGTGTATGAACCTCTGCTCAAGATCCTGGAATTGTGCCTCGTAGCTCTCATCCTCCAAAGGATGTATATTCCTATAAGACTTCAGCTTCCGCTCTTCTTTTGCCACAATCAAATCAGGCCTCAAATAGCTCAAATACACATCAGAAATTTTATCTAAAACCCTCAAACACCTATCCAATTCCTCATCTAAACTTCTAAAATCCTCATCCTTTACCAAAAACTCAACTAGAACATTAAAATTCTTAAATCGATTTTCATTTTCCTCAATGTCATTTGACTCTAGATTCCTCTTGATACTCTCCAACACTTTATAATTCACAATCCAAACATACAACAAAAAATTCAGCCCTTATCCGGACCAATATATTGTTAGCAAGATTTATTAGCTAAGTAATTCCACATACAGCTACGATATTATCATCTTTCATTATGTTAACTACAAAATTCATGTTAACATCGATACATATATTATCAAGCACTTTAGTTTTAATACTTAAGCGGATGCAAAACAAAATGCATCTAATAGACATATATTTACCTCATAGAAAATTTCATCTTCTGGCTTGGTGTATATTATAGCATTGTTATCATTTCCACTTGATCCTCTTTTCTTGGCTGCATTTTTAAGCTACAGTACCTACTCCAAAAAAAAAAAGAATAAATCACTAAATCATCTAAACAGTATAGATAGAATAACTTAAAAAGTAAAATATTGAACCTGTTGCATATCTTGTAAATTTTACAGATCAAAAGGTAACATTTAAAGCAGAATGAATTTTAGATTTCCTCTGGTAGCTTCAGAAAGTAGAATAGTGAAAAAAAATCAAATAAATTAAATAGAGCAAAGTGAAAATCAAGAATATAGAATACTCATCAATTCCTACTCTTCTATACCCCCTAAGACGTTGTCCAAAAAAACATCATAAAGATGAGGCAAACGCTGAGGAGGAAGCTTCAACACCCATTGTGAAACTAATAGCCCTACATCATTTGCCTTATTTTCCAAGAGTGACCTCAATTTAGATGATAAATTCTCATTTTGACACGCCTTAAGCAAGTATTCTTTTAGCTCAAAAAAACATTTGTGATCCTGTTGTAAGCAAAAATAGTGGTACTAAACTCACCACATAAGACAGTACTAATAAGCATAATAGAGTTGAAATTATTTTTAATCCCCAACATATACTTAGTAGGAGAAGACACTTAAAATGCAATGCTTTTGTGGCACATTATCAGATAAATGACTACCCATTTCAACTTTCTTGGAAAGAATATCAAGAAAGTAAAAACATAAATATCTAGATACAGGTGCATGTTGCTTGTCTTATATCTTCTCATGTTGAGAGCACTAATATTACACTACAATGGAACCAAATATTCCATTTGCACAATTTGACATTACAAAAAGCAGATCGTTTTTGTTCAGATTTTGGAAGGGAAATTATTCTTCAAGTGATACACAGCCATATCCATGCATATTGATCAATTAGATATGGAGCTCCCTAGCTGGATCATTAAAATTGGGTAAGCCAAAAAGAAAAAAGTAACTGTCTATATTTCGGTAATGTAGGAAGGTTACATGCCAGCAAAGGTGGTGTACATCAGTTTTCAGAAGTTTCGATAGCCTACTGTTGATGCAGAATGGTCATCTCCTACAAAAGTACCAGTACATTAGATATGCTTCCTTTACCACACTGTATGTATTACAGACTAAACATTAAATAGAATTTTTTAGCAATAAAATAGAGAGAAGGTAATATACCTTAGCAAAAATGGTTCTTTTTATGAAAGAAGAAGGGACTGAAAGAGAGAACCTAAGCTGTTAAAGCTAAAACTTCATATCCTTGAACAAAAGTTCACAATTTTTCATTTGACCAACTGTAGAGAGTCACTCTATAAGGATTTCCATGGTAACATAATCAGGACTGCAGGCTTGTACGGTCATTTGATCCATAAGTTCGAATGCCTTCTCCAACCAATGCCTCTCTTAAAGGCCTCTGAGAAGGGAATTGAATGTTGAGGTATTTGGCCTCACCCCCTTGTCCTTCATATCACAGTAATGAAAGAGCAATTTCAACCTTGTCACTCTTGCAAAGAGCATTAATCAAAGTATTGTAAATGATGGTGTTGGGCCTTTTGGTTGATACCATTGACACAGAACTCATATCCTTAAATATTTTCATAGCTTTATCTAGATTTCCCACCTTACAATAAGCCTAAATCAGTGCCCCATAAGTAACAACATTAGGCAAAATACCATCCTTCAACATCTTCTTCATCACTCTATGTGCAATTCCAAAATCCCCCTTATCACTAAAGTATGTGATCAAAGTGTTGTATGTGACATGATCAAGCTTCACTCCTAATTCATCCATAAGGGAAAACAACTCATATGCTCTATCAAATTTATTCTTCCAGCAAAATCCACTAATTAAGACATTGTAACTAACAATATCTAAGTAGAAACCAGCTGCTCTCATTCTAGAAACAAAAAGCTAGCACCATCGATCCTTTCGGCTTGGCTAAGGCCTGATATCAAGCTGTAGTACACAGTTGCATCTCAAGAAATCCCACTTTCTAACATTTGGTCAAATAATTTCATTGCCCTCTCAATATTGTTAACGTTGCAAAAGGCAGTAATCAGGATAGTATAAGTAGTAGCATCCCCTCGCAAACCCTTCTCAAGCATCTCATTATAAAATTGTATTGCACTACTAAGTCTTCCACACTTGGACATTCCATCAAGCAAAGTATTAAGTGTAATCACATTTGGCTCTATTCCATCACTCTTCACCTGATTAAAAAGCTTAAATGACCTCTCAATCTTGCCTACTTTGCAAAGCCCATCCATCAAGCTATTATAAGTAGAAGTATTAGGTGTGCATCCACCTTGTGACCTCATCTTCTCCATTAGCTCCAGCCTTTTTGCTTCCCTCCCCACCTTGCACAACCCATCAATTAATGTGTTATAAAGCACAATATCAAGCTCCACAGATATTCCACCAGTCTCTTTCTCACCATCATCAGAAGAATCTGAAATTTCCCTATTATTCTTCAAAGAACTATCTTTTACAAAACCATTACTTGAAAATATAAATTAGGAGATTTCAGCTACCGAGACTAAATAATTTTTTTTAAGATATTAATTTCTTTGATGCCCATGCCCATGTCCATGTGTTTCACAAACAATCATCACAAGCCATGAAATCCCATCAAACCCATCACAAACAAATCAGTCTTCAACATAAAAACTAAAGCAAATCCAAGGCCTCTTACCCATCCTTCCAGACAAATAAAACCAATTTCAAGAACAATTGAATCAAACGGAAACATAAACAGAGAGAAAGCAGAAAAACATAAAAGCACTTCAAATTCCTGCAAACAGAATCTCAAAGCTTCAGAATCCCAAATTAAATATTTAAAGCGTATTACACATATGAATACTTGATCAAATTCATAGCTGAATGAAGTTGCATTACCCGCACCCTCACATAACTACGAATACTTACAATTAATCATAATTTACCAATTTAGTAGAAAAGCAGTTGACCAATGTAGAGATATTATCACAATATGTTTTTTTTTTTAAAAAAAAAGGCCTAAACATGTAAAGAACGGTTGGAATATAGACATAGATGGTGGACACAGATAAATGTGCAAATCAACGATGGAGCATGGGAGTGAGGAAATGATCGGAGATAGAGGTGAAGGATTGGTTACTTGAGCGGAGTGATACTAATTAGACATTGCAACCACATGAATGCATAAATATAAAATGTTAAAAATTCTTCAAACACTACGGTTTCGGAAAATTTTTGACCCAGATGGCAAGAATGGGTTCTGAAGCATAACACAACCAAAGCCTAACCCGAACCCTAGCCCTAATTCATTGAAGTTACATAAATATTCTTAAATTGGGAATAATTTTCAACTCACCTCTCCAACCACCCAATTTGCCACCTTTCCCTTCACTGTCGCTTGACCCACAGCAACTGCTCAAAAGCCAATAACTATCACCTGCTCCGCCGTCACACTTCAGACTGTGCCAGGTACTTCCAACTCCTCAGATCGCATCTTCAATTTCGCTACTGGCCCTGCCACTCTGCCTAAAAATGGCCTCCTAAAGGCCCAATTTGAGCTCTATGACTAGCGTGGCTCTGGCATGTCCGTTATAGAGATGAGCCACCGTGGTAAAGAATTCCCGACAATAATTCAGAAGGCAGAGACAAATCTGTGTGCCCTCCTAAACATTCCGGAGGATTATGCCGTCCCCTTCCTTCAAGGTGGTGCCACTACCCAATTTGCCGCCATCCCTCTTAACTTTTGTCAGCCAGATGACACCGTGGACTATATCGTGACGGGTTCTTGGGGAGATAAGGCAAGGAAACTATGAAATATAGCAAAACTAAGGTTATCTGGAGTGCCAAACAATGGCTTTTCACCAAAGAAATGGATTCTAAAACGATAGGGGAGATATGTTGGGTTGTCTTTTGAAAGATCCGGAAAGATGATAGGTTGGGAGGAGTTTTAGAAAGGCAGCGTGAGTAGTGAAGGAAGGGGAGGCACATGTCTAACGTAGTTGTAAAAAAATTGCCACGTGTCATACTATAAATCTATTTCAAAGTATAAATGACAAAACTACAACATTCTCTTTTAGCTATATATATATATATATATATATATATTTATTTATTTATTTATATAATTATAAATAATATTTGTATAATTATAATTATTATTCAAACTATTATAGTAGTAAATATTTATAAGTAGCCTTCTAATTTCTGTATATTAAATTAGAGAGTCTCCTATTTTGTCGTGAAAATATGTGAATATAGGAGGCATACATTCACGTAAAGCTCCAAAGCACTTCCGGGAGACCAGTAGGTTGGATCTGGTCAACAACGAACAGCTAGCATTGATTGCATCCGATCACGTACTCCCAGGCATGGATGAATAATCAACGCATTAACTGAATTTTCGAAGATTTGGCCAACATGGAGAAGGTAGCTTTGATTCGATTCTATCACGTTTGGATCCGTCCTATCCAATAAATACACTATGTTTTGAATTCTTTTCTCTGTACTTCTGACTATTTTTATCAAAACTCACCCGCTTAAAATGCCCACCCAATTTTTGAGATATGGATATCGGAGGAAGAGAGAGGAAGGGAGGAGTTGGGGAAACCTGATCAAAGATACAGTAATTAAAAGGGTAGGACTCATGAAGAGAGAAAAATATTTAAAATAGTGGATAATCAACCGACAAAACTTTAAATTGAGTATTTAATCGTCAAAATTAAAATTTAGATACTAAATATTCAAATGTACAAAAGTATAGTTTAGTTACTAAAATTAATCATACTTTTAAATTTTACATTAAATAAGATTGTCCTCTTACTTTCTTATTTTTTTAAATTTTATTTTATTTTAAAATAAAATTATACTTTCTTAAATATCAAATTAATCTAAAAATTTCTAAGTAAATGCAACACCAATAATATATAAAATTATGAA
Source organism: Voacanga thouarsii (assembly GCA_026120185.1). NCBI lineage: Eukaryota > Viridiplantae > Streptophyta > Magnoliopsida > Gentianales > Apocynaceae > Voacanga > Voacanga thouarsii. The sequence continues at coordinate 2,635,647 of JANUWF010002024.1, read as the reverse complement.
ATTCATATATTTAACATGTATGGAAAAAAAAACTCTGTCTCTCCTTCTTATTTTGTAAAATTTTAAAAATATTTAACAATTCGATTAAAATTTATTGATTTATTTATTATTAAAATTATATATTTTATGCGATATATTAAAATATTTAGGAGTATAGCTTCATCCAATATCAAAATACATATTAGAAGAAAAAAATATAATTAGCAACAATTAAATATTTATTAATTAGCTATTATTAAAACAATGAATTTATAATGCAAAAAAGATTAATAGCTATGTTGTTTGAAAGTAAGAATAGAGAAAGATATATATATATATATATATATATATATATATATATATATATATGTGTGTGTGTGTGAATTTGGTCAATATCTTTAAAATTTTGAAATCAAATTATAAAAAATAAATAAAATAAAATGTATTCAAATTTAACTTTCACTTCTGCCACATATTATGTGGGTACGTAGCATTGCCTTCAATTATTTGGAGGTGCAATGAAAATGGATAGAGAATCTTTATTTAATTAATACCAATAGATCTAAAAAAATACTTTTTTAATGATAAAAAAAATTAACTTCAAAAATCTTCTCGTACTTTTGTATGTTTAACAATAGAGTATCCAAAATTTTGATTTTGATAATTAATTATTCAAAATTTTAATTTTGATAATTAAATATCCAATTTAAAATTTTATCAAATACTAAATATTCAATTATCAAAATTGAAAATTTAAATACCCAATTATGAAACATATAAAAGTCCAAATAGTTTACCGAAACTAACCCATAAAGATATGGAAGTAATGAGTACCAATTGCTCTGGCTGGAGGGGACTGCAATGGCAAATTGGCAATATTGCTTGTGAAGCACCGACTATTTTATTTGGTTATATATATATATATATATATATATATATATATATATATATATATATATACATATATATATGTATATATATATATATATATATATATTCTGTTGAAGGCTTTATTTATTTGCTTTTCCTATTTCATTCCTGTCAAAAAGGATTTTAAAAAAAAAATGGAACTCTGGAACCAGTAAATACTAAATAACATTGTGAAATTATTCTAGCAGAATTATTTGGAGTACTGTTGTGTTTTGGCTCCGACTTTTTTTTTTTTTAATAATGAGAAACTTCATTTAAAACCAAAAAAATTAGAATCAGTAGCAAAAAAAAAAAAAAAAAATGAACGTACTCAATTAGCTATTGTTACGAAAAAATGTTGGTTTATCTTGCAAACCATTTGTTAAATTAGAATCTATTCACTCCACAATAGAGTCAGCCCACATAAATGCCTGTTAGTGGTCTCCTCTCACCAATCTCCTCGCTCCAGACACAATCTTGGAATGGACATAATAAATTGTGATACATATTATCTCCATTTCATAATATAAGTCATTTTAAATTAAATTTTTTTTTTCACAATATAAATCGTTATATAAAGTTCTATAAATATTTAATTTTTTTTTAGTTCTATCCCTTTTTGCAATCTCTTTCTTTTTACTAATCATGATCCAATTTTTTTCAATTATCAAAATAAATAAAGATTTAATTAGAAGTGTTTTTGAAAGTTTAGTTTTAAAATTATATAGAATTTATGATTCTTAATTTTTGTATATAAATTTAAAACGATACGGATGTAATATTTATTATGAGAAAGTGAGAAAATGGGAACTCAACGGGAATCTCTGGGGAACAAAATCATCTACATATCCAATCCATCTCTATCCCCAAGAGAGAAAGTGGAAACTCAACGGGTTAGGAGGAAAAAAAAAACACAACTCCTATAGGATTTAAAAATCAAAATGAGTAGAAAAAACATAATATTAAAAAAATCAATAAATTCATAATTTGAGAATCTAAAAAATTCACAATAAAAATACTAAAAATCCTAAAATACAACTTTAAACAATAAATAAAATATATCAAAATATAATATTAATAGTAATAAAACATAACAAATTATAATAATAAACTACAATTATACAAATTAAATCTTTCAATATAATTTTATTCATTCAAAATGTAAGAAGAGTTGTAAAATAAAAATTTTCGATTAATTAATCAATATTTTTTTTTTACTCTCAAAAAATCTTTCTCTTTATTAAAGAATAATTAAATTTTAAAACTTTATTTGTTGTAAATATATTTAATTTATTTTTATTTTTCACTATAAATACACAATAATCATTGTATTAAAAAAATATTTGTGAAAAAATAACAATTAATATAATCTTAATTTACTAATGAGACAGATAAATTAAGATAAATTTTAATTAAAATAAACAAAAAAAAAACAAAAAGAATATATCATTTAACTTTGCACAGTCAAACATTTTTTACATTTTACTTTGAAAAAATACTTCCATAATAATCCAAATTAATCCTAAAAATTGTTAAATACCTCTCAACCTGGATATTATCTTATATTCTTTAAAAAAAGTTAAAGTATTTATTCATTTACTGTATTTTAAATTATATAAATATACTTTTTAAAAATATATTAATGATAAATTCTTTTGTAAATATAAATTTATTTATATACACTTTTAATATATATATATATATATATATATATATATATACACACACACACATACAATTTTAAAATATATATATTTATGGAAAAAATATGATAAATAAATATAAATATTAAATATTAAATAAATAAAGAACTAGCGAAGACATGCCGAAATAGACCAAGAACGATACAATTCTTTTCCCCGACTCCCCCCTACTCGCCTCTAGAAATCTACCTAGCATTTCTGTTTCTTAATTATTTCAAAGGACACTAATTTAACGAAGTTAGAACAGGTATTTCCCGTTAGCTTTCCGGCTTTTGACATAACAAAGAGAGAACGCATTCTATGGATATCTCGGCGTAAAATCAGTATAACAAAACCAAGTCATTGGGGGTTTTCTTTCACTTTGGCATCACCAGAATGCTCTAGCATCCCTAAAACAACACAAAGAGGGACAATCGATTGGCACAAGTACGGTATTTTCTCGTTCAAATAGGCAAAAATGAATTGCTCATGCATCCTCTGCAGATTCTGCAACTGCTATCTCTTGCTCCACAGTTTTATTAACAAACTCTGGTTCTTCAGCTGTTTCAGGCTTTTCAGGTCCAGGGCCAGCTGACACCTTCACCATTGATGCACGCAGAAGTCTATCACCCAGTTTAAACCCCTTGCGATACTCTTCAATTATTGCACCTTCTTCAAATTCCATGGACTCCTCCCTCATAATAGCTTCATGCAACTGAAAAGAAAACTAAAATCAGAACTCCGATGTTATGAATTATCACACGAAAGAAAGCACGACACTTATTCGTCATTGACACGAGAGCAGCTTAAAACCCTGTCATGCTGTAAGCAAGTCAGTTGTCTTGTCCTGTATTTTCACATAAGCAAGGAGTTACCAATCTCTACAGAGATTTTCATTTTCTTTTACTCCTCCCAACATTGTTGAGGTAAAACTATTCACATGAATATGGTAAACTCACCATAAGCACTCGATGTCTAATTTTGTGTAGAAGCACATCCAGGTCTTTATAAAACCTGAACTAGCTTTACATAGCTTTTCAACGAGTTCATCAATTACTTGGCTGAATCTACAGACCACTCCCAAATTTACCTACATTAAACCTGCGATCAAATAGGAGAATGGTTGCACTACTAGAAGTGCCAACTTAACGAAAAGAAAATCATCCACACTATCCCCTAACCTTCAAGAATACTAAACAGAAATGAAGAAAAATTATCCGTGCCCTACAGTTTTGTGAAAGGTTGTCTATCATCAGAAGGATGACCCCAAAACATGGGGATGGCAGAAAGCATTGGAGTACCATATGAAATTGACATTTATATACACACACACACACACACACACACATACATGTGTCTGTGTGTGTGTGTGTATCAACCTCTAACATAATGCACAAGAAAAACGTACCATTGGATCAAATGGCTTCCCCACTGTTTCCACTGGGACAACACCAAGAGAGCCTAGAATCTCCACAAACTGCTTATATATGCTCTGATAACTGTTGTTTATTTTCTCCTCTCCCTCAGTTTCTACTTTTATCTGTGCTTTAGCTCTCTCGAAGTTATCCAAAACAGGTAAAAGATTCTCCACAACTTCCCCTTGTGCATTGGATACCAAGGAAAGTCTTTCCCGTTCAGTCCTCTTTCGGAAATTATCAAAATCAGCACTTATACGAAGAACCCGATCCCTCTCAGAAGATAATTCTTTTGTTAATGTGGCTACTTTGTCCTCAAGATAAATCTTTTCATCTTCAATGGATTTGAGGAAGACTTCTATTTCAGCCATTTTTGACTCGTCATTATTTGCCAGAGCCTCTCCATACATTTGTAAAGATGCCATAATGGCTGAATCAGGTCCAAGATCAGTACATTCACCATCAACCACAGTACCAACACCTACAGCACCTTCTCCATTACCCTGTTTTGCAAATTATGACCAAATCCAGTGAAGTCAACCACAGATTAAGCAAAAAGAGCAATAAAAAAAAAAAAAAGGATAAAAAGCTGTAGAAGCAAAGGAGATGAAACAATGCTTGAACACTAGTATCAAATAAAATGGCTTAAATGTTAAACAAGCACACTTAGATATGATGCCACAACCATGACCGACTAAAATACCTAACTCCAACATCAATAATAGATACGTCCAAAATACACCAAAAACAACTTAAGAAGCATTAGGGCATGATAACACAGGCAGACAACACGTGTTTTCAGCAAATATTACTTTCCATTCAACAGATTACACATTGTGATGAGATGGTAATTTGGCAAATACCAGACAAACATATAAAGCTACATAGACGTAATGCATAAGTTAATAAGTTGAAATTCTTTAATTATTTCCCTGCATGGAAAAAGTAGCCAGAAAACATCACAAAGTGGAGAAATTTATCAACAAATTCCTGTCTAGGTAACATCATTAATCCTGTTAGAATAGCATAAACATGCCATTCAACAAATCACAACAGCAAGATATAAAAACATGACAAATTGGAGAAATTCACAAACAAATTCCAGAGGTCAAAGACAAGTGCATTTTGCTGGTCTAGATAACCAGCAGTCACATTAGAAAAGCACAAAATTCATTATTGGTAAACCAGTAAAATCATATTTGAGAATACCAGAAGGTTATTCCACAACTTGATAAAGGGCAGCTCCTTTGGAATCCTAAGTTACTGTGTTTACATATATTATCACACATATACCAATTATAACTTCCCAAATGGGCACAAAAATGGTTCATCCAACACACAACAAAGGGCTATATGAAAGGATACACCGTTTAGTTGCTTCTTAAATGTGCACCTACGACCTATTTTGATTTCTTTGACCATGCTTTTCAGTTGAAAACTTGTATCAAAATTTGATGCTACAACTTCTCAAATGTAGTACCTTGGCTTCTTACCATTCTTGATCAAATTATCAAGAAAGAAAGGTGTCTATACTCATGCCAGGAATCAGGGTACCTATCAACTTGCCCAGAACTTATGATGAAAAAGAAGTTCATGCAACAATCAATATAAATTTTCGTGTTGCTCTTTTCATGGAAAAAGCTCAGCAACGACACCAAAGAGATGTCACTTCTTTAGTCTGCAACCTTCTCCTATTCAGCCACCACAACCCTATTTTTATAGGCCTTATCACTGCAGACAAAATAACCTACTACAAGAAATTCTGCAGCTAGAAGCACGCAAGGAAAATAAGATGAATTGGCACTGTAAGAAAATATATATTGAAAAGAAAGAAAACCATGTTTAAAGGAAAAAAAAGTTGGTAAAATGATATGTTGGCATGATTGCAGCATGAGTCATTTGCTCATCATATCTCAAAGACTTCTCTCGTTACACATTCATGAAAACAAAGAATTTTGAAGACCATGGATCTCCGATTGTTAGGATTGTGTTTCCAATCCTCCCAATCATTCCTCACTTTATGTTGATGCAAAGCAAATGCAATTAAAAAGCTTAGTAATGTTGAAAAAGATAACTTCCCCTATTGTCTTGCTAAGAAAAGAATGTCGCCCATCTATGCATAATATAGCCGAAAGAATGAAGTTTGAACTGTTTTTCTCTAATTTACCCTCTGTTCCTCTGTCCAAACTGCACCCAAGAAACCAATTAAACCAAAAATCATCATTCACAATCTAACATGCATGGTTCCGTGTAACCATGAATTAGGAACTACATACTCTTCACCCCCCTCTTTCTTGCAGGGGCAGGAAAGAAACCAAAAAATAAAAATAAAAACCAAAAACAAAGACTCTTCACCCCCCTCTTTCTTGCAGGGACAGGAAAGAAACCAATGAATAAAAATAAAAACCAAAAACAAAGACTCCCACATGTCCAGAGAATTAGTTATATAACTGAAATTTTTCAAAAAATCAAGTTATAGTAGGATCCAAACATTTTCAGTGTATCAGTCACGCTAGGTTCAGCAAATGCATTTTTTTTTTTCCCCCTTTCCCCCTGCGGCGGGGTTTGCTTGGTGGGGAAAGTATATTTGATATCAATGGTAAAAATAGAAATCATGCATGTTTGGCATATATAGAGTACAAAGTTAACATAAAAAAATCAAGTAAATATATCCCTAAGAAAATGAAAATAGAGATCTGAGTTTGGTGAAACATAACACTGATACAAATAATCAAATTTGCAAGACTCCTTTTATTAATGAAAATGAAAACAGAAGAGAAGCTGTATACTCCTAGTCTTCTTGATCAATAGCTTTTGAGTCCCTAAAAAGTCATCTGTTATTTAAAAAGTTAAAAACTGGTGATACTAAGAAGGAATAAAAGCATTTTATCACTATTGAGATGAAAAAAATATTGAAAGGTTTGAAAAACAACTATAAGAGTACCATGCAAAATATTTGTTTCAAAAGCCAACGATAAGCATTTGTGTCACATGTTGCCATAACTTGCCTTCTTCCCCACAAAATTATAAGGCATACATGACTACTTGCAGACAAAAACCATGTTGGAAAGAGAGTGTTTTATTTAACACCAATTGAAAAATAGCGTGTTCTGATGGAAAAGGAACTTCATGGTCTGGCCAAAATACAAACAAACAACAAAACCAAAAATCTTTCCCTCCACAAGCTTATCAATAAATCTGTTAATATAATACATCACTACAGGCCTCGGCAGATGTACAAACCACAATCCCCGAAAGCATTTGCCTCTTCCTGCCTATCAACAACAACACTGTTCGAACTGATTTATTCCCAATTCAATTGCCTGCCACATCTGCTCACCCCAAAAGAAAAAGAAAACATTAATTATTAAAGACAGTAACTATCCCTTCTGGAAAAGAAACATATCTGTTTCCAGCTTCCTTTTCATCACTGGGATTACCACCATTTATCAATGACAGCAATTCCACCATCAATCCAATGGACAGCATTTAGTTGATTAAATTAGCAACTGCAAACCAACTCTAATTCTGCAATTTTCATTATTCGGGTATTCCATTTTGCATATTTGCACCTTCAACAAGAAAGAAGTTCTTGGAACTCAGAACCATCTGGACAAATAGTAACTTTATCTCTTTATCCATCATGTTTTACCCATTTCCACCACTTCCTAAACGCAGACACCAAACACTACCAATATTAAACTAATTGAACACTATTTGCACCACTACCGTCCTAGTAAGTAACTATGCAGTTAGATGCAATGTCAATTTACAAACAACTCATGTACTTAACTCCTGAAATTTTTAGAAAGACCAAGAAGGCCACTAAACTTGACTACTTAGAAAGCTTTTTGTTCTTTCAATTTCATATTGTTACACTAACCACAAAAGAGTTCCCAAGGTTGCCTCATAAGATTAGAATAGACAGACAAAAAGGAAAGGCTTTGCTTTTTACATTGCAATCATAATCAGTAATATCAGCAGGGGAAGCCTTAATTTTGTTTTTGCTCCAATCCAGACAAACATTATGGGAACATATTCATTTATATAAAAAAACACAGCTTTCCACATGTAATATTAACCTCGAATGGATTATAGCACCTTGCTTCACAGAAGCATTTACTGATGGAGATTTTGGCTTAATGTTGGAAGAGGAAATAACAGGATACCAACAAAAGGTTATACTGTTTCCTAACCTTGTATAGATTTTGATACGTAGTTTCACCACCTTCTCATATATTTGAGAAGTGTTTGTTATAATCTGCACATTAATAATTATAAGAAAACATGAGTGAAGATAAGACTTACTCACTCATGTAAAAGATTATGCGTACATTTCATTTGATTCGTGCCTCTGACGTATTACATTCTTCAAATGCTTAAAACTTAATATGTATTTGTACTCAGAAGCATGAGGTCAAGTTATTGGGCAAGATAAGAACTAGGATTTAAAAACTCGTTTCCAAAGGTAATCAGAAAAGTTGAAATGAACTCATACATGTCCCCAAGGATCAGAGTTTTAGTACAGCAGGAACAGATTCCTAACATTTTCAAAACAACATATTGATGCGACAGTTATAGCAGGTCTTAAATGTATACCTTGGCTTGAATATTATAAATCGAAGAGATGAAATGGTGGGAAATAATTTGTAAAAAAGGGAAGTTTGAAGAGGTATAAACTTCCCTTCCCTGGCTTGTAATAGAATGTTTTAGATAGAGCAAAGACAGGATTACTAAGGTCACAATCTAAGCAAAAAATTTCAATAGAAGTAGCTCACTTTCAAGGCCTACAAGCCCAATCAAGAAGAAACTGATAACCTAACATATTTGCCAAATTGCATTTTATTCCACCACTAAAATTTTATCATTCAGGAAACAAATAATTGAACTAAAAGAAAAAAAATCCAAACACATTAATTGAATCCATTGAGCCCTTTGGAATTCCACCCAGAATTGGTCCATTTTGGGAGTAATTTTTAAAAACTGGGCCAAACAGGGTAAAAAACCCTCGTATTGTCTTCTATCAATAATAATTTAAAAAACAAATAGGGCAGAATGATGGAAATCAAAACTGCATTAAAATTCCATAATATTAAAAGCATGTTTTTACCCTGTAAACATGTTTCTGTATTGAACTATTTAGCCAAATTATTCAGTAGATGAAAAATCTGACAAAATCAGAGGGAAAACCACAACACCACCGGAGAAAATCAGAGATAAAAAGGCATATTCTTAAGCGATAAACTAATTAAATAACTACAACTAAAGAAAGTGGCTTATCAGCCGAAAGATTTCCAAAAGCACAACTTCAACCCAAAAAAAGAAAAGAAAAAACACTAATCTTCAATTTGCCAAACTTTCATCAATTGCATTTCGGGAAAAGCTTTGGCCATGGTGCAAAATTGGAGTATACATAGAACAGACAGCATATTTAAACAATCAAATAGAATAACGTCATAGAGAAAAGCAGAATCATATATACGTATATGTATATACTACACTGAAATGCAGTGATTATAATATGTGAAACTACCTCGTTATTGGACTCTTCAACTTCCTCGTCCTCTTTCTCCTCTGTCTCTGTCTGAGTCTCAGTCGATTCCCCACTGTTAGAAGCAAAAACTAGAAATCTACCTAAGCGGCAAGGCAACTTCACACCACCATTTCCATTAACACTCGAAAACTTCAAATTATGGTACATCCGACACCGATTTGATCGTCTGTGCACGACAGAAACACATGGAAATTTACGGGATTTTGAAGAAGAAGAAGAATTATAGTTAAGACTACTTAAACAAGCTCTGAAATTCGGTGGAGTTCTCAAGATTGCAGTCGCCATTTCCCTCTTTTCTGCTCTCCTTGTCTTGAGCTTGAGAGTGAGAGGATAAATGGGGTTTTGGATTTGTTCGGGGAAAGAAAGGGTTTTGGAAGAGGCGGGAGGGGCCCTGTAAGTATTTTTGTTTATACTGATTATTTTTGGTTTTTTCGTGAGCTTTTCTTTTTGAGGCTCCTGGGCGCCCGGGTGGCGCGTGGGAGTGGTTATGGCCCTCGCGGTGGTGATGGGTTGGGTTACCACTTATGATAGAAATATCGAGAAACATCTACACACTAATAAGGTTAATATCGGCTACAGTGGGATGCTACTATAATAATGAATTTTTAGTGTGTTGTGAATGTATTAATGAATTAGTGAAAGTTAATTCTATTAGTGAATATGGATATCTAACATTAATATTACTAATACATATTAGTAGAGTTATTGGAGACACCACTAATACATTAATGAAAATAAATTATTAACTCCACTAATAAAACTCTATAAATAGAGTTCTTCCCAAGTCTGAGAGATATACCAATTGTGAGAGAATTGTTAAAAAAAATTGTGAAAGAAAAGAGAGAGAGAAGTTTGAAGAAATTATTGTTTAAATAATAATCAGAGATTTATTATGTGTAAATTTTATTCTGACACTGTTAAAATTTTATAATACGTTATCAATATGAATCTCCGCCGTTACAAAAGCCATAAGACTAAAAGTACGAGTCTCTACCATTACAAAAGCTAAAAGACTAAAAGTACGCATTTATTTCTTCTTATAGCTAATTTTACTAAACTCGAATTTGTAACTCTTTATATTTTTAGAAAAAATTATATATCATGGGTTCTCGATGCAAAAATGCATCTAAATGCTGAAGGCCTTAGTGAAACTATTAAAGAAAAAAAATAGTGCATCTACACAACAAAAGGCCAAAGCTTTGATTTTTATCCGTCGTCATCGCAACGAAAATTTAAAAATAGAATATCTTACCGAAAAAGATCTATATGTCCTATGAGTAAATTTAAAAGAAAGATATTACCACTTGAAGATGGTCATACTACCAACTGTATAGTATGAATGGTTGTACCTGAGGTTGCAAGATTTTAAAATCGTAAATGAATATAGCTCTACTATGTATAAAATTACATCTCAGTTAAAATTATGTGGAGAAAAAGTTACTAATAAAGATATGTTGGATAAGATATTCTCCACCTTTCATGCTTCGAATATTGTCCTACAGCAACAATATCAAGAAAAAAAACATACAAATTTTACTAATTTAATTACTATCTTCCTCAGTGTAGAGAAAAATAATAAGTTATTATTGAGAATGTTGGATAGTTTGCCCGTTTAGACTAGGTTTCTGATGTAAATATCGAATATTTTAATAAAAGAATTTATTTATAAAAATTGTTTGTGAATTTATTTTTTATTTGTGCACAATTTTTTTTTGGAACAGACCTATTGTGTTTAAATAAGTGATCCATGTGAATGGTGGCCTTTCACAGTAAGATATGGATCACATGTTATTTAACACATAAACATTTGTTCTTAATCTATTGATGAGAATTGGAATCTCATCATATTTAGGTTATTATGTTATGAATTCTAATGGGGAATGGCTTACCTTTAGCCAGTGAGTAGTCCACTCACTTCATGATATAAACGTATTTCGAATACGTAAAACAGGACTTGTAGTAGTGGTTTCTTAAAGTACTATTTGGTAGAAACCTAAACTACTATTACTACGGGTTAGACTAGTACTCTAGGACTTGAGTATGAGTTGGTGGTCTGACGAAGTTTGAAGCATATACTTTGATATGCTATAGTTGAGGTTCTATGCTAGAACCAATATACTTGTGTATTGGGTATATATAACTAGTTAGTTAAGATAGACTTGTATAAAATAGTTTCTATACAATATCGTCCTTTGTAGTTGTCCTAATAATTTAAAATGTCCAAGGCCTTGGGAAATATGACTTGGATGTTTACTTCAGGGTAGCTTCCTTGGAAAGCGGAAACACTCTAAGAAGTCATGGATCATTGGATTAGAAGCCTAAGGATGGTAGATGTCATTTAGAGGGGTGTTAGTATACTTCTTCCTCTTTAAATGTACGACGATATGTAGAGGGATATTTTAGTCATTTCACTTGTAGGTCGGAGACTTTGCTAACGCAGCATTGTCCTTGGGATCAATATTTCCTTATGGTGATATTAGGAAGTATTTAAATTGCAAAATACAACTATTTATATGGTAGGGGCATTTTGGTCATTTTAATAGCCAAGGTGACGTGTCTTTTTAGTCTTCAGAATAGCCCGTAAGCTCTAATTAATTTTGGGTTGAGGAATTGGTCTCAGTTAAAGAGGATTTTATTTTATTTTATTCAGGAAGTCTAATTTATTATTAGACTGGAATAAAAATAAATAAATAAAGAAAAAGGAGTTGAGAGAAATTTATTTAATTTAACTGGTTAATTAATTATTCAGGGCCTAGGTCCAGTTTTGAATAATTAAAAAATTAACCTGGGTTTAAACTAGAGAAAAATAATTAATATTTAATTATTTATTGGGTTATTTATATAAGCCCAAGAAATAAATAATTAAAATTTAATTATTTTGGTTCATTTGGACTCATTAATTATTTATTGGGTTATTTATATAAGCCCAAGAAATAAATAATTAAAATTTAATTATTTTGTTCATTTGGACTCATTAATTATTTATCGAGTTATTTCTACAAGCCCAAGAAATAAATAATTAATATTTATTATTTTGGACTTTTTAGGTACAAGAAAAATAATAAATATTATTTTGGCCCAATAACTTGGACCATAGGGTTTCTTCCAGATATGGTTCAGATGAGTTTAGGGTTAAGCCAGACTGACTCTATTGATAACATCTGGGTGTTTGAAATATTATATCTTGGGGGATATTGTTATCAGATAATGGAGACCTAGTTTTGACTAACTACAATTCAAGCCTCTTGGAAGAGAGAAACCCTAATTCTCCCTTAGTTTTTCTTTTCCCTCTCGTGAAGCTCTCTCTCTCTCGTGTTCTCCTTCTCTTGTTCTTCCTTGGTGATCTACTAATCAACATTAGTAGAACTAAGAAAGATTGAGACCACTCCTCTTTACCCTTTGTTTCACCAATAAGGATTGAGGCAGTGGTATGTTCCGTGAGTCGGAAAGTTTGGCGTTCATGCAAACAAGGTGAAGTAGGAGGTTAGAGGGATTTCAACCGGAAGCTTCATCAAGCGGACGAGAAGAGGCTGTTCCCGTGGTTCAACCCGTTCTTCCACAACCTCAGAGGTTTAAAGTACGCAAAGGTATGGTCTTAGCGCTTCCGTGCTGCTATTAAGCCTAAGTTTTTTTTGCTCTCTATTTTTTTCGTTCCCGAGCATGCTCCTCTGTTTACTGGAAACCATCAAAGTGGTATCAGAGCCATGTGTTTTGATCAACTTAGGAAGCATGTTAGTTAATAAAAATAGGGAAGATCATTGTTTGGTGCTTCAATTTGTGATCATTCGCTGTTTTGATATGGGATATGTTGTTTTGTAAGCTTCACAGTGGAAGCATAGGCTACTGTAAAATTTTATGCTTTCATAGAACGATAGTGTAAACCCAATTTGGAAGCATATAGGCGAATGTGGTTTTTAGTTTGGATGAGTTTTTGTGTTGAAAAATGTCTAAAGAAGTCGCAGAACGAAGCAGCAGAAAAACGCAGAAGAAACTGGGAAAAATTTCGCGCGAAGAAAAAATGAGGAAGAAGGTCGCTGTTGCTAAGCCGCCGTCCAAGCCGAGCCGCCGCCTGATTTTATGTTCGGGACCGTTTGTCCACGCGTCTCTGAGCCGAGTCGAATTGCAAATTTGCAATTTGCATGCAAATTGCAAATTGCAATTGCACGCGGGTCAAGCGGGTAACGGGGCGAGTGAATTCGGATAAACAGGCGGGTCGCTCGAGCGCGGGTCACGTATCGGCTCCACGGGTTGCAGCAGCTGGTGATCTGGTGCGACTGGTGCATCGAGATTGCGGTGGACCGCAGAGCAAAAAGGCTCCGATATGGTGCGGCGGGTGTACATGGACCGGCAGTTTTTTTTGCAATTTTCTTTGTTTTTTTCTTTTCGTTTTGGATCCCATACCAAGCGAAGTTAATATTTTTACAATAGTTATTATTCTTGGAATATATTTGCATGAAAAATATTAGTACGAGATTTTAGGATTAAACAAAATCATTAATTAATGTGTTTAATTTTATTATGTGGGCACTTAGGTTTAAAAAATAAAAAAGCATGAAAACGTTTACTATTTTCTAGCATGCTATTTTTTTGTGTACCTTCGTGCGCATTTTCTCAAAGACCAAAGTCTTTGGGAACATTTTTGACAAGAAAATATTTTTCTTCAAAAATTAAATGGTTATTTTAATTTGTACAAAAATTAATCCTTGGATATTTTCTCAAAGGATTTAATCCTTGACATAGAAAATATATTGGATTTAGATATTTTTGTAAATTAAAATGGAGAGCCATTTTGTTTTATTTTGCATTAGGAAAATTGTTTTGTCAAATAAACTTGAGACTAAAGTCTCTAGAAACTTTTAATTGAAATTTTTTTGAAATCATTAAGTTTTTAACTTAAATAAAATTAGTTTATGGAAAAATCTCTCAAAGGATATAAATATTGACATAGAGATTTTAATGGATTTAGATGTTTTATTTTTGAGTTAAGGAAAAACTTAATGGAAATTTTTAAAAGGATATTTTTTTGAAAACCCTTATTTCAAAAGACTAAGTGTGAGAGGGGTTCCAACGGCCCTACGGCTTCCATCATGATTCTCATTAGAGATTGTTGGTCCCTTCGTGTCACCCTAGGAGTGAACCCGTATAGGATGGGGATACCACAAGGATCTAGATTTAATGGAGGGATATAATTAATAACCCGGGGCACGTACTATGATCGGCCAACTCACGTTGGAGGTTATAGTGCGAGGTATGTCCATAGGAAATGAGAGGAAATAGCCATCCCCTCAATGGAGTTATCCTCTAGACCATTACCTAGAAGGAAAATTAATTTGTAGTGGTTAATAAATTTAGCTTAGGGAACTATTAATCTTCCTAAGAAGCTATGTTAGTTTTTCTAAGAGCCAAATTATTTTCAGTGCACAAATTTATTTTTCACAAACTAAATCCTTTTTTTTTATTTTTTGATTTTTTCAGAAATGGTGGGAAGTTCTTTTAGTCCATTGGCCGTTTTTCTCAGGGAGAATACGTTAACGGGTCTAAATTATGTGGACTGGAAAAGGAACCTGGACATAATACTCACAGCCGAGGAGTATAAGTATGTCCTTTACGAGACCTACCCTATGATCGGGGAAGGTTTCACCATCGAAGAGTGAGAGGCTGAGAAGGCGTGGAAGAAGGCTGACAAAATGGCACGTTGCTATATGTTAGCCTCCATGTCTAATGTGCTTCAGTCAAAATACAAGCACATGGCTTTTGCGTATGACATTAGTCAGTCATTGGCCACTATGTTCGCGGACAAGAGCCGGCTCGCAAGGTAAGAGGCTCTTCGGACTATAATAAACACTAAGATGACTAATGGAGCATCAATCAAAGAGCATATGCTCAAGATGATTACTGCTTTCGAGGAGGCAGAAATCTTAGGGGCTATCATTGACCCCGAGAGCCAAGTGGACATGGTTCTCGAATCTCTATCGGGTTCCTTTACTCAGTCCAAGTTAAATTACAACATGAACAAGCTAAACATGAGTTTAACTAAGTTAATGAAGGAACTCCAGATGGCAGAGAAGGTCATAAAGCCACAGTCAAAGGCCATGATTACTAAGGCTTCTTCCTCAAGAATTGGGACTAAGCCCAGTAAGTTTAAAAGGAAGGAGAGGAACGCAGCAACCCAGCCCAAGACCCAACCCAAGGACAAACCAAAGGGCAAGTGCTTCAAATGTGGGAAGAAGGGACACTGGAAAAATGAGTGTCCAGATCTTCAAGCCAAGAAAAACCCCACAGTTATGTTTTCTATCTAGAGTCTATATCAATGGTTGGATCAACTTTCACTTGGATTGTTGATTCAGGAGCCACTGATCATATTTGTAACTCCTTGTAGGGGTTTAGAAAGATTAGAAGACTCAAGAAGGGCAAGCATGGGCTACGCGTAGGAAATCGAGCACAAGTCTGGGCTATTGCAGTGGGAGAGCTGGATCTTATTTTTTATTGTAATAGAATGGTGGTTTTAAAAGATATTTTATATGTACCTAGATTTCGTCAGAATTTGATTTCAGTTGCAAAACTAATAAATCAAGGATATTCTGTATCTTTCCATTCTGGTATTTCAATCAGTAGAGATAGAGAAATTTTATGTACTGGGCACATGTATGGAAATCTATTCTTTTTAAACTCTATTAACAATCAATTAAATAACGCTCAGTCTGAACCTTTAACTAAGAAGAGAAAGACCAATGTCAATGACTCATACATTTGACATCTAAGGTTGGGTCATATCAACTCAACCAGGATTCAGAGGCTAATCCATGATGAGCATTTGAGCTCATTAAGATTGGAAAATTGGCCTCAGTGTGAATCCTGCCTGATAGGAAAGATGACCAAAAGGTCATTTACACCAAAGGTGGATAGAGCCAAGGAGGTATTGAGTCTTATTCACACTGATGTGTGTGGTCTATTGTCTACACCAGTTAGATGAGGTTTTGAGTACTTCATCACTTTCACGGATGATTGTACAAGGTATGGTTACATTTACCTAATGAGATGCAAGTCTGACTCTTTTGACAAGTTCAAGGAGTTTAAGGCTGAAGTGGAGCGTCGGACAAGTAAATTAATCAAAACCTTACGATCAAATTGTGGTAGAGAGTACCTACTGGATGAATTCAAGGATTACATAGTACATCATGAGATACTATCTCAACTCTCTGCGCCGAGGACACCCCAGCAGAACGGAGTAGTTGAGAGAAGGAACAGGACATTGATGGAAATGGTCTAAAGCATGATGTCTCATGCTACTCTTCCAGTGTCCTTTTGGGGATATGTCCTGAAAACAACGGCATACATTTTAAACTTGGTGCCTTCCAAGTCAGTACCTAGGACTTCCTATGAAATGTGGACTGGGCGTATGCTAAGTCTGAATCATCTCAAGATATGGGGTTGTCCAACTTATGTACTGGTCAAGGGAGACAAGTTGGAACCAAGATCAGAATTATGCTATTTTGTTGGATATCCAAAAGGGACAAAGGGTGGTTACTTTTATCATCCTAAGGAGCAAAAAGTACTAATTAGTACCAATGCTAGATGCTTAGAAGATGATCAAAGTACTTCCACGAAAAGTTCAACTAGGTTGGAACTTGAGGAGAGGTTATTTACGGAATCAACTTCTTCTGACCCGATTGTGGAACAAAAAGAGGCACAGCCTCAAGAGCCTGTACAAATGGAGCCTCATTGTAGTGGGAGAATGTCTAGGGTTTTAGATAGATGGACTGGAGAAGCTTTTGAGCTGGTCTCTGACCATTAGGAACAAGACCCCACTAGATACGAGGAGGCTATTACTGATGCCGATACAAATCTATGGCATGAAACAATGAAAGCTGAGATTGAGTCTATGTACTTCAATCAGGTTTGGGATTTTGTAGCTTTACCTGAAGGGATAAAACCCATTGGGTGTAAGTGGGTGTATAAGAGAAAGAGGGGAGCGGATGAGAAGGTGGAAACCTTCAAAGTTAGGCTTGTGGCGAAATGGTATACTCAGAAAGAGGGGATCGATTATGAGGAAACCTTTTCTCTAGTAGCCATGCTTAAATCCATCCGTATCCTCCTTACCATCGCATGTCATTATGACTACGAAATATGGCAAATGGATGTCAAGACGGCTTTTTTAAATGGTCATCTTAGCGAAGACATCTATATGTCCCAACCGGAAGGCTTTATTACTGAAGGCCAAGAACATATGGTCTGTAAGCTTAAGAAGTCCATTTATGGACTTAAGCAGGTATTGAGAGCATGAAACATTCATTTTGATGAAACTGTAAAGTCTTATGGTTTTATTCAAAACGAGGATGAACCATGCGTGTACAGGAAACTTGAAGGCATTAATGTAGTTTTTCTTGTCTTGTATGTGGATGACATTCTACTCATTGGAAATGATGTAGGGTCATTGTCATCTACAAAGGTTTGGCTGTCTAGTTAATTCAGTATGAAGGATTTGGGAGAAGCCAGCTACATTGTCGGGATTAGACTTCTTAGAAATATGAAGTAGAGAATGTTAGGATTATCCCAAGCGGCATACAATGACAAGATGCTGGCCAAGTACAGCATAGACTCATGCAAGGGAGCTCTAATCCCTTGCAGACATGGGTTATCATTTTCTTCAAGGGACTGTCCTAAGTTTCAAGAAGAAAAAAACAGAATGGGTAGAATTCCCTACGCTTCGGCTGTAGAAAGTCTCATGTACGGCATGCTGTGACTAGGCCAGATATCTGCTTTGCCGTAAGCTTAGTTAACAGATATCAGTCAAACCCTGGAGAGGTTCATTGGCAAGTTGTAAAGCATATTCTCAAGTACCTTAAGGGAACGAGAGATTATATGCTGGTTTACAGGGCTGATGACTTAATTCCTACATGATACATGACTTAGACTTCCAAGCAGATAAGGATAAGAGAAATTCACTAGTAGATACGTCTTCACCTTGTCTAGAGGAGCAATTTCATGGACAAGTATCAAGCAATCTTGCATTGCTGACTCAACCATGGAAGCTGAGTATGTGGCAGCTTCAGAGGCATCCAAGAAAGCAGTCTGGCTTCGAAAGTTCCTTTCAAAACTTGGAGTCATACCACATATGGACAGGCCGGTTGTGATGTATTACGACAACACTGGAGAAGTATCACAATCTAAGGAACCTTGGAACCACAAGAAGGGGAAGCACATCGAGAAGAAGTACCACTTAATCTAGGATTTCATCCAGAGACGGGAAGTCGTGATAGAACAGATTGCCTCAGAAAATAATTTAGCAAATCCATTCACCAAGCCTTTGGTTGAGAGAGTCTTCAAGAGAAACTTAGACGCCATAGGGGTAGGCACCTATGGACTTACCAAGTCTTAGAGTGCAAGTGGAAAATTGTTGGATAGTATGCCTTCTTAGATTAGGTTTCTGATGTAAATATCGAATATTTTAATAAAAGAATTTATTTATAGAAATTATTTGTGAATTTACTTTTTATTTGTGCATAATTTCATTTAGAACATACCCATTGGGTTTAAATAAGGGATCCATGTGAATGGTGGTCTTTCACAGTAAGATATGGATCACGGGTTATTTAACACATAAACATTTGTTCTTAACCTATTAATGAGAATGAGAATCTCATCATGTTTAGGTTATTATGCTATGAATTCCAATGGGGAATGGCTTACCTTTAGCCAGTGAGTAATCTACTCACTTCATAACATAAGTATATTTCAAATACGTAGAACAGGACCTGTAATAGTGGTTTCTTAAAGTACTATTTGGTAGAAACCTAAACTACTGCTGCTACAACGTGGACTAGTACTCTAAGACTTGAGTATGAGTTAATGGTCTGACGAAGTTGGAAGCATATACTTTGATATGCTATAGTTGAGGTTCTATGCTAGAACCAATATACTTGTGTATTGGGTATATATAACTAGTTAGTTAAGATAGACTTGTATAAGATAGTTTCTACACAATATCGCCCATTGTGGTTGTCCTAATAATTTAAAATGTCCAAGACCCTGGGAAATATGACTTGGATGTTTACTTCAGGGTAGCTTCCTTGGAAAGCGGAAATACTCTAGGAAGTCATGGATCATTGGACTAGAAGCCTAAGGATGGTAGATGTCATTTAGAGGGGTGTTAGTATACTTCTTCCTCTTTAAATGTACGGCGATGTGTAGAGGGATATTTTAGTCATTTCACTTGTAGGTCGGAGACTTTGCTAACGCAGCATTATCCTTGGGATCAATATTTCCTTATGGTGATATTAGGAAGTATTTAAATTGCAAAATACAACTATTTATATGGTAGGGGTATTTTGGTCATTTTAATAGCCAAGGTGACGTGTCTTTTTGGTCTTCAGAATAGCCCGTAAGTTCTAATTAATTTTGGGTTGAGGAATTGGTCTCAGTTAAAGAGGATTTTATTTTATTTTATTCAGGAAGTCTAATTTATTATTAGACTGGAATAAAAATAAATAAATAAAGAAAAAGGAGTTGAGAGAAATTTATTTGATTTAACTGGTTAATTAATTATTCAGGGCCTAGGTCCAGTTTTGAATAATTAGAAAATTAACCTAGGCTTAAACTAGAGGAAAATAATTAACGCTTAATTATTTATTGGGTTATTTATATAAGCCCAAGAAATAAATAATTAAAATTTAATTATTTTGGTTCATTTGGGCTCATTAATTATTTATTGGGTTATTTCTACAAGCCTAAGAAATAAATAATTAATATTTATTATTTTGGGCTTTTTGGATCCAAGAAAAATAATAAATATTATTTTGGCCAAATAACTTGGACCATGGGGTTTCTTCCAAATACGGTTCAGATGAGTTTAAGATTAAGCCAGACTTATTCTGTTGATAACATCCGAGTGTTTGAAATATTATATCCCGGGGGATATTGTTATCAGATAATGGAGACCTAGTTTTGGCTAACTACAATTCAAGCCTCTTGGAAGAGAGAAACCCTAATTCTCCCTTAGTTTTTCCTCTCCCTCTCGTGAAGCTCTTTTTCTCTCATGTTCTCCTTCTCTTGTTCTTCCTTAGTGCTTTGCTAATCAACAGTAGTAGAACCAAGAAAGATTGAGACCACTCCTCTTCACCCTTTATTTCACCAATAAGGATTGAGGCAGTGGTATATTCCGTGAGTCGGAAAGCTTGGCGTTCATGCAAACAAGGCGAAGTAGGAGGTTAGCGGGATTTCAACTGGAAGCTTCATCAAGCGGACGAGAAGAGGCTATTCTCGTGGTTCAACCCATTCTTCCACAATCTAAGAGGTTTAAAGTACGCAAAGGTATGGTCTTAGCGCTTCCGTGCTGCTATTAAGCCTAAGTTTTTTTTGCTCTCTGTTTTTTTCGTTCCCGAGCATGCTCCTCTGTTTACTGGAAACCATCAGAGAAATCATGAAGCCAGACCAACTGGCCCAATAGCACTTCCAAAAGTGAATGTTGTTGGCTCCAGCAAAAGCCATAGTCGTAGTCGTGGACACGCTCGATATTTTTTTTATCACAGTAATAATCAAGTTGTGAGAAATACTGGCCACCTGAAGTGGAAAAGAAAAGATAATAAGGAAAAAGAAAAAGAAATGCAAGAAAATTATGAGGATAAGTATTATAGATGTGACATGAAAGGTCATTGGTCACGTAACTATCGTACGACCAAACATTTAGTGGAATTACATCAAGCTTCACTGAAAAAGAAAAATAAAAATGTTGAAGCAAATTTTTCTCAACATCTAGTGAATGATGCTGACGACGATGATATTGATCCAGAAGATCTTAATATCAATATTACCCATATGGATGTAACCGATTTTTTCGAACACCCATACGGTAGGATAGAGCATTTAATTAGTGATGGCAGTGTCCAAAAGAACTAATGCATCACCCTGATATTTTTGAATTTTCATTATATTCTAATAATATTTACGTTTGCATATACATATTTTTGTTCAGATGACTGTTATTAATGATGATGTATGTATTATTAATAGTGAAACTACATACACCGTACTAAAAAATGAGAAATAATTTTCTCATCTCAAAATAGGAGAAATAAATATTTATACGATAAATGGTAGTACAAATGTGATTGAAGGCTCCGGAAGAGTTAGTATATTGTTGCCTGAAGAAACACACAATTAATATTGATAAGATACTATTTTCCTTAAAATCCAGAAGAAATTTATTGAGTTTTAAAGATATCCGCAGAAATGGATATCATGTTGAAACAAATGAAGAAAATGGTATTGAGTATCTTTATATTACTTAAATTACTTTGGGTAAAAAATCTGGATTAGAAAAAGGCCTTGATTCATGGTTTAAAATGCTGCCTCAAACTTAAGGTTTAAGACGAGACAGTCCAGACTAATTCTTTTTCATTTGTTATTGTTCTTCTTAGAAAGGAGACTGCTGCCCCTTTGGCATTGACAAGGCTTGTTTTGACATTCACTCTTACATATGGACATATTTTACTTCTATTTCTTTTACTCATGTACTTTGTGAGGGTAACAAAGTGGTTGATTTTCTTTTTTGCTGACTATAGTTACTTTTCAAGGTTATGTCACTTTTTCCACGACTTTTCTTGTCTCCCAAAGAAGGCTAAAGGTTTATGCAATCTAAATAGCATGAAAATTCTTTCTTTGAGAATTAAGATGCATTCATGATATTAGGAGCTTTAGCTTTGGTCCCTCTTCATGTATTTATTTATTCTTTACTCAAAAAATAGGGGTTTGCCCCTTACCATATTGGTGGCTTTGACAAAACAAAATAATATTTAGCTGGAAGTTGATTGGACCATCATATAAGTTGGAAAATAGTTTAGGAATATAGTTTAAACAAGTCACTTGTACCCTTTTTTTTTTCATTATCGTATCTTGAGATTGCAGGTTTATATTTTTTTGTAGGAAATTGCATTAGTTATTGAATTTTAGTGAGAATTTTTGAAAGTATATTATTGCTTTGTCGAACTATAGAAGTAGTAACCATGCAGTTGTGAAAACAAATAGATGTCCTACTCAACCCTAGTGAAACCTAGGGTAGGGATGGGATGATAGAGAAACTATAATAAGATTTATAGTCATTGGTAGGAATGGTAGAAGTATTGTACCTGCGTCGTTTATTATATATTATTATCATTATTAATTAAAAATTGTCTTAGTATAACTATTCATCGTCGAAATGCTTACTAATATTAATAAGTGTTCTTTTAATTCAAAAATAATTTATATAAATAATTTCTTTCAATTTAAAATATACAAATTCAAATAATACATAACCAATTTATCTATAAAAACATAGAGAAGTAAACATATTTTTCATAGTTACATAATTGATCAATTGATAACCTCTAGCATCCCCTAGTCATCGGTTTTAGATCCGAACTAGTTAATGTTTCCACGCAATTTGCCCTTTTTTAAATATAATTTAAAAATTTTCTTGTTTAATAATATTTATAAATAAATATTAATTATACAAAATTTTAAATATTTTATCATGTTATGATTTATTCTTAATAAAATTATTTGAAATATATGTACATATGTACATACATACATACATACATAGATACATACATACATATATTTTTTTTTTTGAAAAAAAAATTAAAACAGTTCCACACTGCTAATTTTCTTACTTGATTTAATTTGTAAACCAAACTCCATGAAATCATCAAGCAAAGTTAGAAGAATCATAAAGCTCATATTTTAGCTTTTCATTTATTTTCAATATTTAGTCATTATTCTATTATAGTGATTATGTCTTTCAATTAAGGTTATATGAAACGAGCAGATAAATAGCTAAATACTTAATAAAGTCTTTTCTTTTCGTTTCAACAAAATATTACCGACATATGGATTTTGATGCTAGAAGAAGTCATCGTATCTAATCTTCCCTTCTATTTCTCCAATATATTTAATTCAAAGGATTGTTTATTGTATGGCTCTTTTGCTTATGGAATCTAATTGTACAACATTACCATAAACTTACAATTCCTCTCATTTACTTTTGATTATCTTGGTGTCTTTTCTAACTTTTAAATAAATTAGAGAACTGGCAGGTGGCAAGACAAATAAAATATTAACATAAAGAAAAAGCAACAAAAATAAGCTGGAGTAGTACTTGCTTGTTGTCCGGCCATAAGCAATACCCATTGCCTTGACTTGTATCTGTAACACCCCTACTAATATAAAGTAGTGGACCTTATATTGTGAGATGTTACCCCGTTTGATCTTCCAAACAAGGGGTCTTTATAACGCATCTAATAGACAATACAACGGAAATTTTCCAAAACTTTACATTGATTACAAGAAGTGTTTGATACATAGAGCCATAAGAGACCAAGACCTACACAAACACCATGGGTCCAAAACATCTTGTGCCATCCTTTGGTACTTCTTCCAGAGTAGTCGGTATCTTTGAGAATCTTCTACCTCAGTTCGGCTTCTAAAATTTGATAAAGGATAAAACACATATGAGTGCTAAACACTCAGTAAGTCCCATGTGTGCTAGTGTTTTCCTTGAAGAAATATCTAAAGCCAAGTGCTATTCCAAGAATCTACTTGTAAATCAAGTAATAGTCAAAACAGGATGACATGCTTGAGCCCTTTGTAGATAAGCGTAATCAAGTGGCAAAAGATATGATGATATGAGCAAGGCATGAACAACTCCACCAAAAGCTATAGCTGTCAGTGGGGGCGCATACCCCTCTTATATACATCCAAGGCCTTCCCAACAACAACTATGCAGCATGTTTGGGTATCACATCACAAAGTACCTCATCTTTATAATTCCCCATGCTAAATGTAACCTTGGCTTATTTGTTTACCTTCACTTCACCACAATCATTGACCTATTAAAGCTTGTATGGCTTAGGATGCTTCATGGTTTCTATACCTAACTCTTCCACCAATGTAGTACTTATCATATTTGCACAACTTGCACAATCTATCATCATACTACATGGCCTTTGATTGATTTTACATCTTGAGTAAAAATTGTTTTCCCTTTGGGAATCATCCATATCCTCAACAACATAAGTACCTAAGACTCTACTAGCAACACCAATTAGTAAATTTCTTTGCTCAACCATATTTTTTCTTTCACCATTTACTCCCTCTTTTGGATTTGTGGCTTCCCTAAAAAATGGTGTTGGTGTTTCACTATTCACAACCTACATTCTCCCTCTTCCTTTTGTTGATGTGAGCTCTCTCCTAATTCATAGTTAGTTGAAGCATTTTTGGGACCTTCATCTTTAGCATAAATTTGCTCCTCATCAACCACATTATTATCATGCTCAACTCTTTCTTTGTTATCCCTATGTTGGTCTTCACTCCCTTGTATTAATGAACTTTTCCCGACTTCTTGATGTTTTTCCTCACCCATTTGATTCTGCAATTCTCTTTCTTTGGCTTCTTCTTCTTTTATCTTCTCTTCTTTCTCAATTTCTTGTAGCTCATTTTGTTCACTCTTTTCAACCCTTTACTCATCTCTAATCTTTTCCTTATTTTGTTTCTCCCACATCTCAATTTTTTTGTTCAATCGGCTACGTTGCAAACTAAAAGACTTCCAATGACAAGTAGGTGAAGTGTATTCATAGTTGGAATAATGCTCACAAGGGTTTACTTCACTTCTTTGCAACTCATCTCTATTTCCTCAACTTTTTCTTCTTGGACAATCACACATGTTATAGCCATAATCCCAACAAGTAGAGCAAACATAATCTTGCTTTCTTGTAAAACCACTCTTGGAAAAATTTTGCGATGCACTCATTTCCCTTGACTTGGTTCTCCTTGGACATTCATACGAAGTGTATGTATAGCTCGAACAAGTATAGCACCTATACTCCCTCTCTTTTTGCATTTGCAACCCAATCCTTGAATATTTTTGTGGTCCTTCATCATGTTCTTCTAAATACCTAATGCTCTCATAGTCATCCTCTTCATATCTCCAATCATATTCATCATTCATACCATAACTCCTTCTTGTTGAACAAAGCTTTTCATAGCAATAATATCCTCCACTTTCATTCCAATTAGCTATAATGAACTTTGCTTTCAAGAGAAGTACCTACAAAATTTTATGTAGAAAACTCAAAAGGAATTTCTCACTTTACTCCGTCATGTGTTTACACTCTTTCAATGGCACTCTTCTTTCGTGTATACTCTTTTTTGGCTTTTATCAAAATGACCTCACCCTCTTGCCTTTTTTACACTCTCAATTCCGCACTCAAGTTCTTTCTGAAGTCTCCCCAATCTAAAGAACTTAGTTCCACTAGCTAAAGCTAACTAAATTCTAAGGGTTCAAAAAAAAAAAAAAAAAAAAGAAGAGGAAGTTCTTAAGAAGAAATGAGCTATCACTAGATGGACAACAAGAATGGGACTCAATCAATCAAGAATTTCAAGTAATAAGTTGTTACACAAACTTTAGAATTTCTCAAGAAGATGTGTAGTGATAACACTAGTCAAGCACCACAAGAATTCAAATAAATGAGAATACTAAGGAATGGGACTCAAGATTGGCAATATTCAATTCAATCCCAAATAATTCAAGAAGATGTAAATCTTAATATTTAACTCACAAAAAATATGAAATATATCAATTAAGTTCAATGGAAGTGATAAATGTAAGTTAAGAACCCTTACGAGACTTTGTAAAGACACTTAAGCATTTCATCAAACATTTGGTAGGTAACTAGTTCAAATGAGGATTTTCAAATGTTAGGGTGCTATCACAAACCTTAAGAGTTCAATTTGATGATCGGTTAACTCACTCAAAACAATGATCACACAAGGAGTTCAATAGCTTAAAGAGTTGAATTGATATAAACCAAGATGCACCAATTTGTTTTTCAAGCTATTAGGCAATTCACAAGAAAATTTGCTACTAACAATTAGAAAGTTTAATTCCACAAAAATCAAGTTAACAAGCAAGAAAATCTATAGGGATTCAATAAACAAAGCTTTGGTTGTCATAAAAGCACATTCCTAAGTCATAAGACCACACATCAAGTATTTGGTGTGCAACCTCGTAACTAAAGGTATTTCAAAAGTTTCAACCATATAACCATTCCAATACTCAAAATTCACAAGTAAATTTTATTTCCAATGGTAGAGATAACATCAAGGAGAAATTTCACAACAAATAGAAGCCCAAAACTAGAGTTTAATAACTCACAAAATCAGCTCAAAGTTGAGTTACGGGATTCAAATTTGCAGCAATGGTTTAGTTGAGGTATCCACCTTGTTTGAGCACAAAATCAACAAATATTAATGCCAAATGATTCCTTAAACTTTATACCAACATATAGGGTTAATTTAACATAAAGTTTATGGCATAATATTGAGTTCCAAGCATTCCAAAATAGCACAAAAATAAGTGACAAAAATTATAAAAATTACACCACGCTCATCAAAAAGATTGTACATTTGCCGAAAGAAAGTTATGTTAATAAGAATCAACACAGTGCAAGATCTGATACCACTTTGATATGATGCTTTGATACCACTTTGATATAATCTTAGGAGCACCAAAAATTGGAAATTAAGCTCAAGAACAAGACTCAAGAATTGGTCATCCAATCCTCTACCAAAATGCCCACAAAATAAGAACCCTAGGTGATTTAACAACTAGAACCTAAATTCTAATAGAATTTGGCCAACTACTTTAATACTCAAATACCCTTGAATCTACAAAGAATTTAAGAACAAGTGGGATGGAGAAAAGTAGGCATCCTTCTAGATTTCCTGTAACACCTCTACTAAAAGTACAACGGAAGCATATCAACACCGGGTGTCGTTTCGTCCAGTTACCAAGACAAGGGGTTTTTATAACGAAAATCAACAGAGTATGCAAGTCTAAATTCATACAACAATCCATATTGATGGTCAAGTGCGCACAAGTAATAAAGGATTTCATACATGAAAGTTTCCATTCAACCTCAATAATAAGGTACATTATCCAAAAAGGGAAATATCTGAACCTATTCTGCTGTTACTGTGGTATCGTCCTCTATCCTTAGATCCTTTCAACTCCAGATCCTACAAAAAGGTAAGGTAGAAGACACGTATGAGTGAAAAATCATTTAGTAAGTCCTGTGTGTACTAATGTTTTATTAAAAAAGCAGAGTACACAAAACTTTTATGAAATAACATATCATTTGTTCATTAGAAATAAATCCAAAACTATTTAATAAAGAGTGTATTCAGAACTCAATAATTTTTTGGAAAATGGTGTTTCAACTTTCAAATCATTGCCCACATTTTTTTTTTCTAATCACAGGCACTTTTCCAACAGAAGGTCAGCTTGTATGCAAGTCCCGCAACCATTGCCTTTGGCTACACGGTCTCTTGTGCCAGGGATTGCGCCTTCCAGCACGTCACCCGTGTCATGCCAGAACAGTGAGCACACAAATGTACCTCACATTGCACTTAGGGATCTTTTACTTGCCACCATAAGTTAGGGGTCCCAATCCTGACGTCAATCATGTGAAACCCCAATCAAAACCAACCTTAGAGTGAGGGGGTTGGGATGCATATCATACTTTATTGCATATTTAAATATATTTTTATATGATTTTATGTGCATTGAATTTGTGTTTTATGGTCTAGAGGGCTTGATTATTATTATTGAGTGAGAAGGGCAAAATGGTAATTTTTGCTTGAGGTGGAAAAGAGAGATAGCTTGAGGATTGAATAGGAAAATATTTTTAGAGGGAAAATAAGAACAAGAGTTGTTGTGGTTTAATGGTTAGAGCCTTAGAATTAATTCATGAGGTCTTGGGGTTCAAATTCCATCATAGGAGCTTTAGCTTGGTAAAATTTTATTTTTTGCTTGGGAAGTATTACTTTCGGCCTTAGGTGCTTGGAGTAGGGTAGAGATGTTGTCCTAAGAGAGACATGATAGGAGTATCATAATCCTACTTTTTTGCCATACACAAAATTCCTAAAGGGAATTCATTTCCTCTTGATCCTTAATTTTTCCTATTTCTCAATCCATTAAGATGTTCAATTTGTTCAAGCAAATTTTATTCTAGAAAAATTTCAACAATGTGCTGTGGCTTTGAAGGTTCAAAATGTCCTAGTAAAAGACATCCTATGGACCGAAACCATGGAAGAGGGGGAAGGATTTCAAGTGAATTAAATTTCTCTAGTGAACTTTCTAAAACTTCACTCTAGCTAGGTTCATTTTCCTTCATACATAGAACTGAAAATTTTTCAGTTTTTTGTGCCTTCAAGGTGTCGATATTCTTAGCTATTATTTCCTCCCAAATGCTGCCAGAAAATTACCCTTTGATCAGCTTGAAACCTAGATTTTTCTGGCCATTTTAGGACTGCACAAAGGCTGTGCAAAATAAGGAAAATCCCTGGGCAAAATCGCAGCTTTGGAGGTCCGAAACCAAGCTGTTTTATTTCAGTTTTTGTTCAGCATCTTAGCCACGTTTTTCCTCCATAGAGAAGGCTGGAAACTAGCCTTGAAAGCCCTTAAAATCCCCTTCAAACTCCCTGCAAGCCAACTAGAAAAGGGCAGCCGAAAACTGCCCAGAAAATTCCAGCCTTGCGAAATTCTGTGCAGTGATTTTTCCAGCCTTGTTTCCTTATTTAGCCCTAGCCGAAACTTCTCCAATTTTTTGTACAGTCTTCCCTTAAACAGCCATGAACTGAACTCCATTGTCTTCCCCAACCTTCTGCACAAAAATCCAATCATGGTTGCCCTAAAAGATTTCCAAAAAAATTACTGCAATTATGCTTGATTAGTTACCAAAATTCCAGCCACCATAATTTAACAACATTCCATAAAATATCCCTCAAACAACCAGACCTTTCCTTCACCATTATACTCCTTATTTTCGGCCACCTTTAGCCTCCCTCAACCAGCTTTCATCCAGCCGAAATACTGCATGGCAGCATTCCAAAAGCTCTCCAATGATCAAATATATTCTTGTATATTTAGTTTCCAAATTTGCTTCCCAAAAATATTTTTCAAGGATTTCAACAACTAACATTTCCTTTTCCCTTCCCAAACCAGAAAATCATCTACTAAACCCTACAAGCAATTCAGCAGCCCTAAACCCTACAGAAATTCAGCAGCCTCCAGTCCCAAAAGCTCTCTATTCTCTTCAACCTTCAAGAACACATAGCACACCAAGAACACCTACTTCTTCCTTTCACCTAATACCTCTCCAAATAACTTCAAACTTCTTCTAAAAATTTCAGATTTCATCTATACACTACCGTGAATCCATCCATACCATTTTTAACATCAAACTCCAAAATCCAACTCGCACTTTTGGATAAAAAACTAGAAATTTTGTGAAATCTCAAGAACACCTTCATGGTAGGTTTATTCAATCGACTTCATCTTCACTAATCTTCAATCTCTAGTGAACATATATGTGTTTAAGTATGCTAATGGATTTTCTTCTTCTCTTCTCTCTCTCTCTTGACCGAACACTCCCTCTCTCTTGGCCGAATGGCTTCTTCTCCATGGCCATGCTTCCTTCATCTTCTTTGGACGGATTTAGACAGCTAGGGGTTGAGATTCGTTCGAAACTCCTTTCAAGGTATTCATTAATCAAGTAAGCCTTTTTAACCCTTCTTTTAAATTCTAGATTCATGTCTCTAGGATGATGTTGATAGAAGATGAATCATGAATAGGGTTGAGTATATATTGTTGTGATGAGTTGAGATTGAAGCATGAATATATGTATGAATATGTTGGAGATGGGATTGATGCATGGCTGGGTTATCTTGGTTGATTGTATGATGTTTTGAGGTTTAATGCATGTCTCCATGGTCAAGTATGCTAGAGATTATATCATCTATGATAAATAGGATTTATATTCTTGTGTGATTATTAAAGCCATGATTATATTTATGCTAGTAAAGGTTAGATCATGCCTTAGTAAGTCTAGATCTATGCTTATATGCATGATTTGGATGAGGTGATGAATTGAAGGATTGTATATGTTCATGATTGTGGTTAGCCATAGAAATATGATCATGACGTAGTTGTCCCTAAGTTAATTTTTATTTCATGAATGAAATATTTCATAATATGATTTTGCTAATAATTTCGAAAAACCCCTAGGAGGGGTAGATTTGGATTATTATATATAATAAGGATATTTTAGTCAAATAAATGATAGCTTTTGCTAGAAAAAGAAAATATATATATGTAGATATTATATAAAATAATGAAATCAACTAAAGCCTTTTATAGAAATAATCATAATTAGTAAAATATTTATTACTAAAAATTTAATTATTATCTTTTAATCAAAACCCATTAAAAAATTATTTATTGTTTTTCAAGCAAGACTCATTAAATTTATTTTCAACTAATTTTAGTTATCAATTATTTTCTAACAACTAAATTATTAATAAGTCATTATTTTACCTAATACCACCTAGGACTCTTCATCAAATAAACTCTAAATTTTTCTTAGCAAGATTTAAACCTTCAACTTATTAGTACTTATTTCCTAAAACCTTAATTATTTTAAATATCAAATTAGGCTTAGCTTATAAACCTATTTATTTATTGTTTGGCCTTAAAGCTTGGGACACTAGGATCATGGTAATAGTGAGTTGAGTTGTTTTAAATTGAGAAAGTGGATTTTGGCTTGAGTTTGATTGTGGTTTGTATTTGCCCATGCGGGGTTATGTCAGCTGTTGGAGACCTTTTATTGTGAGCAAGGATCAGGTAAGCTCCTGCATAAAACCTGATTGATGTAAAATGTTTAATTATGGCAAGCCAAATGTAGAGTGCATGGACACTCAGTTCTGTAAAGGCAATTGTTGATTAACTTCTTTCTTATTTCAGACAAACAAATTATTTGAAAATCAATAAACAGATTTACTCAATCTCAAAACTTTTTCCAAAACTGATTCCGACAAAGACTTTGGAAACCCTTAATTGCCATTTTCATGTGGAACGGTGATTTGTTCATTTTCTCCCAAGTGGGAAACGTCGTTGAGTACTAAATAAGGGTGGACTGCTAGGACTAGTCTTTGAAGGGTTAGGGTGAGTCTCTCAGTAGGTGGCCATCTCTGAGAGGTAAGTCTTTCCCGGATAAGATGTCAGTCCAGTTGGTCGTGCCGGTCCGAGCTAATAGTTGTTTATTTTTCAGTCAAGTGACTGTGTTTTGTCGGAATGGACACCCGGTTGTTGTTTGGGTATAGAGAAGGAGGAGTATTTTGCGCGGTAGGCCGATCACCTACCTTTTTTGTCAGTTTGCACAAAGTGTCGGCATTCTGACCGGTTATGGGGCCCAACGTGTGGTAACCCATGATCATTTCTTTTGAGTGGTTAATTTTATTGATTATGTATGGTTGGAAAAGCCAAAACGCCACTCTTGCTTTTAACTAATGTTTATTACTTGCCAGTATTTCTCTTATAAAGGTTTTATACTTTGCATTCACGAACTATTTCCACTGGACACTCAAAGCACACACGGACTTACTGGGATTTCTATCTCATCACCTTTTTTACCATGATTTTAGGTCGATCCTGCAGTGGGGATGAGTAGTTAGTGTTATCTGCCTTGGAAGAGAATGTTGTCATTTATTTTTATGTATTGCTTTGGGGAGTTGAGAGTGGATAATTTTATTTATGGATTTGTTTTGGGAATTCGTGGATTTATTCTTGGGATGTAATAAATTTTAAGTTAAAGTATTGTTTTTATTCCGCTATTTTATTTGTGTGACCTAGTTATAAAGACCCTTTGTCTTTTGGACGAGGCGACATTCTCGGCCCTGGCAGGCCTAGGTAGTGGGGTATTACAAGTGGTATCAGAGACTAGGTTATAGGAAAATATTGATGATATTTGTTCCATTTATTTAAGTCTAAAATCTTTATCTAATTTATCTTGTTTATGTTGTAGGATGGTTAGAATGCTTAGAACCGTGAGGAAAGGGCAGCAATGGCACCCGCCTATCCCTATATACCAGGAAGACCTTCCAGTTCCCCCACTTGCACCTCAACCAGTTATCCTTATGGAGGATAACAGTGATGATGAGGTTATCCCTATGGAGGATAACAGTGATGATGAGGTTAACCCTATGGAGGATAGCAGTGATGACAAGGTCTAGATCCTTGGGCCACCCCCAATTCCGGTGATAGACATAAGTTCTGATAGTGAGGATGAGGTGATGATAGTGGAGCATGAACCCCACCCTCCTAATCCCGAGGTGGACTTAGCAGAAGATAGTGATGACTCGGGGGAGATTGACTATGAGTCTCCATCTAGGCCTTCTTTCCTTTCTTCTTTCAGCCAAGTTGAGCCCGGGGAGAGTTCTAGGTGCCCTGGAAAGGAGCCAGTGGAGGGATTTACTAGCGGGGTTGGGGTAGATTTTTCTAAGAACTCTGGGGGATAATTGTATGAGGCTGATGATGAGGATTCTGATGAGGACTAGAGGACTAGGAGATATTTTGATTTGGATGTTTATTTGTTTATTATTTTTCAAGAACTTTTATGTCAAGGATTTCTAATTCTGCATTCTATCAAAATTTTGAATTTATGCAAGTTCATTTTTGAAAGAGAATTTATTCCTTAGACAAAAATTTACATCTAATCTCTGTTTACATATATTTGACCGTGGATGCATGTGCAACTAAAATGATTTGAACCTTGAATGCATACACTTATCATTTGGGGTGTGGTTTAGAATGGCACCCAATCGTCGTGCAGCTTCAGCAGGTGGAAGGGTTTCGGAAGTCGATCAAGTGGCCTCAGAAGTAGAAACAGCCCAGATACAAGCACCCAATCGGGGTGAAGGGAATAGTTTGAATATGAGATCGGGGTCTGAAGTTCCAGTTGATGTGACCATGGGCCAAGCATTCAACAAGGTGGCCGAGATTTTGCAGTCAATGACCGAGCGACGGAATCCAAGGGGTGAAGACGAGGCCTTAGAGCCGTTCTTGAAGTTTCAGCCACCCACCTTTATGGACGAAGTTGAACAAGACCAGAAGGCAGAGCAATGGGTTGAGCAAATGGAGGATATATTCGCAACGCTCTAGTACACCGAGGAGTGGATGGTTAAGTTTGTAGCTTTTCAGTTGAGAGGACCAGCTCGGGCATGGTGGCAGTGGGTCCAAGACGACTGGGAGATGGACGAGCAGGAGTGGACGTGGTCCAACTTCGTTGAAGCCTTCAAGGCTAAGTACATCCCTCAGTGGATTGTAGAGAAGCGAGAAGACGAATTCTAGAATCTGAGGCAGGGAAGCATGTCGGTGGCCCAGTACGTGGCCCGGTTCACCCAGTTGTCCAAATACTGCAAGAGATTAGTGGACACTGAGCAGAATAGGATGAGACAGTTCGTCAAGGGGCTGAGATTGGAGCTGAGGAGAGCATTGGCACCTACTCCTCCGACAACCTATTCGGGGGCTATAGACGCAGCTACTCGAACGGAAAATGAGGACCGCAGCAGGATGGCAACAAAACCCTTCCAACCACAGGGACACTTTCCGAGACCGCAACCCCACAAACTCTCTGCCAATCACTAATGGCAGAACCGGGGGAAGCAAGCCCGGACAGCACTGGGTGGACTTGCCCCGAATCTTCCATCATGCAGGCAGTGTGGAAGGAAAGGCCAGACTGAGAGGAATTGTTGGTCTAAGGGTGGTGAAAGGAAATGCTATCACTGTTGTGACCCGAACCACCTGAGGAACACCTGCCCCAAATTGCACTTAGTCGGGCAAGGAAACCCGGCTCAGAACTCGGGGCCCAACCAAGCCAACCCCACGGGAGCATCCAAGAGTGGAGCACCGAAGCCGCAAGTGAAGGCCAAGGTATTCACTCTCAACAGAGAGGAAGTTAGGGCCGATGCAGCGGTGGTAGAAGGTACGTTTACTATTCAAGAACGTTCCGTTAATGCTTTGATTGATCCTGGCTCTACTCATTCCTATATAAACAAGTTGTGCGCATGTCATTTGAGTTGGGATGGAGTGGAGCTACCTTTCACTTTAGTGGTGAGCACACCTTTGGGAAAAGTGGTGCAAGCGGATCGGTATGTGAAGGATTGTAAAATAAATGTGGGGAAAGAAAGTCTGGAGGGAGATTTGATAGTATTAGACCTTGAGGATTATGACTTGATTTTGGGGATGGATTGGTTAGCCAAGCATGGCGTTAGGGTAGACTGTAAAAATAAGTCAGTCTAGTTCGTCAGGCCGGGTTGTGATGTATTGGAATTTAATGGCAAGAGGGTGAAAGAATGTAAGTATTTGATTGCGGGGGCTAAGGCCTGAAAATTGTTGAGGCAAATGTGTCAAGGGTACCTGGCTTACGTGATAAACAAGCCGAAGGACCAGTGCACTCTAGAGGACACTGAAGTAGTGAAGGATTTTCCCGATGTGTTTTCGACAGAACTTGATTCTCTACCTCCCAGCCGAGAAGTGGAATTCACCATCGACTTAGTTCCGGGAGCGGAACTAGTATCGCGGACTCTGTACCGGATGGCACCGGTAGAGTTGAAAGAGTTAAAAGAGCAGTTGGAGAAGTTAGTTAGTTAAGGCTACATTAGACCTAGCACGTTGTCATGGGGAGCACCTGTGCTATTTGTGAAGAAGAAGGACAGCACTCTGAGGCTATGCATCGACTATCGAGGGTTGAACAACTTGACG
Source organism: Voacanga thouarsii (assembly GCA_026120185.1). NCBI lineage: Eukaryota > Viridiplantae > Streptophyta > Magnoliopsida > Gentianales > Apocynaceae > Voacanga > Voacanga thouarsii. The sequence continues at coordinate 2,600,472 of JANUWF010002024.1, read as the reverse complement.
ATAAAAAACAAGTATCCCCTACCATTGATTGACAAGCTATTCGACTAGTTGCAAGAATCTAGTTGCTACTCCAAGTTGGATCTGAGGCAAGGGTACTACCAAGTGCAGAAAAGAGAGGAAGATATCCCCAAGACGGCCTTCAACACCAGATATGGACATTACGAGTTCGTGGTAATACCGTTCGGGGTGATTAATGCTCCAGCAATATTCATGGACTTGATGCACCGAGTGTTCCGACCCTATCTGGACAAGTTCGTAGTGGTCTTTATCGACAACATTTTGATCTACTCTAAGAGTCCGGAGGAGCATGCGGAGCATCTAAAGCTCGTACTGGAGAAGCTTCGGGAGCACAAGTTGTACGCCAAGTTCAGCAAGTGCGAATTCTGGTTGGACAGTGTGGCATTCATTGGCCATGTGGGGACCAAGAAGGGAATCAAGGTGGACTCGGCAAAGGTTGAAGCGGTATCAGACTAGAAGCGGCCGGAGAGTATCACTGAGATCCGAAGTTTCTTGGGACTGGATGGTTACTACCTGTAACACCCCACTACTACGTACCCTAAAAGGGCGGGGATGTCGCCCCGTCCCATAGGACAAGGGGTCTTTAAAACGAGGTATAAAATATAAAGGTAAACCCCAAACGAATCAAACTTAGATAAATAGAGAAAAACTCTTATTACATCAGGCTCAAAATGGAGCAATAAGAAATAAAATGAATATCGTTCAAAAGCTTAAACAACAGTTATCTCCTAGAACCAAAATGAAAAAATAGCAAAAGCTTTAATTATCACATGCCTCGCTTGCTCAGCATAGCCTATCTCCTGAAAACATGATATAAAATAGTGTGAGATGAAATCTCAGTAAGTCCTGTGTGTGCACATGGTGTTTCAAACAGTTCGTGTATGCATAGTGGAAAATATTTGCAGAAATATTTGGAAAGTCATAAATACTTTCTTTTCGCAAGGAGCAGGTTTTTCTCATAATCACACTTTGTACAAAACAAATCATCTACTTGAATAAACAGTCATGTCACCACACGTTGGGCTCCACGAGGACAAGGCACTATACTTTGTGCACCTTACTAGGACCAGATTACCACACGTTGGGCGTTCTGATTAGGGTGAGTGTACAGCTCACCGGGTGAGATACTCCTCCTTCTCTACACCCAACAAAACCATCTGGGTGTCCATGCCGGGAAAATAATACCTTACCAAGTACAAATGCTAGTTCGGACCGACCTGACCAACTAATACTGTCGCCTTTTTAAGCCGAGCTTATTTTCTGGAGGTGGCCTCCTGCCAGAAGACTTACTCTAGCCCTCCAAGACTAGTATTGTTAGCCTCCCCTTATTGAGTACTCAATGAACATATCCGTCAATTCCTGATTCAAAATTTCCATACATTGGCTTTGTACAACGTGGTTTTCTTTAAAAGAGTTTTCTAAAAATTTAGGAGAAAGAATAGTTTTCTTGATAAAATCGTTAGTTTGACATAACCGTTTAAAGAATAAATATCCACATTTACAACCCAAGTAAACATAGTTTAACAATAGCTTCACAAAGCTTTACAATATAGACTTGCCATCACAACATTTAACGAAAGAGTTTATGCAAGGACTTACTTGATATGCCTCAGACAAATAAGACAAAATCACAGCTTGCTTTCCTCAAATATCTTCCTAATCTAAAACCATATAATATCACGATTAGGGTCTCAATCGATTCAAACATGCTCTAAACTCATTTATTCCCATAACAATTCACAATCCACTATCTAATTCCCAATAAATTAACCAAATTCCAAAGTTCATATTCTATGACCATATATCCATCAAGGACATGAATAATATATCAAAAAGGCTTGACTTGACCAACACAATCCATATCTATCATTATTTCGATAAAATATAACATTGCCATCCATCGAACACGCTACTTAATTACTTGCCTCAAAATACCCATTCATCATGCTAATAGACATCGTCAATCATATTAAATCTTAGTTCTGACATCAAGGGTAGGATTCCCTTATCTTGCAACAACCTGGTTAACAACATCTCGATGCTCCTATAGTGATCGTCCCGAGTTCGTTCGAGTAGAAGAGAAAAGCTGCCTTCTTTCCTTCCTTTTGACCGAAAGTAGGCAAAAGGGATGAAATCAGCCTTTATGTGGCGTGATTCATAGGAAGAGAAGGAGAAGAATTGATGGAAGAAAGGAATCAAGAGGTTAAGATGGTTTTTGTTTACCTTAGAGTGTGATCGGTCTCTTGCTAGGGATTGTTCTTGTGATTTTCGAAAATTGTAAGGAGATTCTTGCTGGAATTTTCGTGTAGAATGGAGAGGGTAGTCAGCTACTGTGATTTAGGGTTAGAGAAGATTGGTTTAGGGTTAGATGGTGGTGTTAAGAAAGACTCCTAATAGCTTTAGGTTTCGTGGACAGCAAGGCTGAAAATTGCAGCTTGTTGTGCACCTTGTTACTACCGAATTTGGGAGGGTTTATGAGGAGAAAATATTCTACAATTGCTACCTTATGCTGGCTGAAATATTTCTCAAGAAAAGGGCTATGTGCATTCAGAGTTTTTGGCCAAAACAAGGAAGAGTTTGAGTAGGTTTTGAGAACTAAAATTCTGTGCAAGAATGGCTCATGTGCTGTGCGAAAATCACTAAACCGGATGGGAGAAATTCTGGATTGTTTTAGCTGTTGTTCTATTGCGTTTTATAGAGAAAAGACGAGGGTTTTAGGCGCTGAAAATTGACTTAATCAGTTGAGGACTTTGGCAGGTTTTGGTGTGCAGAATTTTCATTTGAGTTGGAGTGCAAGCTAGCCGAAATTTCCTATGCAAGGCTGGCCAAAATTCTGGTTCCTAAGCTGGCCGAATTTCTGGAATTTTGGTGAGTAAAATCTGATTTTTTATGGCTAAGGTAATCTGAATTGATGAGAAGTGTTCTAGATGTTTTAAGTTAGGATTTGAAGAGTTGGACTGCACTTAGGAGTGCTGGAATTTCGGACATCTTGTGCTTGCACAAGGTTGCCGAAATTCTGCTAGAGAAAGGGAGCAAAACCTAGTTGAAGTAGGATTGAAATAAAATCTGATTTGCTAAAGGATTTTGGATAAGATTTCCTAGTGTTGGAAGGGTTTGAGTTGGGCTAAAACTCCTTCAAAAAGTGGCGGCACCTAGCTAGAAAATTTTTCAGATTTTCAGCTAAGGTTCTAGGTTCAAAATCCACAAGGTATCCAACTAGAAAAATAACACTTTAATTCCAACTATCCATTACAAAATCTAGTAAGTTAAAATCAAGTTGGAATTTAGTTATTCAGCTAGGGTTTTTTCGAAAATCAAAGGGAACAAAAGCTGAAAATAACAATAAACTTTATTCACATAAAAAATCCTTGAATTTAGGAGATAAATATAAAGACTTATTTCCTTAGAAAAATGGTGCTAAAAATTCACTAGGATGGCTAGGTCTTTTTCGGCCAAGACATGTAGAAGTCTAGGGAAAAGAATTTTTAAAAAGAAAACTAAGATTCGTAAGAGGTAAGATTCGAACTCGGGTTACCAAAGGAAATCACCAACCTCCCCGCTATTCCAAACCAACTCCAATGCTAATATTTCTCTAAGAAATTCTTTCCACCCTAATTCTCATCCTTCCATCTCCTCGACTAAACTTCACTTAACCAACTCTTAAACAACACAATTATTTCACACCAAATAAATCAAATGCAAAAGTAACTTTGAAAATCACATGCAAGAATAATTTTAAGATAGCACATGAAATGCGAAATGCTATGCAATGCATGACTTTTTTTTCCATAGTCAAAGGTGGTTTTGGGCGGAGTATTATACTACCGAAGGATTATAAAGGGATTTTCGACACTTGCATCACCAATGACCCGATTATTATGAAAGGATGTTCCATTTGTGTGGAACGAGAAGTGTGAGAAAAGTTTTCAAGAACTGAAGCGCAAACTGATGACAGCACCGGTATTGAGTCTACCAGAGGAAGAAAAACCTTACGCACTGTATACCGACGCTTCGAAAGAAGGACGGGGAGCAGTATTGATGCAGGACCGGAAGGTGATCGCTTACGCTTCTCAGAAGCTAAGACCTCATGAATTCAACTACCCCACTCATGATCGGGAGTTGGCAGCTATAGTGTTCGCCCTAAAGAAATGGCGACACTACCTGTATGGAGCCGAATATGAGGTGTTCACTGACCATAAGAGTCTGAAGTATATTTTCACTCAAAAGGATCTGAACTTGAGGCAGTGAAGGTGGATGGAATTCTTAGAAGAATACCGTTGTCCGATCAACTACCATCCCGGGAAGGCTAACGTTGTGGTAGACGCCCTAAGCAAAAAGGTTGGGATGGCCAGGTTAAGGGTGCAGGAAATGCAAGCGGTTCAGGATGTGTTGGACAGAAGGGTGGAAGTGCAAGATAAAGGAATTGTCATCAACAATTTGAAGATGGTGCCGAATTTGAAGAAGGAAATCGTGGAAGCTCAGCAAAGCAATGCCGAGTTTCAACTTTTCAAGGACAAGGAGCTTAAGCAGCCAGGCAGTGAATTCTGTCAAGACGAGGTGGGAATTCTGCATTTCAGAGATCGATTGTGTGTACCCGGAGAGCAACAATTAAATGACCGAATTTTGGAAGAGGCGCACAAGAGCAAGTACGCTATTCATCCGGGGGAAGTCAAGATGTATAGGACTTGAAGAGAGCCTATTGGTGGCCCGGACTGAAGCGGGATGTGGTCAAGTATGTTTCGACTTGTCTCACCTGCCAGAAAGTCAAAGCGGAGTACAAGAAGTCAGCGGGACTATTGCAGCCATTGCCAGTACCAGAGTGGAAGTGGGAGGAGGTGACTATGGATTTTGTCACCAGGCTTCCCATGTCAAAGACTTAAAAGGATGCCATATGGGTAGTGGTGGATCGACTGACCAAGTCAGCCCATTTTATACCGGTGAATGTGAAGGACTCGATGGAGAAGCTGGCTTAGACTTATGTTCGAGAAATAGTCCGACTGCATGGAGTGCCTTCAAGCATAGTGTCAGATCGAGACCCGAGGTTTACATCTTAATTTTGGGGAAAGTTTCAGGAAGCAATGAGGTCGAATCTGAAATTCAGTACGACTGCACATCCGCAGACCGATGGGCAGTCAGAAAGGGTGATACAGATATTGGAAGATATGCTGAGAGCCTGTGTTTTGGACTTTGAAGATAAGTGGATAGAGTGTGTACCGTATGCAGAACTGTCATATAACAACAGCTATCAAGCTTTAATCAGGATGGCACCATATGAGGCTTTGTATGGGCGCAAATGTCAGGTACCGTTGTATTGGAGTTGGTCTGAAGATGGTCAAGTGAGCAAAATCAGAGAAGTATGTGTCCAAGAAATGCTAGATAAAGTAAAGTTGATCATGGAAAGGTTAAAGGTGGCACAGAGTCGGCAGAAGAACTATGCAGACAACCGGCGAAGAGAATTAGAATTTCAAATCGGGGACAGTGTATTTTTGAAATTAACGCCGAATAGGGGAATTTTAAAGCATCCGAAGGGTGGAAAGTTGAATCTGAGATATTTGAGGCCGTTTCCGATTAAGGAAAAGATTGGACCGATAGCTTATCAATTGGACCTGCCAGATGGGTTGACGGTAATTCATGATGTGTTCCATGTGTCACAATTGAAGAAGTATAATACGGATCCCGGTCATGTATTGAATGATGAACCATTAGTGTTGCAGCCAGATCTGAGCTATATGGAGAAGCCTGTGCGGATATTGGACCGCCGTGTCAAGACTCTCCGAAACAAACAGATACCGATGGTTAAGATTCAGTGGGAGAACCATGACATGCAGGATGCCATATGGGAGTCGGAAGAATGGGTTAAGTGGAAGTATCCTGATTTGAAATAGAGGTATGCTTGAATTTCGGGACGAAATTCTTCTAAGGAGGGGAGGATGTGAAACCCCAGTCAAAACCAACCTTAGAGTGAGGGGGTTGGGATGCATATCATACTTTATTGCATGTTTAAATATATTTTTATATGATTTTGTGTGCATTGAATTTGTGTTTAATGGTCTAGAGGGCTTGATTATGATTATTGAGTGAGAAGGGCAAAATGGTAATTTTTGCTTGAGGTGGAAAAGAGAGATAGCTTAAGGATTGAATAGGAGAATATTGTTAGAGGGAAAATAAGAACAAGAGTTATTGTGGTTTAGTGGTTAGAGCCTTAGAATTAATTCTTGAGGTCTTGTGGTTCAAATTCCATCATAGGAGCTTTAGCTTGGTAAAATTTTATTTTTTGCTTGGGAAGTATTACTTTCGGCCTTAGGTGCTTGGAGTAGGGTAGAGATGTTGTCCTAAGAGAGACATGATAGGAGTATCCTAATCCTACTCTTTTGCCCTACACAAAATTCCTAAAGGGAATTCATTTCCTCTTGATCCTTAATTTTTTCTATTTCTCAATCCAATAGGATGTTCAATTTGTTCAAGCCAATTTTATTCTAGAAAAAATTCAACAATGTGCTGTGGCTTTGAAGATTCAAAATGTCCTAGTAAAAGACATCCTATGGACCGAAACCATGGAAGAGGGGGAAGGATTTCAAGTGAATTAAATTTCTCTAGTGAACTTTCTAAAACTTCACTCTAGCCAGGTTCATTTTCCTTCATGCATAGAACTGAAATTTTTCTAGCTTCTTGTGCCTTCAAGGTGTTGAGATTCTTAACTATTATTCCCTCTCAAATGCTGCCAGAAAATGACCCTTTTGATAAGCTTGAAACCTGGATTTTTCTGGCCATTTTCGGACTGCACAAAGGCTGTGCAAAACCAGAAAAATCCCTGGGCAAAATCGCAGCTTTGGAGGTCCGAAACCAAGCTGTTTTATTTCAGCTTTTGTTCAGCATCTTAGCCACGTTTTTCCTCCATAGATTAGGCTAGAAACTAGCCTTGAAAGCCCCTGAAATCCCCTTCAAACTCCCTGCAAGCCGAATGGAAAAGGGCAGTCGAAAACTGCCCAGAAAATTCCAGCCTTGCGAAATTCTATGCAGTGATTTTTTCAACCTTGTTTCCTTATTCAGCCCTAGCCGAAACTTCTCCAATTTTCTGTATAGTTTTCCCTTAAATAGTCATGAACTGAACTCCATTGTCTTCCCCAACCTTCTGCACGAAAATCCAATCATGGCTACCCTAAAAGATTTCCAAAAAAATTACTACAATCATGCTTGATTAGTTACCAAAATTCCAGCCACCATAATTTAACAACCTTCCATAAAATATCCCTCAAACAACTAGACCTTTCCTTCACCATTATACTCCTTATTTCTGGACACCCTTAGCCTCCCTCAACCAGCTTTCATCCAGCCAAAATACTGCACAAGCAGTCGGCCATGGCAGCATTCCAAAAGCTCTCCAATAATCAAAGATATTATTGTATATTTAGTATCCAAATTTGCTTCCCAAAAATATTCTTCAAGGATTTCAACAACTAACCTTTCATTTTCCCTTCACAAACTAGAAAATTATCTACCAAACCCTACAAGCAATTCAGCAGCCCTAAACCCTACAGAAATTCGGCAGCCTCCAGTCCCAAAAGCTCTCTATTCTCTTCAACCTTGAAGAACACATAGCACACCAAGAACACCTACTCCTTCCTTTCACCTAATACATCTTCAAATCACTTCAAACTTCTTCTAAAAATTCCAAATTTCATCTATAAACTATCGTGAATCCATCCATACCATTTTTAACATCAAACTCCAAAATCCAACTCGCACTTTTGGATAAAAAACCAGAAATTTTGTGAAGGCTCAAGAACACCTTCAAGGTAGGTTTATTCAATCGATTTCATCTTCGATAATCTTCAATCTCTAATGAACATATATGTGTTTAAGCATGCTAATGGACTTTCTTCTTCTCTTCTCTCTCTCTCTCTCTCTTGACCGAACACTCCCTCTCTCTTGGCCGAATGGCTTCTTCTCCATGGCCATGCTTCCTTCATCTTCTTTGGACGGATTAAGATAGCTAGGGGTTGAGATTCGTTCGAAACTCCTTTCAAGGTATTCATTAATCAAGTAAGCCTTTTTAACCCTTCTTTTAAATTCTAGATTCGTGTCTCTAGGATGATGTTGATAGAAGATGAATCATGAATAGGGTTGAGTATATATTGTTGTGATGAGTTGAGATTGAAGCATGAATATATGTATGAATATGTTGGAGATGGGATTTATGCATGGATGGGTTATCTTGGTTGATTGTATGATGTTTTGAGGTTTAATGCATGTTTCCATGGTCAAGTATGCTAGAGATTATGTCATCTATGATAAATAGGATTTATATTCTTGTGTGATTATTAAAGCCATGATTATATTTATGCTAGTAAAGGTTAGATCATGCCTTAGTAAGTCTAGATCTATGCTTATATGCATGATTTGGATGAGGTGATGAATTGAAGGATTGTATATGTTCATGATTGTGGTTAGTCATAGAAATGTGATCATGACGTAGTTGTCCCTAAGTTAATTTTTATTTCATGAATGAAATATTTCATAATATGATTTTGCTAGTAATTTCGAAAAACCCCTAGGAGGGGTAGATTTGGATTATTATATATAATAAGGATATTTTAGTCAAATAAATAATAGCTTTTGCTAGAAAAAGAAAAAAAAATACATATGTAGATATTATATAAAATAATGAAATCAACTAAAGCCTTTTATGGAAATAATCATAATTAGTAAAATATTTATTACTAAAAATTTAATTATTATCTTTTAATCAAAACCCATTAAAAACTTATTTATTATTTTTCAAGCAAGACTCATTAAATTTATGATAGGGGCTAATTTGTTTATATTTTGCGTAGTTATTTGAGGCTCTTTTGTAATACATTTTTTGCAATAACTAGTCATATTCTTTCATATTTGAGTTTTTATCCTTGGATAAGTATTTTGATCATTATTTCAAGTTTTTGGGTAAAACAAAGCAAAACCGTCGCGAAACAGAGCAGAGGCGGCGCTAACTGGAAGCCTGGAACTGGCGCTGGCTGTACACTTGATGCACTGACTTCAAAGCAATGGAAAAATTGGAGAAGCAGAGTAGAACAGAGCATAACCGGCGCCGGCTGTAAGGCTGGAGGCGGCGCTTGTTGCAGTCTGGAATGTATGCGCACAATTTGGAGAAAAATCGGCAAACGAGTGGAGAAACAGAACACAGGCGGCACCGGCTCTAAAGGACCAAGACGGCGCCGGCTGTGGTTTGTTCCTGAGGCGGTGCTACGATCTTTTGACACGTTTTTGGAAATCTGGGGAGTTTTAGCATCTTCCAACTTCTACTCGACCAAGAACTTTGTACCTACGAGTTTAGGCACTTCTTAAGCCTATAAATAGATGAAAAACACAAGGAAAAAGGGGAGAATTCATTGATCATCATAGAAAATCACTCAGTCTATGGAGGAATTCTACAAGCTCAAGGAGGATTGTACAAGAAGGTTTTCAAAGGAAGAAGAAGGAGACTTGTCTATGAGTTCTTTCTTTTACTTTGTTTTCTTTTTCTTGAACAATGATGTTTTAATTGTTCTATTGTAATTTGACATTGTTTTAGATAATCATGATTCTTGGAGTTATTTGATCTTTTGATTAATTGACTATTCTTCTTGGCATTTTATTACTTGGGAATATTCCGAGATTAGTTGGTTGTCTCTATTGTTAACTTGCTAGACCAAAGAGGTTGGTGATGGTTGCAATTGATTAATTTTCGCATTCATTGGCTGTTAACTTGCTAGACCAAACAGGTTAATTACTGAGGGTTGAGTAATTAAAGGTTAATTGATGTTTGCCAGACCAAGGATTCATTGATTAATTTCATATTTTAAATTTGCCAGACCACGAAAATTTAATTAAGGATTGTGTTTAATGCATATTTTGGATGAATTAGTTGAGATAGACCAAGTGATGCTAATTTATCTAGAAGGTAGTAATTAGTTGAGATAGACCAAGTGATGCTAATTTACCTTAATCCTTCATGGTGCCGAGAGAATGATTGATTATGATAATGGATAAGTTCTTGAAGATCATGGTTGTCTAATCAATGGTTTGAGTTGCATACTTCTTCATCATTGACATGTACATATTTTTATTTCATTTTCTTTTTAGTTATCCTTTTTATTTGATTTTCACTTTGTTGAGTCGGTCAAACAATGAAAGAGGGGTAATTAATGTTTACTTGTTTCTTGAGGATCGATACTCGTTTGAACCCTATGCTCAGTAATGATGAGTACGCTTGCTCATATGTGTGATTTGGGTCTAACATTTTAATTTAAACTTGATTTGGAATGTGCTTAGTTTTTGTATGATTTTTATGCCCAAATCTAAACGCATCAATTTATTTTCAACTAATTTTAGTTATCAATTATTTTCTAACAACTAAATTATTAATAAATCATTATTTTACCTAATACCACCTAGGACTCTTCATCAAATAAACTCTAAATTTTTTTTAGCAAGATTTAAACCTTCAACTTATTAGTACTTATTTCCCAAAACCTTAATTATTTTAAATATCAAATTAGGCTTAGCTTATAAACCTATTTATTTATTGTTTGGCCTTAAAGCTTGGAACACTAGGATCATGGTAATAGTGAGTTGAGTTGTTTTAAATTGAGAACGTAGATTTTGGCTTGAGTTTGATTGTGGTTTGTATTTGCCCATGCGGGGTTAGGTCAGCTGTTGGAGACCTTTTATTGTGAGCAAGGATCAGGTAAGCTTCTGCATAAAACCTGATTAATGTAAAATGTTTAATTATGGCAAGCCAAATGTAGAGTGTATGGACACTTAGTTCTACAAAGGCAATTGGGGATTAACTTCTTTCTTATTTCAGACAAACAAATTAGTTGGAAATCAATAAGTAGATTTACTCAATCTCAAAACTCTTTCCAAAACTGATTTTGACAAAGACTTTGGAAACTCTTAATTGCCATTTTCATGTGGAACAGTGATTTGTTCATTTTCTCCCAAGTGGGAAACGTCGTTGAGTACTCAATAAGGGTGGACTGCTAGGACTAGTCTTTGAAGGGTTAGGGTGAGTCTCTCAGTAGGTGGCCACCTCTGAGGGGTGAGTCCTTCTCGGATAAAATGTCAGTCCAGTAGGTCGTGCCGGTCTGAGCTAGCAGTTGTTTATTTTTCAGTCAAGTAACTGTGTTTTGCCGGAATGGATACCCGGTTGTTGTTTGGGTATAGAGAATGAGGAGTATCTTGCGTGGTAGGCCAATCACCTACCTTTTTTGTCAGTTTGCACAAAGTGTCGGCATTTTGACTGGTTATGGGGCCCAACGTGTGGTAACCCATGATCATATCTTTTGAGTGGTTGATTTTGTTGATTATGTATGGTTAGAAAAGCCAAAACGCCACTCTTGCTTTTAACTAATGTTTATTGCTTGCCAGTATTTCTCTTATAAAGCTTTTATACTTTGCATTCACAAACTATTTCCACTAGACACTCAAAGCACACACGGACTTATTGAGATTTCTGTCTCATCACCTTTTTACCATGATTTCAAGTCGATCCTACTGTGGGGATGAGTAGCTAGTGTTATCTACCTTGGAAAAGAATGTTGTCATTTATTTTTATGTATTGCTTTGGGGAGTTGAGAGTGGATAATTTTATTTATGGATTTGTTTTGGGAATTCGTGGATTTATTCTTGGGATGTAATAAATTTTAAGTTAAAGTATTATTTTTATTCCACTATTTTATTTGTGTGACTAGTTATAAAGACCCATTGTCCTTTGGACGGGACGACATCCCCGGCCCTGGCGGGCCTAGGTAGCGGGGTGTTACAAATCACCATCAAGGTGGCAAAGGATTGAACACACCGAGTGTACCTGCCCGGTATCATGTGAACAATCCACCATCATAATCAATAGACAATTGCCAGGCTCAAAACGCCTAGCCAAGATGACTCATCTCAATGTTCTGTCGCTCTGTTTGGAGTAAGACAATCCCCAGAACTGATCAGGTTACTTGAGGTCATCTATCTCTAATATGAGCCCTTGTTGAGTACTCAACGTCACCAATACTAACCCCGTTTGGCTGATCACGCCAGAGGGTTATCTTGTTCACACAGAATTTTCATATAAAAACAATTTTGGGGCAAAACAACATTTTTTTCCAAAATCATGTTGAAACCAGATAAAAGGTTCTATTCACACATCAAAATGTGTTTCCAAGAGTAACCGAGTCATTTTCCCCGCACTCGATCGCAAAAGTCATTTCCAAGGGTATTAAGGTCATTTTACCGACACCCGATTCCAAAAGACTTTTCGAGGGTATTTGGGTCATTTTACCCCTGCCTGATTTGAAAAATATTCACAAGAGTTCCAATAAAGATATTTCGGTCATTTATCGAATACCCGAGTTTCAAAGGTTTTCATAAAATATTTCAATAAGGATATTTGAAACATTTTCCAAATACCCGATTCCAAAAAGAACGCATTTAAAGGAATCCAGAATTCTAATTCCAAAAGAGGATTAAATTCAATGTTTCCAAACATATTTTCATAAAATGTCCCAAATGGTATATAATATAGCATTTCACGGAAAAACAAAGCACATTAGCTTTAGAAAGAGTTTTAGAAATCCAAGGGACTCACCTCGTGTCCTAAGCCTTTCATTCCTTTCACGACCGTTTAACCTCCATTCCTACTGTTTTTGACATTTCGTTGGCCGTTTGTCGCTAAACCTACACCAAACATTGTTTTTGGGTTAATTTGTGTTTGGCCGAAAAATAGCCGATTGATAGCCGACGTCCGGCCGACATGCCCAACGGTTAGCCGACGTTCAACCGTCCTTTAACCGATGGGGCCGATGGTTAGCCGATGAGGCCGATAATTAGCCGTCGGTCAAGGAAAACGTTTAACTTTCGTTCACGTCGTTTTTCCATCGTTTGATCAATTCTTTAGTTTTTATTTTTCCACATCCTTCCTCCCTTTATAAACAAGGGATTATCTTCATGTTTCCACAATTAATTTATCCAAAATCACATACATAGTCACCTTTAAGTCCATTCATTTTCGGACTACTTTCTGAAATTTCACTGATTTAACACACCATTTTGTTTTACACATAACTTTCAATTTATAGCTCCGATTTAGCTCCATGATATACCAAAATGACCATAAGACTCTTAAATTTAATTCAATATAGGCCTTTTTTAGAGTTCTAGTTCCAGTATCACGATACTGGGCAAAAATAGCCTCAGTAGTTTTTGCCTTAGTTTCACTATTCAAGTTTTCCTTATCATTCTGCAATTTTCCAGTTTGACACCATAACTTGTTTTGCCCATAACTTTAAATCCACAAATCCAAATGATGTCAAACCAATTGTAAAATATCCTTAAGAAATTCCTTTACAAGTTCCAATTCATGGAGTACCAATTCTGTTGTCCATTTTGTTCAGTTTTAAACACAAAGATCCAGTAGTAAAATCCCGTTACTGATTTGGCACCTTTTACTATTTTTACCATAACTTTTGATCCGTAAATCCGATTAACCTCAAACTTACTCTGAAATGCCTCTATGATCCTTAGCTACAAGGATATATACCTTATTTGTTCAAATCTGAAAGCATTATAGATTTTCTGGATATAAAAGCTTCCATAACTTTCTGGAATTAAACCCATCGTCCAGCAAAACACATTATATATTCATTCCTTGTCTATTATATGAATTTATTCAATCCAACCTCCCTTTTATCACCCTTAAAGATACTGATTTCTAGTCATACATAAAACAGAAAATTTCACCATAGTACAACAAGAAAACCGGCAGCCTCAATCATAACATATTTTCACACAACTTCACCTTGCTAGTTTCCATACTTCACACATAACCTTTCATAATATGTATACCAAAATGATCTCCATGCTTTATATAATAACTTTACTTTAAGCAAGGTAGATCCTTACCTTTTCTTTTCTGCGTTTGGAAGCTAAACAGCCCAAGCATCTTCTTGTTTTTCCTTCTCTCTCTTTCTCCTCTCTATTTTCGAATTTTCTCTCTCTTTCTTCTCTATTTTCTTTTTCCTTTCTCTTCTCTTTTCCTTCCCTGTTTGCTGCGAAATTCTGGCTGTCTAAAGCCATTTTAACCGGCCTTCATGGCCTATTTATAGAGAAGTATGGTCTTCAAGTCATAGATGCATTAAATGGTCTCAAACATTTGGAAGCCCTTGATTGGTCCTCCTAGCTTCTTAGGTGTTATTTAGAGTATTCAAGAATCTTATGGTGATTTGGAAACTCTAGGAGCCTTTAGATCTTTATAGAATTTAAAAGAAAGTTGTGGAATATCCTAGAAGGTCTTGAAATTATGTAGAACCTTCAAGAGTATTGGAGAATCTTGTAGAAATCCCCAGGATTCTCAAAAACCATTAGATATTTTCTAATCTTGCATGGCCGTGCATAATCAACCATGGTTAACTTGCTCAAATCAAGATTAGCTTAATTAAGCTTGGTCAAATGAGGTAAAAAAAAGTGGTCCAACTTGGTCAAGATTGTCATGCTTGTGGGCCATTGTTATTTATTTCTTATGGGCCCTCTAAATTATCTCAACTTATCACAACCAATCAAATAGAAACACTTGATCTCATTAACCAATCAAATAGAAACACTTATCTTCATTAACCAATCACCAAACAACACTTATTTTCATCCACCAATCATAAGAAGCCACACGTCCCATTTCCAACCGTAATTTTTTATTTTCTTCAGAAATGACCAAAATCGAGTCCGTAATGGAAAAATATTTTATTTCACTATCCAACTCCAAAAATTCCACTGAATCCATTGGTAATAATTAAATTCTTCAATTCCCTCTCTACTTGGTCAAATTCACAGTTGAAGTCACGAACGCGGTCAAAATGACAAAAATGCCCCCGATACCCCGTGTAGCACGTTTTGCATCTCATTGCACTGATCAATTTCTCTTTCTAAAGTGTCCTAAAATTCTTATTTTATTAATCTTAATAGCCTTCCAAAAATTTAGGGTACGGGTAGAACAAATCCAATAATTACATCCAAATCCCGACAAAACTTTATTTCACCAAAGTATTCATCTCAATATACCGATCAACTTTTGTTCTAGCCGTTGATATAAATTCTCATCCCATTACAGGTAGTAGCAAATTGGAAGTAAAAAGGTGGGGTGTCACATTTCCCAACAAGAACACTAGGCAAGAATGAATCTACCAAATACCTAAAATGAAGAAACAAATTGGATTAATCTAAGAATTTTAGAGGCTCTAAATAAAGGTGGATCTAATTCCTTTGCTTGGCCATGAAAGGTAGAACAAAGGACGAATCATCCTCTCCAAGAGTTCAACACTTTATTCAAAATCTGAAATCTACATTCTAATACAAAAGAGGCTATAATGGAGTATTCATAGGCCCTAAGTTACCCTAACTAATTAGTAAACAAATCATAGAAATTAGATGGTCTTAATACAAGTTTTTAGACCCTATTACAAATATTAAAATAGGTTAAAACATAATAAAAGTCGTGAGAATTTATTTGGGAACAAAACAGAACAAAACAAGAAAATTCAATAAAACTGTACATGGCCAGATTGGACCCAGCGCCGAGTCCAAGGACTACACTCGGTGCCAGGTGTAATCTGCCCGGCAACTATTTTTTTGCTAGATTAGGGTCGGTGACAGGTCCTTCACTCTCGACCGGCACCAGGTAGGCTCTGGGCATCCTCCCTTATTTTGTTGCACTTTAAAACTTTCTATTTGGACCTCCATTCCATTTCTTTGTATTCCCTTAATCTTCGAAATGAAATGTTGGTCGGCTTGAGCCCTTCTTAATACTCCTTTAGCCTTCAATCCTTATTTAAAGATTGGCTTGATCCTCTACATGGATTGTTGCTTTTGTTTTGAGTCTTTTGGCCCTTTCTTTTCCATCCATCTCTTCACAATCTTCTTGGGCCTGGGTTTGTTGAATTTGTTGTCTTGAAAACTCCCTTGATTCCTCTTGAATGTTGCTCTTGCCCATGGTACCATGAAGTATGGTTTTGTCCTTCTTTCCCCTTCTTGAAAATGGCCTTTATGCCTAATTTGATTCCTATCACATGATCAAGTAACTAGAAGTCCAGTTCATCAGAAAATGCAGCTAGTAATATCCCATGTGCTTTTGCCAAAAAATCATGTTTAGGATTTTAGGAATTCATGAAACTATTGTAATTCTAGAAAAATAATGTACAACATTTCATGAAGCATGGCTTGTTAACTCAGGAGTTCTTGTAGTAGGATTCTATGAATTTGGGTATAAAACATTTTATTTCTGGAATGCAGGAATTCTTGTATAAAATGTGGCAATTCAGGTATGCAGGAATTCATGATCAATTGTTAGTACATCAGGAATTTAGATATTTAGGTATTTAGGAATTCAGGAGTTATGACGCAATTGCGTTGGTCATTCAAGAATTCAGGGTTTAGCTAATCTCAATGTCCGTCGCCCCGTTTTGAGTAAGACGAACCCCAGAACTGGCCAAGTTACTTGGGGCCGTCTATCTCTAGCGTAGGCTAGTACAAGGAGAAAAGCTCCCGTCGAGTGCTGAACATTCACATAATACACGTATTCAGGTCCAAGAAATAGAAAAGGGTGTCATAATCTTTTTCCATAACTTGTCGTGTTAGTAAATGCAAGTCATGAATAAAATATCATGAAATATGGCATATGGCATGATTTTCACAAGTAACTTGAAAAACATGTCAGGAATTCATGATTTTATCAAGTAATATGAAAAACTTGTTACGAAACAGAACGAAACATGTCTTTCTTAATCATATGCATGGAACTGAGTTTTAACGAGTAGTAAAATTATGTTCTAGCTTCTACGCAAGAAAAAAGTTCAAAATTCTTAAGATTCTCGGGTGAAGAGCTTGTATTTCTCATAATGCAAAAATCCATAATTTCAACAAAGTTTAGGAAGCCAAGGTTCAGCTATCTGTGATTCATAAAATGTTTCCCCATAAAAATTCCTCAGTCCAAGTATGACATTTTTTGAACAACCAGGTTCATGTTGTACAAAATTTTTATATGCGAGTTCAACTATAAACTCATAAATAAATATTGTTTCAAGATTAAGAAAACTTACACAATGTGCAAAAACATGACCTTTAATGTACAAAGGCTTCGTGATACATAAATTTTTAAGAAAATGATTTATGTTAAAATCTGGCAATCAATGCCCACAAATTTTCAAGCAAAAAGCATTTATTTGAATATATTAGAAAAACACAAATCCGTATCAGGAAAACATTTACTTATATCAGAGAAACACTTTGTGATTTCAAAGGATTTGAGAGCTGAGAAATTTCTAGGTACCAATGCTTTGTTTGAAATCTACTAGGATAACACAATTTCATGTATGAAAGCATTTAATTATATTGGAAACATTTCGCTACAGGAAATCAAATAAAGAATTGCACAAGTATAACATTTCAAGAAAATACTTAATTGGAGCAGGAGTTAAAACCAAATGATTCACAACATTCATGTTGTTCTCAAATTCATGAAAACACTTTTACTTGGATATAGTAGAAAATATCTATCCATATTAGGAAAGCATTTTGCAAATCAGAAAAATACTTAGCTAATATGGGTTTGGAAATCGAGGGACTTACCGTGAGTAATGCTATTTCGTAATCTATTAATCTCAATGCTCACAAAATCCTTGTAGGGAAGCACTCCTACATCAAAGATCAATTCACATGTCGTTTAGTGAATATAGAATCACAAAAGGATTACAAAGGAAATCATCAATTTCCATGGGACAAGGCATAATATCACATAATCACAATTCCAGCGTTTTCACCTTATGATATCCTTGGGGATTTTTAGCATAACTTTCAATGCACAAATCCAAATGATGTCAAACTAGTTTCAAAATAACCCCAAGATATTCATTTTCAATTTCTAGTTCATGGAATACCAATTCCTTCTCCCATTTTGTTCAGTTCTGATCACAAACTTCCAGCACGAAAATCCCGTCACGGATTTGGCAACCTTTAGTATTTCCATCATAATTTTGTATTCACAAGTCCAAATCATGTCGAATTAGTTCCAAAATGTTCCTAGAACATTTAGCTATAAATTCCAGATTATGGGGTTCTAGTATGATTTTCCATTTTGTACAGTTTATTGCTTTTTTGAACACGATCAGAAAATACTCAAAACAGAATTTCTGTTTTGCACTTCTATCTCGTACAAGTCAATTCTCTTCACTTTCCATACTATCTAAACATTCTAATACCTTGTTTATCATCTAATCATCTCATAAATCTCCTTAGTTTCAGCCATGGAAATCACAAATATAGCATGGTTTGAGCACAACAAAAATCACAGCCATGAACAAAGCTTAAGAATGCTTTAATTCTTCACAACATAAATCTCATGTCTATATTTATTTCTTCTATCTTCAATTTAACACTTAACCATCACTTTTTCTCTCTAATCCTTCATTTAATCATCAAAAAATCAGTCCATTTTCAGTCACAAATACAGAAGATTCAATGCACATAAAGCAATGAAAAACAACAGCTATGTAGTAAGCATTAACAATGCTTGATTTCGCAACAATAACCACTAGTTGATTTCATTTCTTTCTTTGTTCATTTCATCCACAAATACAGCCATCAATACTTCACCATAAATCCTCCAAAACTTCACCAGACATCATAAAAATCAGGACAAAACAACCCTAGTTAATCAGCAAATAGCTATAGCTAAACAACATCATAGCTTCAACTTAACAAAATAAATATACCTATTTCATGCTTGGTTTCTTGCAAAATTCATATCAAAATACTCCTCATAATCCATAGGACAACTTTAATTCTTTACCTTGTGTAGGGTGAATTCTAGTTTGAAAATGGTCCAAGCTTTCTTCTCCCTTTTCTCTCTCTTTCTCTTTCTCAGCAATTTTTCTCTCCCTAACTTTCCTTTTCTTTTTCTTTCTCTTCTCTTTCTCCTTGTGGTCGGCTTGAATTTCGGTGGCCAAAAATGGCCTCCACCAGCCCTTCATTGTATGTTTATAGTTACAATTAACATCTGTTCAATTAAAAGTCATGAATGGTTTTTGGACACTTAGAAAGCTAATGAGTTTTGTAGAAATTTGTGGAATTTTATAGAAATATTTAGAATATCCTAAAATTCCACCTAACTCCTCTTAACCAATCAAACAACTCCATGAAACCAATCATATAACCAACCAAATAATGCCATCTTACTCATGCAACCAATTATCATAGACCATGTAATTCATGTAGCCAATCATCGAACATCACTTAGCTTCTCATATAACCAATCTCTTCAAACCACATGGCTTTTTGTTTAACCAATCACCAAACACCACTTAGCTTCCTTGCACCAATTATATTAAGCCATGTAATTTCTACATAACCAATCAAATAATGTCATTTAATATATATGCAACCAATCATAAAATCCCACGTAGCTTTTCATGCATCTAATCAAATAAGTCCATTTAGCTTCCATGCACCCAATCAAATATTTCCATGAATTAAAGAATGGTCCATCAAACTTTAATCATATTTAACCATCTTTAACCATAGTTTTTCCAAAATTAATCGTACTTAGCGTTATTATTCATTCCAAATAGTAAAAAATTTTTATTCTACCAATGTATCTATGCATTATACTGACGTTAACAGTGTCTCTCGAAATTTCCAAATTATTTCCCAGTTTTTCTTAATTTGCGATTGAAAATTCCTTCGATGCCCTTTAAAATTTTTATTGCTCTAGACTATTCATCTAGTTAATCTGAGCATTTCTTGTTCTGAGCATCTATACATATACTACTTTATTACAAAGTAATAGCCATTAGAGTACAAAAAGGGTAGGTTGTTACACTCTTCCCTCCTTCTAGAAATTTCGTCCTCGAAATTTATGCATACTTTACTAAACAGACTATTACTTATTTTTGGCTGCTATGTAAACCTGATTGAGCCCTTCATCTACTTTTGTTGTCTGTGTTTGAGTCTTTCTTAACTGGGTGGTACATCTCCTTGTTTCTAATCATAAGGGTAGTTAGCTAAATTATGTCCCATTTTTCCATAACAATAACATGCCCTAAGCTTTTTTATGCATTCCTCATAAGTGTGACAGTTTTTTTTGGCAATAAGCACATTGCTTTGCTTTCTTCATTTCCATAACTGGTCCTTCTTTTCTCAGAATTTTCTCCTTAGACGGCTAACTTAAGTTAGCTTTCCTCTTGTGATCTCATTTGATTTGTTCTAAATCTTCCCCTTCTAATTGGGAAGCTATTTCTATGACAGCACAATATCCATTTGGGGCTATTGAAATTAATGTTCTTTTCAACTCAGATCATAAACCTTTTATGAACCATCGGGTTCAGTCTAACTCTGACTGTACAATAATGGACAATATTTAGAGCTCTGAGTAAATTCAATAGCATATTGTCCTATAGTTCTCTCTGCTTGCCTAAAATTTAGAAATTCTTCTTATTTTCTTTCAACCACCCAGCAAGGGATAAATCCTCTCTTGAATTCTTCCAAGAATTCTTTTCAAGTCCATTCCCTATGTTCTTGCTCTAACGTTTCTTTCTTAACCACCAATCTTGTGCAGGTCCTTGAAGTTTAAAAGTAGCAAATTGTACTTTTCTTTACTTTGAATAATCCAAAGCATGAAAAACAACTCAATCTATTTCATTCTTAGAGCGTTGTTCTTTTTGTCATGAGGTCTTTTGTAAATACCCAACCCAATTTATTATGGGTTTTGTATTTTGACCGGCCTATTATTATGGCCAGTGAGATAGCCCATAAGCTTTAGGAGTCATGGGAGACTTAGTTAACTTGATGTAATGTGTTTGTTATTTAGTATTTTTTAAAGTTAAACCTATGTCTTAATCTAAATGACATTCTTTGGTTTTTATCATCAGTTGCCCAAAATGATCATTCAAGAGTTCCAGACTCTGGGGGAGAAAGCTCTGAGTTGCTTCAATCTTGAAGGTGAGTTCTATGGATTTTGACTCTTAATTCAATTAGAGAGTGATGAGTAAATATTAGGAGGTTCTTTTCCTCTTTGTTTCTAGAATTTTAGAGGATAATATTAATTGATTTATTGGGTGATAGTTCCTAAGATTAATGTTGGTATTACATGGTTTGATATTATGGAGTGATTGTGTTGAGTAATTATTATGGATTGGAGATTTTAGTTTGACTTCTGAGGTAATCATTATGACATCTTCTATTTTTAAGAATACTATGAATGTTATTTTTTGTACAAATTGGGAATTAAGTTTGGTTATTTTGGTTTGGTTTTGAATAATATGATTATGTATATCGTGTGTGATATGTTGTGTAATGGCTCATGGGTCTAGGAGTTGGGGGAGGAAGAACATGTTCTAAAATATATGTGAGAATGAAATCCCTCTCAATCAATAAGAAATCTCAGTTTGACCTCCCTAGTGAGATAAATAGTCAGGACTGATATCAACGATCCTTTTCCTAATCTGAAGTCATGGGCTTTTGGGTTGTTACATGTTGAGAATATGTTTAGTTTAAGCTTCTATAAGGGGAAAAAAAATTCAAAAATTTTGTTATGCCTGTTCTGTGTATTTATGTTTTAAAAGAAAGATTGAGTAAAAGTACTTTATTGATAGATGGAACGAATTGTTTGAAGAAATAGTTTATATGTTTATGTAGTTAATTCTTATAGTTATTTTTAATTTTTTTTTAAAAGAAGGGGTTTATTACGATGTTCGTCCAGTGTTTTGGAGAAGAAAATGCTTGGTTCTGCAACACTATTTTCCCGTAAGCACGGTTGAGTTGACTTTTGAATTTCTGTGGTTTTCGATTTATGTTGTGGATTTTTTTTTAAAAAAATGTCTTCAGTGTTCTGTTTGCGTTCCTCGAGGGATGTTTTTATTTTTTTTGCTTTGGTGTGGGGACGACTGATGTCCCCTCACCCATTAAAAAAAAGTTTTAAAAAAATTAAAAATTTTAGGTTCTATTCACTAAACGTGCACAGTAGTTTTCCTTGGGAATTTTGTTTGAGGTAGGGATTGATGCTACCCCAGCAAGTAAAAAAACACATTTTGTTTTCTTACATAGGCCAGGTGGCCCAAGATTGGCCTTAGTTTAAAAAAAAAAAAAAGAAGAAGGCCCAACTAGTTTTTTTCCCTTAGTCTTGTGTTATTAGGTCAGAATGAGTTTTATATAAATGGTTGGGCTATATGTATAAAATTATGGCTATTTTGTAATTGGATTGGGATTATATTTTTAGGATTTGGCTAAACTTGTTGTTTTTTTTTTTAAACAAGAATTGTTTTAGTGTTATGTTAATTTAACAATTAGCCATATTCTTGTGTTACTTAAAGTTGGACCATTTTTTTAATATTACTTTAAATAAATTAATATATATATATATATATATATATATATATATATATAGTTTCATCTATCCATTTGGTCATACTTAATGTGTATTATTTAAAGAATATTATATGTAACTTACTCAATCCTAAGAAGATGTTTGGACTGCTTATTGGGCTAGTGTAGCTCACTCTATTTAACATTTCACACATTTTGATCAGGAATATGAAGAGAATTGTGGAGACGAATGGGATTAGACTATGCTTTCAGACTAATTGACTTTTTTAGAGTCTTATTTATTATTATTACTTCAGATTAGATAGTGTTGTTCTCGTTAATCCTTAGTTAAGGTTGAGCAATACATTGATTGTATTAAAGATTTTACATTTTGTTCATAGAATTTTACTGAAGTGCTAAATGTATTTTTTTCCAAGATGTATATTTTTCTTTTCTTTGGAGATAATTAGTTCCAATTTAAGTGATTTATTTAGGTTAAAGGCTTGGTGTCTCCTTGGAGATACTGTCGTGTGGTGTTTCAGGTACGAACTCAGGTTCTATTTCAAGTTTCAGATTTGGGACGTTACATTTAGTGGTATCAGAGAGACTAGGTTCATGATCCTTAATATTAAGTTATGATTTACTATGAATCATAGGACATAATAGGATATCAGAAGTTTTATGTCTAACTGTTATCGTTTATTATTAGTAATTTTATTTATTTGTTTGATAATTTTTCCCTTAATTATCTTATCTGCCTATTTGTTTATTTATTTTATTTTTTAGTTATCCTTGTAATATTAATTATCATATAATTACTTATTATGGGTGCAAGATAGATGGCACGTGAGGGAAGGCATGAAAACAATGGTGAGGGTCTTAATAGAGAATCGGGATGACATGAACATGTCATTGGCTGAATGGGGACGAAGAATACCACATCAACCGACAGGGAACCATTTAGCATGTTCCGATGTCACCTACCGAGCTTCCTCTACAAGTTACCCCACCAGTGTCCCGTGCTAATAACACCTGAATTAATGGCGACTTTAAACATGATGGCATAGGTTATGCAAAATCAATAGCAGGTGCAGCAAAAACAACAGAGATTGCAGTGAGAGCAGGAACAGAGGTAGCAGAGACTGACATTGGGGCCTCGAGCAACTATGAATGACTTAAGAAGGCGGGGATGACTATTTTTTATGGAACTGTAGATCCGTTAAAGGCGAGCAAGTGGCTAGAAGAATTCGATGAAAATTTTAAGATTCTGGAGATATTTGATGATGTCAAGCCAAAACTTATACCTCCATTCTTAGTTGGAGATGCAAATTAGTGGTGGAGAAGGGCAAAACCAACGTATACTTAGGGTTATAGATCTATGACTTAGGGGGTATTCAAGAAGGCATTTCTCAATCACTACTTCGCTGTAGCAATCAGACTACAGAAGTAGAATGAATTCTTTGACTTGGTATAGACAGAAGGGATGTGTGTGGTTCAATATACATCATGATTTAATGCCTTGGGGTAGTTTGTACCAGATATCATGGCTAGTGAAACATTTAAGCTGCAATAGTTTGAAAGTGGACTGCAGAAGAGAATCAAGGATTGGCTACCCTCGAAGAATTATAAAGAATCCTATATCAAGTGTCTACACATTGAGGCCAAGATTAAGAAAGGTAATGCTGAAAGGGAGAAAAAGATACCTAGACCTATATTCAGTCAAGGCCAAGATTCAAGACTAATGGGACCCCCAACTGCAAAAAGACGTCCATTGCCCAAGACTACTCCAACAGTAGCTTCTAATGATAAAAAGAAGCTTTGTGAGACTTGTCAGCGTATACATCCTGGCGAATATAGATGGAAGACTGGGGCTTATTTCAAATGTGGAAGGATAGGGTATCGAATTGGGCAATGTTCGATGATGGCCCAGGAAGCATCAAGACCTTCTACTTAATTGGTAAAGAGGCCAGCGGATCGGAGTAAAAGAAGCCGAATGCTAGGGTTTTGCACTGACTCAACAGGAGGCTAAGATTGCAGGTGATGTAGTTACAGGTACCCTACTAATTAATTCTGTACCAGCTTTGACACTCTTTAATTGTGGTGCCACCTATTATTTTATTTCTCAACATTTTGCTAAAACTCTAAAATTAGCCCCTACCCCTTTAGTTGATCCTTTTCATGTATCTATTTCTAGTAGAAAAATTTTAGTCTCCAAGCTTATGTTGAGGGGATGTAGGGTAGAGATTGGAAATGAAGTGTTAGATGCTGATCTCATCCATATTCCAATGGTGGATTTTGACGTGGTTCTCAGAATGGATTGGCTTTCTCGCAACTGTGCAATGATCGATTGTAAGGGCAAAAAGGTAAATTTTACAATTTCAGGGAAAGACAAATTCCATTTTTAGGGAGCTTTAGAGAAGCAGACAGGTAAATTGAAACCAATTATATCAGCCATGAAGGCACGAAGAGATCTTTAAAAAGGATGTGAAGGTTTCTCAGCTTACACGTTGGATACTCGGAAGAAGGGACAAACATTAGAAGACATACCAGTGATGTGTGATTTTCCAAATGTATTTTCGGAAGAATTACCAGGATTACCCCCTGAACGAGAGGTAATGTTTGAGATTATTTTGATACCAAGAGCTGAACCGATCTCAAGGGCTCCATACAGAATGGCATTTACTGAATTAGGAGAATTGAAGATTCAACTACAAGAATTATTAGATATGAGATTTATACGCCTAAGTGTGTCCCTGTGGGGAGCTCTAATTTTGTTTGTGAAGAAAAAGGATGGCAGTATGAGACTCTGCATTGACTATTATGAACTTAATAAGATCACCATTAAGAATCAGTACCCTTTACCCCAGTTAGATGATCTCTTTTATCAGTTAAAGGTGCTTGTGTGTGGGTACAAGATATATCAAAAGTGCTTTTTGGACTCGTTATGGACATTATGAGTTTTTAGTCATGCCATTTGGACTGACTAATGCCCCAGCACATTTATGTACCTGTTAAAGTGGGTCTTCAAGCCTCAGTTAGACAAGTTTGTAGTGGTATTTATTGATAACATTTTGATATATTCATCATCCAAAGAAAACCATGCAAAATACTTGAAAGTGGTTTTATATGCTTTGCGAAAGGAAAAATTGTACGCGAAATATAGCAAGTGTGAACTTTGGCTCAGGAGTGTTACTTTCTTAGGTCATATTAGATCTGAGAATGGAGTAGCTGCAGATCCTAAGAAAGTGGAAGCCATTGTAAATTGGGTTAGACCAACTAATGCATCTGCAGTGAGAAGTTTCTTGGAGTTAGCTGGGTATTATCGAAAGTTTATGGAGGATTTTTTGACAATTTCAAGACCGTTAACATGACTTACCCAGAAAAAGACTAAGTTCGAGTGGAGTTCAGCATGTGAGACTAGTTTTCAGAAGTTGAAGAAAAGATTGACGTCCGCACCTGTACTTATACTACCATCTGGATCAAGAGGTTTTGTGATCTATAGAAACGTGTTAAAGAACTGTTTGGGATGTGTGCTAATACAGAATGAGAAGGTCATAGTCTATGTGTTAAGATAATTAAAGCTTTATGAGCGAAATTATCCCACTCACGATCTTGAGCTAGCTGCAGTGGTTTTTGCTTTGAAGATTTGGAGACATTACTTGTATAGAGAGCCTTGTGAGGTGTTTATGGACTATCAAAGTTTGAAATATTTGTTCACCTAAAAGAAACTTAATATGCGTCAGCGGAGATGGCTAGAACTGCTTAAGGACTATGATTTGAAGATCACCTATCACCCAAGGAAAGCAAATAAAGTAGCTGATGTATTGAGTAGGAAGAACAATACCCTAGCGACTATGATAACTCAACAGAAGCAATTGATATTAAAGTTTCAGAAATTGGAGATAGAAGTAAAGGGATTTGCGAAGGGATATCTAGCAGCTTTAACGTTGCAACCAACCTTAGTGGAACGTATAAAGGAGGCCCAAGGAATGGATGCTAGTTTAAAGAGAAAGAAGAAGAAAGTCCGTGATAATCAACAAGCAAATTTTCAAATTCATGATGATGAGAGTTTGAGATTTAGAGAAAGATTATGTGTACCTGACCATCTAAGTTTAAAAGATAAAATTTTGAAAGAAGCACAAAACTCTAAGTTGTTAGTACATCCCGGTGGTACTAATATATAGGGACTTGAAAAGAAACTTTTGGTGAAGCAGAATGAAGAAGGAGATAGCGGAATATATTTCTCGGTGTATAGTATGTCAACAAGTGAAGGCTAAACATCAAAGACTGGGAAGATTGCTAAAACCTTTGGAAATACCTGCATGGAAATGGGACCATATCACTATGGACTTTGTTGTTGGGTTGCCAAGATTAAGGTTGGGAAAGAAAACTATTTGGGTGATTATAGATAGATTGACTAAATCTATACATTTCTTGTTAATAAGAGCTACAACAACAATGGATGAGTTGGTAAAGATGTATATGGAGGAAATAGTGCAGTTGCAAGGCATACCAATTAGCTTTGTGTTTAATAGAGATCCACGGTTTGTTTCATGATTTTAGAAGGGATTTAATAAAGTTATAGGGACTATGGTACCATTTAGTACTGTATTTCACCCACAAACTGATGGGCAATCTGAACGTACTATTCAAACATTAAAGGATATGTTGCAGGCATATGTGATGGATTTCAAGGGTAGTTGGGTTGATCATTTGATTTTGATAGAGTTTTCTTATAATAACAGTTATCAAACAAATATTAGAATGGCTCTATATGAGATATTATATGGGAGGAGGTGTAGATCATCAGTATGTTGGGATAATGTGAGTGAGAGGATAATTATTGGACCGAAAACAGTATAAATCACCTTGGAAAAAGTGCTATTAATCCGCGAGTGAATTAAGGCAGCACAAGATAGACAAAAAAGTTGGGCAGACAACAAAAGGTGACCATTGGAGTTTAAGGTGGGAGAGAAGTTGTATCTCTGAATTTCTCTAACTAAGGCGGTGATGAGATTTGGAAAGAGTGGAAAGTTAAGTCCACATTTTGTAGGTCCTGATGAGATTCTAGAAAGATTTAGGGAACTTGCTTATCATTTGGCTTTACCACCAGCACTGTTTAAGGTGCATGACATTTTCATGTTTCTTAATTGAGAAGGTATATTTCAGATCCAAGTCATGTGCTAGAGGATAGACCGTTAAAAGTGACTGAAAACTTTTCGAACGCAGAGATTCCTTTAAGGATTATAGATCGTAAAGAGCAGGTGTTGTGAAGATGTATCATCCCTTATGTCAAGGTCCAGTGAATAAATCATACGCCTCGCGAAGCTACATTAGAGTTGGAGGAGGATATGCACAAGAAATATCCCTCTTTGTTTGACTTGGAAGGTACGTATAATTTTCAAGAACGAAACTTTTATAAGGGGGTGGAATGTAAATACACAACCCAATTTATTATGGGTTTTGTATTTTGATCAGCCCATAATGTGATTCTCTTTATTATGACCCATGAGATAGCTCATAAGTTTTAGGGGTCACGAGATATTTAGTTAACTTGGGGAGATGTATTTGTTATTTAGTGTTTTTTAAAGTTAAACCTACGTCTTAATCTAAATGAAGTTCTTTGATTTTTATCATCAGTTGCCCCAAAACGATCATTCAAGGGTTCCAGACTCTAGGAGAAAAGCTCTGAGTTGCTTCAATCTTGAAGGTGAGTTCTATGGATTTTGACTCTTAATTTAATTAGAGCTTGAGGAGTAAATATTAGGAGGTTCTTTTCCTCTTTGTTTCTAGAATTCTAAATAATAAGGTTAATTGATTCATTGGGTGTTAGTTCCTTAGATTAATGTTGGTATTGTATGATTTGATACTAGGAAGCGATTGTGTTGAGTAATTTGCTTGGATTGGAGATTTTAGTCTGACTTTTGAGGTAAGTATTTTTGACATCTTCTGTTATTAAGAATACTATGAATGTTATTTTCTATACAAATTGAGAATTAAGTTTGGTTATTTTGGTTTAGTTTAGATAATATAATTATGTATATTGTGTGTGATATGTGTGTAATGGCTCATAGGTCTAGGAATGGGGAGGAAGAACATGTTCTAAAATATATGTAAGACTGAAATCCCTCTTAGTCAATAAGAAATCTTAGTTTGGCCTCCTTGGCGGGATAAACAGTCAGGACTAATATCACTGATCCTCTTCCTAATATGAAGTTATGAGCTTTTGGGTTATTACATGTTGAGACTATGCTTAATTTAAGCTTCTATAAGGAAAAAAAAAAAAAGTTTCAGAAATTTTGTTATGCCTGTTTTGTGTATTTATGTTTTAAAAGAAAGACTGAGTAAAAGTACTTTATTGATAGATGGAACGAATTGTTTGAAGAAATAGTTTATATGTTTATGTAGTTAATTTATATAGTTATTTTTCTTTTTGCGATGCTCATTCAATGTTTGGGAGAAGAAAATGCTTGGTTATGCAACAATTGTTTTCTCGTAAGCACAGTTAAGTTGACTTTTGAATTGCTGTGGTTTTCGACTTATGTTGTGGATTTTTTTTTTAATTGTCTTTAGTGTTCTGTTCACGTTCCTCAAGGGTTGTTTTTGTTTGTTTTACTTTGGTGTGGGGACAGCTGATGTCCCCTCACCCATTAACAAAAATTAAAATATTTTGGGTTCTGTTCACTAAACGTGTATAGTAGTTTTCCTTGGGAATTTTGTTTGAGGTGGGGATTGATGCTACCCCAGCAAGTAAAAAAAAAACCATTTTGTTCTCTTACATGGGCCAGGTGGCCCAAGATTGGCCTTAGTTTTTTTTTTTAAAAAGGCCCAACTAGGTTTTTCCCCTTAGTCTTGTGTTATTGGGTTAGTCTGGGTTTTATATAAATGGCTAGGCTATATGTATATAATTATGGCTATTTTGCAATTGGATTGGGATTATATTTTTAGGATTGGGATTATATTTTTAGGATTGGGCTAAACTTGTTTTTTCAAAAAATAAGAATTATTTTAGTTTGATCAATTAGCCATATTCTTATATTACTTAAAGTTGGACCATTTTTTTAATATTATTTTAAATAAATTAATATAGTTGTATACATACATACACACACACACACACACACACACACACACACACACATACATACATACATACATACATACATACATACATACATACATACATACATACATACATACATACATACATACATACATACATACATACATACATACATACATACATACATACATACATACATACATACATAAACACACACACACACACACACACGCACACAGAGTTTCATCTATCCATTTTGTCATACTCGATGTGTATTATTTAAAGAATATTATATGTAACTTACTCAATCCAAAAAAGATGTTTGGATTGCTTACTAGGCTAGTGTAGCTCACTCTATTTAACATTTCACAAATTTTGATTAGAAATATGAAGAAAATTGTGGAGATTGATGGGATTAGAATCTGCTTTTAGACGGATTGACTTTTTTTAGAGTTTTGTTCATTATTATTACTTTAGATTAGAGAGTGTTGTTGTGAAACCCCACCTAAACCTACCCTAGAGTAAGAGGGATAGGGTGTATATCATATCGTTTTGCATAAAATATATTCCTTGAATGATTTTGTGTACCTTAGAATTGTGGCATATGGGTTATATGATTTATTTGTACTTATTGAGTAGAAAGGGTAAAAAGGGAATTTTGCTTGACATCGAAATAGGAAGATGGCTTGAGGCTTAGATATGAAGAGAATTTGGTTGGAAAAAATAAGAATAAGAGTTAGTGTGGTTAAGTGGTTAGAGCTTTGTGATTTAATCTCTAAGGTCCTGAGTTCAAATCCCATCACCTAATGTCTAAACCTTGTGATATTGTCCTAAAAGGAATTTTAGAAGAATTTCTAACTCAATTATTTTTACAAGCCTTGTCCTAACCTATTCAAATTTAAACCACTCATATTTCTTTAATTCTTTTCAATATATATAAAAAGTCTTGGATAATTCCTTGTTTGAAGTTTAGAAAATTCCAGCTCTTGGTGATAGGAGGATGACCGAAATTGAGGAAGGAAAATAGGAAGAGATTTTCGAATAAAACAATCTTCATTCCATGATAAAAACATAGCTAGTTCAGCCATCCACCATTGAAGAACAAGAAACCTTCAAGAAGCAAATACCATTACCCAATCTTCTACCTCGAACATCTTCACATTTTTCTCAATTTGAAATTCAAATAGTCGAAACTGTCTCTCTCTTTCTTGGATAACCAAAATCCTCTCCCCTAACCAGGCCATTTGGCTATCAATCACTAGACACACACAAAACACTCTCTCTCAATTTCCTCTCAAGAACACCAATAACACACACTAAACTTCTTCAACCTCCAATCACCCTTATTCATTCCAAATCACTCCAAGAATCCTCAAACCAACTAGGATTTGGTCCATACTCACTTATAAGCCACTCCATAACACTGCAAACACCAAAGTTGATCTTCTATTCGGATTAAACACACTTTTTGGTCAAGAACAAGAAGAACATCAAGAAGGTAAATTTAAACACCTTAGACCTTCTTCATCTCTTCATCACCATTTCATTATCATCCTAACCTCTCTCTCTCTCTCTCTCTCATATATATATATATATATATATATATTTTGTGTCTCTTGGACGAACTATTAATGGCCATTCTTGAACAACTTCAACCAACGAAGGACCCCTCAAGCACTCAAGGACCTTCATTGAATAAGACAATATCTTCAACTAACGATCATTAAAACAAGTCATAACCTTATCTTTAAATTTCAAACTCAAGGCTTTTATATGGTGGAAGTGATGGGTTGATTGAATAATGCGGGGTTGGAGATATGTATGTAGAAGAAGGGAATAGATTTAAGACATAAAGATTGGAATGAATGTTGTGACTTATGAAGTATGGATTATACTTTAAGATCATTGTATGTTCGTTATGATTAAGGGCTTTTTGATTGTTTTGATGTATGATAGACGTTATGCCACCATTGTTGAGTATACCTTCATGATGTTATTTTTCAATAAATCCCTAGATAATACTATGGCTAGTAGAATAGCATCCTTGTTATGATGTATGTTAATACAAGTCAATTTTTGGAATAAATGGACATATTATTTGTTGGATCTATGTGTGTATGAATATGTATATGGATTTTCCCTAGTAATTCACTATGGTCATTAAAAATTATTGTAAGAACTACTTTTATTATTATTATTATTATTATTATTATTATTATTATTATTATTATTATTATTATTATTATTATTATTTTATTTAGTTTGCTAATTTTGGTAAGAATTATATATTTTAGGAATTAATAATTACTTAAAATATTATTATTCTATTAGATAAATAATAAACATTATTTTTATAAAGCCCTAATAAAAATAAATAATAATAGGAATTAATTAATATAATATCAATACCTTTTAAATTTAAATTATTTATGATAATAAATATTATTGGTAATTATTATCAAAATAATTTATTTATTATTAATATTATTTACTATATATTATTATAAATTATTTATTATTTATTATTAATATTAATATTAATTATTATTATTATTTATTAATATTACTTAGTATTTATTATTTGTTAGTAAACAATTAATATTATAATTTATTTATTATATCACCTATTTATTTTAACTTATCAAATTAATCTTAATCTATAAAATACTTTATCAACTAGTGTTAAAGCTTAAGGCATTGTTGTCATAACTAGATGTTGTTGTAACTAGTTGAGCCTAAGAGTTATTTGAAGCAAGGCATTGTTGTAACTAGTTTGAAGAAAGTGTTGTCGGATGTTGGGACTTATCCTATATTTACCCCAGGTGGGGTTAAGTTGCCATGACCATCTTGGAAGGCTGTTGTACTCAGGAAAAGCAAGAGATCAAGTAAGTTCCTGCATAAAACTATTTGAAGATCAAAGTCACCTTGGCAAGTCAAACATGATGTATACGTGAAAGTGTACTATGGATGCAATAATGGATGTTGTTTTCTTTTATTTTTAGTCAAACAAACAATTTTAAGCTGAACAAGCAATTTTACACAAAATGCTAAACTTTTCCTAAAAATCAACTTTGAGAAGAATTTTAGAAATCATAATTGCTATTTTAAAGAAAACACATTGAATGATATTTCATTTCCCAAGAGGGACAAACACAACGTTGAATACTCAATAAGGGTAGGTTACTAGGACTAGTCTTTGAAGGTTAGAGTAAGTCTCTCAGTAGAGGGGTGAGTCCTTTCCAGATAGAATGCCAATCTTGTAGATCATACCGGTCCGAGCTAGCAAGTACAGTCGAGTGGATGGTGTATTTTTGAAATGGACAATCGGTAAGTTTTGGTGTAGAAATGGATGAGTATCTTACCGAGTAGGTGGTACACCTACTTTATGTCAATATGCACAAATGGTGGCATCCTGAAAGTTCTTTAGTCATGGTGCATAAAGTGTGGTGCTATGGCTACTTCTTTTGAGTAGTTGCTTTTATTGTATACATGTATGGCTTTTGAAAGGAAAACACCACTCCTTACTTGTGAAATGTATTGAGACTTGCTAGCACTTTATTTTTATGAAGATTTCTCAACTTACATACATGAACTATTTTACTTGAAGCATTCAAAGCACATGCGGGCTTACTGAGATTTATATCTCACCGCCTTTTTATACCATGCTTTCATGTCGATCCTGTTGTGAAGATTATTGATTAGAGATTGCTTTTATTTTGAAGTCTTATTTCTTTTTTTTATATATTTCATTTTGAAAGACTCTAGCAGACATTTCTTTATTTTAGGAATTGTTCATGTATTTTTCGAGTTTTAATAAGTTTAAATTTGAATTATTTCTTTCATTTCTTTTATAAGTCCTAGTTATAAAGACCCATTGTCTTATGGATGGGATGACATCCCTAACCCTAATAGGGTACGTAGGTAGTGGGGTATTACAAGTGGTATCAGTGACAAGGTTTAGGTAATTATTGATAGTATTTGATTTATTTCATTAAGATTAAAATCTTTTGACTAATCTAGGTTGTTTATGTTGTAGGATGGTTAGAATGTATAGAACTGCAAAGAAGGGGTAGCAACAGCATCCAGTAATCCCTTTCTACCTGGAAGACTTACCAGTGCCACAACCTGCACCACATTTCGCACCACAACCCGCACCTCAACCACTCATACCTTTGGAAGAAATCAGTGATGATGAGGTTCAAATTATTGAGCCACCCCCTATACCTATAATAGACTTGATTACTAATAGTGAGGATGAGGATATTGATATGGAATAAGTCCTAAACCCACCTAGCCTCGTGATTGATTTAACTGCTGATAGTGATTATCCGGGAGAGATAGACTATGAATCTCTACCTAGACCTTCTTTTGTACCCCCATCCAACCATGTTGAAATTGGGGAGAGTTCTAGGAGACTCGGGAAGGAATATATGGATTATGGATTTGTGAATGGAGAAGGACTAGATCTTTCTAAGAATATTGGGAGTTGGTTGTATGATACCGACATTAAGGATTCTGATGAGGATTAGGGGTAAAGTTTTTCCATACTCAGGAAGTTATTATTTACTGCTTTCAATAAACTCCTGTGTAAGGGGTTCATTTATGTTTAATGCTTTATTTCAAAATTTATATAAATAAGAGTACTTTGGTGTACTTCAATTTTGAAAATGCAATTATTTATGCAAAGCTTGCATCTAATTTACTTTTACTTAGGTCTGTACGTGAATGCATGCTCAATTTAAATATGTTAAACTTTGATGCATAACTCATTATTTGGGGGCGATGGCATAGAATGGCACCAAAGCGTCATGTAGCAGCAACCAGCAGAAGGATTCCTAAAGCAGAACCCGTGACTCTGGAATATGATGCAACTCAACTTTCCTTGCCAAATTAGGGGAATGAGAATGAACCAAAGTAGGAAGTATGGTCTGAAGAGCCTGTGAATATGACCATGGGGCAAGTATTTCACAAGATGACCGAGATACTGCAAACCTTATCAGAATGAAGGAACTCGAAGAGGGAAGATGAAGCTCTAGAGAGGTTTCTGAAATTCTAACCTCCCACCTTCTTAGGAAAAGCTGAACAAGATTATAAAGAGGAGCAGTGGGTAGAGTAAATGGAGGACATCTTTGCTACACTCTAATACACTGAGAAATGGATAGTTAAATTTACTGCATTCAGGTTGAGAGGCTCAGCTCGGGCTTGGTGGCAATAAGTCCAAGAAGACTGGGAACTAATGGATCAAAACTAGATGTGGGCCAACTTTGTGGAGGCATTTAGAGCGGAATATATCCTTCAATGGATAGTGAAGAAAAGGGAAGAAGAGTTCCGAAATTTGAAGTAAGGGAGCATGACTGTGGCTCAATATGCTGCTCATTTTACTCAATTGTTAGAGTATTGTAAGAGACTGGTAGATACCGAGTAGAACCGAACTAAGCAGTTTGTCAAGGGACTGAGGCAGAAGCTGAGAAGGGCTTTGGCACCTTCTCTACCAATGACATACTTGGGGGCGATGGACGCGGTGACCCGAATAGAGAATGAGGACCGAAGCAGGATGGTATCAAATCCGTTCTTGTCACCGAGACTTTTTCAAAGGCAGCAAGCTAATAAGTGACCTACCCACCAGCAATGGCAGAACCGAGAAAAGCGAGCACGTATGGTACTGACTGGTCCTACGCAGAATTTCCCATTGTGCCGACATTATGGAAAGAAGGGCCATATGGAGAAGAATTGCTCATCTAAAAGAGATGAAAGGAAATGCTACAATTGTGGAGATCCGACTCACCGTTGAAACGCCTGCCTAAAACTTATTCGACTCGAGCAAGGAAACCTGGCCCAGACCACACTACAACAAAACATGCTATTTCCTATCAAACATTTCCTACCAAAGCTAAATGGTAGCAAATCAGCTACCCATTTCCGACCAATGAAGTAGTTGGTAGGAAGTTCCCAACCACACTAAATTTGGTAGGAAATGGGAT
Organism: Voacanga thouarsii; assembly: GCA_026120185.1. Classification (NCBI taxonomy): domain Eukaryota; kingdom Viridiplantae; phylum Streptophyta; class Magnoliopsida; order Gentianales; family Apocynaceae; genus Voacanga; species Voacanga thouarsii. The sequence continues at coordinate 2,565,039 of JANUWF010002024.1, read as the reverse complement.
TGGAAATTTCCATCCACCATTCTTGTTGGTAGGAAAATATAGGTACATTTCCGTCCAACATACATATTGATAGGAAACTTTAGTTACATTTCTATCCAATTTCCAACAACATACATTTTGGTAGGCAAAATTAGTGACATTTCCGTCCAAAGTACATGTTGGTAGGAAAATATAGTTATAGTTTCCTTCCATCATACTTGTTGGTAGGAAACATACCTATATTTCCGTCCAAACATTTATGGGTAGGAATAGTAGTAGAACATTTCCTACCAATTTGAGATTTGGTAGGAACATAATAAATTATTTCCAACCAATGCTATTTTGGTAGGAAAATATAGCTATATTTCCATCCAACTTATATATTGGTATGAAAATATAGCTACATTTCCATCCAAACACTTATGGGTAGGAATAGTTATAAAAACGTTCCTACCAAATTAAAATGTGGTAGGGAATTAATAAATTGTTTCCAACCAATGTTGTTTTGGTAGGAAAATATTGCTACATTTCCGTCCAACTTACATGTTGGTAGGAATACATAGCTACATTTCCATCCAAACGTTTATGGGTAGGAATAGTAGTAAAAATATTCCTACCAAATTGAGATTTGGTAGGAAACTAATAAATTGTTTCCAACCAATATTATTTTGGTAGGAAAATATAACTACATTTCTGTCCAACTTATATTTTGGTAGGAAAACATATCTACATTTCCGTCCACACATTTATGGGTAGGAATATTAATAAAAACTTTCCTACCGAATCTCAATGTGGTAGGAAAATGAGAAATTATTTCCTATCAATACAATTTTGGTAGGAAAATATAGCTACATTTACATCCAAAAGTTTATCGGTAGGAACAATAGTAAAAATGTTCCTACCAAATTGAGATGTGGTAGGAAAATAATAAATTATTTCCAACCAATGCTATTTTGGTAGGAAAGTAAAAATGCATTTCCGATTACATAATTATATTGGTAGTAAATGAAAATTTTAAATTATTCATTTTGTTTCTTCAAAAAAATATTTGTTTCCAATCAAAATTAATATTGGCAAGAGTTTAAAATATATTTTCCAACCATTCAGAAATTTGGTAGGAAATATGAATTAGTTCTCTAAAAAATTATTTTATTCCTCAAAGGTGAAAATTAAATTTATGATTTAAAAATATTTTTGGTTTAAGAAAATGTAATTTCCAACAAAAAGTAATTTTGGTAGGAGTAAATTCCGTTTTTCAGCCATCTTGAAATTTGCTAGGAAATATGATTTAGTTCTCCAAAAAATTTATATTTTGTTTCTCAGAGATGGAAAGTAATTAAATTTATAATTTTAATTTTTTTTGTTGAAGAAAATGTAAATTCCAACCAAAATGTAATATTTGGTAGGAAATGGATAATTATTTTCTCGACCACTTTAATTTGATGTTGGATATTTAATTAATTTTTAAATTATTGGTTGAAAATTTAATTTAATATTTATTTTACTTCAAGTATATGTTGTAACCAATTTGTATTTGGGAGGAAATTGAAAAAAAAAAAAAATCTGACCGCATTAGTATTGGTATGAAATAAATTTTTCAAAAATATTCATCCTAATTTTTAATTCAATTGAAAAAGATAGTTAAAAAATGAACATAGTAAATTAATTTTTGAAGAATTTTCCTAAGATATATTAACATGTTGCTAGAATGTAATTAGCATTATTAGATAAAGTAAATGTAATATTTTTGTCATTTTGGGTTATTTACATTTGGTTACAAAAAGAATTTCATCAAATGTTCTAATAAAAATGTAATTGATGTATCTCTAGACTTTTTACTTTTTAATAAATAAATAAAATATGAAAAGAAGTATCATTTTGTTTTAAAAAGTTGAAATAGGTATATCCTCCATTCCAGTTTGAATATTCACTTTTGACTTGATAAAAAAAAATTAGTCAATTATCCTTATTGTAGTTGTGGTTAATTAGTTGCGGGACCCAAAGCTTAGTTAGTGACATGCAATTCCTTTAAATTAAGAAGATTGTTAGTAGAAATTTGGTGGAAAAATATATTTATTATAAGGGAACATTCAATTGTAGACATCAATTAAAAATGTTGATATGCAATTTTGGATGGAGGTAGTATTACTTTTTCTTTTTGAGTTAAATGATTCATATATTGATTTAGTCATTCCGTCAAAATATTGAAGTAAGCCTAACATTGATCCATCTTTTAACATTAACCCATCTTATATTGAAGTAAGTCTAAAATTATATGATGCGATTAATGAATTCTAGTCACAAATGGTTATTTGATTTGACTATTAATTTATTTTAATAATCATTATTTTTAAAGTATATGTAATATCATACCTATTTATTGGGATAATCTTATGTCAAAAGCTCATATAATTAATATATATATATATATATATATATATATATAATAGGAACGTATCCACTTTTAACCGTATCAATTTTGTTGTTATAAAAAATTAACATTTTAAATTTTATTAAATTCAAAAAGAATGGAAAAATTAATTAAGTTAAAATGATATCATTGTAGTAAAATAAAAATTATAGAATTTTATATGTTTTATAATTTTATTACATTATTAAAAAATTATTTGTATTTTCTATTTATAAATAGGTTGTGTAAATTATGGATATATATAAATAATTATTTTTTAAAAATTTTTATATATCTATTTTTTTTTAAATTTTGTATATACCTAAATTATCAAGTTTTAAAAAACCATTTTTTTTTTGGAAATCATCCCCCATTCCCTCCTCGTTTTGGCACTTTTTTTTCCCCTCTTCTTCCCGGTTCTGCCTCTTCTTCCCACGACTCCCACAGTTCACCGTCTCCGTCTGTGTCATCATTCCCGGTGGTAGAGAATTTGGTAGTGGTAGGCCAAACATTAGGGGTTTATTCGGGCAGAACCGGGCTATTCTTTGTTTATTCGAGCAGAACCGTCTCCGTCTGTGTTGTCGTTTTGCAAAGCGGGTGGGAAGATAGTTTACAGAGCGCGAAGAAGATGGCAAGGGGATTGAAATACCTTGTTACTATCAAGAGGATACAACGAGTAAGCTTCTTGTGTTTTCCCTTGTATTGTCTGAATCTTTATCTTGATATGGATATGTACTAGGATTTTGATTTGAATATACTGTAGAAAAAAGTGATTTATTTTGCAGAAATATTTGGGTTTTATTTATATTGTTGTTTGGGTTTAATGTTAATGGTTTCTATTTGTGCTGTTTTGGTGTTATTGATCATATGGTTGAGTGTGGGGTGTGTTAGGAGTTGGGTGGGGGAACGAGGTTTTGAGCAGTTTGCATCTGAGTAAGCATTTCTGGAATACAATGAATTGAACTATATCCAAGTTTTGTTGACTGCCAGACCTGGGAGTAATCTGATTCTATTTCTATTTCTATTTCTGTTTTGTTCAGTATTCTTCTGTTCTTGTTTCTATTTTTGTTTTGTTGACTGCCTTCTTTTGTTTCTTCTGTTCTGTATTCTTCCTTTTTTTCTGTTTATGTTTATGTTTTTATTTTGTTTCTGTTTCTATTTGATCTTGCAGTAGTAAGTTGGAAAAACCAAAATGCAGATTGTATAAGGATTTACTGTGATCAAAGATGTAATGCATTAATTACTAGCAATGAACCAATCTAAAATGGAATAAGGATTCGATCAGGTATGGGAGTTCAGTGCACCTTTCTTAGGGTAGAAACCTAGCAAAAAGAATATATGGGAGTTCAGTTTTTAACATTAACTTGGACTGTTGGACATGGTTCCCTTGATACATTGATACATAGTTATTTTCTTGGAATGTTACATGCTAATTCTGTATGGTTTCATCTGTCTTCATATTTAAAAAGAGGTGATCCTATATAACTTGTGGTTAATCATTACTGATGGACATACAAAGCAGCAAAATTCCACCACTACTGTGGAAATTGCAATCCTTAAACTACTAAAACAAGAGAAAGTATGATAAATATTCTCAGAAATGCAAGTACGTACAAGCCTGGAGTCTCTGATAACCAAAAAATTCCTGTTTAAAGTTATTAGTACCTTATAAAGTATAAGTACTTGCGACTTCAGAATTTGATAACCAAGATTCATTTCTTTAGCTTGTAATCTATTAGTGAAGTTAACTAAAGAATAGACCGTCACTGTCCAGTAATAAATTAGCAAATACATCACCAGATAAAATCCAGTATATATGTCATACAAAATCTAAGGAAACATAAATAAATTGTAAATGCCTAAAAAAACTTAGCATCAAAAGATATTATAGCAAGAAAATTTCAGCCAAACTTGCGTGCATTGGCACCACATGAATCCTACCAAGCACTCCCATATCTCTTAACTACACCATGACCCTTCTCAATAGGGGAGGCGTAATCACATATGGCATAAAAAAATTGTTGTAAGTTGACATTCTCATTCTGTATATTCTGAAATATTCTCTAATATAAGACAAAGCTATAACATGGAATGAGCAAATTATGCATTGATGAATTTAACTTATAAAAAGTTTCATGAAGAAAGTGTTACCTATTTGCATAGAGAATATTAGTCAAGAAAATGAGACAATTTACGTGAGGAAAGGTTAAAAAGTTTATTGGACAAGAATGTTGTACATAATAGTGTTACCTATTAGCATAGAGAATATTCCATAAGATTCTATTTGATCAAATTCTGGTCATCCCAAATAAAAATCTGAAGATAGCCTCCCTAATAACATCTGATCCCAACTCTCAAATTGTGAGTAGAAAACTGAAAAAGTGTGTGGCCATGAAAGAGCTATCCTTATTAGCAATTACATCACAAGTTGGAAAGAATAGACAGTTCAATTTCTACCTTTTCTTAATTTCTATCTATTTTGTGTTTGAACTTTCATTCTAATTGTGCTATATATTCCTCAATGCATTCTTTTTTCAATTCCTCCATGTAAATTAACTATTAATTTTTATACACCACAATGAAAATGTTAGTGAACTCAATGGAGATAGTTTTCCTTTTTCTTTTTATAGATTATTAATTAAACATGAGAGAGGATCGTAGTTTTCCTTTTTTACTGTGTCTTTATATTTTACATTAGGATCTTCGAAAAAGAGTTCAGATCTAAGCATCCACAGATTCAAAGACACATCATAGATTTGAGATTTGAAAAAGATTTCCCAAATTGGTTCAAAAATTATGTAAGCGTAATGTTCTTTTTATTTCCATTCTTTAATATTAAGTTTAATGTTTAACTAAGCAAAAGTAAATTGATAAAATGGTTTTATGCTTAAATTAGGTTGAAGACCCATTGAACAATGTCGAAGACAATAATATCAAGGATATAGCAAGAGGTCCTAAGCGTGCAATTACTACGCATCCTATGTACTTTGTAAATGGATACAACTTTCACACGGTGGATCATGGAAGGGGAAAATCAACCATGAATAGTGGAGTGTGCGTGAAAGGGCCTACTGATAGTGATGATGATTACTATTATGGCATGCTCCGAGAAATTGTCCAGCTTGAATATATAGGAGTACCGGATAAATTTGTGGTCCTATTCAAGTGTGATTGGTATGATTCTCGTGGTACTCAAAGCATGAAGGTGCATCGTGAATACCGGCTTGTGGACATTAATTCAAAAAGAAAATGGCCTAAATATGATCCATTCGTACTAGCACAACAGGCTTATCAAGTTGACTATATCTCTTATCCTAGCAAAAAGAAGGATAAGGATGCATGGAGGGCTATATGTCAAATTAAGGCATGAAAAACTATAGATGATTTTGCAGTCGAAACTACTTACCAGGAGGATCAAATGCATGCCATTGAAGTTGTTATGCCAAAAAATGAGGCTTGCCCCCTTGTTGTAGAAGCTGCTATGGATGAGATTGTGCAAGAAAATAGTGATTCTCAAGTTGAATATGAGGAGAATGGATTGCTTTTGGACAAAGATGATACGACTAATAGTAGTGCCTCATTTGAAGAGAGTTTATTTGAGTGTAGTGATGAAGATTAGCTACGAAAAAGATATAGACAAAGAAATTTCTTGCATTTTTTAAATTTGTAAATGAAATTGCATTTGAGAAATATTTCATTTATTACTGGTTTTTTCCCTTTTTGGGTGGTTGCATATTTTTTGTAAATGAAATTGCTAGGGATTTTGATTGTAAGTTGTGTGCGCAAATCTGGGTGGTGAAAAGAATTCAATTCAATTTGCACAATTTCAAGTTGCTTTTGGATAACACTTTGATGCTTTTCAAGTTTATTTTTGACATACTGCTTATGAATCATGAAATCTGCTGTTATTTTGATATATCTCCCTCTTAATGTTTAATCAAACAATTTGAATAGTATAGTGCCACTTTTTTAAACTAGTGATGAGATTACGTCATATAAGAAGAAAATGTTTGAGATAACTATTTTGTTGTTGCAACTTCAGAAAATGGTTAGAAATTGATGTTGCAGAATACGTCTCCAAAATCTTCTTGAAAACAAGATCCATTTCTGTTTCAATCACATAGATTTGCCACATGAAGATTTCTATCTCTTCTAAACTTAAAGCAAGTTCCTTGCAGTATTATTTGAGCCGTCGCTACTAAATTTTAATATAGTGTCTCCCTCTTTAGCCATGTTAGAGTTGTCCTTGTTTTCATACTTTTGAAGCAAATCAGGGAATTTAATAAATTTGCCTGATAGTATCTTTCACGTCTGAGTAGTTGGATTATACTATGTATGTCAATTGTATCAGATTATTGTGTAATATGATATTTATTATTTTGGCTCATCTTTGTATATCATCCTTATTTAGTTTTTTCACACAGGTACCTTTTTCAATCTCAAGATTGATAGCTTCTGGAGTTGGAATATCTGTTCCAGCAGAGCAGTTATTCAGAAGCCTTTTTCTCACGCTTTTAGTTCCTCTTATTTTAGGAAAGGTACGCCAATGGACTCCAAAGCATAACTATCTGCCTGAGCAGGATCTTTCTATTCAATGTTGATTTAAGTGATTATGATTTAGGTTTTGTTATATTTTGTCTTATTGATTGGTATTCAATTTTGTTCTTGGGATAATTTGTGTCTATTGAAATTAGATACAGAATCTGGACAGTGTCATGAGTTAATTCCTTTTCAAGGAATAATTCCTTTTCTTTTCACAATCAACAGGTACTTTGAGAGTCCTTCAAAGGTAAGAATTTTTTATTCCTTCTTTGGTGCTTGAAATTTGGGAGAATGAGGAGAGAAATTATCTGAAAATTGGATGACCTAGTAAACTCTAGCAAATCAGGGTTAGTTTTGATAAACAGGTCATCTTGATATTGACCCTACTGGAATTTTATTGGCAAGATAATCTAATGATTTGTCCAAAGGCTTGAGAAATGACATACAGTTAAATACCTTAAATAAGGAATATAGATATGACTCAGTTAGATGAAGAATTTCCTCTCCTCCATCCTCCCCTTCCCCTCCCTTTTTGTGAGCTAAGCTTAGCCTTTATATGCCCTGGCAGTCAGAGATTGGCAGAATTTGCTGACCAGAATTGTAAACTTTTGGCCATGATAAGTGTAGTTTTTCTTAGTTTGGTAAGGCGTGAACCATATCTTATTGCATATCGATCTTTTACATGTTCCTTGTCCTAGATATCCATATGTGATCACCATTATGCTTTAATTCGGAATTTTTGCTTGTGATATCAAACTGTACCTGTGGAGTAAATTATGTTTGCGAATGCATGTGCTCTTGTTGAAAGTGTTAATAGAGGATCTGTTTGTAAACAGTTAAATTTCTTGCATAAACAGTTAAAATTCGTGCATAATTCCATTATCCTGATTTATTCTGGATATACTGGGTAAGTCTTTGTGTGCATCAATCCTCAATGAATCTGAATTTTTAATTTTTAAATATGCACTGAATTTTAATTCTGCAGTGAATCTGATTTTGCTGCACTGCATTTTGCACTAAATTCTGCAAGTGCTGCACTGAATTTTGCATAGAATTCTACACTGATTTCTGATTTTGCTGCACTGAATTGTAATTCTGCACTGAATCTGATTTCAACTCTGCACTGAATTTTTAATTTTACATCCTCTGGTCCACAACAAGAGTAACCGGATGCAGTTTGGTTCAATTGTTTTAGGCTTTCCCAATCTCTACTAGTAGTTGGAAAAGCATTCAGTCCTCTTTGAACTGAATTCTTCTTAATTTGTTTTTTTTAAGTTTGTCATGATGTGTAATATGCAGAAAGTCAAGCACTCATTGGACTTTACTTACTGTGCAAGTGTTCATTATTTTCAGAACCAAGTGAACAAAACTAATGAAAATCTACAAATGTTGATAGGCCAAAATAACCACTAGTTGAACCATAGCAGTCTAGAATTGGAACAAATGGGATAAGGTTCACTAGTTGAATCTGATTTTGCTGCACTGCATTTTGCTGTAGAATTCTGCAAGTGCTGCACTGAATTTTGCACAGAATTCAGCACTGATTTCTGATTTTGCTGCACTAAATGCTGCACTGAATTGTAATTCTACACTAAATCTGATTTCAACCCTGCACTAAATTTTTAATTCTACATCCTCTAGTCCACAACAAGAGTAACCGGATACAGTTTGGCTCAATTTTTTTCGACTTTCCTAATCTCTACTGGTTAAACCATAGCAGTCCAGAATTGGAACAAATGGGATAAGGTTCAAGAAACAAAGACAGGAAATAGATAGCATAAGTTTTTTTTTTTTTTAAAGCATTACAACTATGCTCACATAAACCTACCTCCATGCTTTGAACCAGCCTCATGTTTATTGTCTGGTTTTCTAAATTTCATTAATTTATCTACTATTGCAGGATAAAGCAGTTCATTGTAGAGTATTCTATTGACTTACCAAGACTGAATTTTGCATGTATCTTTTGTTAAAGCTGCCCCCCCTCCCCCATCTCCATTAACTTAGGTTTGATCAAAACCATTTTATATTGGAGGAAATATATGTTGAATTTGGTAACCATAGAGTCTTTCATGTGTCATTGTACAGCTTGGTTTGATTTGAACAAGTTATACCTAAGTTTGCATTTTTGTTTTAGATGGTATTCAGGAATATACCTTAGGATCATTTGAAGTAATGGTTGGTGGTTAAAGTGATATATGTGTTTTGTGGTGTGGAAGGTGAATCTTTAGAACAATTGTGCTGAATTGGAACAATTGTGTACATCCTCTGCACTAAATCTGATTTTGCTGCACTGAAACTGAATTTTTAATTTTTAATTCTGCACAGAATTTTAATTCTGCACTGAATCTGATTTTTCTTAGTGCATTTTGCACTGAATTCTGCAACGAATTCTGATTTTGCTGCACAGAATTTTGCACTGAATTCTGATTTTCTGCATTGAATTCTAATTTTGCTGCAGTCTGGTCACTAAATAAACAGAACAAAATGGCCATTAATTCTGGACCCTAATGCAGTGGACTTTATAGATAAGTGTCATAGGAACATTTTAGGACAAATTTGACTTGATTTGGATGAGTAGAAATGCTGGAAATGATTTATGATTCCATGATTGTTAAAGCTGTCCCCCCCCATCTCCATTAACTTAGGTTTGATCAAAGGCATTTTATGTTGGAGGAAATATATGTTCAATTTGGTAACCATAGAGTCTTTCATGTGTCATTGTACAGCGAGAGCAAAATATTATGATTCACCCTAGTATAGAAGACATTACTTTCCTGACAATACTCCATCCTACTATTTCTGCATGCATATATTGGTGTACTAGGTATACAAAAATGACCTTGATACTTTATTTTTTCCTTTCATGTTATCTTACAGCACAAATATATGCCTATTACTTCAAAGATTACTTTTGTAGAGGACAAAGCCAAAGCAGCTGATGTTGCATGACCAGAAAATACAGCCTTTATTGCATTAGATTCTGCTACATCACCTAAATATTTGGTGATGTACAAATAAATATTCAACATCTCATATAACCAATTTCTGGAAGTTTTCAGCACAGAGCTCTGTAATAGATAGTTACCTAGAGGTGTAGATGTAGCATGAGCATTAATATAATCCACTTGATCAGGACAAAGGCCAGACTATCATCCAAAAATAATCAAATGGATGAAGTCTATGTTTACATCATAATATTAGCATGATAAAAATAATTTTTCCCAACCAATCCCCCTCCCCCCAACAACCAAAATAGAAACAAGAAACCCCAAAGAGGAAATCCAACCCACTCCGATAAAGCAGAGAACAAAAATAAAGAAAATGATAGAGAAAAAGAAAAACAATGCAGGGGCCACAGAATATGGTTAGCAACTAAGTAGAGAATAACACTAAGGAAAGCCCTTTCAGATGTATAATGAGAATGCAGTAAAGGGAATTGGTTATAAAAGGACTATTTATATAGAATTTTGAAAGTTAGGAATCTGCATGAGAGTACAATCCAATAAGAAAGGGATTAGTTCCATATCAACACCTTAGGCATTAGTTCATTCATCAATAACTTAGGGGAGGGTTAATAGGTGTGGCTTATTTTGATTTCCCTAATTATCAAACACCTTTTCACCCCAAGCAAAAACAATTACCTGTATCTTAGCAGCCATAACCTAAGAAGTACTACTAATTTGAAACTTCTTCAACCCCTCTGTTGACCTATTTGATACTCCAACCCAGCTATAAAAAATACAAGTGGGCATTCCAACCCCTATCAAACTCAAGTGTTACCTCTTTGTCAAAAGTGTGGAAGACATAGGAGACATTATGTAATTGAAAATTGAATAGGATACCACTGTTTCATACGATCAACAAAAGCATGCCAAACACATACTCAACAACACCACCACTAAAATAAATAAATAAATAAAAACAGTAAATCAAATTCAGTTAAATTGGACAAGTATCAATCAAGATAGTAACATTTAACACTTAAAATAATGCCTATCAATTGTAACTCAGATATATAAGCTTCTATAAGCTAATCCTTGATGTTTTATATCCTACATTCAGAGAAGTGTTGTATCCACATGCCCATGACATGTTTCTAGTTGTGACTAGCATACATATCTCTGCTTCTCAAGTAAAGATCATGACAAAAATTAAAAAATAACATCCATGTCAAAGAAAATTACCAAATATCATAGGAATTTGCAACTTTAGTCATGCTTCAAGAATGTGAGCAGTTGAACAAAACATAAAGAAACAAATAAAATTTGTGTACCATACTTAAGTGTACTAATTAACTCACCTCCAACACCAGGACACCTAAACCTTCATCCATCCTGCATTATGAAAATGCATACAGCTGGTAGGAAGTGGAAAGGACTCAAGAACAAATGTTCTAAAATCAATCTGCAACGAATTCTGATTTGCTGCACTGAATTTTGCACTGAATTCTGATTTTTTTGCACTGAATTCTACTTTTGCTGCAGTCTGGTCACTGATTAAATTGAAAAAAATGGCCATTAATTTTGGACCCTAATGCAGTGGACTTTATAGATAAGTGTCATAGGAACATTTTAGGACAAATTTAACTTGATTTGGATGAGTAGAAATGCTGGAAATGCTGGAAATGATTTCTGATTCCATGATTGTTAAAGCTGTCCCCACATCTTCGTTAACTTAGGTTTGATCAAAGGCATTTTATGTTGGAGGAAATATATGTTGAATTTGGTAACCATAGAGTCTTTCATGTGTCATTGTACAAATCTGATTTTGCTCACTGCATTTTGCACTGAATTCTGCACTAAATCTGATTTTGCTGCACTGAAATGCTGTATGGAGCTTGCTTTATACAATGGCATGATGTACCTCAATCTCTTGTATACAAAATTGGAAGGGTTATATGCTTATAATATTCTTTAACAGCTAACCATTCAACAAAAATTAGCACTAACAACATGGCTAAAAAACAGTTTGGTTTCTTGAAATGGCATTGTAGAAAGGGAAAGTGAATAAAATATTCAGCCATATGGGGGGACAGCTTTAACAATCATGGACTTTATTGCTATCATCAGGTAGTAATGACAGGAAGAAGGAAGAGAAGAGTAGAATGTCTCCAATCTGCGCCTCCACCACAACCTCCTCATGTTGTACATAATGATGCATCATCACCTTCCGTAAATCATGATCCGAGCTCTGTTCTAGACACAATTGCACCCTCTGTGGGATCTGAGCAATAGGAACAGTCAGAGTCTCGACTGAATAAAGTTACAAGTCAATGTTTCTCCACCTTGGAAAGAGTGAGAATATTTTATTTAGATTAATACGGAGAATATATTATTATATAATTAAATATTTATAATTTCCATATTTATTGTATAATTTCTCACATAAAAGCTTACTATATGCTTATCATATTTGTTTTGACAATTACATATTTGATTGCATTAATAGTGATAAAGTGGTGCAGAAATTAGCTATTTGTTTCAAATGTAAGTTTGAAGATGCATATCCAACTTGGAAACAAGTGCCACAGAATGTGAGGGATTTGTGGTTTGAGGAGTTTAAGGTATTACTTGATGAGTTAAATATATTTATGGCAAAGTTGTTATGAGTATATTTTAGTGACTTACATTAATGAAATACAGAAATATTGTACTTGGGATCCTGAAATGGAGCCTTATGTGAAGTTGACATTTGAAAAGAAAGGGAAAATGAGACTGACTGACACACTGTATGAGGCACAAACAACAGGGAGACCACCATGGATGTCAGAGGAAGTTTATAACAAGTATACACAGTATTGGGAATCAGAAGAATTTAAAAAATCTCGGCAAAAAACAAATCAAACAAGAATATGGATCGAGATGGACTTGGTCCTTCAAAGCATACAAGTGGCTCAATTTCATTTTCTTTGACAAAAAAGAGGCTGGTAGGAATTGATTTCCATGTAAACTATTTTACAAAATACACTATCAATTATGAACACTCATAATTTTTTTTTCCCAGGAGAATAAGCTAAATAGGGAAATCACTCCTTTGGAATTGCATGATTATGCTCATTCGTCGAAAAATTCTCGTATTGAACCAAGTGCTCCATCAGCTATTGGCGATGAAGGGGAGGAGAACATAACAGATAGGCCAAATATTATTGTTCGGACATTTTTGGATGAGAGGGCTCGAATTGTTTCTGTAAGTGCATTCATGTATAAATAATGGTGCTCGAATTGGTTACAAAAACATGAATTATCTTGTTGCTATGTGTACTTGAATTTGACCATGGGTTTGAGAAATGATTAAAAATAAAAAAGAAAAATTTGGTCAAATTATGGATAATCTTAAACTTCAAAATTGACCTCCTTTGTTGCCTGACTGATGTTAGTTTAATGTCTTGGGTATGTAAATCATTAGCGAAATGTCAAACCCTTTTAACCCTTCAAATTGAATTTAGCAATTGAGGTCTATAAAGAATTCATATTTTAAGGAGCTTGGAGGTGCACCTCTGTGGAGTCTAGCACTTTCTACAGCTAACACCTCGAACTTGGAGAAAGAAAAAGATATTCCTTTTTCCATATATATAGTTGAACTTTTTGAGGAGCTTGCATTTATGAGTCTTTATAAAAGTAGATCTCCCCATATGTTATCAACAACAAAAGGTTGTGTTTTGAGAATACTTTTCATCTCTAACACTTAGTTATTATGTATTGTTCATTATGGAATTTGAGGTCATAGACTGCTTTACAGTTTGTTATGTTCCTATTGAGCCTCATGACATGGTTAATTTTTTGTAGGAGAGAGGTCATGAGTTATATGATAAAGCTTATAATGAGACAGCGGCAAATATAGAAGACAGTGACTCGAGTAGGCCTCCCACAATTAATCATACAGCAATATGGTTAGAAACTATTGGTGGCATAAGACATGGACATGTTTACGGCCTTGGTTCAGTTGGACATACACTCACCCAAGCATCTTCTTCACGAACATTTAGAGCACGGAGTGACAGTCAAAACCATTCCTCTCACTACATGGAGATGATTGAGCAGCTTAAAACTCAAGTTACAATCTTAACGGAGCAACTCCAAAAAGAAAGTGAGGATAAAGTGGAGCTCATGATTGCATTTAGCAAATCCAACCAAGATAAGGAGGAGCTAATGAATGCATTCAATAGATCAAATCAAGACAAGGAAGAGTTAATAGCTGCATTTAACAAATCAAATTAGGAAAAAGAGGAGTTAATGGCTGCACTAAAGGAGTTTATGCAACTTAATTCAGGTAAACGTGGGAGTTCTGGCTCTTCCTGCTCAAGATTTGGTTGACAATTACTTATACAGTTTAGAGTTGTTGAAAATTTAAGTTGACAATTTACAATCATGTTTTGTTAAGTATATTTTGGATTCAGGATATATATATTTTTAGAATATAATATTATTGGCATTTGTTTATTCACATTATTTTGTTGGTACTTAGTTATAAAACTAATTTTAAAATTCTGTACAGGGATTTTGTTTTTTTATCAAAATGTGGTAGCAAAAAAAAAAAAAAAAAATCCACATAAAACTATTTCCAACCAAAACTATAAGGTAGGAATATGCTATTCCTACCAAATAGTTTTGGAAGAAACAATACCATTTAATAGGAAGATTAAATTTCCTACCAAACATTTTGGTAGGAAAAAAATTCCATTTCCTACAAAAATATTTGGTAGGAAATTTTTTTCAAAAACATTTCCTTCCAACTATTTTGGTTGGAAATTTTTTAAAAAATAAACGTTTCTTCTAAATTTAATATTAATTCTAAAATAATTTCGAAATGATGTTTTCTACCAAATATTTTGGATGGAAATATATTTATTTTTTAAAAATAAAATTTCCTACCAAATAATTTGGTAGGAAATTTAATATATTTTTTGAAAATATTATATTTTAAAAATCATTTCCTACCAAATATTTTGGATGGAAAAATTATTTATTTTATGAAAATAATTTTGCCTACCAAATTATTTGGTAGGAAATTTAATATATTTTTCGAAAATATTATATTTTAAAAATTATTTCCTACCAAATATTTTGGATGGAAAAATTATTTATTTTATGAAAATAATTTTGCCTACCAAATTATTTGGTAGGAAATTTAATATATTTTTCGAAAATATTATATTTTAAAAATCATTTCCTACCAAATATTTTGGATGAAAATTTTATTTTTTTTAAGAAAAAAATTTCCTACCAAATCATTTGGTAGGAAATTTAATTTATTTATTTACAAATTATTTTTATTAAATAATTTCCTACCAAATCTTTTGGAAGGAAAGTGTTTACATTTTTTCCTACCAACCCAATTTGGTAGGAAAAAAAATTCAACTTTTTTATTCATAGATTTCCAACCACATACCAAACTTCCTACCATAATTTGGGTCTCAAAATTCCTACCATATACCACAAGTTGGACGGAAATTTTTTTCCAACGAGGGTTTTTCCGACCACTTAGATTTGGATGGAAAATGGTAGGAAAATGCAATTTCCTACCAAAACTGTTAATATTTGGTAGGAAATATTGGTAGGAAAACAATGATTTCTTGTAGTGCCACAGGAGCCAATTGAACCAATATCGCGAGGGCCTCTAGAAGTGGAACTCAGAAGCCACAAGTGAAAATAAAGGTTTTTGCTCTTAATCGGGAGGAAGTTGAAGCAAATACAACAGTGGTGGAATGTACGTTTACTATCCAAAGTTGTTCAATTAATGCATTAATAGACCCTGGATCTACCTATTCCTATCTAAACAAGAATTGTGCATATCATTAAGTTGGGATGGAGTAGAACTACCTTTTACCTTGTTGGTAAGTATGCCATTGGGAAAAATAGTGCAAGCAGATCGGTATGTGCAGAGTTGTAAGATTGAAGTGGGGAAAGAGAGCTTGGAGGGAGACTTGATAGTCTTAGCTATTGATGACTATGATCTAATTTTGGGTATGGATTAGCTAGCTAAGCATGGAGCTAAGGTAGATTGTAATAATAAATCGGTCCAGTTCATCTAACTTGGTTGTGATATGCTAGAATTTAATGACAAGCAAGTAATGGAATTGAAGTTTTTGATAGTTAGAGCAAAAGCCCGAAAATTGCTGAAGTAAGGATGCCAAGGATATTTGGCTTACGTGATAAACAAGCTAAAGGATTAGTACACCCTAGAAAATATTGAAGTAGTAAAAGATTTTTCCGATGTGTTTCCTATAGAACTCACTTCCCTCCCCCTCAGCCGAGAAGTTGAGTTCACCATAGATCTAATTCCAAGAGCGGAACCTGTATCCCGAACCCCATATCGGATGTCACTGGCAGAATTGAAGGAATTAAAGAAGCAGCTAGAAGAATTGGTGAAGCAAGGGTATATAAGGCCTAGCACGTCACCTTGGAGAGCTCCAGTACTATTTGTGAAGAAGAAAGATGGGACCTTGAGGTTGTGCATCAACTATTGAGGGTTGAATAATTTGACCATCAAGAATAAATATCCTTACCTTTAATTGATGAGCTGTTTGATCAATTGCAAGGCTCCCGTTGTTATTCTAAACTGAATTTGAGGCAGAGATATTACCAAGTGCGGATAAAGGAGGAGGATATTCCTAAAACGGCCTTCAACACTAGATATAGTTATTACAAGTTCGTGGTAATGCCTTTTGGAGTGACTAATGCACCAATAATATTTATGGATTTGATGCATCGTGTTTTCCAACCATACTTGGATAAATTTATAGTGGTATTCATCGATGAAATACTTATATATTCCAAGAGTCCAGAAGATCATACAGAGTATCTAAAGCTGGTATTGGAAAAGTTGAGAGAACACAAGCTTTATGCCAAATTTAGCAAGTGCAAATTTTGGTTGGACATTGTGTCATTCCTTGGCCATGTGGTGACCAAGGATGGAATTAAAGTGGACTCAGCAAAGGTTGAAGTAGTTTCAGACTGGAAGCAGTTAAAGAACATCATTGAAATCAGAAGCTTCTTGGGGTTGGTTGGCTATTATTGGCGATTTATTAAAGAGTTCTCAATGCTAGCATCACCTATGACCCGATTGTTGAGAAAAAATGTGCTCTTTGTCTGGAGTGAGAAATGCGAGAGGAGTTTCCAAGAGTTGAAGCAGAGATTAATGACGGGTCCAGTACTGAGTTTGCTAGAAGGAGATAAACCCTACGCTTTATATACTGATGCTTCTAAGGAAGGTTTAGGAGTGGTATTGATGTAGGATAGGAATGTAATAGCTTACACCTCTCGTAAGTTGAAGCCTCATGAAGTTAATTATCCAAACACATGATTTGGAGCTGGCTGCTATGGTTTTTGCATTGAAGAAATGGCAACATTATCTATATGAAACCGAGTATGAGGTGTTCACGGACCACAGGAGTTTGAAATATATTTTTACCCAGAAGGACTTGAATCTGAGGTAGTGAAGATGGATGGAATTTCTGGAAGAATATCGTTGTCCTATTAACTACCACCCAAGGGAAGGCCAACGTTGTTACTGATGCCCTAAGTTGCAAAGTTAAAATGCCCAGATTAAGAATTCAAGAGATTCAAGCATTCTAAAAGGTGTTGGATAGAAGGACGGAAGTGTAAGAAGAAAGGATTATAGTTAGTAACCTGAGAATAATACCAGATCTAAGGCAGGAAATCATTAAAGCACAGCAAAGCAATGCAGAGTTTCAACTTTTCAAGGACAAAGAACTTAAATGGGAAGCTAGCAGTGATTTTTGATAAGACGAGATGGGAGTGATGTATTTTATGTGTGCCTGATGAGCAGCAATTGAATGATAAGATTTTAGAAGAGGTGCATAAAAGTAAGTATGCTATTCATCTGGGAAAGGTAAAATTGTATCAAGATCTGAAGAAAGCTTATTGGTTGCCCGAAATGAAGAAGGACATGGTAAAGTATGTCTCCACTTGCCTGACTTGTTAGAAAGTTAAAGCGGAACATAAAAAATCGGCAGGATTGTTGCAACTTTTACCAATACTAGAGTGGAAATGGGAAGAGATGACCATGGACTTCGTTACCGTACAGCCTATGGCAAAGACCCAAAAGGATGTCATATGAGTAGTGGTCGACAGATTGACCAAATCAGCACATTTTATTCTGGTAAACGTAAGGGACTCAATGGAAAAGTTAGCTCAGACATATGTACGGGAGATAGTTAAATTGCATGGAGTACCTTCGAGTATCGTGTTAGAGCCGGAGGTTTACATCCCGATTTTGGGCCAAGTTTCATGAATCAATGGATTCTAATTTGAAGTTTAGTACGACAGCACACCCGCAAATCGATTGTCAGTCAGAAAGGGTTATTCAGATATTGGAAGATATGCTAAGAGCTTGCGTATTGAATTTTGGGGATAAGTGGATTAATTGCATACCATATACGGAATTGGCTTACAATAATAGCTACAAATCTTTGATTAGAATGGCTCCGTATAAAACATTGTATGTATGTAAGTGTTAAGTGCCTTTATATTGGAGTTGGGCCAAAGACGGTCATATAATTAAGTCTGGAGAAGTCTGCATTCAGGAAATGTCAGATAAGGTGAAGCTAATCAGAGAAAGGTTGAAAGCAGCTCAAAATCAACAAAAAAGTTATGCGGATAATAGGCGAAGGGAATTGGAATTCCAGGTAGGAGACAGTGTGTTTTTTAGGTTGACTTCAAGTAGGGGAATCTTGAAGCATCCAAAAGGCGGAAAGCTGAATCTGAGATATTTGTGACCATTTCCAATCATGGAAAGAATTGGACCAGTTGCGTATTGGCTGGATTTGCCGGATAGTTTGATGGGAGTACATGATGTATTCTATATATCTCAGTTGCAGAAGTACAATGCCGACCCGGGATATGATCTGAATAATGAACCGTTGATATTGCAACTCGACTAGAGCTATGTGGAGAAACTAGTCAAAATTTTAGATCGAAGTATCAAGACTCTCCAAAATAAATATATTCCTATGGTGAAGGTACAGTGGGAGCTTCGTGACACTTAAGATGCCACGTGGGAAACAGAAAAATGGGTAAAGTGGGAATACCCCGACTTGAGATAAAGGTACACTTGAATTTTAGGACGAAATTCTTCAAAGAAGGGGAGGATGTGAAACCCCACTTAAACCTATCCTAGAGTAAGAGGGATTGGGTGTATATCATATCGTCTTGCATAAAATATATTTCTTGAATAATTTTGTATGCCTTAGAATTGTGATATATGGGTTATATGGTTTATTTGTACTTGTTGAGTAGAAAGGGTAAAAAGAAAATTTTTCTTGAGGTTGATAGGAAGATGGCTTGAGGCTTAGATATAAAGAGAATTTGGTTGGAAAAAATAAGAACAAGAATTAGTGTGGTTAAGTTGTTAGAGCTTTGTGATTTAACCTCTAAGGTTTTAAGTTCAAATCCCATCACCTAAGTTTTATTTATAATTATCTTAACCGATATTTGAATTTTTCTTTTTCTTACATTCCTTAAAGTTAGGAATGTTGTCTTGGGAAAGATACATTGATAATGTCCTAACCTTGTGATATTGTCGTAAAAGGAATTTTAGAAGAATTTCTGTCTAAATTATTTTTACAAGCCTTGTCCTAACCTATTCAAATTTAAATCACTCATATTTCTTTAATTCTTTTCAATATATATAAAAAGTCTTGGATAATTCCTTGCTTGAAGTTTCAAAAATTCCAGCTCTTAGGGATAGGAGGATGACTGAAAAAGAGAAAGGAAAATTGGAAGAGGTTTTCAAATAAACACCATAGCTATTCTTCCAAGAACTTCATTTTCTTCTTGTTTTTGATTTGGTTAAAATTTGGAAAATTTTCCAGAAATTCTTCATGGCTAGTTTTCGAAAATTTTAGCAACCATTACCTACACAATTCTTGCTAGGAACCAACTATTTCATGGGAAGATGAAAGCTAAAATCCTTGGAATTTCCTAGCTTGTACAATCTAGACCAAATCAGAAATTTTGAAGCAAACAATCAAGATTGAGACATGAACATTGAGCCACCCATTTGAAGATTAGAACACCTGAAACTTTCCTCTTTCTTCTCCAAGATGGTGGTTGGAAAACCACCATTAATGGATCTTCAAACACTCCTAGATTCTAGCTGCAAATTCAGTTCAAAGGGATTCGAAAAATCTGCTAAAAAACCTTCCAAATCTCAAGAACTCTTGTAGCTAAAATTCTAGAATTTTTCCAACTTGTGTACCTAATGCAAGGACTGATTTCTTCATCAATCATCTTTATACTTTTAGCTATCTTGCAGCCATAGACAGAACACCTTAGCTTATTCATCAACCATGGCTATTAGGACTCCATTAATACACCTCAAAACACTCCTATCTTCACTCTAATCAAAACTTTTTAAACTTCAAAATTAAAATCCAGATTTTCCTCCATTAAACACTCATCTAGCTAAAAGATTAGACTAGAATTTTCTCTGCTATTATACAGCCATTTTTGGCCATCTACAAAGCTAAAACAATCTTCATTCCATGATCAAAACATAGCTAGTTTAATCATCCACCATTGAAGGACAAGAAACCTTTAAGAAGCAAACACCATTACCGAATCTTCTACCTCGAACATCTCCACATTTTCATCAATTTGAAATTCAAAATAGCTGAAACTCTCTCTCTCTCTCTCTCTCTCTCTCTCTCTCTTTCTTGGATAACCAAAAACCTTTCCCCTAGTTAGGCCATTCGGCCATCAATCACTAGACATACACGAGACGAAACACTCTTTCTCAATTTCCTCTGAAGAACACTAAAAACACACAGTAAACTTCTTCAACCTCCAATCACTCTTATTCATCCCAAATCACTACAAGGACCCTCAAACCAACTAAGATTCGGTCATAGGCCACTCTATAACACCGAAAACACCAAAGTTGATCTTCTATTCGAATCAAACACACTTTTCAATCAAGAACAAGAAGAACATCAAGAAGGTAAATTTAAACACCTTTGACCTTCTTCATCACCATTTCCTTATCATCCTAACCTCTCTCTCTCTCTCTCTCTCTCTCTCTCTCTCCCTCTCCCTCTCCCTCTCTTTGTCTCTCTTGGCTGAACCATTGATGGCCATTCTTGAACAACTTCAACCAAGGAAGGACCCCTAAGCACTCAAGGACCATTATTGAACAAGACAATATCTTCCACTAACGATCATCAAAACAAGTATTTCTTTCATGATCTTCTCTAAAAATTTTGAACTCAAGGCCTTTAGATGGTGGAAGTGATGGGTTGATTGAATAATGTGGGGTTGGAGATATGTATGTGGATGAAGAGAATAGATTTAAGATATGAAGATTAGAATGAATGTTGTGACTTATGAAGTATAGATTATACTTTAAGATCATTGTATGTTCGTTATGATTAAGGGATTTATGGATGTTTTGATGTATGCCACCATTGTTGAGTATGCATTCATGATGTTATTTTTTAATAAATCCCTAGATAATATTATGGCTAGTAGAATCGCACACTTGTTGTGATGTATGTTAATACAAGTCAATTTTTGGAATAAATCGACATGTTATTTGTTGGATCTATGTGTGTATGAATATGTATATGGATTTTCCCTAATAATTCACTATGTTCATTAAAAATTATTGTAAGAACTACTTTTATTATTAGTATTATTGTTATTACTATCATTATTATTAATAATATAATTAATATTATTATTTTATTTAATTTGCTAATTTCGGTAAGCATTAAATATTTTGAGAATTAATAATTACTTAAAATATTATTATTCTATTAGATAAATAATAAATATTATTTTTATAAAGCACTAATAAAAATAAATAATAATAGGAATGAATTAATATAATATCAATACCTTTTAAATTTAAATTATTTTTTATAATAAATATTATTGGTAATTATTATCAAAATAATTTATTTATTATTAATATTATTGGAAATTAGTTATTATTTATTATTAATATTACTTAGTATTTATTATTTGTTAGTAAACAGTTAATATTATAATTTATTATTTACTTATTATATCACCTATTTATTTTAACTTATCAAATTAATCTTTATCTAAAAAAAACTTTATCAACTAGTGTTAAAGCATAAGCCATTGTTGTCATAACTAGATGTTGTTGTAACTAGTTGAGCCTAAGAGTTATTTGTTTGACGCATGTGTTGTCTGATGTTGGGACTTACACCCTATATTTACTCCAGGTGGAGTTAGGTTGCCTTGAACCATCTTGGAAGGCTGTTGTATCCAGGAAAAGTAAGAGATCCAGTAAATTTCTGCATAAAACTATTTGAAGATCAAAGTCATCTTGGGAAGTCAAACATGATGTCTACGTGAAAATGTACTATGGATGCAATTATGGACGTTTTTTTCTTTTCTTTTTGATCAAACAAATAATTTTAAGTTGAACAAGAAATTTTACACAAAATATTAAACTTTTCCTAAAAACCAACTTTGACAAGAATTTTGAAAATCATAATTGTTATTTCAAAGAAAATACATTGAATGATCTTTTTTTTCCCAAAAGGGACAAACAAAACATTGAGTGCTCAATAAGGATAGGCTATTAAGATTAGTTTTTGAAATGTTAGGGTAAGTCTCTCAGTAGGTGGCCCCCTCTGAGAGGTGAGTCCTTCCCGGATAGGATACCAATCCTTTAGATCATACCTGTCCAAGCTAGCAAGAACAGTCGAGAGGACTGTGTATTTTTGGAATGGACAACTGGTAAGTTTGAGTGTAGATATGGAGGAGTATCTCACCTGGTAGGCCGTACACCTTCCTTATATCAGTATGCAAAAAGGGTGGCATCCTAAACGTTCTTTAGTCATGGTGCACAAAGTGTGGTGCCATGGCTACTTCTTTTGGATAATTGCTTTTATTGTATACATGTATGGCTTTGAAAGGAAAACACCACTCCTCACTTGTAAAATTTATTGAGACTTATCAGCACTTTACTTTTATGAAGATTTCTCAACTTGCATACATGAACTGTTTTACCTGAAGCACTCAAAGCACACACTGGCTTACTAAGATTTATGTCTCACCACTTTTTTATACCATACTTTCAGGTCGATCTTGTTGTAAAAGTTATTGATTAGAGATTGCCCTTATTTTGAAGAATTATTTCTTTTTCTATGTATTTCATTTTGAGAGACTATAGCAGACATTTCTTTATTTTGGGAATTGTTCATGTATTATTTGAGTTGTAATAAGTTTAAATTTGAATCATTTCTTTCATTTCTTTTGTGAGTCCTAGTTATAAAGACCCATTTTCCTATGAATGGGGTAACATCCCCAGCCTAATAGGGTACGTAGGCAGTGGAGTGTTACAGTTGTTCTCGTTAATCCTTAGTTAAGGTTGAGTAAGACATTAGTTGTATTAAAGATTTTATATTTTGTTCATGTGATTTTATTGTAAGTCCTAAATGTATTTTTTTTCAGGAGGTATATTTTTCTTTTCTTTGGAGATAATTAGTTCCAATTTAAGTAATTTCTTTAGGTTAGAGGCTTGGTATCTCCTTGGAGATGCTGCCGTGTGACATTTCGAGTACGGATTCGGATTCTATTTTGGGTTTCGGATTTGGGGCATTACATCTCTATTACGTGCTAAAGCAATGTGGTAATATTTTGTATGATTTGTGTCACTTCATTTCCCATAGTTGTGCCTCTATTCTTGGTGTGGTAGGGTTAGGGGTGGGTATCAATAGAACTTTCTCCTACTTGGTCTCTTGCACATCCACGCCTAGTATGTCTTGGCGGCATTTCAAGTCCTCCTCCAATGTCAACAAACAATTCACTTGACATGTATATCGTAGAAACATAATACTAGGAAATCAATCATATAGCATACATTATGCAGGCTAGAGGAGAACGTTACGTAGACATAACTCCTAGCAACTATCTGCACATATATTTGTAGGTCTGTAACTCCTACTGTAGTTCTTTCAGATCTTCTCCTTACTGAAACTACTTCCTAGGGGTTACTAATCCTAATATTTCTCGCATCTGAGCACACTTAAATTCGGTATTCTAATAAGCTCCGAATACCTGCGTGTCAATACAACTGTACTTATCTATGTACCATACAACTAGGTATTTAAGATAAATATATGGTTCAAGTGTGGTATATAAATGCACGTATTCCTAACTCATAGTTGTGACTACATCCCTGATGTATATCATACTAAACGCACATGGTCTCTAGATTTCTACTGGTCTTAAGAATTGGAGTAAAAAGATATCGTGACTATATTAGTACCTCTTCTTCGGACTAATCAAAAGAAATCGTAATCTACTCAAAATACCTTAAATTCAGGTATCGCTTCGATCTCAATCTCGAGTTCCATAAGAGTTTCCACCTCGATACCTATCCTTCCATTATAGGCTCTAAGCTCTATCAGATGTTCTTATAGTCCCTACTAAACCTCAATACTAGTTCTAATACCATTTGAAACACTCCTACTAATATACCGTAGTGGACCTTACATTGTGAAATATTGCCCCGTCTAATCTCCTAGACAAGGGGTAATTATAATGCATCCAATAGACAATACAACGAAAATTTTCCAAAACTTTACATTGTTTCCAAGAAGTGTTTGATACATAGAGCCATATGAGACCAAGATCTTGTTGGAAAATATACCCTCTTAGACTAGGTTTCTGATGTAAATATCGAATATTTTAATAAAAGAATTTTTTCTTCAGAAATTATTTGTGAATTATATTTTATTTGTACACAATTACGTTTGAAAAAGACCCATTATGTTTAAGTAAGTGGTCCATGTGAATGGAGGTCTTTCACAGTAAGGTATGGATCACGGGTTACTTAACACAGAAATGTTCATTCTTAACCGATTGATAAGAATGAGAATCTTATCATGTCTAAGTTATTATGTTGTGAATTCCGAATGGGGAATGGCTTACCTTTAGCCAGTGAATAGTCCACTCACTTCATGACATAAGCGTAATTTGAATACGTAGAACATGACATGTAGTAGTAGTTTCTAAAAGTACTATATGGTAGAAACCTAGACTACTACTGCTACAGCGTGGACTAGTACTCTATGATTTGAGTATGAGTTGGTGGCCTGACGAAGCTAGAAGCATGTACTTTGATATGCTATAGTTGAGGTTCTATCGTAGGACCAATATACTTGCATATTGGGTATGTGCGACTAATTAATTAAGACAGACTTGTACAAGATAGTTTCTATACTATATTGCTCCTTGTGGTTGTCTGAATAATCTAAGTATCCAGGGCCCTGGAAAACATGACTTGGATGTTTGCTTTAGGATAGCTCCCTTGGAAAGAGAAAACAATCTAGAAAATCGTGGATCGTTGGACTAGAAGCCTAAGGATGGGAGATGTCATTTAGAGAGGTAGTAATACATTTCTTCATCTCTAAGTGTACGGTGATGTATAGAGGAGAATTTTAGTCATTACACCTGTAGGTCGGAGACTTTGCTAACGCAGCATTGTCCTTGGGGTCAATATTTCCTTATGGTGATATTAGAAAATATTTAAAATGTAAAATACAGCTATTTATATGAAAAATGTATTTTGGTCATTTTAGTAGTCAAGGCGGTATGTCTTTTGGTCCCTAGTATAAACCGTGATCCTAATTAAATACATGCTAAAGAGTTGGTCTTAAATTAAATTAAATAAAATTTATTTTATTTAAGTAGCCTGATTTAATTATTGGATTAGAATAAAATAAAGGTCCATGGAGAGAGCGAATTAATTAAATTAGTTTGGTGGGTTAATTAATTATTCAGGGCTTTGGCCTAATTTAAATAATTAAAGGTTAACCTATGACTAAACTAATATAGGCTTATTAATTGGACTAGTTTATTTGGGTTGGGAAATTAATTATTTGTTGGGCCATTTAGTTGGTTCTAATTAGAATAATTAATTTAGTCCAAAAGGCTAAACTAAGAGTCCCATGGGCCAATCTAGTTTAACTTAGGGTTTTATTTAGGTTAAACAGGAGAATAGAGAACAACGTCATTTTTTTACGGTTTCCTGTCTGGTGAAAAAAATAGACGCCTCTTTCTCTCTCTCTCTCTCCAAGAAAATTCCTTGGCCTTCTAAATTGTTCACTAAACGGAATTAGGCAGGCCATATACTGGAAGATTGAGAGGTTGGCGTTCACATACATGCAAAGACGGAGTAGGAGACTTGCAAGAATTGCACCAGAGGTTTCTACTAGTGCACCTAACCCAGTTCCACACATTCTGGTCCAGCCATCTTTGAGAACAAAAAGAAAAGGTTAGAATTTTTTTCTCCTCGGAGCCTGGCTAGGGGGTGACCGGTGCCGGCTAGGCCGCTGGAACCAGCGCAAACTCCGTTCAGGCTCTTCAGTTTTCTAGTTTTTTTTTTTTTTAGTTTTTGCTTCCGTTGTGTGCTCTGTGTTTTCCCCTTTTAAGCCTTCAGATCTAAACAAACACCAATGGTCTAGAGCATCTTATGCCATCCTTTAGTACTTCTTCCAGGGTAGTTGGTATTTCCCGGAATCTTATACCTTGGTCCGGATTCTAAAACTTGATAAAGGATAAAACACATGTAAGTGCTAAGCACTCAGTGAGTCCCGTGTGTGCTAGTGTTTTTCCTTGAAGAAATAGCTAAAACCAAGTGCTATTCTAAGAATTAGCTTGTAAATTAAGTAGTAGTCAAGACAGGATGACATGCTTAAGTCTCTTATAGACAAGCGTAGTCAAGTAACAAGAGGCATGATCAAGTAACAAGAATTTAAGTTTATTAGGAAATACAAGTAGTAAAATCCAATGTGCCTTTGCCGGGAAATCATGTATAGGATTTCAAGAATTCATGAAACTCATGTTGTAATTCTAGAAAATTAATGTACAATATTTCATGAAGCATGACTTGTCAACTCAGGAGTTCTTCTTGCAGGATTCCATTAATTCGTGTGTAAAACATTTATTTCAGGAATACATCAATTCTTGTATATAACATGCCAATTTAAGTATGCAGGAATTCATGATCAGTAGTTAGTACATTAGAAATTCAGGAGTTATGACGCAATTGCACTGGTCATTTAGGAATTCAAGATTTAGCTAATCTCAATTTCTTGCTCTTCATTTTGAGTCAGACGAACCATAGAACTGGACAAGTTACTTAGAGCCGTCTATCTCTAATGTAGGCTAGTAAAAGAAGAAAAGCTTTTATTGAATACTCAACATTTACATAATATATGTATTCAAGTCCAAGAAATAGAAAAGGGCACCATAATGCCTTTTCA
This sequence comes from Voacanga thouarsii, assembly GCA_026120185.1. NCBI lineage: Eukaryota > Viridiplantae > Streptophyta > Magnoliopsida > Gentianales > Apocynaceae > Voacanga > Voacanga thouarsii. Next base: position 2,537,845 of record JANUWF010002024.1, on the reverse strand, counting down.
TCTCTTGTTGTGTCAGTAAATGCAAGTCATGAATAAAATATCATGAAATATGGCACATGGCATGATTTTCATAAGTAACGTGAAGAACATGTCAGGAACTCATGATTTTATCAAGTAACATGAAAAACGTGTCATGAAACATTTCTTTCTTAATCATATGCATGGAATCGAGTTTTAAGGAGTAGTAAAATTACGTTATAGCTTCTACGCAAAAAAAGAGTTCAAAATTCTTAAGATTCTCAGGTGAAGAGCTTGTATTTCTCATCATGCAAAATCCGTAATTTCAACAAAGTTTTGGAAGCCAAGGATCGGCTATCTGTGATTCATAAAATGTTTCTGCATAAAAATTCCTCAGTCCAAATATGACATTTTTTGAACAACTAGGTTCACTTTGTACAAAATTTCTATACGCGAGGTTAATCATAAACTTATAAATAAATATAGTTTTAAGATTTATAAAACTTGCGCATGTACAAAAACATGACTTTTAATGTACAAAGGCTTCGTGATACATAAATCTTCAAGAAATAGATTTATGTTAAAATCTGGCAAAAAATGCCAGTAAAAGTTCAAGCAAAAAGCATTTACTTGTATATAAAAAAAACACAAATCCGTATAAGGAAAACATTTATTTATATCAGAGAAACACTTTGTGATTTCAAAGGATTTGAGAGCCGGCAAAATTCTAGGTACCAATGCTTCGGGTGAAATCTACCAGGATAACACAATTTTATGTCCAAAAGCATTTAATTGTATTGGAAACATTTCACTATAGGAAATTAAATCAAGAATTTCACAAGTTCAAGAAATGCACATTTAGGAAAACACTTAGCTGCAGTTGGAGTTAAAACTCAGGGATTCACAACATTCATTTTGTTCTCAAATTCATGCAAAAGACTTTAACTTGGATATATCAGAAAATATCTATCCATACTAGGAAAGCATTTTGCAAATTAGAAAAACACTTAGCTAATACAGGTTTGGAAATTGAGGGACTCACCGTGAGCAATGCTATTCCATAATCTATTAATCTCAATGTTCACAAAATCCTCATAGGGAAGCACTCATATATCAAAGATTAATTCTTATGTCATTTAGTGATTATAGAATCACAAATGGATTACAAAGGAAATCATCAATTTTCATGGAACAAGACATAATATCACATACTCACAATTCCAGCATTTTCACCTTATGATATCCTTGGGGATTTTTAGCAAAACATTCAACCCATAAATCTAAATGATGTTAAACTAGTTTCAAAATAACCCCAAGACATTCCTTTTCAATTTCTAGATCATAGAATGTCAATTCCTTCTCCCATTTTGTTTAGTTCTGATCACAAAGTTCCAGCATGTAAATCCCGTAACAGATTTGGCAACATTTAATATTTCCATCATAACTTTGTATTTACAAGTCCAAATGACCAAATCAAATTGATTCCAAAATGTTCCCAGAACATTTAGCTATAAATTCTAGGTTATGGGGTTCTAGTATGATCGGCCATTTTGTATAGTTTATTGCTTCTTCGAACCCAATCAAAAAATACTCAAAACAGATTTTTTGTTTTGCACTTCTATCTTGTACAAATCAATTCTCTTCACTTTCCATACCATCTAAACATTCTAATACCTTGTTTATCATCTAATCATCTCATAAATCTCCTTAGTTTCAGCTATGGAAAGCACAAGCACAACATGGTTTGAGCACAACAAAAATCACAACATTAAACAAATGCTTTAATTCTTCACAACATAAATCTCATGCTTATCTATATTTCTTCTATCTTCATTTTAACACTTAACTATTACTTTTTCCCTTTAATACTTTATTTAATCATCACAAAATCAGTCCATTTTCAGTCACAAATACAGAAGATTTGATGCACCTAAAGCAATGAAAAACAACAGCTATGTAATAAGCATTAAGAATGCTTGATTTCACAACAACAACCACTAGTTGATTTCATTTCTTTCTTTGTTCATTTCATCCACAAATGCATCCATCAATACTTCACCATAACTCCTCCAAAACTTCACCAAACATCATAAAAATCAGGACAAAACAACCCTCTAGGCAACTAGCAAATAGCTATAGCTAAACAACATCATTTCTTCAACTTAGTAAAATAAGTATACCTATTTCATGCTTGGTTTCTTGCAAAATTCATATCAAAATACTTCTCATAATCCATAGGACAACTTTAATTCTTGAAAGATTAGCACTTTACCTTGTGTAGGGTGAATTCTAGTTTGAAAATGGTCCAAGCTTTCTTCTCCCTCTTCTCTCCGTTTCTCTCTCTCTCCCTAACTTTCCTTTCCTTTTTCTTTCTCTTCTCTTTCTTCTTGTGGCCGGCTGTTTCTCTCTCTTGCTTGTTGAATTTCGATAGCCAAAAATGGCCTTCACCAGTTCTTCATGCTATATTTATGGCTACAATTAGCATGTGTTGAATTAAAAGTCATGAATGGTTTTTTTACACTTGGAAAGTTAATGGAGTTTTGTAGAAATTTGTGAAATTTTATGAAAATCTTTAGAATTTCCCAAAATTCCACCTAACTCCTTTTAACCAATCAAACAACTCCATGAAACCAATCATATAACCAACCAAATAATGCCATCTTACTCATGCATCCATTTATCTTAGACCATGTAATTCATGTAGCCAATCATCAAACACCACTTAACTTCTCATATAACCAATCTCTTCAAACCACATGGCTTTTTGTTCAACCAAACACCACTTAGCTTCCTTGCACCATTTATATTAAGCCATGAAGTTTCTATATAACCAATCAAATAATGCCATTTAATATCCATGCAATCGATCATAAAATCCCATGTAGCTTTTTATGCACCTATTCAAATGAGTCTATTTAGCTTCCATGCACCCAATCAAATATTTTCATGAATTAAAGAATGGTCCATCAAACTTTAATCATATTTAACCATGGTTTACTATACTTTTTCCAAAATTATCCATAGTTAATATCATTATTCATTCTAAATAGTAAAACTTTTTATTTGCCAATGTGATCTATACATTATACTGACCTTAATAGTATCTCTCAGAATTTTTAAATTCTTTTCCATTTTTTTTAATTCATGATTGAAAATTCCTCCGACACCCTTTAAAATTTTTATTACTCCAAACTATTCGTCTAGTTAAACTGAGCATTTCTTATTCTGAGCATCTGTACATCTACTATTTTATTACAAAGTAGTAGCCATTAGAGTACAAAAAGGGTGGGGTGTTACACTGTCCATGTTTCTATTTGACCCTATGCTTTCAGTTCCATATTGTCAAAATCATCAATCAATCTATTCCTTCCTCTTTTCACTGCCATCATATTTTGCATCATATAGAATCTCGCAAATTTGTTTGATATCCAGATTTTGGTAATGTAAAGGAAAGAAAAAAAACAAGAATAGTATAAGTGGAAAAAAATAATAAAAACGTTGTCTCACTTTTAACCCAAGCTAAAATAAAATACTCTAAAAAGCATTCAAATATGGTTGAAAGACAAAGGAAACTATGAAGCAAGTGATAAGGAAACTAAATTATTATTTCTCTAGTTTTAATCATTAAGAGGGATTTGAAAGACAACCTTATCAATATCTATATATAGGTCATTGCATTCCCTCTCCAACATAGATGGATATTACCACTAATCAGATTTATATTCATCTACCTCTAAAAATGTGATAGTTTAAAACATCCATCCGAGAATGCTAAGGAGAGATTAACATACTGAACCTATAAAGGATCAATACTTGATGAGGATATTGATTAAGAGGAAGATTAGCCCTTTAACTATCCAGAATCAAAATCTCCATAGAACCAAATAATCATTACATTCGTAGCCATTGAAGATTTATCAAAATGGAGCTTATAACTTAAATGGGATGAAGAATGCGATAAAGACTTCTATGTCTTTTGATTCATTTGAAAGCATAAAGCTCAAATGTATGTAAACCAAAGCTTTAAATAAGCTCAATTCTACAAAATTGAACCAAATTTATAACTACTACAATTCGATAATCGAAGCACCAAAATTACAAAATTGATAATTATTGTTCCTTAATGAATAATATGAACTTCAAATCTTCCATTTTGATCAATATCCTTCTCTGCTTCTATTTAAAATCGAACCAAGAGTCCCTAGCACTGCAAAAGCCAAAAGTGGACTAACATCCAATGTATCAAAGATCGTTGGAATTATATTCCTAAAAAGATTTAGATGGGGATCACAAAGATCTCTAATTGTTGATAAGGGCTGCTTAGCCCAGAGAATATTAGGAAACCAACTGAGCAAAACTCTAACCATCAAAACACCACTATACATATCAAGCCATTTGGCCATGAAGCAATTAAGTTTTTCGGATTGCCCAAACATAATGATCATAGACAGCTAATAAATACAAGGATTCTAAACTTATCTACACAAATATGACTAAATAATGAGGGTGCAAATGAGCTGGATTAGAAAATATCACCTACATCAATTTCAACATACACTAAGAATTTTGAAATTTTTCCTGATATAATCATCATATTTAGTTCAAAAACTATACAAATATAAAGTCTAAATCCAAATAACAACATCAACCTATAAATCTTCCTTAGGATAATGTTTGGGAAAGTCTACCTGTAGCTAAAACATTTTGTTAGCATACAAAGTTCCAAGAGCTCCATAGACTTTAATTACCCATCTTTTGATCAAATTAATTCAAAAAATTAACAAATTACACAGTATAAAATTTTTAAAAAAAATCAAATTTTTGGGAAAGAAACAAAATTAACAAGATTAATTAGATAAAAGAACAAAAAGTAGGAAAAGAAAAGTGCAGTCTATGGCGTAGATTGAAGATACCTATGAAGAGAAATCAAAAAGTGATATAAACCCTAAAGGGTAGAATACTTACTCTTAAAATGCACTGTCTTACTTGAGCTCTAGGCATGAAGGTAGACTTCATTCCACTATATCATATAACCCCTAGGAATTAGTTACTCGAACAAGGTTAGCATACCATCACTATTCTCACCATCGAATTGCTCTAAAAGCTTAGTCTAGAACCAACTGCATTTTCTTTTCTTCTATAGGAATTTTGGGTGCCCTTGCATCACCACCCTTAAATATTGAGATAAAAAAGATACATACATAGCAAGGAGACGAAGCAAGGAGTTAAATGTAATAACCTGCATATAAAGTTATTTCTATTTAGAATTCTTTCACAAGTCTCCACAACATTTAGAACATTTGCTTTTGAAGAAGAACTAATTTTTCTCTATACATCACAAGTCTCCACAACATTTAGAACATTTTCTTTTGAAGAAGAACTAATTTTTCATTATACATCAGCAATGTAGTCTCTTCCAAAAGACAGAAGCCAACACCTAAGGAGGAGAAAATAACTTTTTTAAAGCTTCAATTACATTCTTGGAGGATTTGTCATACTATTTAGAATTCTTTCACAAGTCTCCACAACATTTAGAACATTTATTTTTGAAGAAGAACTAATTTTTCTCTATACATCAGCAATGTAGTCTCTTCCAAAAGATAGAAGCCAACACCTAAGGAGGAGAAAATAACTTTTTTAAAGCTTCAATTACATTCTTTGAGGATTTGTCATACTCTTACTTGTACTTTTCCTTTTATTGAGATATTTCTTTCATTAAAAAGAAAGAAAGAAAGAAAAAGAGAAAAAAATCACAACCCGTCCACATATAAGAAGGGGTGTGGTTGATGATGGACTAATAGTAAACCTTAGATATGTAGGAAATAAGAATTCCAAAATAGAAAGAGGTTGTAACATCCTAATATACATATACAACAAAAGGATAGGGATGTCGTCCCGTCCAAATGATCAGGGGTGTTTATAACCAGGTAAACAATAAAAACCAAGTGGAAAAATAGATTAAATCTTATTACAAGTGAAAATATTGTCTACAAGTCTCTTGATACATATGAAGTAGTACAACCCTAAAAACAAAACCAAAATCAAGAATTTAAATGTAGCTATCTTTTAATAGCACTTAACCTTGTCAAAGCTAGTAGATCCTGAAATATGACATCAAAAGGAGTGTGAAACATACATCTCTGTAAGTCCTGTGTGTGCTCTTGTAGGGCACAAAATAAGTTTCATGAATGCACTTAGAAAACATTTCTTGAATGTTGATTGCAAGTCAAACATTTTTTGCATAATCAAAAGTGAGTGGTGTGTTGAATCCAAAATCATAATAAAACGTATATCATATGAAAACCACTAAAAAATAAACGGTTATGAAACCTTGCATCATAACCTTGTCATGAAACCCTACATCATGACAAATACGATGAAACTCTACATCACAATGAAGCGGGTGTACGATCTATTGGGTAAGATACTCCTCCATCTCTTACCCTAACTTACAAGATGTCCACAGCAACATAACAGCCCACTTGGACTATGGTGCTAGCTCGGACTAGCTTGACCTACACAGACTATCACATTTTCCAAGTAGAGCTCATGTCTTAGATGTGGCCTGCTGCTGAGAAACTTACCCTACCCTTTAAAGGTTAGTTTTAGTGGTTTACCCTTAGTGAGTACTCAACATTTCATTTTATTATTCAAGGTCCAAAACTCAATACTAACGTTTTCAACACTTTCATCATGCAAGCTTGGTTTCCAAACAAACTATGGAAAATGTGTTTTATTAATGAACGGTGATTTTCTATTTAAACCCTTGTTTAAATAAAAGCTTTTAACATAAAATAATCAAGCTTGCATTCCAAATAGTCACAACATTAAGTCAACATACATTTTACACATGACTTGCAATTTAGTGCTTTAGAACCAAATATTTTAAAACAAGGACTTACCTCCTTGGCCTATAAGGTTTATTCTTAGATTATTGTCTTGTCCTTTGACCTTGGAAATCCTCTCCTATTATCACAGAGAATTAAAATACTTAATCAATCACTGTTCTAAATAAAGTCACAACAAAGTATGCGATCATATTTCCTGCTATATCTAGCACATAATATTAAGTCCACCAATGTAAAATTCACATAATAAGCGTACTACCAAGTGCAAAGAAGAAAAATAAATAAATAAATAAATAATAATAAATAATAATAATAACAACAACAACAACAACAACAACAACAATAAATATTTGTTAATAGTTGTATCACTAAGTAGTCAATAATGATTTTACTAACAACAGTTCATAAGAATCAACGATTAAGTATTAATAATAATTAATGAATAATAGATAATAATTAATAAATTAAATAACAATTATTAGTATGGATAATAATACAGTAATTAAATAATGCTATTTATAATAAATATTCAAAATAATTAATAATGTTTAAATAATGACAAATAGGAATAATAATAATTAATCATTTTAAGATCCAGTAGATAGTAATTAATGATTTAAACAAAAACAAAAATAAATATTAATAGTAACACATATTAGGATATTACGTAGGAATAATATAACATTCGTATTATACTAATTGGATATTCTAATGTACTAATTACTAACAATAAAACTAATAAATGTAAATATCTCAGTAGAGACTTTTACTCACAATATATTATATTAAACATCATCAATAATACAGATTCAATACTCATAAATAAATCACTCCACTATTTTCAAATTTCAGAAAATTAATTAAATGATAAACATATAATAATTAAATATTAATAAGTATTAGTTACGATAATAATAAAGTGATTAATAATAATTTTAATATAGTGAGTAATATATATATTTTTATATTTTTATTTATAATGTTAATAGTATCGATAATAAGCAATGAATCATAATTTTGTTGACAATAATAGTTGATATTTGGTTAACTAGATAACTAAATAGATGGTTGAAGGAATAAATAGATTACTAAAATACAATAACCCATATTATAAAATGGTTCAAATGATAAACAGTAATGTATTCTATTAGTATATAAAAAAATATCAAATGATGTTAAACCCATATATTAAGTCGGTGTGATGAAAAGAAAATAATAATATATTAACTGTATTGTTGCAGCAATAAACTATAATGTTCAGTTTTACTTGCGAAGAGAAAGTTCTCTGATCTGAAGAGTCGGCAAAGGCAGACCTGAAATAATGAGTAAACGAACTGAAAGCTGTGATCCTCAGAAGTAGAAACCTCCTCCAGTGAATAGTGAGGCCGAAAGATGGGAGTTAAGGAAGGTGTGCGCTGTAAGTCCAGATGTATAGAGGTTTTGGTCTGAGCAGAGGGTAGAGAGAACGGAGAGGATGGTGAGAGAGAAAAAAAATTCTGGTTTATAGATTGTAGTCTGGGCTAAGTAGGTTGAAGATGATAGGATGATGACCGATATGTATTTTGCGTGTGCATCCACTGTTCTGGTGCAAATAGGTGTGTCTTGGTTTCACTTGTGTCCGAGTGGCTGTGTGTACGTGCTGGCCGAACCGCTGTAGAGAGACGATGAAGTTTAACCCCAGGAGAACTCTAGCTGATCAGCTGTAGTGATTCCAGCCTGCAAACTGTTCAAATTGAGCTCACACTGCTCCTAAGATGACGGCTTAAAATTGCTGGAGTTAGCTAAAGTTTTCGTGCTCAGATTTGGTGCAGAACTTGCATGTGTGGATGTGGCTCTCATACCCTCGGCTGGAACCTCTAAAAAGGAACTGAATGGTGCCTTGCTGTGTGCGTGTGTCGGCAGTGTTTGTTTGCTGAAAAGAAAAGAATATTTTTAGCTTGTGGAGAACTTGCCGTCGGCTGAACATGATAAGGGAGACAACTTAGGTGACCGACATTCCCAAGAAGAAGGGGAGCTCTGCTTGGTGAAATTCCGGGTTTTTGATTGGAATGCCCTTTTTGGTTCATTCCACATCAATTGGCCAATTAGTGTAATTTATCTTTATTTGGCATAGACGAATTTATACAATGTGTCATTATAAATGTGTCTTTTGATAATGCGTCAATATTTATGAAATGTATTTTTAGAAATTTAACATTTATCATACATGTCATTATATGACGTATTTATGAAATGTGTCCTTATTTAATAAGATTGCATTTATGAAATGCGTCCAGACTAGATGAAGACAAGTTGTATTGATTAGGCTAATTGATGTGGAATGACCATTTTTGGGGTCATTCCAATCAAAAACCCTAAAATTCCTCACTTGCATGGGATTAATAATAATAATAATAATAATAATAATAATAATAATAATAATAATAATAATAATAATAATAATAATAATAATAATAATAATAATAATAATAATAATAATAATAATAATAATAATAATAATAATAATAATAATAATAATAATTTGCAGAATACATTCCAACGTTTCCATCCTCCCTTCTCATGTTTGTGTAGGACTAAACTACTCTCAAGAGGCTGACATTTAGCTTTAGAATTTCCCTAGGATTCAAGCACAACTAAGAGGAGAACCTCAAGCTGAACTGAAGATAATAAAGAGAATAGAAGCTGTTTTTTATTTTATTTTTTTTTAGCAGCCTACGCTTCAGAACTCCCAGGATTGCAAGAGTTCTTCTCGAAGGAAAATTTCTGATTGCATGGAAATAAAATCGCAGAACATAAGATAAAGTTTCTAGCTTTCTACAAGAATTTTATTTAAACTAAAGTAGCTCCAAGGTGGCGAGCAAAAGCGTTAATATGCTGCTGTACTCTTCCATTAAAACTAAGGAAATTTGATATGAGCTCGGAAGCACCAAAATTCAGAAATTATACTCAAGAACAAGACTCAAGAATTAGTCACCCAATTATCTACCAAAATGCCTATAAAGTAAGAACCCTAGGTGAATGAACAACTAGAACCCAAATTCTAATAAGATTTAGCCAACTACTTTAATATCCAAACACCCCTAATCCTACAAGAGATTAAGAACAAGTGGGATGGAGAAAAGTAGGCATCCTTCTAGGTTTTCCAACAAGAATACTAGATAAGAATAAATTCACCCAATACCCAAGATGAAGAAACAAATTGGATTAACCTAAGAATTTTAGAGACTCTAAACAAATATGGGTCTAATTCCTTTGTTTGGTCTTGAAAGGAAGAACTAAGGAGGAATTCTCCTATTTAAGAGTTCAACACTCTATTCAATCTTTGAAAATCTGAAATTTGAATTCTATTATAAAAGAGGCTATAATGGGGTATTTATACGCCCCAAGTTGCCCTAACTAATTAGCAAACAAACATAGAAATTAGTTTGTCTTAATATTAGGTTTTAGGCCCTATTACATGCCTTAAAATAAGTTAAAATATAATAAAAGTCATGAAAATTAAATTACAAGCGAAAAGACTGAAAATACAAAAAATAGCCAAAAATCCCAAACGATCCCGATTGGACCCAGCACGGGTCCAAGGACTACACCCAACGCCGGGTGTAATCTGTCCTGGCAACTATTTGTCGCCAAATTAGGGCCAATGCCGGATCCTTCATTCTTGACCGGCGCCGAGTAGGCTCTGGGCGTCCTTCCTTGTTTTGTTACACTTCAAAACTTGCTCTTTAGACCTCCATTCTATTTCTCTGTGCTTCCTTGATCTTCCAAATGAAACGTTGGTCGTCTTGAACACTTCTTGATACTCATTTGGTCTTCAATATTTGTTTAAAGGTTAGCTTGATCCTCCACATGAATTATTGCTTTTGTTGTACGTCTTTTGGCCTTTTCTTTTCCATCCATCTCTTCACAATCTTCTTGGACTAGGTTTGTTGAATTTGTTGTCTTGAAAAATTCTTTGATTCCTCTTGAATGTTGCCCTTACCCATGTCACCATGAAGTGTGATTTTGTCCTTTTTCCTCCATTTTGAAAATGACATAATTTGATTCCTATCATTTCCCTTTTCTTGAAGATGATTCATTTTCAAATCGTTTCCTGCATTATAATTCAAACAAGATACTTTGTGTGATGGTAAAACTTTTTGCTTTGGATCCTCACTAACTCTCTTGTTTTCTCTCTTCTCTACCCAAGCTCTCAACCTCATTTTACCCCTACTCATTTTATTTTTCTCAACCTCTTGTTTGGCTCTCTTTAGCATCACATTACTTTATGTTTGCCTCTTTCCTTGCTCTCTCACTCTCCTCTCTTCTTTTTTTACCTCAAGTTCTTTTATCTCAACCCTCTTCTCTTTTAGCTCTCTCTTTTCTTTCCTCTCCTCTTCTTACACTCTTCTTTTCCTCCTTTTTCTCTCTCATTTTCTTTTCCTTCTCTCTCATAAGGTTTTGATCTTTTGTAACCTCTATAGGAGACATTGGGAGAAAAGTAAACTTCATTTCCTCTTTATTCAATGCATAAGTGTTTCTTCTACTATTATGCATCACATCTCTATCAAACATCCAAGGCCTTCCCAACAACTCTCCACATGCATGGGCATCACATCACAAAGTACCTCATCTTTATAATTTTCCATGCTAAATGTTACCTTGGCTTGTTTGTTTATTTTCACCTCATCACAATCATTGACCCATTAAAACTTGTATGGCTTAGGATGCTTCATGGTCTCTATACCTATCTCCTCCACCAATATAGTACTTATCACATTTGCACAACTTCCATAATCTATCATTATACTACATGACCTTTGGTTAATTTTACATCTTGAGTATAAAATGTTTTCTCTTTGTAAATCATTCATATCCTCAACAACATAAGTACCCAAGACTCTACTAGCAACACTAATTAGTGAATTTCTTTGCTCAACCACATTTTTCCTTTCACCATCTACTCCCTCTTTTAGATTTGTGGCCTCTCTAGAAACTAGTGTTGGTGTTGCACTTTTCACAATCTTACATTCTCTCTCTTTCTTTTGTTGATGGGAGCACTCTCCCAATTCATAGTTACTTGAAGCATTTTTGGGATCTTCATCTTTAGTATATATTTGATCCTCATTAGCCACTCATTATCATGCTCAACTCTATCTTTGTTATCCCCATGTTGGTCTCACTCCCTTGTATTAATGGATTTTTTTTCAACTTCTTCATGTTTTTCCTCACCCCTTTGATTTTGCAATTCTCTTTCTTTAACTTCTTCTTCTATCTTCTCTTCTTTCTCAATTTCTTATAGCTTATTTTGTTCACTCTTTTCAACCCCTTACTCCTCTCTTTTCTTTTCCTCATATTATTTCTCCCACATCTCAAATCTTTTGTTCAATTGGCTACATTACAAACTAAAGGACTTCCAACGACAAGTAGGTGAAGTGTGTTCATAGCTGGAACAATACTCACAAGGGCTCGCTTCACTTCTTTGCAACTCATCCTTACTTTATTGACTTTTCCTTCTTGAACAATCACATATGTCATAGCCATAATCCCAACAAGTAGAACAAACATAGTCTTGCTCTCTTCTCAAACCACTCTTGGAAGAATTTTGCGATGCATTTATTTCCCTTGGCTTAGATCTTTTTGGATATTCATAAGAAGTGTGTGTATAGCTCGAACAAGTATAGCACCCATACTCCCTCTCTTTTTGCATACCATTCTTTGATTATTTTTGTGGTCCTCTAACACAAACTCCATTATTCCAATAATTTAAATCCAAATATTCATCCCTATCATATCTCCAATCGTATTCATCATTCCTACCATATCTACTTCTAGTTGAACAAGGCTCTTCATAACAATCATAGCCTTCCAACTAGTCATTGTGAACTTTGATTTCAAGAGAAGTACCCACAAAATTTAAGTAGAAAATACAAAAAGAATTTCTCACTTCACTCCCTTACATTTATACTCTTTCAATAACACTCTTCTCTCGTGTATGCTCTCTTTTGGCTTTTATCAAAATGAGCTCACTCTCTTGCCTTTTCCACACCCTCAATTCCACACTTAAGTTCTTCTTGAAGTCTCCCCAATCCAAAGGATTAATTCCACTAGCTAAAGCCAACTAAATTCCAAGGGTTCAAGAAAAAGGAAACTCCTAAGAAGAAATGAGTTATCATTAGATGGATAACAAGAATGGGACTTAATCAATCAAGAATTTCAAGGAATGGATTATCACACAAACTCTAGGATTTCTCAAGAAGATGTGTAGTGACAACACTAGTCAAGCACCACAAGGATTCAAATAAATGAGGATACTAAGGAATAGGACTCAAGATTGGCAATGCTCAATTCAATCCCAAGTATCTCAAGAAGATGTCAATCTAAATATTTAACCCACCAAAAATAAGATGTATATCGATTGAATTCAATGGAAATGATAAATGTAAGCTAAGAACCCTTACAAGATTTTGTAAAGGCACTTAAGCGTTTCATCAAACACTTGGTAGGCAACTAGTTCAAATGAGGATTTTCAAATGTTAGGATGCTATCACAAACCTCAAGAGTTCAATTTGATGATCAATCAACTCACTTAAAACAATAATCAGATAAGGAGTTCAATTGATATAAACCAAGATGCACCAATTTGTTTTCCAAGCTATTAGACAATTCATAAGAAAATTTGCTACTAGAAATTAGAAAGTTTAATTCCACAAAAATTAAGTTAATAAACAAGAAAATCTATAGGGATTCAATAAACAAAGCTTTGATTATCATATATGCACAATTCTAAGTCGTGAAACCACACATCAAACACTTGGTGTAGAAACCCGCACTACAGGAAAAATCGCGATTTGCGACGAATTTTTTGCGACGGCTTCAATACCGTCGCTAATAGCGACCAATTTGCGACGATTTTCAAACAAGTAGCGAGTTGACCAAAACCGTCGCAAAACCGTCGCAATTTGCGACGGTTTTGCGACGTGCCAATATACCCGTCGCAATTCGTAGCAAAATCATCGCTATTTGCGACGGTTTTGCGACGGTATTTATGCCCTCGCAAATTACGAGGGTTTTGCGACGGCGAGTTATTTTAAAAAAAATATTTTTAAATAAATTTTCGTACGTCCGTCGCAAAACCCTCGCAATTTGCGAGGATTTTGCGACGGCCAATAAACCATCGCAAATTGCGAGGGTTTTGCGACGGCGAGTTATTTTAAAAAATATATTTTTAAATAAATTTTCAGATACGTCCGTCGCAAAACCCTCGCAATTTGCGAGGATTTTGCGACGGCCAATAAACCCTCGCAAATTGTGAGGGTTTTGCGACGGCGAGTTATTTTAAAAAAAATATTTTTAAATAAATTTTCGTACATCCGTCGCAAAACCCTCGCAATTTGCGACGGCTAATAAACCCTCGCAAATTGCGAGGGTTTTGCGACGGCAAGTTATTTTTTAAAATAATATTTTTAAAAATTTTTTTGAACGACCATCGCAAAACCCTCGCAAATTGCGAGGGTTTTGCGACGGCAAATAATCCTCTCAATTTGCGAGGGTTTTGCGACGGATATTTAATTTTAAAAAATATTTTTTAAAAAATTTGAACGTCCATCGCAAAACCCTCGCAATTTGCGACGGCCAATAAACCCTCTCAATTTGCGAGGGTTTTGCGACGGGCAATTTATTTTTTAAAAAATATTTTTAAAAAATTTTTTGAACTTCCATCGCAAAACCCTCGCAAATTGCGAGGGTTTTGCGACGGTAAATAACCCTCGCAATTTGCGATGGGTTTGCGACGACAAATTATTTTTTAAAAAAATATTTTTAAAATTTTTGAACGTCCATCGCAAAGTCCACGCAATTTGCGAGGGTTTTGTGACGGTAGTTAGCCCTCGCAATTTGCGAGGGTTTTGCGACGGTAATTTATTTTTAAAAAAAATTGAACGTTCATCGCAAACCCTCGCAAATTGCGAGGATTTTGCGACGGCAATAACCCTCGCAATTTGCGAGGAATTTGCGACGATCGATTATTTTTTAAAAAAATATTTTAAAAATTTTTGAACATCCGTCGCAAAGTTCTCGCAATTTGCGAGGGTTTTGAGACGAATTTTCGGCTCTCGCAATTTGCGAGGGTTTTGCGACGGTCAATATTTTTAATTAAAAAATAAATAAATGGAAAAATGTATAGAAAATCTCAAAACCCCAATTGCCGCAAATTGCCGCTAATACGTCACTAATTGCGACGAATTTGCGAGGGTTTTACAACAAAATAGGGTTTTAATTTTTTTTTTAAATTTCTTTATGTGTTTATGTGATGGTGTATTTTGACAAATTTACTGAAATATTTTTAATAACATGTCTCAATTAGTGCATTTTATTATAATTTTGTATATGTAATTATGTCATGTTATACACCTAATGTATTGCATAAGTAAATGTATATAGTTAATTATGTTATGTTATATACTTATTCTAATATATAAGTATATGTATATAATGTATATAAGTATCTGTTTAGTTTAATATATATATATATATATATATATATATATATATACTATAACATGTAGGTATATATATACATATGTCTAATTTTTTAATCTATCACTTTGATTAAGTAGTGTATAAAGAAAAATAATTCAAATACTGTTATTATTGTTGATATCACTAAAAAAATTATGAAATTTATAATGTAGAGATCAATTTGTAATGTTCTTCGTCTCCTACATGTTAATATATATTATACTAATTTAGCTATGTATATACATATGTCCAATTTTTTAATATATCTATTTTGTTAAGTAGTGTATAAAATAAAATATGTAAAGAAAAACAATTCAAATACTGTTATTATTGTTGAGATTACTAAAAAAAATATTGAAAATTATAATGTAGAGATCGATTTGTAATGTTATTCATCTCGAACATATTAATATATATTATACTATATAGTTATATATATACATATTCTAATTTTTTTATCTATTTATTTGATTAAGTGGTGTATAAATTAAAATATATAAAGAAAAATAATTTACATAATAATATTATTATTAGAATCACTAAAAAATAATAAAAATTATAATGTATAGATCGATTTATAATATTATTCGTATTAATTTATGAGAAATTAGCGAGGATTTTATTTTTTCGTCACAAATTGCGACGAAATAGCTAGAAATTTAAAAAAAATTAAAAATTTCCAAAATTTTTCACTCCCTCTTTTTTTTTTTTTTCCCTCCTTCTTCCCCCTTCCTTCTTCCTCCTCAACTCCCCTCCCTCACCTCCCTCACGGCACCCCCCCCATCCGGCGCCCCCCTCCCGCTCCCCCTCCCTCTCCCCGCCGGCGACCCCCCCATCCCGCGCCCCCTCCCGCTCCCCCTCCCTCATCCGCGCCCCCTCCCGCTCCCCCTCCCTCATCCCGCGGCCCCTTCCCTCAACTCCACCCATCCCGCAGCCCCCCCCTCAACTCCCCTCCCTCAACTCCCCCACACCCCCGCGGCCCCCTCCCCGCGCCCCCTCCCCGCCCCCTCCCCGCGCCCCCTCCCTCAACTCCCCCACACCCCCGCGCCCCCTCCCTCGCGCCCATCCCGCAGCCCCCCCACCCCCGCGCCCCCTCCCTCAACTCCCCCCATCCCGCAGCCGCCCCCCCCTCAACTCCCCCCGCTCTTCCTACCCCCTTCAGCCCGCCCCTCGCTCGGCGCTCGCCATTCCCTGTGCTATCGTCGTGCCGTTGTCGAAGCCGATTCGTTTGGGTAAGTAGTTAGAATTTATCTCTTTGAGCTACTTCATTATCTTATAAACTTTGGGCAGATTTGCATTTCCCCGAAGCTTTGAAATTTGGGCGATTATTTGTGAATGAGCAGTAGTTTGAATTGATGTATAAAAGTTGTATTGATGTTGGGGTTGAGTTTGAGGAGATTGTGAGTGACATGATGGTGGTTTGATGTGAGAAAAACAATTTAAATTTGGAATTGTGAACTGGAATTGCTAAATTGTTAGTTGGAATTGTTGTCCTTTTTTAACATTCAATGTGTTTTGATCTATACTTATAGTGCACTCTTTTTTACCCTCGTTATAAAAAAATTACTACTTTGATCAAATTATATGAGAACTATGTTTTAGCTATATAAACCCTTATAAATTAATTTGATTGGTTATGATGCCATAATAGGAAGGTTGATTTCTAATTAGTTTAGTAATCTTATTACTTGATTATAATAATATATTAGTCTCTCTAGTGGAAGATTTAACTCTAGTAGAATGCTTTGAAGGCTCTTTTATGTGAGAAATCCGTTTCCTTAGATTATGAAGATGTAGGATGTGCGTGTTGTTCATATAAATTGCCTTTTTGTTGAATTCAAATGTTGGATTCCCCGTGAGTAATGGGTGATTACTCCTCCTGGGTAATGGGTGATTACCCCTAGTTATCCTTTTATTTATTTATTTATTTATTTTTTTGTATAAATGAATGATCTGTCTTTGTTGTTTGCAATTGCATTTTGATTGTATAATTTTGAGGTGGCCTTGTGCCTGGAAAATGTCCAATTACAGGGGAGACTCTGTCAAAATTTTTTTCAAAATCTGCCGCTACTTAATGTGGAATAGAATAACTACCCTTATCTTGGAGTGTATTATTCGATTGAGCATGAGTATATATCCCATAATAGCATTATTATTAAAAATAATATTGCTAATAAGAATAAGAATAGGAGTAATGAAATGAGTAATAATAATAATTTCATATATAGGTCGATGTTAATAATAGCAGGAATAATATACGTTATAGAGAGAGTTTAAACAAATATAAACATTGGAATGAAAATAAATAAAATGTTATTATTTAACCATTGGAATGTGTAAAATAAGAATATAATTAGCTTTAATAGTATTTAATCTTAATCAAATTCCTC
The DNA here is from genome assembly GCA_026120185.1 of Voacanga thouarsii. Classification (NCBI taxonomy): domain Eukaryota; kingdom Viridiplantae; phylum Streptophyta; class Magnoliopsida; order Gentianales; family Apocynaceae; genus Voacanga; species Voacanga thouarsii. Next base: position 2,520,150 of record JANUWF010002024.1, on the reverse strand, counting down.
AATTAAGATTAAATACTTGGTTAAAACGTATATATTGAAGGTGTAATCGTATCCAACGATAGCAATTGTAAATTCTATGTTTTGGACCTCTTTTTGTTAGATAATAGAAAGGAAAATGTAATTATACTTCTCTTCCTTTTGTTTAAGGGGTGATTTTAATTATTGAGTTGATTGTTCTTTTCTCTCATTTAGACGTCATGGAGGATCGTAGTTGGATGTATAGAAGGCACGCTTCAGGTGTAAAAGGGATCACTATTGAATTTGAGGAAGGGGTTAAGGCTTTTTTGACATTTGCCTTATCAAATGCAATGTCAAGCGTAATTAGATGCCCGTGTGCAAAATGTAAGAATAAAAAGTACCCGGATCCAAAGACAAGTTAAGCTCCACCCGTGGAAGTCCGGATTTGTGCCTAGGTATTACCGGTGGACATGTCATGGTGAGCCATTCGAGTGTCCCTCAAGTGTGTCTACCTCAATCCCGCAATCCGATTCACATCAAGAAAATCGGTCTCGCGAAATGGTCTTAGACGTAGCAGACCCGACTTTCCCCCGAAGCTCCATCGCAGCTCATTTTGAAGAGCCACCTAATGTGGAGGCACAAAGGTTTTACGATATGTTAAAGGCGGCAGAGACTCCTATATGGGATGGATGCACACAACATTCGCAGCTTTTCACCGGCTTCAAGGTTATTAAACATTAAGTCCGAAAATAACCTCTCGCGTAAAGCCTTTAACGATGTTGTGCAATTGATGAAAGAGGTTGTGCCTAGCAAGAATACGATTCCCGATGATTTCTATCGATGAAAAAATTAGTGGTCGGGTTGGGTTTGCCGGTACAAAAAATAGATGTATGCAATAATGGATGCATGCTTTACCGGAAAGATGACATGAATCGTAGAGAGTGTAAATTTTGTGGCCATCCTCGATATGCACAGTAAAAAGGTTGGGAAGAACACAAGTAGAAGGGAAATTTCATTCAAGAAGATGTATTACTTCCCGATAACACCGAGGCTACAAAGATTGTACACTTCCAAAACAACAACTCGAACACATGAGATGGCATGGAGAGAGCAGATCGGAGAAAGGCACAATGAGTCACCCTCGTGATACCGAAGCATGGCAACACTTTGATCGAATATATCCCGAGTTTGCAAAAGAAGTACGGAATGTCAAACTTGGTTTATGTACGTATGGATTCTCACCATTTGGGATGTCGGGTAAGCAATATTCATCCCGGCCTGGTCATTCTCACACCGTATAATCTCCCCCGTGGATGTGTATGAAGGATCCAAGTCATGTTTTTAACAATCATTATCCCGGCCCCAAGAATCCAAAGCACCAGGTGGATGTTTATTTACAACCCTTGATAGACGAATTAACCAAATTGTGGTTTGAAGGTGTCACCACTTATGACATATCGAAGAAACAAAACTTCCAACTACTGGCGGCACTTTTGTGGACTATTAATGATTTTCCCGCATATGGTATGTTGAGTGGCCGGAGCACCGCTGGGAGACTCGGCTTGTCCATATTGTATGGGCAATACAAAGTCTTTTCATCTACAAAATGGTGGGAAACAATCATGGTTTGACTGTCACCGTCGTGCTTACCATCGGATCATCCTTACAGTGAGGGATACGAGATCTTTTAGGAATGATAGAGGTTCTCGAGACATCACAACTCGTGCAATACCCTACCGGTGAAGAAATCTGGGATAGTTTGTCTAATTATGAAAAAATTACAGAAACATGCAAAGAAATTGGAAGGAGTAATGGCAGGGGAATATCTCATAATTGGGCAAAAAGGAGTATTTTTTGGGATTTGCCGTATTGGCGTACTAATTTGGTCCGACATAATATTGATGTAATGCACAATGAGAAGAATGTATTTGACAATGTCATGAATACAGCTTCTTGAGGTAAAGGGTAAATCAAAAGACAATTTAAAGGCTAGACGTGACTTAGAAATTTATTGCCATAGGCCCGAGCTACATGCCTTGAATGTGGGAGGAGGAAAAGTGGCTATACCTAAAGTCGTTTACTCGTTGACATCGTAACAAAAGAAACTTTTGCTAGAATGGTTGAGGGGATTGCAACTCCCGGATGGATACGCTTCAAACATTGGAAGATGTGCTGATTTGAATGAGTTGAAGTTATCCGGTATGAAATCACATGACTCGTCACGTATTCATGGAGAGACTACTTCCAATTGCATTGAAGGAATTTCTTCCTTCTAATGTATGGGGTGTTTTGACGGAGTTGAGTCTTTTTTATCGTGATCTATGCTCTCCTAAGTTGAATGTAGCTCATATGGCCAAATTGGAGTCCGACATTCCTTTATTGTTATGTAAGTTGGAGAAGATATTTCCACCCGCATTCTTTGATGTAATGGAACACCTATTAATTCATTTGCCTTACGAAGCAAGAGTTTGTGGCCCCGTTCAATATAGGTGGATGTACCCGTTTGAACGGTAATCGAATCATTCAATCTAATTCTTTTCATAGCAGGTTCGATATAAGTGTGTGTGACTCGAAGTCGTATTTTTTTAAATGACAGGTATTTGCATCAATTGAAAATCAAGGTGAAAAATAAGGCTAGAGTTGAAGGGTCAATCTGCAATGCTTATCTAGTTGAGGAAGCATCCACTTTCTTCTCTTATTATTTTGAGCCACATGTACAAACAAAACGTACAATTCCAGCACGTAATGAAGAAGGAGAACGATTAGAGAGGGTGCAAGAACCCGGGTCGTCAATCCGCAATGTTCAAGGACGGGTGATAGGACGAATTCGAACTCTGTTCCTTACTTCGAAGAATTCGTTGCAGCAAGAATTTATATGTTGCTTAATTGTGGTGAAGTGCAGCCATACATTGAGTACGAGCTACTACTTCATACATTTTATACGATAAATGATACCTCATAATGATTTTGACTCATTCCATCTAATTCTAATGCATTACAGGGCATTCACGGCACACTTACGAAGTCCGGCTCCGACTATATCGTAGATAGAAATCAATAGAAGTATCACCTTGAATTTGCGTAATGGTTTAGTGGATATGTAAGTCTCATAAGATAATAACTTGCATTTGGAACTCCATTGGGGATTCAATGGAGTTTCATAATGCTATAACTTTCATAATTACGAGGTTAACTTGTCTAATGTTTTTTAGGTACAAGATTCGTAAAATATGGTTACAAATGAATGCTTGAGGAACTTTGCTTGGGGTCCGTCAAGACTAGTGAAATCATATAGTGGGTACATAATTAATGGTTACCGATTTCACACTCATGATTATGCGGAGGGAAAGAAAACAGCTTAATAGTGGTGTTTGCGTGAAAGGGATTGGAAATGACGCATCAGGACCCGATTACTATGGAGTGTTAAATGAGATTATTGAAGTGCAATTTCCTGGTAATCCACAAAGAAAGCATTGTTCTTTTTAAATGTCACCGGTTTGATCAAACATTGAATCGTGGTACGAGGGTACATCCGCAAGATAATCTTGTAGAAATTAACCACAAAAGGAGCTATGCTAACTATGATCCATTTGTTCTAGCTCAACAAGCTATCCAAGTGTATTATGCATCATATCCAGGGAGTAAGAGGCCAAGATCTCGATTGGTTGGCAGCTTGCAAAACCAAAGCTCGACATATAATAGATGCACCCGTGGTTGATAGAGCTTATCAGAAGAAGTAGATGCTATCGACGAAGTCAAGCATATCGTTATTTGTTGATCTTGGTATTCCGACGCATGAGAATGGTATGAGTGAAATGTTGGATGTTCATGATGAGGCTATAACAAGCAAGGGATAGTTCTCCTATAAATGAAGAGGAAGAAGATGAATGGGAAACGAGTAGCGATACCTCGCAGATGATGATGAGTCTCAGTATCGGAGAATGATTCTAGTGAATAGGCCTCGATTTCAATTCATTTACAAATAATATAGTTAATGGTGAGGGAATCCCGAAATCTATTGCATCATTACTATCCCATGTCAAATTTTAACTTACAATTTATTTGTTACTTGAATCTACATGCCTTGAATCTTTTAATTTTTATTATTTTAAATTCCATCACATACAATTTTGTTTCACAATTTTGTCTAATTGTCGGGAATCTCATCTCCTTCTTTTTTTTGGCAGAATCTTTCGTTTAGACTTGTACAAACCTGGAGGATTTTTGTTATTCCTTATTATATTCTTTTGTGGTGTAAACAACAAGGTAGTTTATATATTGTATTGTTGCTCGTATTGACAGACAATTCACAAGGACAGTAGGCATTTATAATTTTTAGCTTGATTTTAACTATATCTAACATTTTAATTGGAACCCCGTGAGTGATGGGTGATCATTCCCCGTGAGTGATGGGTGATCATTCCTCTTGGGTAATGGGTGATTACCCCTAGTTATCTTTTGAATTTTTCTATATTTAAAAGATCTCGTCTTTGTTGTTTGTAACAGCTGCTTTGGTTGTCAAATCTTGAGGTGGCCTTGTGCCTGGGAAATGTCCAATTATAGGGGAGACTCTGTCAAATTTTTTTTAAAATTCAATTTACAAGTACAATGTTTATTTTGACATATCCATCATCAGCAAAGCATTATTATTGTATTACTTTAAACTAGCGAATAGATATAACGTTTCAATGTTATTATTCTTTTATCATTTTTATTCACTGGTTATTTACATCCTTCTTTTGGAGTGGGCTTCGTCTTTATTGGTTACTTATTTTTCTTTTTTCATCTCCTTTAGCAATGTCTTCTAATGAAGGATCATTGAGGGAGGGGAGTCAGGAGGGTCGGAGCCTTATACTCCATCCCCTACTCAGCCTACAAAGGCTTTCGTGCCTCATTCATTACATGGCTCTATTGGAGATGAGGGAGTACCATCCCCGGCTTTTCAATCATCCGTCGCTTCAGCCTTCGCATTCTGTTGGGTTGCAAGTTACGGACTCCCGACCATGGATTGTTCCACTGGGAAACGGGTAAGTAACATATTCATACTTTGTAAGATGTTGATTATTAGTTCAATTATTATTATTATTTTTGAGATTAACATAACTATATTGTACATTGTCATTGCACCAAAAATAGGTTCACTGCTCGGACAAATGTGTCCGAGATATTTCAAATATAATACAAGCAGTACTTCACTGGTTCGTATCCGATATACACGCACGTCCCGATAACCGTGCGAGACTTATGGTTTCAAGAATTTGGGGTAAGCAATTTTTGAGTATTTTTTATCGTTTAAGTACTATGTTATATGTTAATCGTAAATCTTAATCATGATCATGCAGTAAATATTTTCGGTGGAGGGAAGAGTATGCTTCGCTAATTCGATCAAATTGGGAAAAGAAGTGTCGGACGCGATTTTTCGGACAAAATGTCTAGGCCGAGGAAGAGGGATGATTGGGTATGTCCTCATTGGATAGAGGCACAAGTATTGGAATGACATTTGCGAGTACCGGAGATCGTAGAAGTATCGAAGCTCTCATCCACCAACAAAAAGAATCGTGGGAGTAGCCGCACCCATACTCGGAGGGTCTATTTCGTTCACGTAACACGAGGACCGTTTGGTAATTCACCTACATGCCTTAATTAATTATTAATCTAAATTGTTTTATTACAAATTTATGTAAGATTGTAATGATTACATTGTGTTAACATAAATGTAGCGGGCCAAGGAGGGGAGTTCTTTTAGCTACACAGTACATGTTTGAGACATTACATGTCTTTCGTAGCGGGCCACAAAAGGGTCGGCTTTGTCGCTGAGCGATCTCGCCGTACATTGGTACTATATAGATTAAATATGTTGAAATTCTTTATACCGTGTGGAATTTGTATTTTATTTTGATAATTACTATTGACAATTCTTTTTTTTTTTTTAGGATGAGGTGCGAAATCTCATACGTAGCACTCCTCGATCCGAGTCTAGTGACTCAGTAAACTCGTTGTTCCTCTTGATGAAAAAGCCATGTTTGTAAAGGCACAAGGCGGGTTCAAAAGGGGACGAGTTTTTGGGTTAGGCTCAGAGGCGACACATGTTCGAACTAGACTGTCTCAAAGTGGACTGCACGCATCTTCTCCTACACAAGTTGATATTGGACATCTAGTAGAGCAAAGGGTTCAACAGGCTGAGCGGAGATTCAATCGACAAATAGACTTGTACCAGGACTTCATGAGGCAACAGCAGTCTACATTTGGTGGTTGGATGGCAGCTATGTCGGACAAAATGGGTATTCCTGCACTATCTATGCCATCCATAGAGGAGATAGAAGCGCGCATTGCGGCTGCTAATGTCGAAGATGAAGATCCAAATGTTGACGATGGATTTGATCCAACTCGATGAGCACCCGGCCCACATAGTGGCTCTCGTTCCCCTCCTCCACCTCCTTCTGCAGCTGCTCCTTCATTGCTTACATAGACTTGTTATATTTATTTTATACTCTTTATACACTATTACTTATTTTTGTGAATTATTTTACTTTTTTAGATACTTATTATGTATTTTATATTATATTTTAATATTTAATTATATTTATTTGGGTTTATTTTTAATTTTTTATAGTATTTTTTTGGATTATGAACATACTGTTGGATATTTATTTGTATAATATTTCGGGGTTGATTTATAGGGTAATAATTTAAAATAAATATAATAATAAAAAAAATTTATTGCAAAACCCTCGCAATTTGCGAGGGTTTTGCGAGGGCTGAAGTCGTGGCCCTCGCAAAACCCTCGCAAATTGCGACGGTTTTGCGAGGGTCACGACTTGGGTTAATTGTCCCTCGCAAAACCGTCGCAATTTGCGAGGGTTTTGCGAGGGCACAAGGTTGGCCCTCGCAAAACCCTCGCAAATTGCGACGGTTTTGCGAGGGTCACAACTTGGGGTTAATTGTGCCTCGCAAAACCGTCGCAATTTGCGACGGTTTTGCGAGGGCACAAGGTGGCCCTCGCAAAACCCTCGCAAATTGCGACGGTTTTGCGAGGGTCACGACTTGGGGTTAATTGTCCCTCGCAAAACCGTCGCAATTTGCGACGGTTTTGCGAGGGCACAAAGTTGACCCTCAAAAAAACCGTCGCAATTTGCGACGGTTTTGCGAGGGGTCACTTTTTTTCGTCGCAAAAATTGTTCCTCTGGTGAAGTTTGACCAAAAATATTCGTCGCAAATTCCTCGCAAAACCGTCGTAAATAGCAACGAATTTTTTTTGCCCTCGCAAAACCGTCACAATTTGCGACGGTTTCCCATGGCCGTCGCAAATTGCGACGTCGTTTTTTGCGACGGCTAAAACCGTCGCAAAACCGTCGCAAAAACGGTCAGCGACGGTTTTGCGACGATTTTTGGCCGTCGCAAATGGCGATTTTTCCTGTTGTGCCGTAACTCAAGGTAGTTTAAAATTTTCAACAACATAGCCACTCCAATACTCAAGATTCACAAGTAAAACTCATTCTCAATGATAGATATAACATCAAGGAGCAATTTCACAGCAATAACATGGACAAATTTTGAGTACTAAAGCTCACAAAACTAGTACAAAAAGGAGTTATGGAATTTTTTCTGTGTTCAGAGTTTTCACAGCAAAACACCTAATAAACCTTAAGATTTCTGCAATTTATCACCACAAATAGCTACCTAAATATCAACTAAACATGTAGGCTAAATTTCACAACAAAAGCATTGCTAAATTTGAAGTATTCAGCTCTCAAAAATCTCAAGGAAATGAGTTACGAGATTCAAATTTGCATCGATGGTTTAGATGAGATATCCGCCTTATTTAAGCACAAAATCAACAAACATTAATGCCAAATGATTCCTTAAATATTATACCAACATATAGGATCAATTTAACATCAAGTTCATGGTATAATTTTGAGTTCCAAGTGTTCAAAAATAACATCCAAAAAAGTGACAAAAATCTGAAAATTTTCACAAATGCTTGAAAAGATTATACCTTTACCTAAAGAACGTTGTGTTAATAAGAATCAACACAACCTTGCTCTGATACCAATTTTGATACGAGTTCGGGAGCACCAAAATTTGAAAATTATACTCAAAAACAAGATTCAAGAATTGGTCACTCCATTCTCTACCAAAATGCCTATAAAGTAAGAACCCTAGGTGAATGAACAACTAGAATCCAAATTCTAATAGGATTTAACCAACTACTTTAATACCCAAACACCCCTAATCCTTCAAGAGATTAAGAACAAGTGAGATGGAAAAAAGTAAGCACCCTTCTAGGTTTTCCAACAAGAACACTAGGTAAGAATAAATCCACCTAATGCCCAAGATGAAAAATAAGTTGGATTAACCCAAGGATTTTAGAGACTCTAAACAAAGGTGGGTCTAATTCCTTTGCTTAGTCTTGAAATGAAGAATTAAGGAGGAATTCTCCTTTCTAAGAGTTTAACACTCTATTCAATCTTTGAAAATTTAAAATCTAAATTCTATTATAAAAGAAGCTATAATAGGGTATTTATAGACCCCAAGTTGTCCTAACTAATTAGCAAACTAGTATAGAAATTAGATGGCCCTAATATAAGTTTTTAGGCCCTATTACATACCTTAAAATAGATTAAAATATAAAAAAAAGTTGTGAAAATTAAATTACAAGCAAAAAGGTTAAAAATACAAAAAATAGTCAAAAATCCAGGACGGTCTCGACTGGACCCGGTACCGGGTCCAAGGACTACACACGGCGCCAAGTGTAATCTGTCCCAGCTATTATTTGTCGCCAAATTAGGGCTGGTGCCGGGTCCTTCATTCTCGACTGGCGCCAAGTAGGCTTTGGGCATCCTCCCTTGTTTTGTTGTATTTCAAAACTTACTTTTTGGGCCTCCATTCCATTTCTCTGTGTTTTTTTGCTCTTCCAAATGAAACGTTGGTCGTCTTGAGCCCTTCTTGGTACTCCTTTGGTCTTCAATCCTTATTTAAAGGTTGGCTTCATCCTCCACATGGATTGTTGCTTTTATTGTACGTCTTTTGGCCCTTTCTTTTCCATCCATCTCTTCACAATCTTCTGAGACCTGGGTTTGTTGAATTTGTTGTCTTGGAAACTCCCTTGATTCCTCTTGAATGTTGCTCTTACCCATGGCACCATGAAGTGTGATTTTGTTCTTCTTCTCCCTTCTTGAAAATGGCCTTCATGTCCAATTTGATTCTTATCAAAACCCTTCAGGAAAATAAATGGAATTTAGAAGACAAAAGCTGACTTTTCTCCAGCTATGCTGGAATTTTCGATAATAGCAGATTGCAAGAGTATTTTCCTCCAAGTAATGCCCGCTGAAATTTGTTAAAGGAAATTGAAGGTTTGGGGTAAATAAAAGATGTTATTGGAATGAGATTTGCAGGGAAAATAATTAAAGATAATCAAAATTTTATTTGCTAATTATTTCTAAATCTAAAATGATAAATTCCTGGAGAATTCATCTCAAAGTAGCAGCTGGAATTTCAATTTCCCTAGCTAGCCAAAATTCCTCTCATAGTATATTTTAAAATACTGAAATTCTGATTATATAGACAATGGAAAAAGAAAAATAATGCTTGCTAATGACTATCAGGAAATATTTAAGGAATATTATCCTAAAGGAATTTTTTTTTTTCCAAAACATTTTAGGGATTGAATCCACAAGTCAACGAAACTAAAAGCTGGGGTTTTCTAGAAAAAAAATAAAGTAAAAGCATGGAAGATAAATAATTTCTAGTAAAAACAATTGAATAACTTCAAGAGATACAATATGTATTTCCATCCTAATATAATAGAATTCAAAACAAAAAAAAAAAAGCCAAGTAGGAAAATCTTCTCGGTGGCTGGAAATTCTTGGAGTAAATCTAGCAAGTTAGCGGCTACCGAACACTAGAAAAACTGTAATTTTATTTGAACAATGGCTAAAGGAAGTTTTTGGAATAAATAAAAGCAAGTTATAAAATAAAACTTAGCTAAGCCCATATTCCTTATGTACTAAGGGTATGGTTAGACAGGGTTTGACAGAGGTTGTTAGTGTATATACTTTAAATAGAACTAAATGAAAGAATATAGTTGATATAACACCTTAACTCTATCAGGATCAACATCTCCATCTATTATTCCTTCAACTTGTTGTTCTAGCATGACTCTATTTGCTTCATGTTCTCCAATTATAGTTTTACTTAAACCATATGATATATATGCTTTGACTAAGAATATTTCTTGGTACCCATTCCAAGATTAATGAAGCAACTCTGAGTTACATTGATAACAATGGATATTAACATCATACCAAGAAGCATACATGTAAAATTTAATAGTCGTCAATAAAAAGAAGACTGTACTTGAAGCGCTTGTAAGCTAAAACCTTAAAAGTAGCATGTGCTTCAGCTGCTTCAAGAAAGACAATTTGGATTATCATAATTTAAATAAGGGGAAAAATAGAAAGAGCAATCAACATTGAGATTTTGATTGCAGGGAGCTTTGACCCAGTCATCTTAATCCAAAAAAAGTCAGGCAGACAAAAGTATACCAAGGCCAAGGTTTTTATCTTAAGAAGAATAACTTTGTCTAGGCTTCCAAATTTTCCAAACATGTTAGCTAGTTCACTTTCTGATGATCAATAAAGGCAAGTTCTTCACTAATATATCATGGTTGCTTTTTTTAATGCCATAAGCTTTTCCTACAAAAAAAAATCATCTAATGCAGAAATATTAACTGCAGCATTTGTGAGAGCCTTTTTTTATCTCATTAATCACTTGAGTTTCTCCCAATGTAATACGCACGGCAAGATTATCAGCTTCCCTGTCTAATAGATCACATTTACTCGCACCAAATTTCCGAGCTATGTTTTCCACAACCTATGATAAACAAAGCAGAAAGGGGGAAAAATCAAAATCAAATCATAGAAATGAAAAATAAAATCTTGCAGATTACTCAGCATTCATAGGGATAGAAAAAAAAAATCACAAGGGAAATAAGACTATAAAATCCACGTTGAAATGAGTGGAACCAAATGTATAAAAGTAGAAATGTAGCACAAACAATAAGTAGATCATTAAATTAAAAGAAGGAAAACTTTAAAAATCATCTTAAACACATAGACCCTGTGATGGCTTTGTTATCTACCGCTAACTGACTTCATTACGCTGGTAAGAATTGGCCATTAAAATCAATAAGACCATAGTCATATCATCAAGATAAGCTTTTTAGGTGTCGATCCCTTGACAATTTGCTCAACTAAAATGGTATATTTGTCTCAACTAATTAATATTAAATAACAAGAACAAGGTTTTTTAAAACTAATTACCTAAGTCCCTATTTTCCTTTGTAGATTTTCTTTTCTCCTCCCCATCCTGTATTTTGGCCATTCTAAGAAAGGACATAAGGAGTCAATAATTTGCAAAGGACTAAAACCAAGATAGATTACTACTTAAAAAGTATTGGAAGGCTCCATGCTTTTCTACTAATAATAGTCAACACCGTTGAGTTATAAATGAATTATCAAGTGCTAAGTGTTTTTAATAAAGGATAAAAGAAATTCTACAAATCTTTCAAATATAAATGCACAATAAATAAGGAAAAAATGAGTATTTCAATATAGGAAAAAATAGGACTAACAGAATATAAATGTTAAATTAGTAAAAGAAGAGAGAAGTATTACCCTTCCCTCCAGAAACACAAGGTGAGACAGAATCAAATCATTAAACGCAGCAATTGACAAGTAATTAAGTCCTGCAAGTGAACTATTCAAATGGCAATTAGTTTTGCAGTGAAGTGGAAGCATAGATGTGATAATGTAGACACATATAATCCCAGAAGAGGAATAAGAAGTATGACAAAATTTGTGAAAACATTCAATAATACGTGTATGAGCACAGCTGAACATAGCGCTTTAAAACCACTATGACGTATACTAAAACAAGTAAGAAAAAATGATAAAACACAATTTCACATTTTGAGAAAATATTCTCAAAGTAAGTTTTTTTACATGATAATAAAAACAATGTGCCATTAGAACCATTAGAAAATATAATAAATGTTGCTCCTACCGTATGTGTGTAATTAGATTATATGACACGGAACAATAGATTTCTATCCAATAGAAGATGCTTGGTCCCCACTCTATTATGTTGGATTTTCCTAATGTCAAGAGTGGATTGAGGAAGTCTTGGAAATCAATGCTTCGATAGGAGTAAGATTGTTTTTGTTCTATCTTCAAAGAGCTCCTTATTCTCTAAGCTCACAACTGAACCTATCAAACTAATAGAGGAAGAAATTTAAGCAGAAAGACAAGCACTTTACACCCAAAGTGTTCAATGAAATGAGCTCAATTTATAACCAAAAGAACATTAAATCTGAGACTATCGCCAAACCCTCACGTTTCAGTAACACACTACAACTCTTTGATCATGATATGCAAGAAAAGACACAGTTGCAATAGAAATGTGCTCAATTTATAGTTGTTCTACCCACTATATTAGACTCTATCCAAAAACTTAGGACCTAGAAAAAATACACAATTTTTGTACAAGGGGAACAATGTCTATTTGTTGCTATAAGTTCATTTGCCAAAGATTTTAGAAGCACACAACATTTATATTGTTACAGTGTCCAAGTTCTCAAGTAGCAATGTAATCAATGAAAACCCTATCTTGACAACAAAAAAAGGTTGGATAAACTCGCTTCACCCTAATCTGAATTCAGAACACTACCAACATAAATACTACAAAAGCTAACTATGGATATCCCATTAAGAATTGTGTTCTAGTCATAGAAGATGAAATGCAATAATTATTCAAAAAACATTAAACCTTTAGCCAATTATACACCTATTCGCAACATGATCAAGAAAAGGAAACCCAACTATTAAACCCCCTCCCAAAAAAATAAAATCCTAATTAAAACAATACTTCTATTAAAAAAAAAAAAACCCATCAATATGATCAAATAAGTACTATGATAGTCATGCCAACCAAGAGACTAAAGTACAAACAATTATCAAACTTACCAAAACAAAATAAGAGAAAATTCCAGTTGAGACCTTCAAATAACTGATTGTCTAGAAGAATCTAGAAGGCAGACGAATGTATGGGAGACACCAGAACCAAGAAATAATATAGACCCTTTTTTGTGTGGATTTCCGACAATGATGAAGCATAAATAGGGTTTTCCAAAAACACAAAAATATCGCTGTTGTGAATAATTACTTGAAATGAATATAATAGAAACTAACAATTATTGGAAATGAATTAAACAATCGAATTTAAAAAAAAAGGAAAAGCGCAGAATTAAGCAAAGAAATCATTTTTCTTTAAAGAGAAAGAGGATATAAAAGAGGAAAAGTGGGGCAAGAGGTGATGGAAGAGTAAGCCAAAAAGACAAAGGTGGGGGAGTTCAAAAATAGGAGAAAAGGAAGTAGCAGAGACGTGGATTGTTATCAAATCTGAATCATATATACCAAATTTAATAATATCTCTACAGTATCAAAATAAACCATAAAAGAAGAAAAAAATAAAAATTATTATAAAATGACTACATTAACTATGACGACTAAATCAATCTGAACCATACAAAGTGTAATTTAATATTCTTGATAAAATATGATCCATCTACTATGAGGTTCTAAAATTTAAACCTTAAAATATCTTGAAGAGAAAAAATAAAAATTTATTAAAATAATATTTTAAGACATTTATTTCCCTCTTGACTTTTAGAATATACACTAGTTGACGTCTCCACATGACGTGCGGAGATTTTGCCCCTGTTTAAATATAATTTTTAATAATTTTTTAATAAGCACACAAATACACCATCAAAATGATTATTTCTAATCCAAAGGTTTAGCTATCTTTTAATTCGATTATGCCAGTTGAAAATCATGTTGAATACCATATGTTCCTGCATCTTAAAGGTAAATAAAAAAATTTCCATCAAGATTGACTAGAATATCAGCAAACACAATAGGCAATACTACAATTACAAGCCAAATAGGCCTTCACCATCATAACTCAAAATTTTAGTATAAAATGATGATCAAGTATTATAAGTAAAACTAATTTACACAAACCCAGACTAATTTTATGTACAAAATTAGTATAATTCTGGGATTAAGTGATTAAGCATAAAACATCCTATAATTTATAGAAAAACTTATTATAAATCTCTTGTGCACAATGGATAAAATCCTTGTGGGTAGGTGAAACATGTGATGGCAACATGGTAAACTTCTAATGGTTTCGCCAATTTGAAAGTCTTGAATTCAAAGACATGAACAAAATAGACAAGTTTCATTCCATTATTTCATCAAATTATAGATGAAGAGGAACAAAGATGAGGAATTTATTGCAATACCTGTAGGCACATATGAGGAAAAGACTCGTTCGCCATAAACATCCATATCATTGTCATTTGTAATTACAATATTTGGTATCTTCTCTACTGAATCTACAAGCAAACCCTTTGCCCTTCTGTGTCAAAGATGTTAGGGACCACCATAAATGTTGCTTCTATAGCTCCCATCCGAATGGCATATAGAGAAATATGATCTCTTGGAAACCGAAAATAAGTTTTTCTAAAATGTAAAAGTTGATTAGAGATTGTGCATACTTGCTTGGCTTTGCACTACACTTAAGATGGCTAAGCTAATCTGCTCGCGAACAAGTCTTCCACTTAAGAGTCTTACTATTACATAAATCTGCAAAACATTCAAATAAATATGTACATATAGGTGTAAACCATGTAACACCCCATATTTCCATAGTGTAGTGGCCTTTATCTTCATGAGATATCGCCCCGTCTAAACTCCCAGATAAAGGTTCTTTATAATAGATTAATAAACTTAACATAGTGAAAACATACTATAATCTCAAAATAGGAAATTTATTAATAAGAAAATTCTATAATACATGGATTTCAAATCCTTCATACAATATTTTAATATTCACAATATATCCTAGTGCTTGTTTCTACTCACGCTTCTGCTACGCACTATAATCACCAATTTGTACCACAGAGTCAAAAAATATATAAAAAAATGTGAGTACTAAACACTCAGTGAGTTCCGTATGTGCTCATGATTTTAAGATAAAACAGGTTTCATGGTATTTTTCAAAGAAGACCACTTGTAAGTAATACATAAGATCTCATACTTTACACAAAACAGTCATTCTACTCACATAGAGATTAATAGTCCCACTATCTTTTCAAATTCACATTACAATTCCATCCGGGAAGGAACATTAGTCCCATGAATATAAGCATAACATATTTCACAATGAGAATGAATTCAGTATGACACACAATATCCATGTTCATAAAATGTTCATTTTCATATATTTCAGAAAATCACTTGCTAAAATGGCTTCATAAAAAAATGGGACTCGCCTTACTTTTTAGTTCTAATTCCTCAAGTCAAACTCATCAATTTGATAAAATCAATATCACTACTTCTCTATTCTCTCCTTTGTACTTTTCTCTTTTTCTTCTTTCTTTTCTCTATTGTTTTCCTTTCGTGTCTTTCTTCTTTCTTCCTCTTCTCTCTATTTTTAGATCTCTATCTCTCTTTTCCTTTCTCTTTTTTCTTCTTTTCCCCCCCTTTTTCTTCTCAATTTTGTGCCTCCCTTTCTCTCTCTTGCTTCTTCCTTCTCCCTTATCCTCTATTTATAGTGTTAAGAAGTTTAGGCTAGAAGCTTGGATGAGAGCTTAGATAGGACATAAACAAATATGATAGGGACACTTGGAATGGTGATTCACCATTTTTAGAAACCTTAGGGACACTTGGTATGGTGACTCATCACTCCTAGAAGGTTATGGAAGATTATGGAAGCTTTTAGAAAACTTTAGAATATTATGGAAACTTTTGAAAATTTTTAGAAGATTATAAAATAATAGAATTTATATAAAATGTTAAGATAAATATAATAATTATCTAAATTTTAATAAAGGTTATGGTCCCATTTAACACCTTGCATTTACTTTATTAAAATTGTGGGCCCCACCTAATTAATAAAAAGTTCAAATTGAATTTTGCTTCCTTATAGAATATAATAATAATAATAATAATAATAATAATAATAATAATAATAATAATAATAATAATACTAGCGATAATAGGAATAATAATAAGGATAATGTTTATAGCAAAAATAATATTAGTTATATGTGATAATGGTATAATATTCCTAATAATCGCAATGGTAAAATATTATGAATAGAATGCATGATAATAGCAATAGTAACGTTAGGAATGATAATAATAATAATAATAATAATAATAATAATAATAATAATAATAATAATAATAATAATAATAATAATAATAATAATAATAATAATAATAATAATAATAGCGATAATAATAAGGATAATGTTTATAGCAAAAATAATATTAGTTATATGTGATAATGGTATAATATTCCTAATAATCGTAATGGTAAAATATTATGAATAGAATGCATGATAATAGCAATAGTAATGTTAGGAATAATAATAATAATAATAATAATAATAATAATAATAATAATAATAATAATAATAATAATAATAATAATAATAATAATAATAATAATAATAATAATAATAATAATAATAATAATAATAATAGCGATAATAATAAGGATAATGTTTATAGCAAAAATAATATTAGTTATATGTGATAATGGTATAATATTCCTAATAATCGTAATGGTAAAATATTATGAATAGAATGCATGATAATAGCAATAGTAACGTTAGGAATAATAATAATAATAATAATAATAATAATAATAATAATAATAATAATAATAATAATAATAATAATAATAATAATAATAATAATAATAATAATAATAATAATAATAAAGTTTTGATAAGATTAGTAATAAAATATTCTTGTTAAATATAATATAATATATATAAAATATAATATCTCTTTATCAAATAAAATATTATTTCTCATAAAATATTAATTTCATAAATAATGATTTTTCTTGAAAATAAAAGAAAATAGCTTTATAAAATTTAAGAAAATTCTCAAAAGATCCTAAAGATAATAGAATAAATCTTCTGCCAATGCAGAATTTTACAATCTCCCATCCTTTTAAGAAATTTCGTTCTCGAAATTTGAAAATACTGCAACATCTTTAGTATCAATTTCTTCAAAATCACTAATCGATAGTGTTTCTAAAGACCATAAACTTAAGCACTTTTCTTTTATCAATCATTTCCTATGACCACATCTACAACCACAAGATTAATATCTCCAAAATTCATAATATACTCTGTTACCAATTATATTCCCGAAATCATCCACCTAAAATCTCTATACCACTTATATCTCCCAAACCGATAACCTCTAACTCTGATACTATATGTAACACCGCACATTTCATAGCGTAGTGGGTTTTATCTTAGTGGGATATCGCCCCATCTAAACTCCTTGACAAGGTGTCTTTATAATAGACTAATAAACTTAACATAGCAAAAACATACTATAATTTCAAAATAGGGAATTTATTAATAGAAAAATTCTATAATACATGGATTTTGAATCCTTCATACAATATTTTAATACTCACAATATATCAAACAATATATCCTGGTGCTTATTTCTACTCCATCATGCTTATGCTACACACTTTAATCACCAACCTATACCACAAAGCCTAAAAATATATAAAAACATGTGAGTACTAAACACTCAATGAGTCCCATGTGTACTCATGATTTTCAGATAAAATAGGTTTCATGGTATTTTCCAAAGGCCACCTGTAAGCAATACATAAGATCTCATACTTTACACTAAACAGTCATTCTCCTCACATGGAGATTAATAGTCCCACTATCTTTTCAAATTCACAATGCAATTACATCCTGAAGGAACATTAGTCCTATGAATATAAGTATAACATATTTCACAATGAGAATGAATTCAGTAGGACACAATATCCATGTTCATAAAATGTTCATTTTCATATATTTCAAAAAATCACTTGCCAAAATGGTTTCATAAAAATAAAAAAATAAAAAAATTGGACTTACCTTACTTTCAAGTTCTAATTCCTCAAGTCAAGCTCATCAATTTGATAAAATCAATATCACGACTTCTCTATTCTCTCCTTCCTTCTTTTCTCTTTTTCTTCTTTCTTTTCTCCTTTGCTTTCCTTCCTTTCTTCTTTCTTCTTTCTCCCTCTTCTCTCTATTTTTGGATCTCTATCTCTCTCTTCCTTTCTCTCTTTTCTTCTTTTGTCTTTTCTTTACCTTTTTATTCTCAATTTCGTGCCTCCCCCTCTCTCTCTTGCTTCTTGCTTCTCCCTTATCCTCTATTTATAGTGTTAAGAAGTTTAGGCTAGAAGCTTGGACGAGAGCTTAGATAGAAAGTAAACAAATATGACAGGGACACTTGGAATGGTGATTCACCGTTTCCAGTTACCTTAAGGACACTTGGCATGGTGACTCATCACTCCTAGAAGGTTATGGAAGATTATGGAAGCTTTTAGAAAACTTTAGGATATTACGGAAACTTTTGGAAGTTTTTAGAAGATTATGAAATAATAGAATTTATATAAAATTTAGGATAAATACAATAATTATCTAAACTTTAATAAAGGTTGTGGTCGCACTTGACACCTTACACTTGCATTATTAAAGTTGTGGGCCCACCTAATTAATGAAAAGATTAAATAGTTAAATTGGATTTTGTTTCCTAATAATAATAATAATAATAATAATAATAATAATAATAATAATAATAATAATAATAATAATAATAATAATAATAATAATAATAATAATAATATGTTATGAAAATATTAAGTGGCTGTTCATTTTCTATTAATGTGACTGTTTGATATCTTAAAAATAATGTAACTATTCGTTATCTTGAAGATAATGTGACTGCTCTTTTTCCTATGGTTATTAATGGATGAGATAAAATAGCATTTATGAAATTCATTTCTTAACCTTTCAGATTCTGTATCGAAACCTCTATAAATAGGGGTCATATGTAAACAAACGAATAATCAATGAAATCGTATCTAAGTGATTCTCTCTTTTCTCTCCTCTTCTGGTATCTTTACTTTACAGTTTTATATTTACTAATTCTATTTTGAATCAAATTCACAATACATTATCAACATGAGACTCTATCGTAGTTGTTTTACTGAAGGTTATAATCACGGTGACACTATTGAAGTCTTCTAGAACAAAAGAGGAAGGTAGGTACTTTTTCTATTTGATTTTGTATTCACATGGCAAATCTCACCAAACTTGAGTTTGCAGCTCTTGATATTACTGGGAAAAACTATTTATCTTGGACACTAGATACTGAAATGCATTTAGCTACAATGGGTCTGGGCAGATACCATTGTAGAAGGAAATCCATCATCATCACAAATTGATGCTAAAGCTATGATTTTTCTCCACCATCATCTTCATGATGACTTAAAGGTTGAATACCTTACCGTGAAAAATCCACTTATTTTG
This sequence comes from Voacanga thouarsii, assembly GCA_026120185.1. NCBI lineage: Eukaryota > Viridiplantae > Streptophyta > Magnoliopsida > Gentianales > Apocynaceae > Voacanga > Voacanga thouarsii. Next base: position 2,500,712 of record JANUWF010002024.1, on the reverse strand, counting down.
TGAACTAATTTGAAAGAAATGTTTGATCACCAGAAGATGGTCATCCTTCTAAAGGCACGGTATGACTGGATACACTTGCGATTACAAGATTTTAAATCCGTTAGTGAGTATAATTCAGTTATTTTTAAAATTAGCTCGTAGCTAAAACTGTGTGAAAAAAATATTACTGATGAGGATATGTTAAAAAAAACTTTCTCTACTTTTCATGCCTCGAATATGCTCCTATAACAGCAATATCGAGAAAAGGGATTCAAGAAGTATGCAGAATTGATATCTTATCTTCTCGTAGCTGAGCAAAATAATGAATTATTAATGAAAAATTATGAAGCTCAACCAATAGGTTCTACTTTATACCCAGAAGTGAATGATATTAGAACTCGTAATTTTGGCCCTAGAAGAGGTCGTGGTCGTGGATATGGCCGTGGTCGTGGACGTATATATGGTCGTGATAAAAATATTCATTATGATCGCAATAGTCAAAACAAAGTTATGAGAAATAATGACAATCACCAGAAGTGGCCAAAAACTAACGAGAGAGGAAAATGAAATGATGTTGTTCCTAAAAATTATGAAGATAAATGTTATAGCTGTGGTATGAAAGGTCATTGGTCTCGTACTTATCGTACTGCAAAACACCTTATTGATCTGTATTAGGTGTCTATTGAGAAGAAAAGCAAAAATGCTGAAACAAATTTTACTTTACAACATTTTCTTCATGATGAAGATGATACCAACCTTGATGATGTTGATACCAACCTTGACGATGTTGATGTTGTTGATATAACTCATTTAGACGTGGCTAATATCTTTGAGCATCCTGAAGGAAGAATTGAGCATTTGATTGGTGATGGAAGTGTTCAGAAGAATTTAAAGTTTACTTTTAATATGTTTTTTTTATGTTTTATATTTTTGGCATTGTAATAGTAATTAGCGTTTAAAGTTTTTATTGTTTGAGTATTTAAATTTATAAATGTTTTGGTATGCCCAGATGGTTATTATTCCGCTTACTAGATATACAAATAGCATTGAAGATATATGCCTAACTGATAGTGGTACAACACACACCATATTGAAAGATAAAAAATATTTCTCTTACCTGCAGATGAGAGAAACAAATTTTAATACTATAGGTGGTAGTGTAAAGTTGATTGAAGGCTCTGGAAGAGCTAATATTGTATTACCCGGAAAAACAAATGTTTTTATTCCTAAAGCGTTATTTTCTTTAAAATCTCGAAGAAATTTATTAATTTTTAAATATATTCGCCGAAATAGATATCACATTGAAACAATGGAAGAAAATGATTTTGAGTATCTTTGTATTACTCAAATAATGTCAGGTAAAAAGTCTTTATTAGAAAAGCTACCATCTCTTTCATCTGGCCTATATAGCACAAAAATCCATGCAATTGAAGTGCATCATTCAGTAAGTCAGAAGTTTACTGATTCTGCTACATTTATCATTTGGCATGACCGTTTAGGTCATCCAGGAGCTATTATGATGCGAAGGATATTGAAAATACGTATAGTCATCCTTTGAAAAGTCAAAAGATTTTGACATCTGATAACTTTTCATGTGCTGCATGTTCTCAAGGGAAATTGGTTATTAAACCATCTCCAACAAAAATGGAGTTTGAGTCTCCAGTATTTCTAGAAAGAATTCATGGTGATATATGTGGACCAATTAATCCACCATGTGGGCAATTCAAATACTTTATGATTTTAATTGATGCATCGACCCGATAGTCGTATGTCAGTTTATTATCAACTCGCAACTTGGCGTTTGCGAGATTACTTACCCAAATAATTTGCTTAAGAGCATAATTTCTAGATTATCATATCAAAAGGATCCGTTTAGATAATGCTGGAGAATATTCCTCCCAAGCCTTTGATGCTTTTTGCATGTCAATTGGCATTACTATTGAACATCCAGTAACTTATGTTCATACTCAGAATGGTCTAGCTGAATCATTCATTAAAAGGTTACAATTAATTGCTAGACCGTTATTAATGAGAAAAAATCTCCCTACAACTGCTTGGGAACATGCTATTTTGCATGTTGTAGCACTTGTGCGCATAAGGCCAATAAGTTATCACAAATTTTCTCCTTTACAGTTGGCTTTTGGTTTTGAGCCAAATATTGCTCATTTGAGAATTTTTGGGTGTGTTGTGTATGTACTGATAGCGCCAAATCAACGTACTAAAATGGGTCCTCAAAGAAAGTTGGGGATATATGTTGGATATGATTCTCCCTCTATAATTAAATACGTTGAATTATTGACAAGTGACGTATTCACAGCAAGATTTGCTTATTGTCATTTTGACAAAACTTTGTTTCCTAAATTAGGGGGAGAACATAAACCACATAAAAAGGAGCTTACCTGGACAACATCATTGAATTATTTAAATCCGCACACAAGCGCAAGTGAACTAGAAGTTCAAAAGATCATTCATTTGCAAAGACTTGCAAATCAACTGCCAAATTCTTTTACTGACTCTACAAGGGTAACTAAATCGCATATTCCAACTATAGATGCTCCTATTTGAATAAAAGTCCCAGTAGGACAAAATACAATTCCTATAGCTACTGAATCAAAAACACGTCAGAAACATGGATGATCCATTGGTTCAAAAGATAAAAATCCTCGAAAGAAAAGAAGATTAAATGATTAGAATGATCCAATTGAAGAATTAGGAAAAATGGATCAAGTGGAAACTAATGAAAAGATCCAAATATCTGAAAATAGTGAACAGAATAGTGAGATATCCATTAATCATATAACTTCTAGTAGAAGTTGAAATCGGATGGAAATAACTGTTGATGATGTTTTTACATACAATATAGCACTTGAAGTGTTAAAAGATAATGAGGACCTTAAACCAACATCAGTTGAAAAATGTCGTCATAGAAATGATTGGCCAAAGGAGTTAAATTCACTTGCAAAGCGTGAGGTTTTTGGACCTGTAGTCCAAACACCAGAATGTGTAAAATCAATTGGTTATAAATGGGTATTTGTGCGAAAGTGAAATAAAAATAATGAAATCGTAAAATATAAAGCACGACTTGTGGCACAAGGTTTTTCGCAAAAATCAGGTCTTGATTACGATGAAACAAATTCACCTGTGATGGATGTAATTACACTTCGATACCTTGAGAGTCTAGTAGTACGTGAAAAGATTGATATGCATCTAATGGATGTTGTGACTACTTATTTATATGGGAACCTTGATAATGATATTTATATGAAAATCTCAGAAGGATTTAGTATGCCTGACGCATATAATTCTATCCCTCGTGAAAATTATTCCATTGAATTACAAAAGTCATTATATGGCTTAAAGTAGTTTGGACGCATGTAGCATAATCGTCTTAGTGAATATTTATTAAAATTAGGATATAAAAATGATCTACTATGTCCATGTATTTTTATTACAAAGTCTGGATATGGTTTTGTGATACTTGAGATATATGTTGATAATATTAACCTTATTGGAACTCCAGAAGAACTCCAAGAAGCAAGAATTTGAAATTAAGGATTTTGGCTGAACTAAATTTTGTCTTGGTTTACAATTTGAGCATCTGGAAGATGGTATTTTTATTCATCAATCAACATATACAACAAAAGTTCTTAAAAGGTTTTATATGGACAAAACACATCCATTAAGTTCTCCAATGGTCGTGAGGTCGTTAGATATAAATAAAGATCTTTTTCAACCTCGAGAAGATAATGAAGAATTACTTGATCTTGAAGTACCATATCTCAGTGCAATTGGCGCATTGATATACCTTGCTAATAATACTAGACCCGATATAGTATTTTCTGTGAATTTATTAGCAAGATTCAGTTCTTCCCCAACACGACGACATTAGAATAGGATTAAACATGTTCTAAGATATCTCCAAGGGATAATAGATCTTAGATTATTTTATTCAAATAGAACCAGTCCAATGTTGATTGGATATGCTGGTATCTATCCGATCCACATAAAACACGTTCTCAAATTGGTTATTTATTTAAATGTGGTGATACTGCTATATCATAGCGTTCTACAAAACAATCTATATCAGTTACTTTTTCTAATCATGCTGAAATTATAGCTATTCACGAGGCAAGTCGAGAATGTGTGTGGTTGAGATCAATGATCCATTATATCCGAAAAAATTATGGATCACCTTTTGAAAAGGAAATTCCAATACCTCTTTATGAAGATAATGCAGCTTGTATAGCTCAATTAAGAAGTGGATATATTAAAAGAAATAGGACAAAATATATTTTACCAAAATTTTTCTTTACTCACAAACTCCAAAAGAGAGGTGAAATAAATGTGCAACAGATTCGATCATGTGATAATCTGGCAGATTTATTCACTACGGCATTGCCGACTGCTTCATTTAAAAAATTAGTACATAAAATTGGAATGCATCGGTTGTAGGACATAAAGTCACCTTGAAGATATTATTAAGAGGGAATGTATACTGTACTCTTTTTCCCTAACTAAAGTTTTTCCCTACTGGGTTTTTCTTAATCAGGTTTTTAATGAGGCAGTATTCCCTCTAGAACGGAAAGTGTACTCTTTTCCTTCACTAGGTTTTTGTCCCACTGGGTTTTTCCTATGAAGGTTTTTAACGAGACATTTTTCGAAGTGCTTGAAAATGAACATCCAATGGGGAGTGTTATGAAAATATTAAGTGGCTGTTCATTTTCTATTAATGTGATTGTTCGTTATCTTGAAAATAATGTGACTGTTCATTTTTCTAAGGTTATTAATGGATGAGATAATATAGCATTTATGAAATTCATTTCTTAACTTTTCAGATTCTATATCGAAACATCTATAAATAAGGATTATATGTAAACAAACGAACAATCAATGAAATCATATTTAAGTGATTCTCTTTTTTCTCTCCTCTTCTAGCATCTGTACTTTACAATTTTATATTTACTAATTCTATTTTGAATCAAATTCAAAATATAATAATAATAATAATAATAATAATAATAATAATAATAATAATATTTATAGCAAAAATAATATTACTTATATGTAATAATAGTATAATATTCCTAATACCACTACAACAAAGGTCTCTTCTAACTACACTTTTTTTTGCGTCATTAATTAAAAGTGTCCTTATAATAATAATATTCCCGACATTTAGAATAAAACGTCGACAAATAAAAAATATTGCGTCATTTTTTAATTAAAGCGTTGGCATGTTATATATTTTTTGCGTCGTAATATTAAAAAAAATTCCTGACACTATTTAAAAAAGCAACACTTAATTAAATAATATCAAATAACGATGACTCTTTTTTATATAAGTATCATCTTATTCAAAATTATAGGGATGTTTTAAAATTAATTATCTAATTTCAAAAGGAATTTTTTTGCTGACATTAATTAAAAGTGTCCCTATAATAATGATATTCCCGATGTTTAGAATAAAACATCGACAAATAAAAAATATCACGTCATTTTTTAATTAAAGTATCAGCATTTTATATATTTTTCCTAACATTAATGAAAATGCATCGTAATATTAAAAAAATTTCCAACACTATTTAGAAAATCAATATTTAATTAAATAATATCAAAGAACGATGACGCTTTTTGATATAAGTATCGTCTCATTCAAAATTATAGGGACGCTTTAAAATTAATTGTCCAATTTTAAAATAAATTTTTTTGCCAACATTATTTAAAAACGTCCCTATAATAACAATATTCCTAACGTTTAGAATAAAACGTCGACAAATGAAAATATCGTGTCATTTTTTAATTCAAGCGTCGGCATATTATATATTTTTTCCGACATTAATGAAAATGCGTTGTAATATTAAAAAAATTTTGATACTCTTTAAAAAAGCGACGTGCAATTAAATAATGTCAAATACTGACGACACTTTTTGATATAAGTGTCATCTCATTCAAAATTATTGAGATATTTTAAAATTAATTGTCCTAATTTAAATGAGTTTTTTGACCGACATTAATTAAAAACGTCTCTATAATATAGATATTCTTGATATTTAATATAAAATATCTACTAATTAAAAATTTTTGAAATAAAATAAAAGAATCGACATATTCTATATATACCTAACATTAATAAAAAAAATATGTCGGAATACAAAAATAATTTTTACACCTTTTTTGAAAAAGTAACAATTTAGTCATGTTAACTAATAGAACACTTAAGTACCATCTCATTCGAAATTTTAGAGATATTTTTAAAATAGTTGTCATGATTTTTTGTAGATCTACAATGGTCATGGGTATCCCAAAATAAAGACATAACGCCAAGCATCACCATCTATGTATGTCAGTTGAAGTTTAAAAATATGTTTTTTTAGCATTAAGAAAATGATTCAAAGAGTAAAAACTAAACCCAACAGTGAACCCACCTCTTACTAGAGAAGAAAACCCCTTCGCCCACATGCCCCCTATTACTACCGCCGTCCCGCCATCATAGCTATCACTACCGCCGGCCCATCATTTTATCCGGTAATTCATCACAAGTTCTATCTCAAAAAGATCAAAAGCTAGTAGGATAAAGTAGTATTTAGCTAAATTTTAATCAAATTCTGTCCTTCAAAAGTTCGAATTTGGCGGTGCAGTGGTAAATTAGGGCATAATCTCCAGGGTAAGTTTCAAGCATGCTTCTTTTTTTTCCCCCTTTTTTCCTTTTAGATTCTTTTCGAAGATCAAAGATTACTTAACATTTTAATTCAGTTTAGTGGGTTTATTGGCTGCAAAAATATGTAAATCTCGAAACCAAATGGCGTAAAGTTACTAAATACTATGTAGAAAGATTTTATTTTTGCGCTCAATGAAGTAAATAATTTGTTTTGTAGGTGAAATTATATCTGCAAAAGTTAAGCCTTTAAAGGTGAAGAATCAGACCCAATTTTCTCTTTAGCTTAGATAATTTTTTTTTTTATATTTTTGGAAAAGTTAGTTCAAACGATATTTTCTTCTATTTTCTATTTGAATAGATGCAATATTCAGGGATGCTAGACATTATTCTAGCTGGGTTGGTATGTAATGGCAGTAATAATCAATGGAATATGTTGCTGAGGGATTTTTCTGGTTGCTTTCTCTTCTTAATAGAGGTCTCAAACTATTGATAATGCTAAACTTTAGCTGGAATAGAGTTCTATTGAGTGATTAGTGGCTTATAGAAGATGGGTTTTGTTCTAGAATCAAAGTCAATGTTTCTTCATGCAATACTCTCCCTTTGTGCATATTTTTGAAACAGTTTGTTAGTCTGCCTTATCATTTTGATATATTAAAATCAAGTATGATTATTCTTTTAAATGTTCCTGAGCCTTTTGCTCATGATCTTATGCAGCTGTTTTGCCTTTTTTTTCCTTTCAAGAATTCGAAATAATTGGTGGATGTAATGATTATTAGCTATAAATCCAGAGTTGAATCAGTTGTTTTTGCCCCTTAGGTGCAACTCTTTTTCCTCTTAGCATTCAAGCATATTTTGTGCTTCCATGTGCATTTATGCATATACTGGTAGAACTTTCTAAGCAGTTGTGTTAGTATTTTTTTTTTTTCCTGAGTTCCTTTCTATCTGGATGTACTAGAAGAAATTAATTAACTTGTTTTTAATTGGGTGTTTGATTCTTTCCAAATTAGTTGGTATGTTGGATTGTTTTGGATGAAGAATTAATTGAGACTTGGAGTCTTGTGAATATTAGAAATCCCTCGAAAACTTTTAAAAGTCATTGCATCCTCAAAAAGCAATTAATGCAAAAGTCTTCAAGTATTTGACCAAATGAAGATCGTATTCCTAATTTTGCTTTAGTATTTTTTTCCCCCTCTAATGGTCTTGTGAACAAGGTCAATAGTAAACTGCCCCCTTGGCATTGTGACACAGGGAATATCCTAGAGTTTCAAGGTCTGATAATTTGTTTCTTTGGAATGTTAGGTTCATAAGATATTCTAGATGAGGAGGTTTCAGTTTGGTTTTAAATATAATACTCAAATTGAGGTTAGTGATATATTTGATATTTGTATTCTGATATGTCATTCCCTCTTGAACACTTGTGGAAATGTGAAAAGCGTATGTGACATGCCAGTAGGGTGCATAATTGTGAACTTAAATACCCCTATTACATATCTTATATTTGCTTTGCACGCAAATCTTATTTGCCTTAGATAGGTGGACTTTTGTTATCAAACACTAGAGAAATTGCCAAATCACCTTTAGGATTTCTTAATCAGGGGTCTTGTAGGAAAGTAAACTGACTGTTGCCTTGTTTGTTATTGGCTTACTTAGAATGTTGAGAGTTGGGATTCAAATTGCTATTGAGTTGCAAGAATGAATAGATTATAAGCCAACTTAGCTCTAAGAATAGATTATGAGCCAACTTTGCTCTAAGACGTGTGCCCAGCCTGTGAGCTATCTAGGGAGTGAAATAATCTTCATATAGTTCATTACTTTACTTGTTTTATTCAAAAGCTATATACCAACCTATTAACCCTTATCAAGGAAGATTCAAGCTGGTAAAGTGACAATCTTAAATACTTAGATTCATAATTTGAGGATCAAATTTGACTTACGAGAAATAGGAGAAGCTAAGGATAAGGGAGAATTTTATTGGAAGAGAAAAATAAGAGGTTGATAATATTTGATTGATAGTGAAAGGGGTTTGATTTTATTGAGAAAATCATTATGATGAAGATTTGTATTGTAAATTTTTTTCACTAATTTCTTTTTCTAAAGGAGTAGCATAAAAATGACCTTCAAAATCCAACTCTTCCCTCCCTCTTTCATATGATCAACTATTTGTAATGACTTTCCATATTCTTATTGTCAACTAACCTCTACTCTTGCTTGTTCCTTCATCTCCACTATCAACTCTTATTGGGTATGCCCCTTTTGTTCGTTTCTTCTTCTCTTTCCATCTTAATCAAAAGTGTGTTTCTTTCTTCAAGGATTTTATTAGATATGGGTTTTTTATTAGCACAGTTTTTTGTTTTAATCTTCCATTTTCTATTTAGATGCAATGTTCAAGGATGCTAGACATTTTTCTAGCTAGGTTGGTCTGTACTGGTAGTAATACTCGATGGAATATATTGCAAGGTTAGGTCTAATTCAAGAACTATATAGTTCATAGTTGGAAATATAAATTGGATTGTAGTTTGCATGGTCTAAGAGCTAAATATAAACAGCTCTGTTAGTGACCAGCATGTCAATGCATTTAATGTTAATTTGCAACTAGAATTAATGCATTTTACTGGGTGCATTTAATGGATTTACTAGGTTAATATCTATTTATATACACTAACAGCAACTGTGGTTGTCATTAGTTGAGGACTTCATTTATTATATTCTCAAGTATCTATATCCTTTGGTAGGATCAAGTCTAGAACTTTAAGAATTGTGTATGTGTCTTTGCTTTTCGTGTCATATGAAATCACTTATAGCCTTTATTGAACAATTTCAGTCTAGATTAAGAATTATGCATGTGTCTTTGAATTGTTTAATTTTTTGTTTCAGTTTTTTTTGTTGCTAAACAATTTCACTTGCCTAATTTGTGGAAATATGGCCATGGAATAATCAGATAACCTCTATTCAAATGGATAAAAGTTGGATGAAGGAGTCTAGATCGAGCAGAGCTTATTTTGATGGCGTTAATAATTTTATAAAATTTGCACTTGAGAAAGCAGTCGCCGATGGAGCAATTTATTGTCCATGTAGGAAATGTTTTAATAGGTTTTCAATGGATGCAAAAATTGTTCACCATCATTTGTTACGGAATGGTATAATAAAGGGTTATGATAACTGGTTGTTTCATGAAGAATCTATCTTTTTATCCTCAAATAAATATCGTAATTTGGTTAATCCAGCTATTAGTAATATTTGTGAGCAATTTTTTTTTTTTAACCTTTTACATTACATTATGTTTTTTTTTATAACTTGTATCATAGTTTGCAAAACATATATATTTTTTTATTTTGGTTAGAATCTTTCCAAAAAGGGGAAAGCAGCACAAGCTCATAACAAAACTCTTCATACTAATGGGTTGAAGAGTTTTGCAAGAGGAAGGAATGAATATGTGAATTTTAATGGAAGTGTAATGTCATTACTTTTTTTCATACTTTTTTTTTAAAATAATTTTCTGACATGAATTTTATTTTTTAGGGTATTCATAATTTTAGTGAATCTACCTATACTCAAAAGTGACTCTCGTTTTTTTTGTCTCTTCAAGTAAGTGTGTTATTTTTTCAAATTATTTTAATTACATTTGTTTCATTTATATCACTTATAACTATTAATTATGTTAGTAAAATGATTTAAATCTTCTAAATATCACTATTTTCCCCTTAATTTCATGTGTAGGGCTATTGGATTTTCCATCAGTTTGTAGCAATATGAAGATTAATTTTTTTTTTTAGTTTGCCAATGAAGTTGGACATTTATATTTAGTTCGATTTATATTGTAGTTAGACATTTGGTTAAATGCTTTTGAATATGAATATTTATATTTTTTTTCAAATTTATGTAATTTATTTAAATAAATATTATTCACTTTGTTTCAAAATTATCATTGTTTTATAGCTTTCTATCGTACAATGTAAAGAGGAATATTTGTTATGAGATTTTAAATTGGAAAATTTTACTAATTAATAAAATATAATAATTGTTGATTTTGGGACACAAAGTAAGGCCAAAATTGTGACACTATAAAAAGAGGGACACATTCACAAGTAAATATAGTTATTTTAGGGACGTTTCAAAAAATATGATCGTTAAATTTTGAGACATTATAATTAATTGCATGGTAAAAAAGGGGGACGAAATTATATTTATGTGTCGTTATTTCGGGATATTTATGGAATAAAGTGTTGTCAAATTCGAGACGTTATAAACATAATGTAGCTAGAAAAGCGGACAGAATTCAAATTTTGTGACGTAAATTTTGAGACACTTTTGAAAAATGTCGTTATATTAACGACATTAGAGAATTTAAGCACAATAAATTTAGAGACGCTTATTGGAAAAGCGTCGGCAACTTAATTTACTGATACAAAGTTTTACGTCGAAAAAATTCTTAGCGACACCACTTCTAGCAACGCATATAGGAATACTTATAAAAGTTTCGATAAATAATTTTACGACACAAATTAATGTCCCAAAATAAACTTATTAGCATCCTTAAATACTTAATTTGATGTAGTGTACTAGTAATAGTAAAGTATTATGAATAGAATACATGATAAAAGCAATAGTAACGTTAGGAATGAATAATAATATAAAATGATAATAATAAAAAAATGTTGATAAGATTAGAAATAAAATATTTTTGTTAAATATAATATATATATATATATTAAATAATAAAATTAAATTAAACATATTGTTTCTCATAAAATATTAATTTTATAAATAATGAAAATAAAAGAAAATAAGTTTTTAAAATTTAAGAAAATTTTCAAAAGATCATAAAAATAGTAAAATAAATTTCCTATCAGTGCGAGATGTTACAAACCAAATATTTTACCAAAAAATAGGAGACTATGAAAAGCAGTCACGAAATATATCTCACTGAACTGTGCCTTGCCTTATCATAGAAAATCTTAAAATATGAGAAAAGTGAGAATGCAAGAGATATGTTGCTTACTAAATAAAGAAGGGAACCAATGCCTGATTCATTCGATTGCCATAGGAGTGAGGATGACTCGAAAACCTTAATAGCGAAAGAACGCCAGATACTGCATCAACTGCTCTGACAAATCCGCTCTCCGTTTCTTGGCCAATCAAGGCCCCAATCATTGCTCCTAATAAGGTACTGCAGAAGCAAAATCAGTTCCCTTAGATTCTATTTCCACAAACAAAGAACAAATTCAAATGGAACCACAACTTTACCCAAATCTTAGAGTTAATCACAATAACCAAAATATTAAAATGTTATTTTGCAATATTTTAAATGCTGCAAGCCAATTTATTCATTACACAAAATGGTATACAGGATATATGTGGCAAAAATTGGAATTAAAAAGCATAACAAAATGAACTTATGCTTCAAATCCTAAAGATTAACTCTTTCACCAGCATTTCATAATACAACATTACAAATTTGACATTATATATATATATATATATATATATAATATGTGTAATAAAAAAAAAAGAAAATTTTGACATTATATAAATATAAATATAATATATATGTGTGTGTGTGTGTGTGTGTGTTTGTGAGTGTAATTTTTTAGCCCTTAAAGGATATACCAACCATCCATGAACGATAACGAGAATGAAAATGAGAACGTATACGTACACATATCTCAACAAATACAACAAAATCTATTATGTAAATATAAATATAATATATATATATATATATATGTGTGTGTGTGTGTGTAATTTTTTAACCCTTAAAAGATATACCAACCATCCATGAACAATAACGAGAATGAAAATGAGAACGTATATGTACACATATCTCAACAAATACAACAAAATCTATTAGGGAAAATCATTACCAGATGTAGAGCAACTATACAGTAATATATTCCATAGAGATTTTTGCCAAGTGGAGAAGGGACAGTGGTTCATTTTGTCAGGTAGTTAATAGTGCAGTAAAAGAGGGCCAAAAAAAAAAAAAAAAGAAAGCATAGAAGAGATTTATTTTTATTCCATACAGACTGTTATCAAGCAGTTCATGGAATATTATACTAAAATTTTCAAGGTTAGTTTATGCGGTGAACAATTAAATTCTTCCACGGGCAATATTATGCTATCACTATTGATCAGAACATACTAGGCAACCCCCGGGGCATAGGCCAGTTGGCAAAGCCTAAGGTGACACGCCTGTGATGGGCTGGCCGAAATCGCGAGTTCGATTCCCACCTGGGATTGCTCGCAGGTCTTCTCCCTCAGGTACCTACCACTTGTGCATATCCCGATTTACATCTCACTCGGTCGTGGGGCCTCGACGCTCGGGTGGACTCCCTCCTAAATCCAAGAACATACTAGGCAAATCCTGAAAAGGTGAAAAATGGGCCTGAACTCAAGGTGTGGTTCAGTTACTTTCTTACCTTTAGAAGGTATAAGGACACCTTAGACCTGGTCCAATGGCAAAATTCAAGAAGCGAATAAAGCAGAAAAGCCTTCAGCTTCCTCCTCAAAGCAATAGTCCAATGAGTTGCCTTTACTATCCTTCGTGCCTCACGTGCATATACACCACTCTCAACCAAGGAAGCGATATCCTTCAGATCTAAAGACCCAAAAGTTTTTACTAAAATAAAATTTATGATTCTTAGTTAAAATCTAAAAATGAAAATTTTTAAAAAAGTAAATTTTCAAGTCTCACATGAGAAACATAAAATTAAAAATGTCTCTAAATAAAAACAAATACATATGCAAGAACTACATACATATTAGTTACGCTACAGACCAGATGGATCAGTCAAGGTGAGAGAATTGGATGGAGCTAGTTTGCTATTTCATTTCAATGTCTTGAGTCATTTTTTTAGAACAAAATCAGCAGCGGAACTCATTTAAAAAATAAGAGTAATAAATTACATCATAAACTAAAGGTGAAGACTTCAAAACTGAAATTCGCATGCTGCCTCTAGCAAATCAAACATTTTATTTCTGAACATCCTATCAAGGAAAATCTCTCACATAAGAAGGGTTTTTTCCCCATTAGTTGGTAGCTAACAACATATGTCTCCCTGGATATGCCTGAAAAAATCGCGGGAAAATAAAAATACAGTGGAAGATAGAAATTAAAATTTTTCCCAAATCAACATATAAGAATATTTATTTTTAGGCCGCTTAGATTAGATAATCGAAGAATTTGAATTTAACAAAACGTTTTAATTTTTCATAACTATTTATTCTACAAGAATTTCGATCAAATGTCAACTCTTTCACATCAAATACATACCAAAATTATTAACTTCCAATATTTCAAAATATTCTCAAAACTCTTATAGGTCATCTATAACTGCTCAAAAGAATCGAAAAAGCTATTATTTAATCTTGTACTGTGTACAAAACGTGAATTCCAAATTCACGTGATCTCACGGACCAAAAGGTCTATAATATTAAATATATTATGAATTATTGGAATCTTTATTAATTAGTGGAGGCTCCACTAATTATGGATTTATGTGAATTATTAGAAGATTTTTATGGATGTCCACCATTTAGTGGAGACACCACTAATTAAGATTAGTGGAGGATGATGTATGCCATGATGTAATCCACTAATTAGAGCTCTATAAATATAGCTATTCTCTAAGCTTGTAACACACCATTATTTTGTGAAAGAAAGATTAGTGAAAGAAAGATTAGAGAAAATTGTGAGAGAAAAGAAAGAGAGAAATTCTTGTGCAAAATAGTTAGAGTTTTATTAGTGTGTAGTGTGAAGATTTTATTCTAACACTACCCTAATTTTATAACACGTTATCAGCACGAGTCTCTACCGGTACAAAAGCCAGAAGACTAAGCACGAGTTTCGCCGTTACCAAAGCCGTAAGACAGGTACGCATTTATTGATCTCTATGGCTAACATCGCGAAACTCGAATTTGTAGCCCTTGATATTTCCGGAAAAAATTATATGTCATGGGTTCTCGATGCGTAAATGCATCTAAATGTCGAAGGCCTTAGTGAAACTATTCAAGCAAATAATAGTGCATCTCGCACAACACAAGGCTAAAGCTTTGATTTTTATTCGTCGTCATCTTGATGAAAATTTGAAAATGGAATATCTTACCGAAAAAGATCCATATGGCCTAGGGGTAAATTTAAAAGAAAGATTTGACCACCCGAAGATGGTCGTACTACCTCATCGCACGGTATGAATGGTTGCACCTGAGGTTGCAAGATTTTAAAACCGTGAATGAATATAGCTCCACAATGTATAAAATTACATCTCAATTAAAATTATGCGGAGAAAAAGTGACTGATGAAGATATGTTAGAGAAGACATTCTCCACCTTTCATGCCTCGAATATTGTCCCGCAGACAACAATATCGAGAAAAGGGGTATACAAAATTTACAGATTTAATTATCGCCCTCCTCATTGCGAGAGAAAAATAATGAGTTATTATTGAGAAATCATGAAGCTGCACCAATCGGCTCTACAAAGACTCCTGAAGTGAATGCTGTTGGCTCCAGCAGAAGCCATCGTTATAGTCGTGGTCGTGGCCGTGGCCGTGACCGTGGTCGTGGTTATGGTCGTAGACACGCTCGATATTTCCCTTATCACAATTATAATCAAACCGTGAGAAATACCGGCTACCGAAGTGGAACATGAAAAGATCAAAAGGGAAAAGAAAAAGAAATTGAAGAGAAGCATGAGGATATATGTTATAGATGTGGCATGAAAGGTCATTGGTCACGAAACTGTCTTACGGCTAAGCATTTAGTTGAATTGTATCAAGCTTCATTGAAAAATAAAAATGTGGAAGCAAATTTTTCTCAACATCCAATAAATAATGCCGAGGATGACGATAGTGATCCCGAAGATCTTAATATCAATATTACCCATATGGATGTATCGGATTTTTTTGAACACCCGGACGGTAGGATAGACCATTTAATTGGTGATGGCAAGTGTCCAAAAGAACTAAAGCCTCACCCCGATATTTTTGTATTTTCATTTTCATTCTATTCTAATAATATTTACGTTTACATATATATATTTGTGTTCGGATGGCTGTTATTAATGATGATGTATGCATTATTGATAGTGGAACTACACACACCATACTAAAAAAATGAGAAATATTTTTCTCGATCTCAAAATGGGAGAAATAAATATTTATACGATAAACGGTAGTGCAAATGTAATTGAGGGCTCCGGAAGAGCTAGTATATTGTTGCCTAAAGGAACAACAATTATTATTGATAAGGCACTATTTTCCTCAAAATCCGTAAGAAATTTATTGAGTTTTAAAGATATCCGCATAAATGGGTATCATGTTGAAACAAATGAGGAAAATGGGATTGAGCATCTTTTTATTACTCAAATACATTTGGGTAAGAAATCGGTATTAGAAAAACTGCCGTCTTTTTCTACCGGTCTATATTTTGTAAAAATACGTACAATTGAAATTCATCATCTAGTAAACCGTAAGTTTACCGATCCTATTACTTTTAGCATTTGGCATGACCGGTTGGGTCATCCGGGATCTACCATGATGAGAAGAATCATTGAGAATACACATGGTCATCCTTTAAAAAATAAAAGGATATTAACATCAGAAAAATTCGCATGTACCGCATGTTCCCTAGGAAAATTAATTGTTAAACCATCACTCGAAAAAGTAGGAGCCGAAAGTCCTACATTTCTCGAACGGATTCACGGAGATATTTGTGGACCTATTGATCCACCATGTGGACCGTTCAAATATTTTATGGTCTTAATTGATGCATCATCCCGATGGTCACATGTATGTTTATTATCTACTCGCAACCTGGCGTTTGCGAGATTACTTGCTCAAATAATTAAATTACGAGCACAATTTCCGGACCATCACATTAAAAATATCCGTTTGGATAATGCTGGTGAATTTTCATCACATGCTTTTGATGCATATTGCATGTCAATTGGGATTAATATTGAACATCCTGTAGCTCATGTTCACACACAAAATGGTCTTGCTGAATCTTTGATTAAACGATTACAATTAATTGCTAGACCATTATTAATGAAAACAAATCTCCCAACATCTCGCTCGGGGACATGCTATTCTACATGCCGCAACACTTGTACGTATAAGACCAGCTAGTTATCATAAATTCTCTCCTTTGCAATTGGCTTTTGGGTCAGAACCAAATATTGCTCATTTAAGAATTTTTGGGTGTGTTGTATATATTCCAATTGCACCAAACCAACGTACAAAGATGGGTCCTCAAAGAAGAAAGGGGATATACGTTGGATATGATTCTCCCTCTATTATCGTGTATGTTGAACCCCCGACAGGAGATGTATTCACAAGCAAGATTTGCTGATTGTCATTTTGATGAATCATTATTCCCTAAATTAGGGGAGAACCAAAACAAGATAAAAAGGATCTTGCTTGGACAATATCATTAAATTATCTTGATCCGCGCACAAGCGCATGTGAACTTGAAGTTCAAAAGATAATTCATTTGCAAAGCATTGCAAATCAAATGCCGTACGCTTTTGTTGACTCCGTAAGAGTTACAAAATCGCATATTCCAGACTATAAATGCTCCTATTCGAATTGAAGTTCCAGCAGAACAAAATATTATACCTATAGTCGCTGAGTCAAAAACACGCCGTAAGCGTGGCCGACCTCTTGGTTCTAAAGATAAAAATCCTCGAAAGAAAAGAGGATTAAATGATCCGAAGATCATATTGAAGAAAAGAATGATAAAGACCAAGAGAGAACTGATGACAAAGAACCGTAAGTTGATGAAAGTAACACTCGAAATTTCTATCAATTATACCACTTCCGGTAGAAGTTGGAATCGGATAGAAACTGTTATTGATAATATATTTGCATACAATATATCTCTTGATGTTACACAGGATAATGATGATCCCGAACCAATATCGATTGATGAATGTCGGCATAGAAAAGATTGGCCGTAATGGAAAGATGCGATTCAATCGGAGTTAAATGCACCGGCAAAACGTGAAGTCTTCGGACCTGCAATCCGAACACCGTAAGGTATAAAACCCGTTGGCTACAAATGGATATTTGTGCGAAAGCGCAATGAAAAGAGTGAAATCGTTCGATATAAAGCGCGATTAGTAGCCGAAGGTTTTTCACAAAGACCAGGTATTGATTATGATGAAACTTATTCTCCTGTTGTTGATGCTATTACACTCCGATATCTTATCAGTTTAGCAAGACATGAAAAGATAGATATGCGCCTATTAGATGTTGTCACCGCTTACTTGTATGGAAATTTAGAAAATGATGTTTACATGAAAATCCCCGAAGGATTTCATATGCCTGAAGCATATAAACATTATCCTCGTGAAAATTACTCCATCAAGTTGCGTAAATCATTATATGGCCTCGAAGCAACTGGGCGCATGTGGTTTACACGTCTTAGTGAATATTTATTGAAAGCGGGATTTAAAAATGACCAGGTATGTCCATGCGTTTTTATTAAGAAATCTGGTTCTAAATTTGTGATATTAGCTATATATGTTGATGATATTAATCTTATTGGAACTCCTGAAGAGCTCCAAGAAACAATTGATTATTTAAAAAGAGAATTCGAAATCAAGGATTTTGGTAAAACCAAATTTTGCCTTGGTTTACAAATTGAACATTTGGAGAGTGGAACATTTATTCATCAATCAACATATACAGCAAAAGTGCTAAAAAGATTTTATATGGACAAAGCACATCCATTGAGTATTCCAATGATCGTCCGATCATTAAATGTGGATAAAGATCCTTTCCGACCTCAAGAAAATGATGAAGAACTCCTTGGTCCTGAAGTACCATATCTCAAGTGCAATTGGTGCATTGATGTATCTTGCTAATAATACACGACCTGATATTGCTTTTGCTGTCAATTTATTAGCAAGATTTAGTTCTTCACCAACACGACGACATTGGAATGGAATTAAACAAGTCCTTCGATATCTCCAAGGTACAATTGATCTCGGATTATTTTATTCAAATAAAACCAGTCCAACATTGATAGGTTATGCCGATGTTGGTTATTTATCTGATCCACATAAAGCACGTTCTCAAACGGGCTATCTATTTACATGTGGAAATACTGCTATATCATGGCGTTCTACGAAACAATCTACAGCAGCTACTTCTTCAAATCATGCTGAAATTATAGCCATTCATGAAGCAAGTCGAGAATGTGTATGGCTAAGATCCATGATTCATTATATCCGAGAAAGTTGTGGATTATCATCAATCAAAGGTATTCCAACTCCTCTTTATGAAGACAATGCAGCTTGCATAGCTCAATTACGAGGAGGATATATTAAAGGAGATCGGACAAAACATATTTCACCAAAATTCTTCTTTACTCATGAACTCCAGAAGAAAGGTGAAATTGATGTGCTACAAATTCGGTCATGTGATAACCTCGCAGATATTTTCACGAAGACTTTACCGATCGCAACATTTGAAAAGTTGAGATATAAAATCGGTATGCGTCGGTTTAAAGATTTAAAGGAATCATCTCATCGGGGGAGTAATAAATGGACATATAGAATAGTGTACTCTTTTTCCTTCACTAGATTTTTTTCCCACTCGGGTTTTTATCTAGTAAGGTTTTAACGAGGCATATTCTTTATGTAATGGATGGACATCCAAGGGGGAGTATTATGAATTATTGGAATCTTTATTAATTAGTGGAGGCTCCACTAATTATGGATTTATGTGAATTATTAGAAGATTTTTATGGATGTCCACCATTTAGTGGAGACACCACTAATTAAGATTAGTGGAGGATGATGTATGCCATGATGTAATCCACTAATTAGAGCTCTATAAATAGAGCTATTCTCTAAGCTTGTAACACACCATTATTTTGTGAAAGAAAGATTAGTGAAAGAAAGATTAGAGAAAATTGTGAGAGAAAAGAAAGAGAGAAATTCTTGTGCAAAATAGTTAGAGTTTTATTAGTGTGTAGTGTGAAGATTTTATTCTAACACTACCCTAATTTTATAACAAAATAGCTTTTCTTAATTCTTTTTTGTTTTCCTTTTTCCATCGTAGGAAGAAGAAAAGCTATCTCTTTTTTTTTTTTTTTCTCGTGTCCAAAATCGTGAATTCAAGTTCACGTGACATCCGACGACAAAAGAAAACAAAAATGGCTTTCCTTTTTCCTTTCTTTTTTTTTTTATTTCCCTTTTCCTTTCTTTTTTCTTTTCCCTTTTACTTTTGACAGCTATCCTTTATTTCTAAAATAATAAAAGTATCACTCATAAACCTAGCGGGTTAAGGTTTTTCTTAATTAGCCAAAAACTAATTAACTAGCTCCCTTATTAATTAATTAATCCACTTGAGCTTAATATAAAATTACCTAAGATAATTAATTAATAAACTAATTTAACTAAATTAACTCATGACTAATTAAATAGCTCCCTTATTAATTTCTTAATCCACCTGAGTCCAATATAAAATTATCTGAAATAATTAATCAATAAACTAATTTAATTAAATTAACTGATGCGTAAGATTTGGGTGTATAAAAATCATATAATTTTAAATCCATCCCTAACCAAGTTTTAATTAAACAATTAATCTCCAAATTACACATATAAGCAAATATACTTATCGCAAGTATAATATAGGGAATTAACGAGTATCGATCTTCAAGAAACAACTACCATTAGTTACTTTTTATTCATTATTTAACCGACCCAATAAAGTGATAAGAGAATAAAAATAAAATTAAAGAAAAATATATACAACTCAAGGATAGAAGAATATACAATTAAACAATTATTCTTGAAGACATGACTATAAATTACCAATTAACACAACCAATTAACCGTTTCCCAAGTCGTAGACTCACTATCTCATGATTGAATTAACAGATTTCTCAATCAAACCAACATAATCAAAAGATGCATTAAACTCTTCCTTCAATAAGTATCCATATACTCTAAGTGATAATAAACATGAAATTAACCTACAATCATATACTCAAGATGAAATCAACTAATCTTTGATTACCTTGGTTCTTTGTTCTTAACTTCGTTTCCCAAATCGGTTAAAAGATAACAAATATGAAATCAATGAAATTAAACCAACTTCTAACATCGTTTTCCAAGTCAATTAGAAGCAAATTTAAATTCATCAACTCTCCAATAATAACAAGTAAGCAAATATCAAGAATGATAATCAATTGATCAAATAACTAAATTAACCCAAAAATCATGAATCCCAAAATAATATCAAATTACAATGAAAACATTAATCATATCATTGTTTTAGAAAAGGAAAACAAATAATAATAAAAAAAAGAACTCATAAGCAAGCCCCTTTCTTTTTCTTTAAAGACTTTCTTAAATGATGCCTCTTTGAGTGATGAATCTCCTTTTGAATGATTGATTGGCAGTTTTGATCATTAGATTCACATATTTTTCTTGTGTTTTCCATGCTTAAATAGGGTCCCAAGATGTTAAAAATTGTTCCCTAAGAGTTCCAGACTGAGTATAAGTTAGAAAATATTAAAACTCTTAAGAAATTTCTAAATCTGTGCATAACAGGAAAATACGCTGCCTCTTGGCAGCGTTGGGTCGGTGCCAACTGTGCTGGGCACGGCCAGCTAGTCGGCCCCGACTTGCTCTATTTTTTCATCATTTTCCCCTACTTCTAGATCCGAGCTAGCGCCAGCTCCATGGGACATGGTCGGTGCCAGTCGTGCACTAGACATCGACGGTTTTTTGTTTTTTCTTGCCAATTTTGCACAAAAACTCCAAGATATCTTTCCAAAGGTAAAATATCAAATATGAAGGATTATAAATAATTATTGCATCAAATGTATCACAAAATATTATCAAATAACTAGAAAATTATTGATGAATTTAGCCCCTATCACATTCCTACACACTTGAATCTTTGCTTGTCCTCAAGCAAAGTACTTAATACAAGAAAAAAACAAGATAAACTTTCAAAAATTTTAACTATAACAAAGCCACAATTTTCCTTCAAACCTTAGACATGATCTTGTCATTCTTTCAACCCTTTTGAAAATATTTGCAAATTGAAGCACTAGATCAGACATACCAAGGCCTTTGAAGTCAAGTTAAGCAAGTTTATATTTCAGGCTAAAAAAATTATTTCACTATTCAAGCAAATATGTAGATAATATGAATCATACATGTCAAGCTATCTAACCAATTCATACATTATAAAATCAAAAATTGCAAAACTCAAATAATAATTTAAGAAAAACACTCTACTCTTTTTTTTTTCAAAGACTTAGGGAATTAATAGCCTCAAGTGAATGGATTTTTCTTTACACACCATATTAGCCCTCTTATAGTCCTTATACATTTTTTTCTTTTTCATCCTTTTTTCAACATTCGATTTCTTTGCTCTTTCTTACCTTTTTGCCTTCAAGATAGCCCCAAGAGAGTGTACCGAATAATACTTGCTATTTTTCTCCATATTAACCCCATTTTTAGCAAAAGGTCTTTAATAAAATTTAAAAATAAAAGCATCTTTTTCAACTCAATTTTTTTCAACTCACAATAATGAATTTTTTCACTCAATATTTTTCTAACTTTCTCACATTCCCTATTCATTACTCAAAGTCAAGTAAATTTCAAATCCATAATACAAGAATTAGCCAATAACTTTCCCTATATTCATCAAATTATCCATCTTCAAACTAGATGAGTAACATAACATTTAAACACTAATGCATAAATAAGATTAACTTAAATTCTTAAGACTTAACATATCTAATCTAATAAACCAATTCACTGTTAATAAAAATCCAACCAATTTGAATGACGCAAATCATACCCCAAGTATGAAAAGATTTTCACATCCTCATTATAAATCAAAGCAATGAAAACCAAAAGAAATTTCAAAAAATTTTAGTAGCCTATGTATCCCAAAACTAGAATATATAGAATATATTTCCAATGCTAAATTCTCCTCCACACTTAAATTGGACATTATCCTCAATGGTAAAAAATAGAATAGTGAAAGTAAAGACAATGGACCAAAATAAATAGATGGGAAGAATATAAGAAAAGAAAATACTTCCATAATGGAGTAGTAGCCTCAAAATAGGTGAATCCATCATAAGGAGTATTGTGGAATGTACCTAAAAAAATAACACAAAAGAAACAAAAACATAAAACTAGAAAAGGAAAATAAACTAAAATAAAATAATAAAAACAAACTAAGAAGAAACCGAAGAAAAGTCATCAAAATATAAATAGAAAAGAAAACGAGAAAGATAAACATAAATCAATAGAAAAATGCTCAATCATTATCATCCTCCTCATCATGGTCATCCTCATCATCATCAGTATCCTCAGCCATATGGCCACCATCACCCCTTTGAGGTCCAAGAAATCGCTACATCTATTGAGCCTATTGTTGCTCCTGAGCGTCTTGCCTAGTAGTAAGTGCAGTCATGGAGTCACAAAGCTGAAGAAGGATCTTTGTCTGTATCTCCATACCCACTCTCAACTGCTCCAAATGACCCCTCACCTTAGTCTCAAAATTAGTCCTTAATTAGGGTTGTGAACCAGTAGCATGAGCTCTAGATGGTGGGGCAGGGTGCTCTTCCTCCACAGGTGGAAGCTTAACTTGGCTCGGGTGCTCTTTCTCCACAGGTGGAAGCTCAACTTGGCCCAGGTGCTGCATATTGTATGGTCTCAACCATCGCCTCACCTCAGCACGATACTGATAACCACAGCTAACTAAGGTTTACTCACTAACTAAATCTTACTCAGTGGTGGTTTCAGTAAGTTCCCCCTCAAGACTGATGCTAAAAGCCTCTAAAATCTTCATAATCACAAGGGGAAAAACAAAGGCTTTGGTGGAGAGGCGAGAGTGAACTATATCCCGCATAGATTGGATAATCAAATGAGTAAGTAGGATAGTTGAGTGTGCAACATCTTATGGAAGATATAAAGGTTAATCACTGGGACTCGTTGAACCCACTAGCTTTAGGAATAATATTGTAGGAAAAGATGTAGACTAGGGCACGTAGGTTGGCCTCAAGGTCATTATTAGAATAGAAACCTACTAGTCCTACTGGACCTCTCTTGTACATCCTTAGGGTGGCTCTAGTATCACTTACTTTCCATTCAGGGTTAGAGATTATCTTTTGGTTATGGTGATCTACGGCTAACCAAGGATTATCATTATTAACATTTAGGATGGCAACCAGTCTCTTTCTATCTACAAAAATAGGGGTTCCCTTTACCCTAGTTTCAATGGTCTCAAGATGATTATTGCTTTCTGGACCATGTTAGCATAAAACTCTTTAACCAAGTCAGGGTAATAGGATCCTTTCAATTGAACAATAGGCCCCCACCCTAATTGTCTAAACATCATTCCTAACTTAAGATCATGGTCCAGAGAGGGTTCAAAAGTGCGTTCTACAATGATTTTATTAGATACCCTCTTGGAGTACCACTCTTGACAGGAAGGATCAATGAAGTAAGCAGGGCATAAGAACAGGGGGTCAATAGAGGTAGGGATAGATGAAGATAAGGCTCTAGCCCTTTTGGAAGATTGGCCTCTTTCTTGAAGCATGATGAGAGTTTTTGAAGATGAGTAGCAAGAAGAATAAGAAATATGCACTACAACAACATAACACCACCCTTAACCCGTTATAATCAATCCACTACTCCACAATACAACACATAATCCTCAACTATTCACACTTTTCAATCAATCCACAACCTCCTCAATCCACAATATAAATCAAACAATCCCAATCTCCTTTTAAATCCTGTAAAAGGAAATATAACACCACAATTTAAACCACAATATAATTCCCAACTTGTACACAACCTTGCCATAGCATGTGAAGAACATGTCCATATTACAATCCATTAAGAATGTGTCATGGCTAAAAACATTGTTTATCTAGAATGAATTCATCACCAAAATAATCTGAATTACCCCAAAATAGCCAACATATGATCAAAATATAGAAAATGTTATAGCAAAAATAATCCGTGAATAAAAAACTCATACTATTTCAAATCATAATGGAGCCACAAATTCAATCAACAACTCCAAATTATGCATTTTTTGCCTAAAAATATACCCAAAAATAGTGAAAAATTCACGGTAAGAATTTAACTGTAAGAATGTAAGAAAAATCATACCTTTATGTTTTCTAATGCATGGGCAAGAAACATATGCAATCCGTTTGAAGAAATCTTCACTTGAAAGAGGAGATTTGAAAATAGGTCCTTGAAGAAAAAGTTAGAATTTTTGAAGATATAATCTGTAGGTTCAACAAAAACAAGAAGATTTGATGTTGAGTTGGTGTTTTTGAAGGTAAAAATTGATTCGGTGACATTTGGAGATGAAGAACTAACACGGGGTTGAGAGAAAAACCAAAGGAATTTGGAAATGTTTGAAAACTAATGGCCAAAATCAGCCATTTAGAAGAAGAGCCTAACACCAACCGGCGTCGGCTCAGTGCGCCTGGGCCGGCGCTGGCCCGATTTGTCCAGCCTGGTTTAAAAATTTTTTTTATTATTCTTATTTAATAAAAGCAACAATACTAAAAAACACACAACTATGAAGAAAATGAAATTATCCCATTAATTAAAAATACAGACAGATGAACAAAAGCATACAAAAATTAAAGAGATGTCCCAAATAAAAAAAAACTTAAAGAAATGAAAATTCATTTTTTTTTTCACGGTCTTGATCCCATGGATTTGTTTCAGAGTTCCTAGAAAGAGATCTAGTTTGACGGTCTCCAAGAAGTTTGGCCAATTACCTAATTTGATTTTTAAGATTGTGCATTGATGCCTCCAAGTTTCTTGTTACAGTATCCACTCCTTAAAAGCATGCCTCAGTTGAGTTCACCATTTTGTTAACCAACTTCTCCAATTATGGCTTTGATTGTGGTGCATTATAGGGTAAGAAGGGTTGAATCCTTTGATTGACACCAAAATTAGAAGGGTTTCGCTGAAGTTGGTTTTGATTTGTCTAAAAGAAATTAGAATGGTTCCTCCAACTAGGATTGTATGTGGCACTATAGGGGTTATTACATTATCGCCAATTACTCATGAAAGCAGCTTGTTCTAAGAAATCTTGGGATGATCCCATGATTTGGCAGTCATGATTGGGATGCCTTTCTCCACAAAAATCACAATTAACATTCATTACCTAGCTTAGAGAATGAGTCATCACCATTTGTTCTATTTTCTGCGTAAGTGTCTCAACCTTAACTTCTAAAGTAGCTATAGCATCAACCTTATGCACACATTGAACATGAGCCCTATTCATCGGTTTTCCTCGTGAGTAATTATTCATTGCAATATTTTCCACCAAATCATACACTTCCTCTAGGGTCTTACAATTGATAGTTCCTCTAGCAGATGCATCAACTAACTGTTTTGAGGCAAAATTTAGTCCATTATGAAAATTTTGCATTTGCATCCCTAGCTCAAACCCATGATGATGACACATTCTAAGCATCTCCTTCCACCTTTTCCAACACTCATAAAGGCTTTTAGAACCTAACTGTTGGAAGTCAAAAATGTCTATCCTAAGTTTAGCTATTCTAGTTGGGGGGAAAGTACTTTGCCAAAAATTTCTCAGCTAGCCCGTTCCATGTAGTGATAAATCCTACTGGTAGAGATTTTAACCATGATTTGACTCTATCTTTCAAAGAAAAAGAAAAAAGCCTCAATTTATAGCGTCCTCCAAAACACAATTCATCTTGAAAGTATTACAAATTTCTAAGAAACTAGCAAGGTAGGCATTAGGGTCTTCATCCAGTAACCTATCAAATTGTACCATATTCTAGATCATTTGGATAATGTTGGATTTTATTTCAAAATTGTTTGCCTCCACCTTAGGTCTAGTGATGCTCGAGTCTGTACTTGAAATCGCCGACTTAAAAAAATCATGCATGGTCCTCCTATTATTTCCACCATTGTTACCATTGTTATTTTGGTTAACTTCCATCTCTCCCATTGAACTTGCCTATCCCTTTGCCTGAGTGCCCTCCAAATCCTTATTAAAGTTCTTTCTATCTCAGGATCAAAATCCACTAGGTCTTCTCGGAATTGTCGAGTCATACACTAAGGGCTAAAACTAGAAGGAAAATAAAATAATAAGATTAAAGAATTTACAAATAGTCAATTAAACATAATTAGCATACAAAGTACAATATAAACTAAGTTAGTGAATTAAAGTACATTTATACACACAACAAGATATGACACTTATTTATACAAAGAACATATATATATATATATATATATATATATATATATATACATACACACACACACACATATGCATATACATATAAACATATATACACATAAACATGGTTAAAATCGATTAAATCCAAACTTCATGATATTGTTTCTCGACAACGGTGCCAAAAACTTTTTGCGTAAAATTTTGGTATATAAAGATTATATAATTTTAAGTTCATCCTTAGACAAGTTTTAATTAAAACATTAATCCCCAAATTACAAATATGAGCAAGTATACTCATCACAAATATAGTATAGGGAATTAACGAGTATCGATCCTCAAGGAACAACTACTATTAATTACTTTTCATTCGTTGTTTAACCGACCAAATAAAATGATAAGAGAATAAAAAAATAAAAAATATTTATATACAATTCAATGATGAAAAAAATATGCAATTAACAAATATTCTTGAAGATATGATCATAAATTACTTATCAATTAGCACAATCAATTACTATCTTGGTATCATGAATGAATTAAAATAGAATCCAATCGTTTCCCAAGTCATAGACTCAATATATCATGATTAAATTAGCAAATTTTCATCAAACCAACATAACCAAAAAATGCATTAAACTCTTTTTTCAATAATTATCCCAATACTCTAGGTGATAATAAACATAAAATTAGCCTACAACCCTATACTCTAGATGAAATCAACTAATCTTTGATTACCTTGGTTCTTTGTTCTTAACTTCATTTCCTAAGTCCGTTAACGGATACAAAATATAAAATCAATGAAATTAAATCAACTCCAAACATTGCTTCCCAAGTCAATTAGAAGTAAATTTAAATTCATCAACTCGCCAATAATAACAAATAATCAAATATCAAGAATGATAATCAATTGATCAAATAATTAAATTAGCCCAAAAATCATGAATTCCAAAATAATGTCATATTACAATGAAAACATTAATCACATCATTGTTTTAGAAATAGAAAAAGAAAGAGAAAGAAAAAAGAAATAACTCATAGACAAGCCCTATTCTTCTTCTTTGAAGACCTTTTTGAACAATGCCTCCTTTGAGTGATGAATCTCCTCTTAAATGATTGATTAGCAGCTTTGATCATTGGATTCATACATTTCTCTTATGTTTTCCTTGATTAAATATGCTCTTAAGATGCTAAAAATTGTTCCCTAAGAGTTTTAGGCCAAGTACGAGTTAGAAAATACCAAAACTCTTATGAAATTCTTAAATCTACACATAACAGGAAATTACGCCACCTCTCGGTAGCATTGGGCTGGCGCCGGCTGCATGATGGGATTCCATTTCATCATGGAGGTCAAGATAAAGGAGGAAGAGGTGTAGCCATGCAAGGACAAGGGCCGGCGACGAAGACGGACGAAACTAGACCAAAAAGGAGGCCACCAGAGGACGGCCGGTGCCGCCTCCAAGCAGCCAAACCGACGCCGGTTTCATTCTGCTCAACAATGGATTCATCTGGCTTTCGATCGTCTAACGGTAGAACACAGCCGGCGCTGGCTGTAGTGCCCAATCCAGCACTGGTTCCACCCTGGGCAGCCGACAACAATGCCACATTTTTAATATTTTCTTCGATTTTTTTCAATTTTAATTGCTTGTAAAGACTTATTATAACCTTAAATTGTACTAGAATCTTAGGGATTACTTAGCTAGGGTTAGGGTAGTATAAATAGCACCTTCAATGATTGAAAACAGAATACACTTGACTTTAATTCAAATTTGAGAAGAGAATCTTGGGAGGCCCTAGCCTCCTTATTCATCTTATTCAAGATCAAGCTAAAGGGTTAGTCCTCCTTTTATAAGAGTCTATAAATCTTTTGGATAATCCAAAGTTGTTTCTTTGAATGGGTCTTAGTTGCTTTATTCTTCTAAGGTTTGTTTTAAATTCAATATTTGGGTGCCTATTTTCTTTATTCTATTTGTTCTTACTTGCCTTTGTTGCTTCAAGAATATTAGGGTAAGATTATAGTATAACTTTCTACTCATCTTGAGGGTCTTTGAGGCTTTATTCTTCAAGGGTTTAAAAGAATATAGGTAGTTATTTAGTTTTTCTCCTTTTTGGTCACAAGAGTCTTTGTTTTTTGTTCCTTTGAGTTGAGCTGAAACATAACCAACAAAAAAAACCCATAACACCAAGAAAAGCCACAAGATTCATATAAAAGAGTTTGGTATCAGAGTAAGGAAAGCTTTGATTCCCATCAAAGCTTGAGAATAAGAAAAGGAGTCCTACAAAGTGAAGAAAAGAGAAAAACAGAGAAATCCCGTAACTAAAAAATTTGCTCCAAAAAGGACATTAAATCTTTGTTATATCTTGAATTTTCTATTAGAAAATTGCTCCTTGATGTTGTTATAATCCTTGGGAACAAATTTATCTTGTGATTGTGTTGAAAATTTGCTTGAATATGGGTGAAAATTCTGGTTGTTCTTAAGTGACGAGATTGTAGCTAAAATGTTTGATAAATATTCCATGAGAGTGTTTTTGGCTATAGTTGGGATCTTTGATTCTTAATTTTCATTCCTTGGGATATTGGGACTTAGTATATCGCTCTATTATTAAATTCCATGTTCATTGAACTTAATTTTTCTATTACACCTTTGTGATCATCTTGTTCATCATCATCCTAGTTCTAGTTGTTCTTGTTTCTTTGTTCTTGATAATTCTTATTTGTTTCTTACTTAGGAGTGTTTCTTTTGCGTCTAGTGCTTGTTCGTGTATTGATTGAGTCCACTTTTCTTGAAATTCTTGACTTAAAACTTGTTTGCTTGAGATGTCCAACAAGTGTTTGTTGAAATTCTCCTAAGACCCTCTAATTAGAAAATGCTTTTGATTTGTGTGATTCACTTAGCTGGACTAAATCTTCAGCTATTGGGGAGAATTGGGATTGAACAAGAAGGCTTGAATGTTGAGAAAAAGGCAAAAGGGTGAGCTTATCATTAAAAGAGCCTAAGAGAGCAAACACGAGCGTGGAGTAATCAACCTTAAGAGCCAACACGCAAGGAAGTGCAGTGAGGATCTATTTTTCTTTCTAATCTCTTTGTGTTGCAAGTATAAGTAAGCAAATATTCCATCACCATGGTCTATGATCAAGAAATCTCTAGGCCTAATCCAAGTGGACCTAGTAGAGCTCAAGAAGATCAAATTGATGTTAGGGGTTTGCGTGAAGACTTGCAAGCTATGATGAGGACTATGCGAAGTGAGTTCCAAAACATGAAAATGAAATTGATAAATCATCTTAGACAATCTTCTACCGTTACACAAAGGAGATGTCAAGAGCGATTTGAAGTGTCTAGTCCTAGGATGAGGGCATTCACTAGGCCACCGCTTCCAAACCCCAACACTACTAGCAAGGTGCCAATTGAGAAGGATGAAGCCCCTAAGCCATTCTAAAGGGACTTCTACAAACTAGAGAGGATTGGAAGCCAAGGGAGGATTGGAAACCTAGTGAAGGATGGAACAAGGACAAGGAAAAAGCCATAGAGAGGCCACAAAGGAATAGGGATATCAAATGTTTTAAGTGCCTTGGATATGGACATACTTCCCATGAGTGTCCAAACAAGATAACGATGTATACTAACCCCTATGGTGAGGTCTCTACCGATGAGGAAGAAGAAGGAGAAAGGTACCAAGGAGACCAAGAGGGAAGAAGGGATGAGGAAAGTGATGAAGGGGAAATTGTTGGTCAAGGATACTCATTGATAGGAGTCACAAGAAGGTCATTGAATTTATAAGCCATTGAGGAACAAGACCACCAGTAAAGAGAGAACATTTTCTACACTAGGTGTCTAATCAACAAGACCCCTTGTAGCGTCATTGTGGATAGTGGGAGTTGCACTAACGTGATTAGTACAAATTTGGCTAAGGAATTGAACATGAAATGGATTAAACACCCCATGCCCTACAAATTGCACTAATTGAACGAAGTAGGGAATTGAGAGTGAATAAACAAGTTTTGGTGTCTTTTTAGATGAGGAAGTATAAGGATGATGTGCTATGTGATGTGGTACCCATGCAAGCGGGTCACTTGCTCCTAGGGAGGCCTTGGTAATACGATAAGCATGTTAAGCATGATGGGAGGAAGAATACTTATTCCCTACTCAATGAGGGAACTAAGTTTACCCTCACCCCATGGCCCCTAGTGAAGTGAGCAAAGATTAAAGAATCATGAAGGAGAAAGAAAAGAAAAAGGGAGCGCAAGATGTCAAACAAAAGCAAGGAATTGAGAGAAAAAAATAAAAGAGGAAAGAGAAAGAGTTGAGCGAGAGAATAGACAAACAAGTACCTTTGATGATCAAAGATAGGAATGAGTAAGAATAAGAGAGGGGAGGTAAAAGAAGTGTGCATTTCTTTGTAAAAAATAGTAAGGTCATAGAGACTATAGAAGCTAAAGAACCGGTCATTCTTTTTTATGTAAAGGTTCTTATATTTCTACTAATGATTTTTCATTATTTTTTCCTAATGAAATTGCAGTTGTTCCTCAAGAATTTGAAGTTGTTTTTCCAAAGGAGGTGGTCAACCAAACACTTACCCAATTATTGCGGACCATAACCAAGAAGAACTTGAACAATTAAGAGGAATGCTTGCCACACCTTGAGTTTGTTTACAAAAGGGCTATTCGCTCTACCATTTCTTATTCTCCTTTTGAAATTGTGTATGGTTTCACCTTTCTAACTCATTTGGAATTAGTCCTCATACCTATAGATGAACAAATGAACTTTGATGGAGCTAAGAAAGCGGCAAAAGTGAAGGCACCCCATGAAGATGATGGCAATGATTCAAAGACGAATCCTTTTCAAGGAGGGGAAGATGATAAGACCCCGTTTCATCATGGAGGTCAAGATAAAGGAGGGAGAGGTGTGGCCATGCAAGGACAAGGGCCGGCGATGAAGATGGACGAAACTAGACCAAAAAGGAGGCCACCAGAGAACGGCCAGCGTCGGCTCCAAGCAGCCAAATCGGCGCCGGCTTCATTCTGCTCAACAATGAATTCATCTGGCGTTCGACCGTCTGAAGGCAGAACACAGCCGGTGCTGGCTATAGTGCCCAAACTGGTGCTGGTTCCACTCTGGGCAGCCAACGACAGCTCTACGTTTTTAATATTTTCTCCGATTTTCTTCAATTTTAATTACTTGTAAAGACTTATTATGACTCTAAACTGTAATAGAACCTTAGGGATTACTTAGCTAGGGTTAGGGTAGTATAAATAACACCTTTAGTGACTTGAAAACAGAATACACTTGACTTTAATTCAAATATAAGAAGAGAATCTTGAGAGGCCCTAGCCTCCTTGTTCATTTTGTTCAAAACCAAGCTAAAGGGTTAGTCCTCCTTTTGTAAGAGTCTATAAATCTTTTGGATAGTCCAAAGTTGTTTCTTTGAATGGGTCTTAGTTGCTTTGTTCTTTTAAGGTTTATTTGAAATTCAATATTTGGGTGCCTATTTTCTCTATTCTATTTGTTCTTGCTTGCCTTTGTTGCTTCAAGGATATTAGGGTGAGATTATAGTAGAACTTTCTACTCATCTTGAGAGTCTTTGAGGCTTTGTTCTTCAAGGGTTTGAAAGAGTATAGGTAGTTATTTGGTTTTTCTCCTTTTTGGTCATAAGAGTCTCTATTTTTTGTTCCTTTGAGTTGAGCTGAAACATAGCCAACAAAAACACCCATAACACCAAGAAAAGCCACAACATTCGTATCACTGTACTGGGCACGACCGACACTTTGGTGGGCCTCGAAGTTCTTTATTTTTTTTTTGTCATTTTCCCCCTAGTTCCAGACCTGGGCCGGCATCGGCTCTGGCTCTGTGGGACACGGTCGGGACCGACCGTGCATTGGACGGCAACTATTTTTTCATCTTTTCTTGCTAATTTCACATAAAAACTCTAAAATATCTTTCCAAAGGCAAAATATTAGATATGAAGGAATATGACTTGTTATTGTATGAAATGTATCACAAAACATCCTCAATTAACTAAAAAATTATTGATGAATTTAGCCCATATCATTAACTCAATAAATTATTCTAACCCAAATAAATAATTAATTAGACTCTTAGAACAATTCTTCTATTATTAATTCACCCAATAAACTCATATAATAAATAAATTTACTAAAGTTACTTAAGCTACTTTGGGGACCAAAAAATATATTATTCTTAACAACTAAAATGACCAAAATACCCTTACTAACAAATAGTTGTATGTTATCAATTTAAATATTTCATTTATCACCATATAGAAATATTGACTCCAAGAATAGTATTGCAAGCGCAACTTCCTCATCCTACAGGTGTAATGGCAAAAATACCCATCTACGTTTGGAAAAAATATACTAACACCTCTCTCAATGACATATTCCATCCTTTAATATCTAGTTTGATGATTTATGACTTTCAGTATGTACCAATTTATTTCCAGGAGTTACCTAAAAGCATACATACTAATTCACGTTTCCCAGAACCCTAGTTTATTTAGATTATCCTGGACAATCATAAGGGAGTGATATCTTATTAAGTAAAGTATAGAAACTCTATTGTATAAGTCCGTCTTAATTAACTAAAGTTATCCACCCAACTCATAAGGTTATTAGCCGTGTGTTAAGACCTTACCCATTATACATCAAAGTGCAAAAGCCCAACTTCATCAAACCACTAACTTATATTCAAGTCTAAAGGTACTCATCCACACAATAGCAGCAATAAACTAATTTTTATTTGTTATAATACTTTTATAAAGATTATTATTGTGTGATCCTATTCTACATATTCGAAATACGCTTACACTATTAGCATGAGTGGACTACTTACTGGTCAAAGGTAAACTATTCTCTATTTAGATGTCATAGTGTAATGATCTAAACCTTAACGAAGTGTCCAAATTCATCAATTGATCAAGAACATTTTTACTTGTATGTTAGTAACTGATTTTTTACACCTTTCTGTGAAAGCATTGAAGATAAAATTGCAAGCGAAACATAGCCAAAAAGACAGCCAAGGAACAACAAAAAATGCAGCACTCCTGCGTGAAGAAGAAAAAGGGAGAAAAAAAAATATTTTCTCATTACCTCTTCTTCTTGTTCTCAAAATCGGATGAACTGGAATATGCGGAACTAGGGTAGGCACGCTTGTGGAAACTTCTGGTGCAATTCCTGCGAGCCTTCTACTTCGTTTTTGCATGTAGATGAACGCCTAGCTTTCGATCTTCTAGTATATGGCCTGCCTAATATCGTTTTGGTGAAACAACCTAGAGGCCAAAGAATATTTTCTGGAGAGGGAGAGGGAAAAACGTCTGGTATTTTTCCCACACAGAGGGAGCACTGGAAAAACAACGTTATTTACTTTTCTCTGTTTAACCTAAATAAAATCCTAAGTTAAACTGGATTGGGCCATTGGACTCTTAGTTTAACCTTTTTGGGCTTAATTAATTATTCTAACTAAAACCAAATAAATGGCTCAATTAATAAATAATTAATTTTTCAGCCCAAATAAACCAATCCAATTAGTTAAGCCTATATTAGTTTAGTCCCAGGTTAATCTTTAATTATTCAAATTGGGCTAAAACCCTAAATAATTAATTAACCCACCAAACTAATTTAATTAATTCTCTCTCTCCATGGACCTTTATTTTATTCTAGCCAAATAATTAAATCATGCTACTTAAATAAAATAAATTTCATTTAATTTAAGATCAATTCTTTAGCCCGTATTTAATTAGGACTCACGGTCTATACTGGGGACCAAAAGACACACTGCCTTGGCTACTAAAATGACCAAAATACCCTTGCTATAAAAATAGCTGTATTTTGTATTTTAAATATTTCCTAATATAACCATAAGGAAATATTGACCCCAAGGACAATGCTGCGTTAGTAAAGTCTCTGACCTACAGGTGAAATGACTAAAATACCCCTCTACACATCGCCGTACATTTAGAGAGGAAGAAGTGTACTAACACCCCTCTAAATGACATCTATCATCCTTAGGCTTCTAGTCTAATGATCCACGACTTCCTGGAGTGTTTCCGCTTTCCAAGGGAGCTACCCTAAAGCAAACATCCGAGTCATGTTTCCCAGGGCCCTGGACATTTTAGACCATTCGGACAACTACAAGGGGCGATATAGTGCAGAAACTATCTTGTACAAGTCTATCTTAACTGACTAGTCACACAAACCCAACATGCAAGTATATTGGCCCTACGATAGAATCTCAACTATAGCAAATCAAAGTATATGCTTCCAGCTTCGCCAGACCACTAACTCATACTTATGTCGTAAAGTACTAGTCCACGCTGTAGCGGTAGTAGTCTAGGTTTCTATCATATAGTACTTTTAGAAACCACTACTACAGGTCATGTCCTATGTATTCGAAATACGCTTATGTCATGAAGTGAGTGGACTACTCACTGGCTAAAGGTAAGCCATTCCCCATTTGGAATTCATAACATAATAACCTAAACATGATGAGATTCCCAGTCTCATCAATAGGTTAAAAACAAAAGTTTATGTGTTTAAATAACCCGTGATCCATACCTTACTGTGAAAGACCACCATTCACATGGACCACTTATTTAAACACAATGGGTCTGTTCCAAACGAAAATTATGCACAAACAAAAAGTAAATTTACAAACAATTTCTGAAAATAAATTCTTTTATTAAAATATTCGATTTTACATCAGAAACCTAGTCTAAGAGGGCATACAATCTAACAAGCATGACCTATTGATGAATGAAATATATATAAATAAACAAACATTGATGAATGAAATATTTTATTAATTTCAAAAAAACAAAAATACATAGTTCATTTTGGGTATACATTTCAACAATTTCCTACTTGCACTAAATGGATTATAACAGTCCATATATGCCTACCCATATGACAACTAGATTTCTTCCAAACACCTTCTCCTTTAAAGGCTTGGTAAAGGGATCTGTTAGATTGTTTGAAGAGAAAATTTGATCAACCACTATCTTTCGTTTTTTAATGAACTTCCGGATCAAGTGATACTTCCTCTTAATGTACTTGCCCTTCCTATGGTTCCTTACATTGTGACACAACTTTAGAATTGTTACAATACATGATAATAGGCATGTCTATTTGTGGCACACTTCTAAGTTTTATGAGGAATTTGTTAAGCCAAACCACTTCTTTTGAAGCTTCTAAAGCTGCCATATACTTAGCTTCCATGGTAGAATCGGTAATACAAGATTGCTTAACACTCCTCCATGAAATAGCCCCTCCAAGTAAAGTGAAAACATATCTACTAATTGATTTTCTTTTGTCTTTGTCCGCCTAGAAGTCTGAGTCAGTGTAATCGATAAGAATTAAGTCATCAACTTGTAGATAAGCATATAATCTCTCATTCCCTTCAAGTACTTTAGTATATACTTTACAGCTTACCAATGTTCTTCCTGTAGGTTTAACTGATATTTGTTAACCATGCCTATAGTAAAGCAGATATCTGGCCTAGTACAAAGCATGACATATATGAGACTTTCTACTGCTAAAACATAGAGAATCCTACGCATCTTATCATTTTCTTCCTGTGTTTTAGGACACTATTTGGAAGATAATATCAATTCATGCCTAAAGGATATAATTGCCCATTTGCACTGATATGTGCTATACCTAGCCAATATCTTGTCAATATAAGTAGATTGGATAAGCCTAACATTCTTTGCCTTCTATCTCTAAGATGTTTTATATCAAGAATATAACTAGCTTCTCCTATATCTTTTATGCTAAATTGACTTGCTAGCCAAACCTTTATAGATGACAATATCCCTATATCATTTTCAATGAGTACACTACAAGAAAATGATACATTAGTGACAAAACTTTAGTTACAAAAAAATTTTTTGTTGCTAAAAGTACCCTTTAGCGAGATTTTTTTTTTTTTTTAGCAACAAAAACTTTTTGTTGCTACTGATTAAGACTTTCAGCAACAGAATTTTATTTCCTAGCTAAAAGTGATGGCTTTAGCTAGGAAATAAATGTATTAGTAAGGAAAATTTAAGTTTCCTCGTCAATGATGCACCATCAGCGACGAAATTTCATTTCCTAGCAAAATTTTTCTCGTTAATGATGTATCATCAGCGATGAAAATACATTTTCCTCACTAATGATGCATCATCAGCGACGAAAATACATTTCCTAGCTAAAAATATTAACTTCTATCACCATTAACTATACTTTTAGCGACAAAATTTCCATTCCTAGCTAATATACACCTCTAAATTTTTAAATATTTACAACATGACCCCATCAATTTTGTAAATTAGACTTTAAATTTTTTATACATACAAAATGATATTATAAATTTATAAATTGGTCCTTAAATTTTGAAATATTTATAATATGACTCTAAAAATTTTACAAATTAATCTCTAAATTTTTAAATATATACAATATGATCAAATATGAGAATATGCTAGATTATGTGGCAAAATATATCTGATTATCTTCAAATTTTGTTATAATACTTTTTTTTTTACCAATTTTAACAAATCTAACGGTTAAATCGTTAATTTGATACATCTATCTTTGTACATGTGTTAAGTTATAGGCATTTTTATCGATATTATGCAAGATTACATTCCAAAATATATTCGATTATCTTTAAATTTGGACAACACTTTTCTTCGCAATTTCAACAAATATAATGGTCGGATCGTTAATTTGATGTGTCTATCTTTGTAAATACTTTATGTTTTCGGTATTTTTGTAAAAATTTTATTGGATTGCGTGCCGAAGTATATTCGATTACTTTCAAATTTGGTCATAATGCTTTTCTTAATAATTAACAAATCTAACGGTCAGAACATTAATTTGAAGTGTCTATCTTTGTAAATAGCTTAGGTTTTCAGTATTTTTACAAATATTTTGTTGGATTACTTGCCAAAGTCTATTTGATTACTTTCAAATTTAGTCATAACACTTTTTTTTTAACAATTTTAACAAATCTAACTATCAGATAGTTAATTTAATGTGCCTATATTTGTAAATGCCTTAGGTTTTTGATATTTTTGTAAATATTTTGTCAGATTACATCCCAAAGTATATCCGATTACCTTTAAATTTGGTCATAAAACTTTTCTTAATAATTTCAACAAATCCAAAGGTCAGATTGTTAATTTGAAGTACCTATATTTGTAAATGCCTTAGGTTTTCAACATTTTGTAGCTATTGTATCCGATTATATGCCAAAGTATATCCGATTACCTTAAAATTTGGTCATAACACTTTTCTTAACAATTTCAACAAATCAAATGGTTGAATAATTAATTAGAAGTGTCTATCTTTATAAATGCCTTAGATTTTTGATATTTTTGTAAATATTTTGTTGGATTACATGGCAAAGTATATCCGATTACCTTCAAATTTGGTTATAACACTTTTCTTAGTAATTTCAACAAATTTAACTGCCAAATCATTAATTTAATGTGCCTATCATTGTAAATGCCCTAAGTTTTTTTATATTTTTGTAGATATTTTGTTGGATTGCGTGGCAAAGCATATCTAATTAACTTTAAATTTAATCATAACACATTTCTTAACAATTTCAATAAATCTGATAGTGAATAATTAATTTGAAGTGTCTATATTTGTAAATGCCTTAGGTTTTCGGTATTTTTATAGATATTTTGTTGGATTACGTGCCATAGTATATCTAATTACCTTTAAATTTAGTCATAATACTTTTCTTAAAAATTTTAACAAATCAAATAGTCGGATCAATAATTTGAAGTGCCTATCTTCTTATATATATTTTATATACATATGCATATATATATATATATACACACACACATACACACACACACACACACATATGCATATACATATATATATAAATGTAGTGTTTGTATATAATATATATAGTGTATATATATTTTTGTGTATATGAATATATATTTTTGTGCGTATATGAACATAGTGTAAATATATTTTTTTTAATTTACATATATATGTATATATGAATGTAATATGTGTGTGTGTGTGTGTGTGTATTAATATATACTGTATGTATATATTTATTAATATTCTATATTAATATATGTATATATATATATTAAAATTTTCCTTTATATATGTGTGTATATGTTATATATATGTATATATGTATATACATATGTAAATATATATGTATGTGTATATATAAATTAATATATTAAAATAGTGTATATATTAATATATATTTATTTTCTATATTAATATATATATGTGTGTATGTATGTTTATATATGTATATATAAATTAATATTTTAAAATATTTTATATTATATATATATTTACATTCTATATTAATATATATATATATACACATGTATATATATATATACATACATATATATATATTAATATACTTAGAAAGTATATTAATATTTATTTATTTATGTATATATGTATATTATATACATACATGTGATATGTATTTATGTATTCGATTATTTTTTTAAAATTTTGTCACGATACATTTTTTAGCAATTTTAACAGATCTAACAATTGGATCGTTAATCGGATATGTATATGTTTCTAAATGCATTAGGTTTTTGGTGATTTTTAAATATTTATAATATGATCCAGTTTTTTTTTTAAAATTAGTCCTAAATTACGTGTATGACACACACACACACACACATATATATAATATTCATATATACATATACATATATGTATGTATATATATATATATATATATATTTGAGTATGAATATATGTAAAAATGTGCACACATATATGTGTATATATCAATATGTATATTTAGATATACATGTGGGTTAATATATGTATGTGTGTGTGTGTATTTGTACAAATCATTTATTAAAAAGATGATATAATTAATAGTATACAAAATTTTAAAGTTACATAAATGTACAAAATAATTTATTATATTGAGTAATATCATTTAATATTAAATTTATTATGATTTTATGATTATTTTTTATAATAATTATATTTAAAACTAAAAAATGAATATTTAAAATAGTTTAAATAATAATAAAAGAAGAACTGAGTCAAACAAGTCACTTAACCCAATGATTAAGTGTGCAACCTCTATATTTGGAGGTTGTGCGTGTGAATCACGGCTGGCAGGAACATTTCGTTCAATTTGAGGGGTGAAATCTGGTGTGCCCGACCCATGAAAATGGCTGCGCACCATGAGTACGAAGAGGTCTGTGGTCCACAACAGGTCAAAAAAATTCAATAAAAAATTTTAATAATGCTTTAGTGAGGAATTTGTTTTGCCGCCATTGATCCCTTTTGGTGACAAATTTTTTTTATATTTGCGAGAAATATTTTTGTCGCTATTAACCTCTTTCGGTGACGAATTTTGCTGTATTGTCGACGGAATTTTTTTGTCGCAAAAGTAATATATTTTCTCTCCATAATATTTAATTTTTTAATATAAAATTATATTTTTAGCGATGAAATTATTTTGTCACTAAAAATCATTATCAGTGACAAAACTACAACCTTTGGCGACAAAATTTGGATACTTTTAGCGACCAAATTTTTCCTAGCGAAAAGTCTAGGCTTTTGCTAGGGAATTTCTTCCTAGCTAAAGGGTACTCATTGGCGACAACACTCAGAATTTTTCATAAGACATTTTAGTTATTTTACCTATAAGACAAGATTCACACGAGACTATTCCTCTAATTTTATCCATTTTGCATTAATTTCTGAATCCAATTAGGATTTATATACTCCAATCTTAAGTGCCATAAATATGAATTATTTGAAGTGGTCTTTCTCTTCTTATTATTAGGTTCCATCTGAGTATTATTTATTTGACGACTAATAGGATTAGCATAAAAAATATTGCCATACATGTTTCCAGAACAAATAATTTTTCTATCCTTACTAAATGAAATACTAGAATAAAAAGAAATAAAATATCTTTGTTTAATCAATCTTGAAACTAAAATCAAATTCTATTTAAAACTAGAAACATATAAAATATCTTTTAAAACTAAAATCTTATTACAATCAAATAAAAGTTCCAAGTTTCCCACTACTTCGGCCCATACTTGTGCTTCGTTGCCTACTCTCAGTCTATGTTCTCCTCTATTGAGTCACCTTATCTTACTGAACCCCTGTAAGGAGTTACAAATATGGTTAGTGGCTCTGGAATCAACAATTGAAGTGAATGATGATCCAACTGTTAGTGTTGTGCCCAAGAGACAATCACTTGTAAATTGTATATGACACATTTGTTTTATAATACAAGGCATTATTTATCTTTCAGTTTATTTCCTTTACTTTCATATAAAATAACTGTTAGATAAAGTCTCAAGTACAATACTGTGATAAGAAAATTATGATAGAGATCATGATATAGGATTCTTACAACACTGTATTGTGTTAGTATTTAAATAATCCCTAGTCTTAGTATTATGAGATAGGATATCATTAATGCATTAAGACTAACATGTGTTAGACTTCTTGATCTGATCAGGCAATGGTTCTCACATCCATGAGTATTGTGATACTCAAAGTTAACAAGTTGATGCTTGTTAATAGAACAAGTACATTAGATGATCTAACTATGCGATAATCACATGGATAACTATTTAGTGCCAGTGATAAAATCTTGCTCCAGCAAATGTGCAAGTATCCTTTGACTTAAGATCTCCAAGGTACTTTGTTTGCTGAGCATTGTGCTTTACTTCCAATCTCTGGAGCCAGATCAAGAGCCACCTATTGAATGGATATTAGGTACAATGTAAGGTAAACAAAAGTAGTTGAGATGATCAATAAAGGATTCACCACTCCTAATAGTAGTGGTGAATATCTCATGGCCACTTGTTGGAATTACTACTCATGAAATTCTGGGCCAATGTGATTGTGTATTGGAAACAATTCCAATTGATATACACGTAGAGAAGTGGATTCCTGGTACAAGTACTATTCTATTTGGGCCAGAATTAATTTATGTTCTGGAGAAAGTTAGCACTAATTCCGTACTCTAAACTGAATAAGATATTGTATGGTGAAAGGAATTTATTGCAACATAATTTGTTATTGAATGATTCATGTCAAACCACTTGACTTCTTGGACTCTTAAGTGGTCATGATGTGCTATTAGATACTGTTCATGATCTGTTGAATATAAGTTTATTAATTGATGAATTAATAAACCAATCCTGATAAGAATTAATAAGTTAATTCTAAATTATTAAGAATTATTAATCTCAAAGACGTTTGGATTAATTCATATTCGCTACTAATAGACTGAGAAACCTAATAGGTCATAGACAATAGATGATTAAGTATTCAAGATGTTATTTGATAATTTTATGGGGTTAATTGTGAGAAATAGTTAGACCAAATTGTGATTGTTAAAACTTATGGTTTCCAATTACAATTTGTGAATTCTAATTTGATTAGAATTCACAGGAACGTGTTTCTACGCAATTTTGGGGATAACACCGGAGTTAAAAGCTAGATATATTTTTTGAGATATGATGAGAATTGTTCTCTAGGCGAGAAATAGGAAAAAACCACAGAACACATGCACAATTCTTCTCTCTCTCATTCTTCTGTTCTAAAAAGCAATAACCCTGGCTGCCATTCATTCTCTGCTAGCACAGAGACTGTATTATGGCATTCTTGAGTAAGCATCCTCTATGTGGATATTGCTAGAGGGAGTCTTACACTTAGACTCCAGTGGCAAAGACGTGGAGCTCTAGTTGTGCTGGATCGTGCCTTCAACAGTTGAAGAATTTTAAATGATAGAGACATTGAAAAGGTATATTTATCTGTCTTTTTGATTCGTCTATTACACATACATGCAATCCTCTTATCTCAAATCCTTTTATTTTTGCTATGTAATGCATATTTGATGCATGTAAAGGTTCTAATAGTAGTATCAGAGATTTGTTGTTTGTGAATTACAGACATATGTTACCATGCAAGCTGTTTCATGATTGTCTCTATTTTCGTTACATGTTGCGATCATATTTCTGGAAAATTGTTTTCCGGTTGATTTCCTTGCCTATGTCTAAAATTGTTTCACGCACATAGTTGGGTTATAGAAATTATTTCTATAATTTGTTTAGTTTGAAATTGTTTCTATTCTGGGTCATAATTCTTGCAAAGAAAAATAGTTTTTGGGCGTTTGTTTCTGTAATTGGGAAAAGGAAATTGTTTTCCTGAAGCCGTCGTTTTTCCTGAACAAATATTGATTTGTTCTAGTTTTGTTTTACTGAAAAGGATTTGAGTGAGTTCATAGAATGGGACGATTTTTTTTTTTTTTTTGGAATGACTCAGAGAACTATTCTCTAAAGCTGTTGCAAAATTCATTGAAGTATTTTTCCCAGAAATTGTTTCTGGGAAGAAGACGAAAGGGAAAAAAAATTGTTTTGGCCCCAAGCTATGACTCATGAGGAGCTAAGCCACGGCTTGAGGCACAAGAACTCCAAGCCACGGCTCACATGTTTTGGCTCCCCAATCAAACGCACGGTTCATGTGTGTTGGCTGTGCATCCTAGGGAGGATGATACACATTTTGCCTAGGATGCAATCCTATATTATATATATATATATATATATATATATATATATATATATATATATATAATTCTTTTCCCATTTTCATTTAACTTCATTCTCGGTGGCCCCACGAAGACGTTCTTTTTTTTTCCTTTTTTTCACTTGCGCCCAAGACTTCCCAAAATTCTGTTTTTGGACTAACCAAGATTAATTTCTAAAATTGATTTTTAAAATTAATATATATTATCTAAAATATTGATTATATATATATATATATATATAAGTTTTTTTATTAATTCTTATTTTGAGAATTAAATCTAATTATGATTTGTTCTTAAATGGGACTTATGATTTGGGATAAAATTATATTTTAAAAATTAATATATTTTCTAAAATATTGATTTTAGATTTTATCTTAATTTAATTTCTAGAATTTGATTTTAGAAATTAAATCTAAAATATTGATTTTAGAATTTGTTTTATTTTTCCAAAATAGTGATTTTGGAATAATAAAATTATATGTTTAATTTTGTTTTAAGTATAATTAATGGCATGGCGGATGGTTATGGACTAAAACCAAATTATATATGTTCATGCATTATTCACAATTTTAGTTTTATTAAATAGGGCCTGCGAGTCTTGCCTTCTCTAACATTCATGTGTAATTCTCTTTTCATCCAACTCTCTTCGAATATAACTCGAGGTTTTTCTATTTAGAAAATTTATGTAATTAGATTACATATGTTAGATAGGGATAGAATTATTTTAATTTTGGAGATGGCGACCAAAATAAGACGAGAGGGTAAGACCTTCTATTTAAATCATGCATGAACACATAGGGTTAGCCGTGTTAATTTTCTCTTTTTGCTCGAGAAAATTAATTTAGGAAAAGTCCATAACCATACCACGTAAGCGCTTTATTACCATAATTATCAATTTATGTGATTTATTGATATATTTTGTGCATGTCATTTGATAAAAGCACTAAAAGGAATAAATCCCTTAATTAATATTAAACCTAATTCCTTCCGTTAATATAGTAAGAACGA
This sequence comes from Voacanga thouarsii, assembly GCA_026120185.1. NCBI lineage: Eukaryota > Viridiplantae > Streptophyta > Magnoliopsida > Gentianales > Apocynaceae > Voacanga > Voacanga thouarsii. The sequence goes on along the minus strand of JANUWF010002024.1, from coordinate 2,456,269 downwards.
GAGTCTTTTTTCGAGACCAGGTTGTTGGGCTAACCTAAGCCTACTCAACATCGGCATGCTCAAGCTATGAAATTAAATTCCTATGGAATTAAATTCTTGATTAATGGGTCGGGTTTAACTAAATTCTTTATCCCAGTTGGACTAACTCATGCATAAAGAAATTTAGAGGAAAATTGGGGTAGCCCAAAAGCCTTTAAAATGAAAAGATGTTAATCACACAATGATTGGGCAATTACATACGATGTCATTGGTATTGGATACCTACCATTGAACTCAAGAGTGGCTTGTTGAGTAAACCTAAGGTTATTTTTTAGGAATTTGGATACCGATTCACTTGGAAAGCTTCCAACGAGTTTTCCCGAATCAATAGTGGGGGCTATTGGTTTGAGAAAAAATAGTGGAGTAATAATGCATTTAATTAAATACCTAATTATTTGCATTACATGTGCATATAAAGTCGGTCAATATTCTCTATCTTTACATCCAAGTCATGTGCATCATGTTAACCAATCTAAACTTACGTAGCATTTTAGAAACCAACAAACTAACTGAGTCAAACTATCTTGACAGGTATAGAAACTTGAGAATCGTTCTCAAGTTGAAAAAGTTGTTCTACGTGCTAGATGCTCCTATTCTGCCACCACCAGCTCAAGATGCTCATGCTGATGAGCATACTGTCCATAAGAAGCACAAGGAGGACAGTGACACAGCATCTTGTATCATACAGGTGTCAATGACTCCTGAGCTGCAAAAACAGCACGAGCATATGGATGTTCAATTGATAATTCTCCATCTTTGAGAGCTGTTTGATGTCCAAGCCAAAACAGAAATATATGAGATTTTGAAGCAACTGTTCCGTTGTAAAATGGCTGAGGGTACTTCTGTGGCTACTCATGGGTTGAAGATGCTAGGCTTGATTAAGAGCCTTGGGTCTCTTGGGTGGACCATGAATTAAGTGTTGTCTTAATTCTACAATCTTTGTCAAATAGTTTTTCATAATTTGTGATTAACTATCAGATAAACTGAAGGCGTGGAAAGTGGGAAAACACAAGGCATGCAGCGGAAGTGAACATAAAAAAACTGGAAAAACAAAAATAGGGATTCCAGGGCAGGGCTGGCGCCGGCTCCAGTTGCCCTAGAGCCGGCGCCGGTTGCGCCCTGTCCCAATCTCGAGGTTTTAAAAATTTTACCTCTTCTTCTGGTTCTCATAAGTGGCTGGATTAGAACGTGCCCAATTGGGGTAGGTGTGCTGGTAGAAGCCTTTGGTACGATTCCTACAAGCCTCCTACTCCGCCTTTGCATGTATGTGAATGCCTAACTCTTGGTCTTCCAGTATATGGCCTGCCTAATTACCGTTTGGTGAACAACTAACAGCCTAGGAAATTTTTCTGGAGAGAGAGAGAGACGCCTGGCTATTCCATAGAGAGGAAGCTGTCTCTCTTGTGTGTCTGATTTACAACCATGTTGTTTTCAATCCTTCTATTTAACCTAAATAAAAAACCCTAGATTAAATTGGATTGGGCCATTGGACTCTTGGTTTAACCTATTGGGCTTAATTAATTATTCTAGTTAGAACCAACTTAATGGCCCAATAAATAATTAATTTTTCCAACCCAAATAAACCAGTCTAATTAAATAAGCTTAAATCAGTTTAGTCCCAAGTTAATACCTAATTATTCAAACTGGGCCAAAGCCCTGAATAATTAATTAACCCACTAAACTAATTTAATTAATTCTCTATCCATGGACCTTTATTTTATTCTAGCCCAATAATTAAATCAGGCTACTTAAATAAAATAAATTATATTTAATTTAATTTAATTCCTTAGCCCGTATTTAATTAGGACTCACGGTCTATACTAGGGACCAAAAAACACACCGCCTTGGCTACTAAAACGACCAAAACACCCTTGCCATATAAATAGTTGTATTTTGCATTTTAAATATTTTCTAATATCACTATAAGGAAATATTGACCCCAAGGACAGTGTTGCGTTAACAAAGTCTCCGACCTACAGGTGTAATGACTAAAAAATCCCTCTATACATCGTCGTACATTCAGAGAGGAAGAAGTGTACTAACACCTCTTTAAATGACATCTACCATCCTTAGACCTCTAGTCCAATGATCCACGACTTCTTGGATTGTTTCCACTTTCCAAGAGAGCTACCCTAACGCAAACATCTAAGTCATGTTTCCTAGGGCTCTGGATATTTAAATCATTCAGACAACTACAAGGGGTGATATATTATAGAAATTATCTTGTACAAGTCTGTCTTAATTAACTAGTCACACATACCCAACATACAAGTATATTGGTCCTATGATAGAACCTCAACTATAGCATATCAAAATATATGATTTCAGCTTTGTCAAACCACCAACTAATTCTCAAGTCGTAGAGTACTAGTCCACACTGTAGCAGTAGTAGTCTAGGTTTTTTACCATATAGTAGTTTTAGAAACCACTACTACAGGTCTTATTCTACATATTCGAAATACGCTTATGTCATGAAGTGAGTGGACTACTCACTGGCTAAAGTTAAGCCATTCCCTATTTAGAATTCACAACGTAATAGCCTAAATATGATGAGATTCACATTCTCATCAATCGATTAAGAACAAAAGTTTATGTGTTAAGTAACCCGTGATCCATACCTCACTGTGAAAGACCTCCATTCACATGGATCACTTACTTAAACATAATGGGTCTTTTTCAAACGTAATTGTACACAAATAAAATTGTAAATTTACAAACAATTTCTGAGAATAAATTCTTTTATCAAAACATTCGATTTTTACATCAGAAACCTAGTCTAAGAGGGCATACATTCCAACAACCTCCCATTTGCACTCAAAGACTAAGTAAGTCCGTAGGTGCCCACCCCTATGGCATCTAAGTGTCTCTAGAAGACTCTCTCAGCCAAAGACTTAGTGAATGGACTAGCTAGATTGTTCTCGGAAGCAATCTGTTCCACCACGACTTCCCGTCTCTGGATGAAATCCCGAATTAGGTGGTACTACCTCTCGATGTGCTTCCCTTTCTTGTGATTTCGAGGTTTTTGTTATTGTGATACTGCTCCAGTATTATCGTAATACATCATAATTGGCCTGTCCATGTGTAGCACGACTCCAAGTTTTGAAAGGAACTTCCAGAGCCAGACTGCTTCCTTGGATGCCTCCGAAGCTGCCACATACTCAGCTTCCATAGTTGAGTCAGCAATGCAAGATTGGTTGATACTTCTCTATGAAATAGCTCCTCCAGACAAGGTGAAGATATATCCACTAGTGGATTTTCTCTCATCCTTATCCGCCTGGAAGTCTGAGTCTATATATCCTATAGGAACTAAGTCATCAGCCCTGTAAACAAGCATATAATCTCTCTTCCCCTTAAGGTACTTGAGTATATGCTTTATAGCTTGCCAATGAACCTCCTCAGGGTTTAACTGATATTACTAACTAAGCCTATGGCAAAGCAGATATCTGGCCTAGTACACAGCATGGCGTATATGAGACTTTCCACAGCCGAAGCGTAGGGAATCCTACTGATTCTGTCGTTTTCTTTTTTAGACTTAGGACAGTCCCTTGAAGAAAGTGACAACCTATGTCTGCAAGGGATTAGAGCTCCCTTGCATGAGTCCATATTGTATCTGGCCAACATCTTGTCAATGTATGCCGTTTGGGATAATCCTAATATTCTCTACTTCCTATTTCTAAGAAGTCTAATCCCAAGAATGTATGTGGCTTCTCCTAAGTCCTTCATACTAAATTGACTAGATAGCCAAACATTTGTAGATGACAATGACCCTACATCATTTCTAATAAGTAGAATGTCATCCACATACAAGACAAGAAAAATCACATTAATGCCTTTAAGTTTCTTGTATACTCATGGTTCATCTTCGTTTTGAATAAAATTATAAGACTTTACAATTTCGTCAAAATGAATATTCCATGCTCTCGATGCCTGCGTAAGTCCATAAATGAACTTCTTAAACTTGCAAATTATATGCTCTTGGCCTTTAGCAACAAAGCCTTCCGGTTGGGACATATAGATGTCTTCACTAAGATGGCCATTTAAAAATGCCGTCTTAATATTCATTTGCCATATCTCGTAGTCATAATGACATGCGATGGCAAGAAGGATACAGATGGACTTAAGCATAACTACCGGGGAAAAGGTTTCCTCATAATCGATTTCCTCTTTCTAAGTATACCCTTTCGCCACAAGCCTAGCTTCGAAGGTTTTCACCTTCCCATCTACTCCCCTCTTTCTCTTGTATACCCATTTACACCCTATAGGTTTTATTCCTTCAGGTGAAACTACAAGATCCCAAACCTAATTGAGATATATAGACTCAATCTCGGCTTTTATTGCTTCATGCCATAGATTTGTATCGGCATCAGCAATAACCTCCTCGTATTTAGTGGGGTCTTATTCCTGATGGTCGGAGACCAGCTCGAAAGCTTCTCTAGTCCATCTCTCTGGAACCCTAGACACTCTCCCACTATGACGAGGCTTTATATGTACAGGCTCTTGAGACTGTGCCTCTTCTTGTTCTATAATTGGATCAGAAGAAGTTACTTTCGAAGATAACTTCTCCTTCAATTCCAACCTAGTTGAACCTTTCGTAGAACTACTTTGATCATCCTCTAAGTATCTAGCATTGGTACTAACCAGTACCTTCTGCTCCTTAGGATGATAAAAGTAACCACTATTTTTCCCTTTTGGATACCCAACAAAATAACATAATTCTGATCTTAGTTCCAACTTATCTCCCTTGACCAGTACATAAGCTGGCAACCCCATATCCTAAGATGATTTAGACTTGGTTTACACCCAGCCTACATTTCATAGAGAGTACTAGGTACTAACTTGGAAGGCACCAAGTTCAGAATATATGCCGCTATTTCTAGGGCATATCCCCAAAAAGACATTGGAAGAGTAGCATGAGACATCATGCTTTGGACTATTTCCATCAATGTTTTGTTCTTTCTCTCAGCTATTTTGTTCTGCTGGGGTGTCCCTGGTAGAGAGAGTTGGGATACTATCCCATGATGTACCATATAGTCCTTGAATTCACCAAGGAGGTACTCTCCACCACGATCCGATCATAAGGTCTTGATCAATTTACCTGTCTGATGCTCCATTTCAGCCTTAAACTCTTTAAACTTGTCAAAAGAGTCAGACTTGCATCTTATCAGGTAAACGTAACCAAACCTTGTATAATCATCCGTGAAAGTGATGAAATACTCAAAACCTCCTCTAGTTGGTGTAGACAGGGGACCACACACATCAGTGTGAACAAGACTCAATACCTCATTGGCTCTATCCACCTTAGAGGTAAATAACCTTTTAGTCATCTTTCCCATTAAGCAGGACTCACACTGAGGCCAATTTTCCAATCTCAATGAGCCCAAGGGCCCATCATGGATCAACATTTGAATCCTGGTTGAGTTAATATGACCCAACCTTAGATGCCAAAGATAAGAGTAATTGACATTAGTCTTTATCTTCTTTGTTAAAGGTTCAGATCGAGCGTTATTTAACTGATTGTTAATAGGGTTTAAGGAAAATAGATTCCCATACATGTGCCCAATACATAAAATTTCTCCATTTCTACTGATAGAAATATTAGAATGGAAAGATACAGAATATCGTTGATTTATTAGTTTCACAATCGCAATCAAATTCTGTCGAAATCCAGGTACATATAAAATATCTTTCAAAACCACTATTCTATTACAATCAAATACAAGATCCAGCTCTCCCACTGCAAGAGCCCAAACTTGTGCTCCATTTCCCACACGCAGTCCATGTTCATCCTTCTGGAATCTTCTAATCTTTCTAAACCTCTGCAAGGAGTTACAGATATGATCAGTGGCTCCTGAATCAACAATCCAAGTGGAAGTTGATCCAACCATTGATATAGACTCTAGATAGAAAACATTACCTGTGTGGTTTTTCTTGGCTTGAAGATCTGAACACTCATTTTTCCAGTGTCCCTTCAGTCTACACTTGAGGCACTTGCCCTTGGGTTTATTTTTGGACTGGGTCTTGGGCTAGACCGCTGCGTTACCCTTCTTCTTCTTGAACTTTCTAGGCTTGGGCCTAGTTCTAGAAGATGAAGTCTTGGCAATCATAGCCTTCGATTGTGGCTTCATGACCTTCTCCACCATCTGGAGCTCCTTTATCAACTCAGTCAAACCTATGTTCAACTTGTTCATGTTATAATTCAACTTGAATTGAGTAAAAGAACCTGGTAGAGATTCGAGAACCATGTCCGCTTGGCTCTCGGGGTCAATGACAGCCCCTAAGATTTCTGCCTCCTCGAAAGCAGCAATCATCTTGAGCATATGCTCTCTGATTGAATACTCCCTCAGCCATCTTAGTGTTAATGATAGTTCGAAGAGCCTCCTGCCTTGCGGGCCGGCTCTTATCCATGAACATTGTGGCTAATGATTGAGTTATGTTATACGCAATGGTCATGTACTCATGTTTGAACTGAAACACATTAGATATGGAGGCCAACATGTAACAACGAGCCATCTCGTTGGCCTTCTTCCATGCCTTTTCAGCCTCACGCTCCTCGACGGTGGAACCCTCCCCGATAACAGGGCAGGTGTCGTAAAAGACATACTTATACTCTTCCGCTGTGAGTATTATGTCCAGGTTCCTTTTTCAGTCCACATAGTTTGGTCCCGTTAGCTTATTCTCTCGGAGAATAATGGTCAATAGACAAGAACCTCCCACCATTTCTGAAAAATCAAAAAAATAAAAGAAAAAAGATTCAGTTTGTGAAAACAAAGCAAATATGTGCACTTTATCCTTATTATCAAAACTGATAATAATCAATTTAGCTCTTAGGAAAACTAACATAACTTCTTGGGAAGATTAATAGTTTCCTAAGCTATGTGAGTTAACCACCACAAATTAATTTCCCTTCTAGGTAATGATCTAGAAGATAACTCCATCGAGAGGATGGCCGTTTCCTCTCATTTCCTATGAACATACCTCTCACTATGACCTCCAACGAGGGGTTGGCCGATCATAGTACGTGCCCCGAGTTATTAATTACATCCCTCCATTAGATCTACATTCTTGTGGTATCCCCATTCTATACGGGTTCACTCCTAGAGTGACACAAGGGGACCCACGATCTCTAATGAGGATCTTGATGGAAGCCGTGGGGCCGTTGGAACCCCTCTCCTACTTAGTCTTTTAAAACAAAGGTTTTCTGAAAAATATCCTTTTGAAAATCTCTATTAAGTATTCCCTTAACGCAAAAATAAAATATCTAAATCCATAAAAATCTCTATATCAAGGCTTATATCCTTTGAGAGTTTTTCCCATGGACTAATTTTATTTAAGTTAAAAACTTAATGATTTCAAAAATTTTCCAATTAAAACTTTCTAGAGACTTTGGTCTCAAGTTTATTTGACAAAATAATTTTTCTTGTGCCAAACTAAAACAAAATGGCTTTCTATTTTAACCTTACAAAAATATCTAAATTTAATATATTTTCTATGTCAAGGATTAAATCCTTTGAGAAAAATATCTAAGGTTTAATTTTTGGTCAAGTTAAAATAACCATTTAATTTGTAGAAAAAATATTTTCCTTGACAAAAACATTCCCAAAGACTTTGGTCTTTGAGAAAACGTGCATATAGGTACTAAAAATAAATAGCATGCTAGAAAACTGTAGACGTTTTTATGCTTTTCTATTTTTAAACCTAAGTGCTCAGATAATAGAATTAAACACATTAATTATTTAATAGTCTTGTTTAATCCTAAAATCTCTTACTAATATTTTTCATGCAAAAAATATTCCTTGAATATTAACTATTGCAAAATATTAACTTCACCTAGTATGGACCCCAAAATAAAAAAAATGCAAGAAAAATTACAAGGAAAAAATAAAAAATTTCTCCTTGGTCCACTGCACCCGCCACACTAGATCATGCACCCCATTTACACTGTGGTCCATTGCACCCGCTGCACAGAACTAGGACCTACAAGAAACCAGCGCGTGAACCAGCCTTCTAGACCCAAGCCGACGCCAGTTCTAGCACCCTAAGCCGGCGTCGGTTCCGATCTGGACACCTGATCCTGCAGTTTTTTTTGCGAATTTCTCCTGTTTTTCTACATAGCTTCCGGCTTCGATGGTTTTCCGATTTCAAACCACATACAATGAAATCAACCAAAACCAACAATCGTCCATACCCATAAATATTGGCTTACACGATTTGCTAAGAAAAACAGTAAATTACAAATCTCATATACCTCCACCCGCGAAGTTTAACAGAGAATCTATCCATACCATAAATAGTGAAGGATCATAATTTTAATCACACATACGTGTCCAGTTTTATTCATCTAGATGCATGCTCCCTATATTTTCACAAAAACTTCATGCTCTGATACCAATTGAAGGCATAGAAAACAGAAAACACAGGGCACACAACGGAAGCGAAGATCAAAAATTGAAAAAAAACAAGAACAGGGGATTCTCGAACAGGGTCGGCGCCGGCTCCGGCAGCCCTAGCTGGCGCCGGTTAGGCTCTGTTTGGACTCTGAGCTTAAAAATTTTTTTACCTCTTTTCCTCATTCTAAGAGTTGGTTGGACTGAAACGTGTACTACCGGGGTAGGTATGATGGTCGAAACCTCTGATGCGATTCCTGCAAGTCTCTTACTCCGTCTTTATAAGTAGGTGAACGCCAATCCCTCGATCTTTCAGTATATGGCCTGCCTAAATCCGTTTGGTGAACAACTACAGACTAAGGAACCTTTTTCTGGGGAGAGAGAGAGAAAGAGAGAGAGAGAGACGTCTGGCCTTTCTTTTACAGAGAAGAGGCCGTCCCAGAGAATGTGTGTTCTGTCAACAACGTTATTTCCAATCCTCCTGTTTAACCTAAATAAAATCCTAGGTTAAACTGAACTGGGCCATTGGACTCTTAGTTTAACCTTTTGGGCTTAATTAATTATTCTCATTAGAACCAACTTCATGGCTCAATTAATAATTAATTTTCCAGCCCAAATAAACTAGTCCAATTAATAAGCCTATATTAGTTTAGTCCCAGGTCAATCTTTAATTATTCAAATTGGGCCAAAACCCTGAATAATTAATTAACCCACTAAACTAATTTAATCAATTCTCTCTCCATGAACTTTTATTTTATTCTAGCACAACAATTAAATCAGGCTACTTAAATAAAATAAATTTCATTTAATTTAAGATCAATTCCTTAGCCCGTATTTAATTAGGAATCACGGTTTATACTGGGGACCAAAAGACAGACCACCTTGGCTACTAAAATGACTAAAATACCCTTGCCATATAAATAGCTGTATTTTGTATTTTAAATATTTCCTAATATCACCATAAGGAAATATTGACCCCAAGGACAGTGCTGCATTAGCACAGTCTCCGACTTACAGGTGTAATGACTAAAATACTCCTTTATACATCGCCGTACATTCAGAGAGGAAGAAGTGTACTAACACCTCTCTAATTGACATCTACCATCCTTAGGCCTCTAGTCCAATGATCCATGACTTCCTAGATTATTTTCGCTTTCCAAATGAGCTACCCTAAAGTAAATATCAAAGTCATGTTTTCCATGGCCCTAGATATTTAGATCATTCAGGCAACCACAAGGGGCGATATAGTATAGAAACTATCTTGTACAAGTCTGTCTTAACTAACTAGTCACACATACCTAACATGCAAGTATATTGGCCCTACGATAGAACCTCAACTATAGCATATCAAAGTATATGCTTCTAGCTTCGTCAGAGCACCAACTCATACTCAAGTTATATAGTACTAGTCCACGCTGTAGCAGTAGTAGTGTAAGTTTCTACCATATAGTACTTTTAGAAACCACTACTACAGGTCCTGTTTTACGTATTCGAAATACGTTTATGTCATGAAGTGAGTGGACTACTCACTAGCTAAAGGTAAGCCATTTCCCATTTAGAATCACAACATAATAACCTGGATATGATGAGAATCTCATTCTCATCAATCGGTTAAGAACGAATGTTTATGTGTTAAGTAACCCGTGATCCATACTTTACTGTGAAAGACCTCCATTCACATGGACCGCTTACTTAAATACAATGGGTCTTTTCCAAACGTAATTGTGCACAAATAAAATTATAAATTCACAAATAATTTCTGAAAATAAATTCTTTTATTAAAACATTCGATTTTTACATCAAAAACCTAGTCTAAGAGGGCATACATCCTAACATGAACAAGATTGAATCCACCATTCCTGAGTTGATCAATCTTCTTAAGACTGCGGAGTTCTTTATAAAGAAGGATTCCAATGTGGTCTTGATGTTAGAATCTTCCTCTTCTAAGAAGAAAGTTTAAGGAAGAAGAAGAAGGCTCCTACTAAGTCCAAAGGTAGTGTGAAGAAAAAGGATGCAGCTACCAAAGGCCCATGCCATCACTGTGGCAAAATGGGCCATTGGAGGCGTAACTACAAAACCTACTTGGAGACCATCAAGGAAAAGAAATAGAAGGAGAAGCTCGCGAGCACTTCTACTTTTACTCTTAGTATGTTTATGATTGAGATTAATACTACTTTGAGAAATGAGCTATGGGTATTAGATACCAGATGTGGATCTCATTTATACAATAATTTGCAGGGACTATAGGGCAGTGGAAAGCTAGAGAAGGGTAACGTGGACCTACGTACTGCAAATGGAGCAAAGGTTGCTGCACTTGCTGTGGGGACTTACAAGCTACACCTGCCTTCGAGATTAGTTTTAGAACTACAGAACTGTTGTTTTGTACCAATTTTATTAAAAAACATTATCTTAGCTGCGTGTTTAGACTTATGTTGATTTCATTTAATATTTAAGAATAAATGTTGTTCTTTTTCATTGAATGATATTCATTATAGTTCTGCAACTTTAGTTAATGGTTTATACGTTCTAGACATGGATAATCCAATCCTTAATATAAGCAATAAGAAACTAAGGATAGGTAATTCAACCTCATCTTATTTATGACATTGCCGTTTAGGCCATGTAAATGAGAATCGCATTTCTAAGAGACACAAGTTAGGTGACTTAGGGTCATTTGATTATGAATCATATGACACATGTGAATCTTGTTTACTTAGTAAAATGGCTAAAATTCCTTAATCTGAAAAATGAGAAAGGGCCAAAGAGTCATTTGCACTTATACATTCTAATGTTTGTGGCCCAATGTCAATATAATCAAAAGGAGGTTATCACGATTTCATAACCTTTATCGATAACTATTCATGATATGGGTATTTGTATTTAATAAAATACAAATCTGAAGCTTTTGAAAAGTTCAAAGACTTCAAGAATAAAGTAAAGAAATAACTTGAAAAAAGTATTAAAACTCTAAGATCTGATTGATGAGGTGAATACTTAAGCTAAGAGTTTCAGGGTTATCTTAGAGATAATAGGATATTATCTTAACGGACTCCACCACATACACCTCAACAAAACGGTGTATTTGAGAGAAGGAATCGAACCACTCTAGGCATGGTGCAGACCATAATAGCTTCTGCAGACTTGCTAAAATCATTTTGGGGGTACGCATTAGAGACTTCTGTTTATATTCTAAATAGAGTTCGGTAAAAAACAATTGATACTACCCTATTTGAGATGTTCCTTGGTAAGAAATCAATGTTATCTCATTTGAGAGTATGCGGTTGCCCTGCCTTTGTCAAATGGCCACAATCAGACAAACTTGACAGTAAGTCTGACAATTGTTTATTTGTGGGATATTTGAAATAATCTTTCGGGTATTACTTCTATCTCCCCACCAAAAATAAAGTGTTTGTTTGCCATCTTCTTAGAGAAGGAGCAAATGCTCAAAGGGGATAGTAGGAGTAAAATTGAACTTAGTAAAGTTCAAGAAGAACAAAAAAATAAGGATCAATCGTCTGATCCAACATCTATTGAGAGAATAGATGAACCTTCTACTACATAATATCCTTTAGGCCGAGTAAGATTCGTGTGGCACTTGAGAGATATGAATTTCTCATTAGTGACCACAATAATGTATTACTCATAGATGATGATGAGCCTACTACTTATAACGAAGTTCTGAACAGTTCAGAATCTGACAAATGGCTTGAAGCCATAACGTCAGAGATGGATTCCATGTACGACAACTAAGTATGGACTTTAGTTGATCCACTTAAAGAAATCAAACCTATTGGGTGCAAGTGGGTTTTTAAGAAGAAAACCGATATTGATGGTAATGTAGTTACCTATAAAGCACAATTAGTGGTTAAAAGTTATCATTAACAATATGGCATTGACTATGATGAAACCTTCGCGCCAGTGGCCATGCTAAAATCTATTAGGATACTCCTAGCCATTCTCGCTCATCATGATTATGAGATCTGACAAATGAATATAAAAATAGATTGTCTAAATAAAAATCTGACTGAGAAAGTGTATATGACACAAATTGAGGGTTTCACATCCAATGATAGCACCAAAGTGTGCAAGCTGCAAAGGTCTATTTATGGACTTAAGCAAGCTTCTAGGAGTTGGAACATCTGTATTGATGAAACAATCAAAGAATTTAGTTTCATTTAAAATATGGATGAGTCTTGTGTATACAAGAAGGTTAGTCGGAGCACAATCGTTTTGTTATTACTTTATGTAGATGACATATTACTAATAGAAAAGGATGTGCCTATTTTTCATTCAGTTAAAGTTTGGTTGTCCAAGAAATTCTCCATGAAAGAATTTGGAGAAGTAACCTATATTCTTGCAATTAGGATCTATAAAATTAGGTCAAACTAGTTGTTAGGTCTTTTACAGTCTACATACATAGATAAAGTATTAAAGAGGTTTAGTATGGATTAATCCAAGAAGGGATTCTTACCTATGTCCTATGGGATAAGTCTTTTAAAGTCGATGTCTTCTAAGACGCAAGTTGAAAGGGATCACATAAGTAAGATTCCACATGCTTCAGTAGTTGGATCTATTATGTACGCTATGATATGTACAAGGCCTAATGTATTCTGTGCTCTCAGTTTGATGAGCAAACACTAATCTGACCCTTGTGAAGGTTATTGGGTGGCTGTAAAGAACATCCTTAAATACTTGCGAAGGACTAAGGATGCGTTCTTAGTATATGGAGAAGGTTATTTGAAAGTGAACGGGTAGATTAATACCAGTTTTCAATCTGACAAAGATGATTTCAAATCACAATCTAGCTACGTATTTACGCTGTATGTGTTAGTGTTGTGCCATAGAGGCAATCACTTGTATTTTGTATATGACACATTTTATTTCATAAAAGACATTATTTATCTTACAGTTTCTTTTGATTACTTTTGAGTAATATAAATGTTGGATAAAGTCCCTAGTACGACACTGTGTTAAGGAAATCATGATAGAGATCATGATATGAGATTCCTACTACAATGTATAGTGTTAGTACTTAAATAGTCCCTAGTCATAGTATTAATGAGACAGGACATCATTAATGCGTTAGGACTAGCATGTGTTAAGACTTCTTGATCTTGATCAGGTGGTGGTTCTCATATCCGTGAGTATTGGAATACTCAAAGTTAACACGTGGATGCTTGTTAGTGGAACAATTTCATTGGATGATCTAGCTATGAGATAATCGCATGGATAACTATTTAGTGCCAGTAATATAATCTTAACATAACAAACGTGCAAGTATCCTTAGACTTGAGATCTCCAAAGTACTTTATTTTTTTAGCCTTGTACTTTGATTCCAATCTCTGGAGCTTGATCGAGGGCTGCCTATGAGATGGATATTGGGTACATTGTGAGGTAAACGAACGTAGTTGAGAGGGTCAATAAAGGATTCACCACTCCTAATAGTAGGGGCGAATATCTCACGGTCATTTGTAGGAATTACTACTCATAAGTCCTTGGCCAAGGCATATGTATATTGGAAAGGGTTCCAATTGAGACACGTTGAGAGTAGTGGGTTCCTGGTACAAGTATAGTTATAATCGGGCCAGAATTAATATACATTCTGGAGTGAGTTGGCACTTATTCCATACTCCAAACCGAATGAGATATTGTATGGTGAAAGGAGTTAATTACACTGTAGTTTGTTATTGAAGAGTTCATGTCAAGCCACTTGACTTCCTGGACTCTTGGGTAGTCATGATGCATTGCTAGATACTACTCATGATCTGTGAATATGACTTTATTAATTGATGAATTAATAAACTAATCCTGATTAGAATTAATAGGATTAATTCTAATTAATTAAGGATTATTAATCTCAAAGACGTTTGGATTAATTCATGTTCGCTACCAATTGACCGGGAAACCTAATAGGTTACACACAAAAGAGGAATATATACTCAAGATGTTATTTGATAACATAGTGGGGTTTATTACGAGAAAGAGAAGTTGATGTGGCCAAATTATAATTAGTTATAATTGATGGGATAATTTGTAATTCTGAGAACTTGATGAGTTCCAATTGCAATTGGAGAATTGTTTGGAATTCTCAGATGTGGTTTTTGTAGAGGCTTTTGGTTATATGAGATATAACTAATGTGGTTTTATAGTTGAGCTTTTCGTGTGACTTCAATGGTCACACAAGAAAAACAAAACATGAAAACCAAAGGTCATATGATCTAATTCTACAAAAAAACAAAAGGGCGCACATGAAGGAATGGGTGTCAATGCTGCTTTTTATCAACACACATGAGATGGTCTTTATCAACACATATGGGTGTCAATGCTGCTCTTGTGTTGGGCCATCCTCACAAGAGATTAATAAGAATATGATCTTTATGTTCTCTAGAAAATCTTTCTCTCTCTCTCGTGTGACTCTTTCCAAGAGGGAAACCAAGACTCTTCTTCTTCTTTCTCTAGTTTTGCTGATCAAGAAGAACAAGGAAGAAAAAATCCCAGCCACCATTGTTGTTTTCTGCTAGCACAGAAAATCTTGGTGTTGAGTGAGATCCTCCATGTGGATTTCTGTTAGAGATAAACACACACTGTGATTATAATGGTTGGACATACAACTCTCGTGGTGATTCTTCAAGAGGATTGTTGGATCGCGCCACAATTATCATACTTGAAGAAGGAAAATTTTGTTTTCCACACAAACAAAGAAAGGTAAAAGCTGTTATCTTTGTTTCTTTATTATATATATATATATATATATATATATATATATATGTCTTGTTTTCACACATATGCGAATTCTAGGATGGTATCTCATTTTTTAATTTTCCGCTACACCGTATATGATATGCACGAGATACCTAACAGTATGAAGGGGCAATAACTTAGAAGAGTTCTAAACAAGAGACTATTGTTGACTCTACGACAGAAGTTGAGTACATAGTCACTTCTAAAGCGGCTAAGGAAGCCATTTGGATCAAAAAGTTCATGGCAGAACTGGGAGTGGTCCCTAGTGTTGTTGGTCCAATATCCTTGTATTATGACAACAATTGGAGCCATTATACAAGCAAAGGAGTTACGGTCTCACCAATGATCCAAACACATACTACGACGTTATCATCTGATCTGGGAGATCATAGATAGACAGGATGTAAAGATAGAAAGAGTTCTTATAGATGAGAACATAGCTAACCATCTTACAAAACCACTATCTCAGAAGAAACATGATAGGTATGTTAAGTCATTCGGTATTAGATACAAGAATGATTAGCTCTAGTGCAAGTAAGAGTTTGTTAGTGTTGTGTCCTAGAGGCTATCACTTGTAAATTATATATGACACTTTTTTTTTTAATAATACAATGCATTATTTATCTTTTAGTTTGTTTCCTTTACTTTCATGTAAAATAATTGTTAGATAAAGTCTCTAGTACAACACTGTGTTAAGAAAATCATGATAGAGATCCTGATATGAGATTCCTATTACACTATATTATGTTAATACTTAAATAATCCCTAATCATAGTATTAATGAGATAGGACATCATTAATGCATTAAGACTAGCACGTGTTAGACTTCTTGATCTGATCATGCAGTGGTTCTCACATCCGTGAGTATTGTGATACTCAAAGTTAACACGTGGATACTTATTAATAGAATAGGTACATTAGATAACCTAACTAAGAGATAATCACATGGATAACTATTTAGTGTCAGTGATAAAATCTCGCTATAGCAAACGTGCAAGTATCCTGAGACTTGAGAACTCCAAGGTACTTTGTTTGTTGAGCATTGTACTTTGATTCCAATCTCTGAAGCCAGATCGAAAGCCGCTTATAGGATGGATATTGGGTACAATGTGAGGTAAATGAAAATAGTTGAGAGGATCAATAAAGGATTCACCACTCCTAATAGTAGAGGCAAAAATCTCACGACCACTTGTTAGAATTACTACTCATGAAATCCTTAACCAAGGTGATTGTATATTAGAAACAGTTCCAATTGATACACATGTAGAGTAGTAGATTCTTGGTACAAGTACTATTTTATTCAGGCCAGAATTAATTTATATTCTGGAGGGAGTTGGCACTAATTTCGTACTCCAAATCGAATGAAATATTATATGGTGAAAGAAATTTATTATACTGTAATTTGTTATTAAATGATTCATGCCAAGCCACTTGACTTCCTAGACTCTTGGGTGGTCATGATGTGCTGCTAGATATCACTCATGATCTGCTGAATATGATTTTATTAATTGATAAATTAATAAACCAATCCTGATAAGAATTAATAAGTTAATTCTAAATTATTAAGAATTATTAATCTCAAAGACATTTGGAGTAATTCATATTTGCTACCAATAGACTGGAAAACCTAATATGTCACACACAATAGAGAATTAAGTACTCAAGATGTTATTTAATAACATTGTAGAGTTAATTGTGAGAAATAGAAGTAATTATGGCTAAATTATAATTAGTTATAATTTTGGGCCAAATTGTGATTGCTAAAAATTATGATTTCCAATTGCAATTCACAGAAACGTGTTTCTGCGCAATTCCAGGGATAACACTGGAGTTAAAAGCTGGATGTATTTTTTGATATATGATGAGAATTGTTCTCACGGCGAAAAATAGGAAAAAACTACAGAACACACGCATGATTCTTCTCTCTCTCATTCTTCTGTTCTAAAAAATAATAACCCTGACCGCCATTCTTTCTCTGCTAGTACAGAGACTGTATTATGGCATTCTTAAATAAACATCCTCTGTGTGGATATTGCTAGAGGGAGTCTTACACTTAGACTCTAGTGGCAAAGACGTGGAGCTCTAGTTGTGCTGGATCGTGCCTTCAATAGTTGAAGAATTTTAAATGATAGAGACATTGAAAAGGTATATTTATCTGTCTTTTTGATTCGTCTATTACACATACATGCAGTTATCTTGTCTAGGATCTTTTTATTTTCATTACGTAATGCATATCTGAAGCATGTAAGGGTTCTAACACCAACTATTAATATAAACTCTAAGTAAAGAGCAGTCTCTAAAGAGGACTTAGCCAAGAAGTCCGAACAATCTTTTTTGAAGTGCCCATTTTTGCCATACTTGAAACATTTGCTTTGGGCTTAGCGTCGGGCTTGGACAGACTAGGTTTAGACCCCTTAGGCTAGGCCCTTGCATTGTTTTGGACCTTCTTCTTTTTGAACTTATTGGGTTGGGCCTTAATTCTAGAAGATGAACTAGAATGAGTAACCAAAACCTTTAACGCAGGCGTCATGATTTTCTCAGTAGCCTATAGTTCTTTCATTAATTTAGTCAAAGACATAATCAACTTGTTTATGTTATAGTTTAACTTGAATTGAGAATATGAATTTGGCAAAGTCCCAAGAACTATGTTAATTTAGTTCTCAGAATCGATTGTTGCCCCTAGGACCTCAGCCTCCTCAAAATGAGCAATCATTTTGGGTATATGCTCATGAACTGATGCCTGGTCAACTATCCTAGTATTCATGGTTGTCCTAAGAGTTTCTTGCCTTATAGGTCGGCTTTTTTCAGCAATATAATGCGCAATGATACATCAATATCATACGTAGTATGCATGTTTTTATGCTTAAACTAAAGAATATTAGACATGGAAGCCAACATATATCATTTACCTATCTCATCAGCTTTCCTCTATACTTTCTCAATCTCATGATCTTGGTTTATGAAATCTTTTCTAATTTCTAGACAAGGTTCGGTCAGAACATATTTGTAACTTCCGTAGTGAGTACTATGTTCATATTCCTTTTCCAGTCCATGTAATTAGGCCCAGTTAACTTATTCTCTTTGAGAATAATAGACAAATGACTGAAACAAGATATTTTTGTTGATTGAAAAGAAAATTTCATTCAAAAAAATGTTTGTTTTGAATAACATATAAGAAATGCATATTTAAAACATCATATTATTTCCATAATATGGTTAACCTATTAAAACTATTATTTCAAAAAATACAAAAATTTTGGCTCTTAAAAACATTGATAGAGCTTTGTAGGAAGGTTAACAATTTTCTAAGTCAAGTGTATAACCATCACAAATTAAACTTCCTTAATAGGTAATGATCCAGAGATAGTTTCAACGATAGGATGACCACTACTCTTACCACCTATGGATAATCTAGTATTAATGCCTCTAACGATAAGCTAGCCGACACTAACACATATCCTAGACATTAATTGTAATTCCTCCGTTAGTTCTAAATTCTCGTAAAAATCTATCCTATAGGGGGTTATACTCAAAATGGTATGAATATAACTACAATTTCTAACAGGAATCTGTGATAAAAGTGTTAGGGCCGTTGGTGCCCCTCTTCCACTTAATCTTTTGAGAAAAATATGTTTTTATTTGATTGAAGTTGATTGAAATAGACTCTGATTATTTTGTTGCAAGGATACTGAAGTAATCTGAAGATCATCATACACAGATTTATTCATGCTCTTCCAAATCTCCCAAAAACCACCAGCAAAAAATAATCAAGCAATTGGTCTAACACAATGACTAGAAAACCATTAGTAGTGAAGGAATTAGGGCAGCTACATTGATCTAAGACTCACAGAATAAATGTCTAGAATTTTAGTCCTTCCTTCTCACACTTCCCATACCACAGGACAATAAACAGATAAATGATCAAAGTTTTCCGGAGCATGTAGACACAAACTGCAACGAGAGCAAAGGAAAATCCAAGGTGCTGCAATACACAGTCTATAGGGAGAAGGTGATTATAAAGTCTCCATAAAAATATCTTTAAAACTTATTGTACTGAAAGCAAATGAAATTGTTTAGGCAATGCTAACCACAAATGAGGCTGGCAAAAAACCTTCCAAACTGAAGAAATAGTGAATTTACTAGTAGCTAAAAGTTTCCAAGTCCGTAAACCATCAGCTCCATCCGAATGAAGAGAAGGTATTGAGGTAAGAACCTGAAAAGCTATAGTCGGATCAAAACGGGAGAGCAATAATCTAACATTCCAGTACCCATTAGATATACAATCCTTAACCCTTAGATTGGAATGTGTCACCAACAAGTTCACATTAGAGAGCCTGCCTAGCTTAGACCATTGATCATACCAAAAGAAAGACGAAATGTTGTTAAGTTTAAAAAAAAAAAAATCGTTCTTCTGCAAGAGGAGTAATTTTGATAAGACATCTCTAAGTGGAAGAGCAATTTTAACAAAGCAGAAGCTGGGATACATGCCAACAGTAGGAACATATTTAGACCACATAAAGCTTGCCCATAGAGAAGTCCTCTGTCTAAATTCCCACCACAAGCTCATAGAAAAGGCTGTATAGATATCCTCTAATTCTTGCAAATCCAAGCCATTTTCCTCCCAAGGGAAGTTGATTGCATACCATCTTTTCCAATAATATTTTTTACCAAATTCTGAATAACCCCATAAAAAGGAATTAAATAGCTTTTCCAAATTAGCAAAAATCACCTTAGGACGAAATGTAGCATGTAAAACATGTAAAGGTATAAAGAGTAACACTGAATAAACAAGCTACAATCATCCAGCCTGACTCAAAGTCTTAAACTTCCGGCCTTGCATCCGGCATTTAATCTTATCTATGAAATTTTGAAAAAGGACCCTCTTGCTACAACCCTTAAAAAGAGAAAAACACAAATATGTAAAAGGTTGATACATTCTTGTAAATCCCAACACTTGTTGTACCAGATTGGCCCTCTATCTAGATGCTTTCATAAAAACCAAATAAGAACTCTTTGACACATTAAGCTTTTTCCCAGAAACTGCTTGATAATCACTCAAAATAATCTTAATCTCTCTCAAGGCCTTTATGGATCTAGAAGTAAAAATCATCATATCATCAGCAAAACTCAAATGAGTTATAGGAAAGCAAGAGTGAGGTACTGAGTAAGGTATAAAATATCCCTCATCCATCATAAAATCTAAAAAGCGAGAAAGTAACTCCTGAGACAATAAAAACAAATAAGGAGAAAAATGGTCATCTTGCCTAACCCCTCTTGTTGAGTTAAAAAAACCAGCACTTTCCCAATCGACTAAAATAGAAAACCAGTAATTATTGAGATGATTATGAACCAAATAAGTCACATGCGGATGATAGAGGCTAAAATCATCACTATTTTTCTAGTTATTTGAAGTTAAATTGAGATAATTTTGTTATAATAGCTAGGTATATCCCTTCCTATTTCATATTTTACTTATAGAAAGTGTTTTTGACAAATTTGTGCAGATTTAAGTAGATTTTGAGTAAAAAGAGTTAAATTCTAGCTTACACCAAGCGCCAAGTCCAACTAGTGCACCAGGCGCCAGGTCCATTCTAGCCGAACAAAGAAAAAAATAGAGTAACCGTGCAAGGGCAGACCAAAATGTACCTGGCGCCAGGAGGGTCGAAAGGACTTGGCGCTAGGTCCAACCTGTACAGTGGTGATTTTGTGCATGAATTTGGTATTTTTCAAAAGATTTTGATATTTTTCGTATTCAACTTGGAATAGACTTCTCAAGTTACGAATTTTGGTATCAAGGAGGCCTATAAATACAAGAGAATAACATTTCTAAATCAGTTTTCACCTTTGAGATTTGCAAACCCATAGGAAACTCCTAGAGAAATACCAAGATTTAGGAGGATTAAAGAAGAATTCTTGGAGAAGAGGAGGTAGCTCAAGAAGGTTTCAAAGAAGAAGTAGAAGGCTTATTTGTCTATGAGTGGTTTCCTTTTCTCTTCTTTGTAATTTATTGATAATTTGGGTTTTAATTATTTTAATTATATTTAGAGGATATTTTTGGATTCATGACTTTGTATTAATTTTAGTTCTTTGATCAATTGATTATTATTTGTGGTATTTGATTACTTGTTATTATTAGTTATTGATGCATTTTCTTCTAATTGACTTGGGAAATGATGTTAGGAGTTCATTGTATTAATTTCGTATTTGTCAAGTCTTAATGGACTTGAGAAACGAAGTTAAGATTAAAATACTAAAGTGATCAAAGATTTCACATCGAGCAAATGGTCATTAGCTAATTTCATGTTTATGAGGTATGAGTTTAATACATCTTTTAGCTATTTTAATGCGATTAGAAAATCTGCTAAATTAAGTAAGAGATAGTAATTTTATGGATTGGGAAAGAAGTGGAGTCTACATAAGTAATTTCATGACTTGGCAAACGATTGGATCTTAGTTGAGTTCCTTCATAATACAAAAATGATAATTAATTGTGATAAGTACTAATCAATCATTGTTATGTTTTTGAGGATTTCTATCTATTTACATGTCTTTTCTCCTTATTCTTACTCCTTGATAATCCTTGTGACTTGTCTTGCGTGAACTTGGTCTATTCTCTAGTGTATTAGGTTAACATTTTATTTATCTCTTCTTATTTTATTGTCTAGACAATAAAGATTTGCATGGAAGCCTAAGTTTTTGTGGATTCGATACTTGCTATTCCCTATACTATATGATGAGTATACTTGCTCATATGTATGCTTTAGTAGTTAGCATTTTATTAAAGTTTGATTGATTGTGTAATTTGTTAGTAATATTTTCTACACTAAAAAAACGCATCACGTTTTTTGCTCCATTGCCGAAGATAGGCACTATTGGAAACACTTGAATATTATTGATTTAGCCTTTGCTGTATTTGTAAATATCACTAAATTTTGTGTTTAGGTGGTTTGTGAAACAAGAATGTTTTGGAAATATTCTTGATTAATTTCTCATTGAATCAGTGGTACAATTTATACAATTAGTATGCCATAATTTGGCCATCAAAATCGGGAATCAATCCCCCAAAAATAGCCTAATCAAATCTTCCTAATTTACACTTTCCTAATCCGACCCAATCAGTTAATAAAGGAAAGATAATAGCTACATAAAATTAACAGCTAAATATTACACATTAATGACTAAATCTACAACACTCCTCTTCAAGCTTAGGAATAGATATTTCGCATTCCAAGCTTGTGAAGAAGACCTTCATGGTTCGATTTCAGTAAGCTTATGGTCAGAACATCTGCTTCTTGTTCATAAGTGGAAATATAGCATAGATCAATTCCTCCCTGTTCAATCTCATTCTTGATTAAGCTTTGATCAATTTTGACATGTTTCATACGATCATGCTGGACTGGATTATTTACTATGCTAATTGCTGATTTACTGTCACTGTACAACTTAGGAGAACTCGCAAAAAGTTGTAGATCTTGCATCAATCTTTCCAACTAAATTACTTCGCAAACTCCTTGTGCAATTACCCTAAATTCTGCTTCAGCACTACTTCTGGCTACAACTGTTTGTTTTTTACTCCTCCATGTAACTAAGTTACCCCATACTTTTGTATAATATCCTGAATTTTAACTTACAATCTTCACTACCAACCCAATCCACATCGACATATCCTTCAATACTCCTGTTCTTAGTCTTTAAAAACATCAGCCCCTATCCAACCGCTCCCTTAAGATACCTTAAGATATGATTATAGCCTCTAAAGCCTTTAGGTCGATGAGTGCAAATATTGACTGACTACACTTACGGCATAGGCAACATCTAGCTGTATAAGAGACAAATATATCAGTCTCCCGACTAGGTGTTGGTATTTTCCTACATCTACAGGCTCCTCATTTTTTGAAAATTTGCTCTTCTATGCTTTCTCAAGTAGAGTTTCTACTGGTTTACAGCCCAGTTTCCCTATTTCTTTTAGCAGATCAAGAATGTATTTTCTTTGAGAAATGAAAATACCTTCTTTACTTCTTGCAATTTCCATACCCAAAAAGTACTTCAACGGCCCTACGTCTTTAACCTCAAACTCCTCCTTCAACTTGCCCTTAAGCTTGTGAAGCTCATCTTCATCATCTCCTGTGAGTATTATGTCATCTACGTACACAATAAGAACAGCTCTCTTACCTACTTCTCCTATTTTGATGAACATAGTGTGATCAGTGCTTGCTTGATAGTATCCCAACCGAGTGAGGGCAGAGCTAAATCTAGTGAACCATGCTCGAGGGGATTATTTCAAACCATATAATGACTTTTTCAACTTGCAAACTTTTCCCTTTCTTTCATGTATTTCAAATCCTGGTGGAACCTTCATATACACTTCTTCATCAAGATTGCCATTTAGGAATGCATTTTTAATGGTGAGTTGATGTAGTTTCCAATCAAGGTTGGCTGCAATAGATAGGAGAACACGTATGGAATTAAACTTTGCTATAGGAGAAAATGTTTCGTCATAGTCAATTCCATATGTTTGTGTGTATTCTTGTGCCACTAGCCTTGCTTTATATTTTTCAACCTCTCCATTAGCCTTGTATTTCACAGTAAACACCTATCTGCTTCCAACCGCCTTTTTTCCTTCTGGTAAGTCAACCATCTCCTAGGTCCTGTTATCCTGCAAAGCCCTCATCTCCTTCTGCACTACTTCTTTCCATCTCAAATCTTTCAAAGCCTCATAGATATTTTTTGAAATCTCGACTTTATCAACTTTTGTTGTAAAAACCTTAAATTCTAAAGACAACTGCTTACAAGTTAGGAAATTATAGATTGGGTGTTTAGTATAAGCTCTTACCCCTTTTTGAACTGCAATAGGCAAGTCCAGGTCATTGGTCATTTATCCGAATCTTGGATAATGATTGATTTTATTGAAAAGCTTTTGGCCTGCCAGAGTAAACCTGCAATGGTATTTTAGCCACAAAATCTTCCCTATGAGGACTAGGTTCAGATGGGTTTAGACTTGGTTATGATATTTGCTGACTGGAATTTTCAAAGTCTGGAACATTATCAGGTTTAGAATCAATTAGATTTGGAACAGTGTCAAGGTTTGCAGGAACTGAAACAATGTGATCAATTGGCTTTATAGTCTAAGAGGAACGAGAGATATCTAGTACTATGGGAAAAAACACAGATGGATCCCAATGATCTTTCTCATTTGAATTCTCCAATTGGAAAAGGTTATTAGGGTAGTACAGCTGTTCCTAAAAAAAAGTGACATCACACGATACAAATAATTTTTTAAGGACAGGAGAATAACATTTATAACCCTTTTGTGTTGGGGAATAGCCTACAAAAACACATTTAAATGCCCTGGGGTCAAGCTTACTTCAGGTAGGTTTTTTGTTGTGGACAAACACGGTACACCCGAAAACTTTTGGGGACAAAGGATTGAATATATTGATGTTTTGGAAAAAATCACGAAGAGCACTTAAGAGGGTTTAAAATTTTAGTATTTTGGAGGGTAAACGATTTTTGAGGTAAGTGGCTGTGAGAATGGCTTCCCCCCTGTAGAAGTTAGGAATTGAACTTGCAAACATGATAGATCTAGCAACCTCTAACAAGTGGTGATTTTTCCTCTCTACAACCCCATTTTGTTTGGGTGTATCCACACAAGAACTTTGGTGATGTATCCTGGTTGCCCCCAAATATTAACCAAACTTATCTAAAAAGTACTCCCCTCCATTATCAGTTCGAAGAATCTGGATAGTAGATTGGAATACATTTTGGACAAATTTACGAAACTGTTTGAACCAGAAAAAAACCTCATATTTGTTTTTCATAAAATATACCTAACAAGCCCTTGTATGATCATCAGTAAAGGTAATAAACCACTGAATTTTAGTCAAACAAATGTTTCTAGAAAGACCTTAAACATCACTATGAATCAAGTGAAACAGCTTTGTGGGTAAATAAGCATGAACAAAATAAGGAACCCAGGTTTGTTTGACAAGGACACAATGTTCACACTGAAGAGAGAGATTTTCTTTATTAATGAATAGATCTAGATATAAAACTTTCATTTAAGAAAAACTTGGATGTCCTAGACGTCGATGCCATAACATAATTTTAGACTCGGAAGTAACTAGTAAAGAACTTTTATTTTTTGGAAACTCTCGAGTTTCTTTGAGATAATACAGGCCATTTTTCTTCTCAACAATTCTAATCATCTTCCCCAAAGACGGTCCTGAAATTCAAAATGTGTAGGTAAAAAGGTTACAATACAGTTCATGTCCTTTGTTAACTTACTAACTAACAAAAGATTATAGATTAATTTAGGCACATGTAAAACTGATTTCAAAGTCATATTGGATAAGCAAACCATGCCCTTTCTTATAGCAGGTGATGTCTTCCCATCAGCAACCCACACATTAATCTGATCCTTGCACTTATCATATGCATCAAATATATCCAATGATCCAGTCAAATGATCCGAAGCTTATATATCAACAATCCAACAATTTTTTAGACGTGTTTTACCTGTTTGTGCCATGGCTAAGTAAGATTTTTATTTTCAGTTCATGCTCCGAGCGTGGATTGATTACAAAGTTGTCATAGCACCTCTATTTGTTCTACCGAGAGATTAACACCAGCAGCATTCCTTATGTTTGACTCCACCAAGTATGTTGCTTTAGGCTGACCATGCTGATTTCACTGACCACGCTGATTCTCGGTTTCCAATCTGCTAGCTTCCCGTGTAAATCCCAGCATGTGTTACAGGTATGTAAGGCTTGTTACAATAGTCACACTATCTTTTCCCCTTGGACTCTGGACCATGGCCACCACTCTGCTTATTTGCCATGAGTGTAGAATCTTATGACTCTGTTGGAGGGGTCGTGACCATATTGGTAGGATTCATCATCACGTATTTTCTACTCTCTTCCCTCCTAACTTCTGCGAATGATTCTCAGAGGGTTGGAAATGGTTTCACTCCAAGTAGCCGTCCTCGTACTTCATCAAGATCAGAATTAAGACCTTGTAAGAAATCAAAGGTCCTTTCTTTCTCAACCGTCTTTTTGTACTTCACAGCATCATTCCGGCATTCCTATCTGATCTCATAAAAGAGATCTATTTCCTACCACAATTCAACCAAGGAATTGTAATACTCGGTGACCATAAGGCTCCCTTGTTTAGTGATACAAATATTAGGCCTAGTCTTAAAACTTTGAGATGTGTTCTCGAGGTCTGAATATATTTCTTGAATTGCATCCCAAATCTCCTTTGTTGTCTTGTAGAAGAGATAAGTCCTTCCAATACTTGGCTCTATAGAGTTGATAAGCTAACCCATGACTATTGAATTTTCTGCTTCCCAAGTGTTGTAGGTTGGTGATGTGTTTAGTGGTGTTGTAACAGAACCGGTTAAATAACCAGTCTTCCCTCTTCCACGTATTACCAGCATAATGAACTAAAACCACTGGCTAAAATTCTGTCCATTGAGTTTGTGCTATGTAACCTGTAAAGAGTGGCAGCCAAGTAAATTGTTTGTTGAAGATCCTGCCATAGTTCCTTGAGATGCTTGATTCGCCGTTGTCGAGGACACCTCGGTGGTCGAAGTCAACTATTCTCCGAACATTTTTATGGATGGAAAAAGAGAAAAAATGTTGAAGGTTGAAGGTTACCAGGCTCGATGTAGCTCTGATACCATGAAACAAGAATGTTTTGGAAATATTCTTGATTAATTTCTCATTGAATCAATGGTATAATTTATACAATTAGTATGCCATAATTTGGCCATCAAAATCGGGAATCAATCCCCCCAAAATAGCCTAATCAAATCTTCCTAATTTATACTTTCCTAATCCAACCCAATCAGTTAATAAAGGAAAGATAATAGCTACATAAAATTGACAGTTAAATATTACACATTAATGATTAAATCTCTAACAATTTGTGAATATTTCTAATTTGTGTATTTTTTTTTCTTTTCTTTGTTTTTCTGTTATTTTTGTTTGTTTTTATTTTTAATTTCGATTTGATTTTTATTTTTCTTTGAGCGTGAGGTTTAAAATATCATCATGGACAATTATTCATGGGCACAATGTAAAAGAAGCTACAATGATAATATATTGGCAAGGTTGTAGCCTCGGATTGATACTTTTTGTGAGACGTCACTTGAAGCCTCAATGCATTCTTTTGTCGCCAATATAAATTTAACTGTTAAGAGGTATGAAAAATTATCCCAATGTATGAGCCATCAAAGAATACAATTAACTAAGTTGGTTGAAGATGCCATAAAGGCTAATACACCTAAACAAGAGAATCCCCAAGGAAAGAAGAGAGGATATGAGGAATAATTGCCCAATGTGAAAAGGGATGTATTTGATTCTCCTCTATGTGCTAATAATTCTAAATTTTCTTTGTCACGTGAATTTTTAGGTTCCTCTCAATTCTTGAAGATGTCCAAATGATGATGTGTTGAGTTTAACATGCCTCATGGAGTTAGATCTTTCAATGCTATATCATATGAAACCCTTGGAGGATGTTCATGCCTCATACTCTTCACTCCAATTTCAAGGAGGTAACTTGGTATTTATAGATGGGTTGAACAGTACGGATTTCTTGGTCTCATCTTTAAAATCTACACTACTAAGTTTGTAACACCCCGAAGCCTAGGCCCGCCAGGGCCGGGGATGTCGCCCCGTCCAAAGGACAAGGGGTCTTTATAACTAGGTCACACAAATAAAATTGCTGAAACAAAATAATACTTAACTTAAAAATTTATTACAACCCAAAAATACTCCAAGAGTAAATCCATAAAATTTCAAAACAAAAACCATAAATAAAATTATCCACTCTCGCCTCCCCAAAGTAATACATAAAATCAAAAGACACATTCTCTTTCCAAGCAGATATTACTAGCCACTCAACTCCACAGCAGGATCATCCTGAAATCATGATAGAAAGGTGATGAGACAGAAATCTCAGTAAGTCCGTGTGTGCTTTGGGCGTTTAGTGAAATTAGTTCATGGATGCAGAGTGTGAAACGTTAATATGAGAAACATTGGCAAGCAATAAACATTAGTCAAAAGTAAGAGTGGCGTTTTGGCTTATCTAGCCGTACATAAGTAATGAAATCAACCACTCGAAAGAAAGGGATATGGGTTGCCACACGTTGGGCCCCATAACCGGTCAAAATGCCGACACTTTATGCAGACTGACAAAAGTAGGTGATCGGCCTACTGGGTAAGATACTCCTCCTTCTCTATACCCAAACAACAACCGGGTGTCCATTCCGGCAAAACATAGTCACTTGACTAAAAACAAACTGCTAGCTCGGACCGGCACGACTCACTGGACTGACATCTTATCCGGGAAGGACTCACCCATCAGAGGTGGCCACCTGCTGAGAGACTTACCCTAACCCTTCAAAGACTAGTCCTAGTAGTCCACCCTTATTAAGTACTCAACGACGTTTCCCACTTGGGATAAAATGAACGAAGCATTGCTCTTCATGAAAATAGCAATTTGAGGGTTTCCAAAGTTTTGGGAGAAATCAGTTTCAGAAAAAGTTTTAAGTTTGGAAAATCTGCTTAGTAACTTTCAAATAATTTAAGTGTTGAAAATAAGAACAAATTCAACCCTCAGTTGCCTTCAAATAAACGAGTGTCCATACACTCCATATTTAGCTTGCCATAAGAAAAACATTTCACATCGATAGATTTTATGCAGGAGCTTACCTGATTCTTGCTCACAACAACAAGGTCTCGAACAGCTGACCTAACCCCATATGGGTAAATACAAATCTTAATCAGATTCAAGCTACAATCCACTTCCTCAATTTTAAATCAACTCAATTCACTACTACCATGATCCTAGTGTCCCAAGCTTTAAGGCAAGATACTAATTAAATAGGTTTATAAGTGAAGTTTAATTTGTTATTTAAAATAATTAATGGTTTGGGAAATAAATTCTTATAAGTTGAAAGTTTACATCTTGTTAAGAAAAATCTAGAGTTTATTTGATCAAGAGTCATAGGAGGTACTAGGTAAAATAGTGATTTAATGATAGTTTAGTTGTTAGAAAATAATTGATAGCTAAAACTAGTTGAGATTAGATTGAATAAGCCTTTCTTGGAAAATAATAAGTAAATCCTTAAGGGTTTTGATTTAGTAAATATTTTACTAAGCATAAATCTTTTTCATAAAGGCTTAAATTGATTTCTTTATTTTAAATAATATTTATTTATTTTACTTTCTAGCAAAATTATTATTTATTTGGCTAAAATATCCTTTATGAATATAAGAATCCAAATCTACCCTTCCTAGGGTTTTCGAAAATACTAAGAAATTATTTTATTAAGTATTTTATTCATGGAGTGAAAATTACTTTTAGGGACAACTAGATCATGGTCAATTTCTATGGCCAACCTCAATCAAGAACATGCACAATCCTTCAATTCATCAAACCAACCAAATCTTGCATCTAGGCATAGATCTAAATTTATTAAGACATGCTTTAACCTCTACTAGCATAAATATGAACATAGCTTAAACAATCTCATATGAATAAAAATCCTATTCACCAACGGTAGCATAATCTCTAACATACTTTATCACAAATACTACCTATGACATGCATCAAACCTCAAATCAACATACAATCAACCAAGATAAACCTTTCATGCATAAACCCCATCTTCTTCACAATCATACAATTGCTCATGCTTCAATCTCAACAATAAATATATACTCAAATTCTACCACCATCCACCTTTTAACAACGACATCCTAGAGACATGATTCTAGAGTTTAAAAAAAGGATTGAAGGTACTTACTTGGTTGATGAATGCTTTGAAAGAGTTTAAAATAGATCTCAACTCCTAGTTGGCTAATCTTGTCCAAGAGAGGTGGCGAAAGCATGGTCATGGAAAAAGAGACCATTCAGCCAAGAGAGGGAATTTTAGGCCATGAGAGAGAGAGTGTGTGTGTGTGTGTGGAGAAGAGATCATTAGTATGCTCATTCACATAAGTTCTCATTGGAGATCAAGTTTGAAGAAGATGAAGTTGATAGAATAAGTTTACCTTGAAGATGTTCTTGACCTTCACAAAAATTTCTGGTTTTGATCCAAAGTAGCAAGATGATTTGTGGAGTTTGATGTTAATAATGGTGTTGATGGATTCACAGCAAAGAGAAAATCAAATCTGGAGATTTTCGTGAGGGTTTGAAGTGGTTCAAAGGTGTATTAGGTGAAAGAAGGTAGTAGGTATTCTTGGTGTAGTGTGTGTGTTCTTGGTGTCTAAAGAAAATCGAGAGAGAGAGAGGTTGGGAGCAGCTGCCAATTTTCTGTGGAATT
Organism: Voacanga thouarsii; assembly: GCA_026120185.1. Lineage (NCBI taxonomy): Eukaryota > Viridiplantae > Streptophyta > Magnoliopsida > Gentianales > Apocynaceae > Voacanga > Voacanga thouarsii. Next base: position 2,425,777 of record JANUWF010002024.1, on the reverse strand, counting down.
AGGGCTGCCGAAATTCTGTAGGGTTTAGGAGAATGTTTTCTCTGATTTGAGAGGGAAAAGGAAAGGTTCATTGTTACAATCCTTGAAGAATATTTTTGGGAAGTGAATTTGGAAACTAAATATTCTAAGAATATCTTGATTGTTTGGACAGCTTTGAAGTCTCCTATGGCCAACTGGTTGTGTGGCTTTTTTGAGGAATTAAAGCTGGTTCTATAAGGCTTATGATGGCCAAAACAAAGGGATACAATGATGAAGAAGAAGTCTGGCCAATTGAGCAAGATATCATGGAAGGTTGCTAAATAAGATGGCTGGAATTTTGGAAAGTAATCAAGCTAAATTGCAGGGATTTGTTGGAGAGATTTTCGGACAGCCATTGCTGCCTTTCGTCCAGAAGTTTGAGGGAAACAATGGAGCTCTATTGATGGTGGTTTAAGGGAGGTTTTGACAGAAGTAGGTTGGCATTTTCGGCTGGAGGAGAAATAGGAAGCAAGCTGGAAAATTTCCTGCACAACAATTTCGCTGCACAGGAATTTTCTGGAAGAATTTCGTCCGCCACTTCCAGCTGAGATGCAGCGAGTTTGAAAGGGGGTTTTAGGGGTATTCAAGGCTGGTTTCCATCCTTCTTCATGGAGGAAAAACATGGCTAAAGTGCTTCACAAAATCTGGAAGAAAACAGCTTGGTTTTAAGCCTCCAAGGTAGCGATTTGCCCAGAATTTTTCACTGGTTTGTACAGCTCTTGAGCAGTCCAAAAATAGCAGAAATAATTCATGTTTCAAGCTAATCTTAAGGCCATTTTTCTGGCAGCATTTGGAAGGAAATGTTAGCTAAGAAGTTCGACATTTTGAAGGTACACAAGCTGAAAAATTTCAGCTCATTCCAAGAAGGAAGGTGAACTAGTTTAGGATGAAATTTCAGCAAGCTCACTAGAGGGATTCTTCCTCTTGGAATTTCCCACAACTCTTCCATAATTTTCAGACTATAAGAAGTCTTTTACCAAGACACTTTGGTCCTAAAAGACCTCAGCACTTTACTGAATTTTCTGGAAAGAATAAGGCTTGAACATCTTGATCAAACTGAGTTGAAAATTAAGAAAAACTAAAGATCAAGGGAGAATGAATTCCCTTTAAGAATTTCGAGTAGAGCAAAGGAGTGAAATGAGAATCCTCCTAACATGTCTCTCCTAGGTCATTATCACCACCTTGTTCTAGGCCCTTAAGGCCGAAACTAATCCTCCCTAAGCAAAAATAAAATTTTAATCAAATTAGCTTTTATGATGGAATTCGAACCCAAGACCTCAAGAATTAATTCCACGACTTTAACCACTAAACCACAACAACTCTTGTTGCTATTTTTACTAGAAAATTAATTCCTATTCCTTCCACAAGCTATCTCCCTATTTTCACCTCGGGCAAAAACTACCATTTTGCCCCTCTCACACAATACTCACCAACAAGACTTCAAAACAATAAAACTCAAATCCAAAGCACATAAAATCATATGAAAATGTATTTAATTATGAAATAAAGCATGATATGCATCACAACCCTCTTACTCTAAGGTTGGTTTTGACTGGGGTTTCACAAAGTTCAAAAGGGAATTTTAATTGTGACAAATATTTTGAAGGGATAAGTGATGATTCTCATGTTTACACATTGTTTACATAATTTACATCTTTGTGTTGAAAACTTGATTTGTATGTCTAAAAAAGTGTTACGGAGGGAGGTCATGCATGTACATTCATTGCAGCTACTATTTTCCATAAACCTTCTATTTTTCAAAATCCTCTCTTACTTCTACTTTTATCATGCCTACCTTTTTCAATGAGCACTACTTTCTTTTACAAAGGTTTGATAAGGAAGCATGATGAGTGGAAAAAAGTTTGTATCTTTGTTTTGGGTTTGGTTTTGTTTAAGTAGTTAAGCGTCTTTTTTCCCCTAATAATAAGGAAAATATTTTCCATCTTAAGTGTAGAGGAGTGAGTCATGTCTTTATTTACTTTGATAGAATTTTTATTAATATTTTTCTTTAGTTTGTTTTCTTTTATTAAGGCTTATCTTTATTTTGTTATTATTTTCCTGGTACTTTTATTTGGGTTTTCTTTTGTAGGTTTGAATAAATACTTCTTGGACAAACTCTTCTATCTATTTCAAGTTTTAATAACTATTGGAACATATTGCACTATGGGAGTATTGCTTAACTTTCTACCTCCTTTATCATTTTTGGTCCCTTTGGAGATATTTCTTGTGTTAATTTTTTCTCAATAAAGACATTGTCCAATGTGGGAGAGTGGTTTAGTAATATTCTTTATCTAAGTTTTTATCAATTCTCTTGGTTATTTCTTGGTATAAAATAATTTTGTTCATCTTAAGTTGAAGATTGAAAATTTTGGATCCATTTTTCTGAAAATTATTCAAAACAATTTTTGTGGTTTTCATTGTTTTGTTGTAATTCTTTTTCTTACTTGGATTTGAGTTTTGTCATCTATTTGGTGGATTTTTATGAAATTGGTTTATTGGATAGGATATTTTTCAAAACTTGAGAATTTGGATTAATCTTGTTTATGCATTGGTGTTAGAATATTATTTGACTCATCTAGTTTGAATATGGAGAATATGATGAATGTGGGGAAAGTTTATTGGCTAACTTTTGTATTATGGGTTTAAACTTTTCTTAGCTTTGAATTATGGTGAGGAATGTGATGTGTTTGAATTTGGGTATAAAAATCATGTCAAAATAAGCACATTCCCAATCAAGTTTTAATTAAAATGTTAACCCCAAATTACACATATGAGCAAGTGTACTCATCATTAAGCATAGCATAAGGTCTAAAACGAGTATCGATCCTTAAGGAACAAGTATGCATTAATCACTTTTCTTTCATTGTTTAACTGACTCAATAAAGTGAAAAAATAAAAAGAAAAATAAAATAATATATACATGTCAAGGATGGAGAATTATGTAACTCAAACCATTATTTTGACAAACATGATCTTAAAATACCCAATCATTATCATAACTAATTATTCTCTTGGTATCATGAATGATTAATATAGATTCACTTCTTTTCCAATCCATGAAATCACTATCTTCTAGACAAATTAGCATCGCATATCCTATCTCAACTAATTCACCCAAAAGATGCATTAAGTACAATCCTTGATTAAATTTTCATATCCTGATAAATTTAAAATATGAAATTAACCAATGAATCCATATCCTGGTAGACATCAATTAACCTTTAATTACCTAGTTCTTAGCAATTAACCCCTTTTTCCAAGCAAGTTAATAGACAACCAATATGAAATTAATGAATTGAAACCACTATCAACCCCTTTTCCAAGCAAGTTAATGGAAAGAAATAACAAATTAATCTCGTAATTAGCATAAATAATTAAATACCAATAATAACAATCAATTAATCAAAAGATCAACGTAACTCTAAAAATCATGAATACCGAAAACAATGTCAAATTATAATAAAATAATTAATATATCATTGTTCAAGAAAAAAAAATAAAGTTAAAAGAAAGCACTCATAGACAGGCCTTCTTCTTCTTCCTTTATAGACCCTCTTGTACAATCTTCCTTAATCTGAAGAATTTCTCCTCGAATTTGAGTGATTTTCTATTTTGATCTGCGAATTCTCCATTTTTCCATATGTTTTCCCTCTATTTATAGGATTTAGAAGTGTCTAAAAACATTCCTCTAGGGTTTCTGGCCGACTAAAAGTAGGAAAATACTAAAACTCTGTAAATTGCCAAAAAAAACGTGTACAAAAATCGAGACACCGCCTCGACACTAATGCACAGCCGGCGCTGCCTGTCCTGCCTAGGGCCGGCACCGGTTGTGGTCTGTTTCTTCATTCGTTCGTTGATTTTTTTTTAATTTTCGTGCCACTTCTTCTAGAGTGCAGTCGGCGCCAGTTCAGTTCTGTTCAGCTCTGTTTCACCGATTTTTCATCACTTCGAAGTGCGTGCCAGTAGCACGTGGCCAGCGCCGGTTCCCTTGTCCTGGCCGGCGCCGCCTCTACTCTGTTTAGCGATGTTTTTGTCTTATTTTATTCTTAAAATCTGAAATAATGCACAAAATACCTTTCCAAGAGTAAAATCTCAAATATGAAGGAATATGACATGTTATTGTACAAAATGTATCACAAAATAACCTCAAATATCTAGAAAATATATAACTAATTTAGGCCCTATCAGAATGTGAGGAGATAAAATCTTTGAGAGGAAAGATTGTGGGAAATTATTGAAAAGTTTTGAGTTGAAAAATTGAGAAAAATGAGTTGATTGTTGTTTCCTCTTTGAAGATGAGAAAGTATTATTTTTGCTTGATTATGGGGGCTAATACGGATAGTGAAGAGAAATCCACTTTCTTGAGGCTATGAATTCCTAAGAGCAAAAGAGAGAAAGAATGTTGAAAAAAAAATGAGGAGTGATGCCTAAAAAGGGGGCCAATACGGTGCGTGAAGAGAAATCCATGCATTTAAGGCTATTAATTCCCTAAGTTATTAAAAAAAAATGAGAGGAAAAAATTTTTGGGTGCTTTCCTTACATCATAACTTGAGTTGTGCAATTTTTGAATTTATAATGCTTGAGTTGGTAAGTGGCTTGACTTGTGTAATTCATGTTATCTATATTTTTACTTAAAGGGTGAAATAATTTTCTTAGACTAAGGTATAAACTTAATTAATTTGACTTCAAGAGTTTTGTGATATCTTATCAAATGTTTCAAAGTTTTAATTGTTTTCAAAGGATTTGATGAATGTCAAGAGTTTTTTCTAAATTTTGAAGGGAAATTATAATCCTTGTTATGTTTCAAAATTTTTGGGAAAAGTAAAGGCTGGTGTTTTCTTGATGATTTTCCTTGTTTAAGTATTTTTGCTTGAGGACAAGTAAAACTTCAAGTATGGGGGTATGTGATAGGGGCTAAAATCATCACTATTTTCCTAGTTATATGAGGTTAAATTGAGATACTTTTGTTGTAATAACTAAGCATATTCCTTCCTATTTGACATTTTGCTTGTAGAAAGAATTTTTTTTATAAATTTGAGCAGATTTAAGTGGATTTCGAGTAAAAAGAGTTAAATTCCAGCTTACACCTGGTGCTAGGTCCAACCAGTACACCAAGCACCAAGTCCACTCTAGTCGAACAGAGAAAAAAATAGAGCAAAAGTGCAGGGGAGACCAAAATGTACCTGGAGCCAGGAAGGTCGAAGGGACCTGGTGCCAGGTCCAACCTATATAGTGGCGATTTTGTGCACGAATTTGGTATTTTCTAAATTTTACTTGGACTAAACTTCTCAAACCATGAATTTTGGTATCAAGGAGGCCTATAAATACAAGAGAAGAATATCTCTAAATCAGTTTTCACCTTTGGGATTTGCAAACCCATAGGAAACTTCTAGAGAAATACCAAGATTTAGGAGGATCAAAGAAGAATTTTTAGAGAAGAAAAGGAGGTTGCTCAAGAAGGTTTCAAGGAAGAAGAAGAAAGCTTACTTATCTATGAGTGGTTTATTTTTCTCTTCTTTGTAATTTATTGACAATTTGAGTTTTAATTATATTTAGAAGATGTTTTTAGATTCATGACTTTGTATTGATTTTAGTTCTTTGACCAATTGATTATTGTTTTTTGTATTTAATTACTTGTTACCATTGGTTATTGATGTATTTTTTTTCTAATTGACTTGGGAAACGATGTTAGGAGTTCATTGCATTGATTTCGTATTTATTAAATCTTAATGGACTTGGAAAATAAAATTAAGATTTAAGTACTAAAGTGATCAAATATTAGTTTATTTCACCTTAAGCAAATAGTCATTAGCTAATTTCATGTTTATGAGGTATGAGTTTAATGCATTTTTTGCCTATTTTAGTGCGATTGAGAAATACGTTAAATTAATTAAGAGATAGTGATTCCATGGATTGGGAAAAAAGTGAAGTCTACATAATTAAGTTCATAACTTGGGAAACGATTGCATCTTACTTAAGTTCCTTCATGGTGCCAAGATGATAATTAATTGTAATAAGTACTAATCAATTATTGTTATGTCTTTGAGGATTTCTATCTATTTACATGTCTTTTCTCTTTATTCTTACTCCTTGATAATCCTTGTGACTTATCTTGTGTGAATTTGGTCTATTCTCTAGTATATTAAATTAGTGTTTTATTTATCTCTTCTTATTTTATTGACTAAATAATAAAGATTTGGGTAAAATAATGTGGGAGTTTAAGTTCTTGTAGATTCGATACTTGCTATTTCATATACTATACGACAGGTATACCTGCCCGTATGTGTGGTTTTAATAGTTAGTATTTTTAAAAACTTGATTGATTGTATAATTTGTTAGTAATATTTTCTACACTAAAAAACAAACATCAGCGGACTAAAACCAAACCGTCTAATGACTTTTAGCAAAGTATCCCAAGAAACACGATCAAAAGCTTTTATCATATCCAGCTTTAAAATGACATTCCCTCCTTCCCTTTTCCTATCCAAAGAGTGTAGCAATTCTTGAGCCAAAAGAATGTTTTTTGAAATATCTCGACCTTTAACAAATCCCGCCTTATTTGAAGATATTAGGCAACAAAACACCAAGACGATTAGCCAAAACCTTTGTGATGATTTTATTATAGTAGTTACAAAGACTAATGGGTCGAAACTGGGAGAAAGATTTAGGCACTGAGACTTTTGGAATTTAGACGAGCAAAGTGCTTAAAAAGCCTTAGGGGAAAGGAACTCCCGATAAGAAATCCTGTACAGCTTGTAGCACCTCCTTGGCAATGATTTCCCAACAATGAGCAGAGAACACTCGCAAGAACCCATCAGGACCTGGAGTACGATTAATGCCAAGGGAGAAAACTGCAACTGCCGCCTTAATTTTATCCAGCACGCAAAATAATATCTTCTTCTATGACCAAACAGGGGATAGATTCAAACATCCAGCTATCCATCTTTGGAAAAGTATTCTCAGACGTCAATAAAATGTTGGAAGAATTGCACTACTGCATCATGTATAACTTGTTGCGAAGAAAGATGTGCCGACTTCAGATTAAAGAGAAGTAATGACTAGTTTTTGTCTTCTGTGCTTACAATAATCATGAAAAAACTTGGTCCTAGTATCACCCTCGTTTAACCACTTAATACGAGATTTCTCCCTCCAAAATTACTCCACACACCGCAAATGAAAAGCCAACTTAGCCTTGGTTTCATGATAATGTTGACGATTAAGAGGACTGTGAGAAATATCATATTACATCTCTTCTTGTAAAACAACATCTTCTGCTTTTTGAACATTATGGAACACATTTCCAAAGACAGATATGTTCCATTCCTAGAGCGCCCTTTTAATAGATTTCATCTTGGATAATAGAACCTGCATTCCATTCCCATAGAACGGCTTTTGCCAAGCTATCGTCACCGCAATCTTACACTGTTCATGAAAAACCCACATATGTTGAGACCTGAATGATTTTGAATAAGAATGAGGCGCAACCAAGGTAACAACAATCAATAAAGGGGAGTGGTCAGAGCCTCTTCTATTAAGATGACTAACAGTGGTACTATGGAAATTAGCTTCCCAGCTAGCATTAACCAAAACCTGATCATGACGCTCATAACAAGGTCTTCCCCCAGCCTTGCCCAGGTATACTTACTACCAGAGTAATTAAGCATTTTCAACTCACTAGCATCCAAAAAATCAATAATGTCTTTCGTTGCCCTTAAGTTTGGCGTAGAACTTCCCAAATATTTATAAAATTTAGCAATAATATTAAAGTCTCTCACAAGAAGCCAAGGGCAATTGACCGAGGGTAAAATGCGGGAAAACGAAGTCCACAGCTTCTTTCTCAGCCCACGAATACAAGCTGCGTATACCATATAACATACTACTTTCTGACCATTACGCATGGTGTGTTGAATATAAACAAATTGAGTGTGATCAAGTAAGATCATAACATCCAGAAAATCTTTCCAGAAAACCCAGATTTTAGAGTTAGAATTACTATAATAATGGGGAAAACCCAATTTAAAAGCAATTCGAGACAAGGACGACGTATCCAACATAGGCTCTAAGATACCAAAGAAACTCAAATCATAAGTATAAATCGATCTTTTCAACCGCCTGACAAAAAATGTATTTGGGGTATGAGAAGGGAAGAGAGAGGTATTCTTAGCTTTATGATTTGGTAGAATTTTCGCTCCTCTATGTGTATACTTCGCCTCTTTCGATGACCCCGAATCTCGGATGGTAGTTTTTTCGGATGCAGAGTATGATGAAGAATCACTTGAAAACCAGGACTCAAAGGATAAGTATCATCATCTGACTTATGACCTTTGTCCTGTTCTAAAGGAAGTTGCATAATAGACTGATCATCCAGGAAAAGATCAACATGATTTCGCTGCTCTCATATAGGAAAGAGATCATAAGAATCTGTGAACCCCGATACAGTAGATACCGAAGGAGCATCCAAACCTGACAAAGTAATTAAAGAATGAGCAAGAACACAGACCACAACTGGCTCGGGCAAATCACCAAATGGAACTAGAATAAGCTTAGGAGCCAACTTAGCAAGAATAATTGGAGGCCTAAGATCTTTAGAAACTTTAGAATCAAGCATCACAGGCTGATGGGTGACAAATTGAGTAACTATTGAAGCATCCACAGTGGATGCACAACAACCAGAAGTCCCAACAGAACCCACAGATGGGAAATCTTGTCTCAGCGTACGTAGAAGATGAATCTTCTCCGTAGTGTTCAAATCTTCCACAGCTGGTTGACAAGGATCAGCCCGTAATTCAGCTATCTCAGAAATAACCCGATGCTCATGTATTACCGGTAGAGAATTCGAGACAGGCAAACCAGCCACCGATGCAGAATCGGGGCAATGAGTTTCCCAACAAGTAGTACCAGCAGGATCAGCTGTTTTTTGCTTTTGCAACCCGGGAACCCAACGATCCGCAATAGACAAATCCTTAGCCTTATGAGACATCTTACTCTGTTCATTGTCAGATTCTAAATGACCAAGTCTGCGACACCCTTCACAATCGGAGGGAAGTTTTCATAGACCTCCTCAGTTCCAATCCAATTTTGATTTGGAAGGGGTTTCAACAAATCAAGTTCAACACATCCGGGCAACACTGGGCATTAGCTTCATCAATCTTAAGAGGACGACCAACAGTTGATGCAACAGAAAACAAAACTGATTTGGAGAAGAAATGGAGAGGTAGATGTTCGAATGAAATCCACAATGGTGTTATGAATGCCTTGCATCTCCCTTGTCGAATTTCTAAGCCTTTCACCTACTATTTGTGCCTTACAAATATAAGGCCTTGTTTGGCTTTGTAAAGTACACCAACACCAACAATCTCTTCTCCCGTATATAAATAAAAGCGAGTTACTTGAGTGGTACTTGGAGATTAGGCAAATTTGGCCGAACTCCATAATCAATTCCAGGTGTGTTCTTTTCTTTATTTTCACATTTATTTATTGTTATTATTGTAATTTCTTTTTAGTTGTAATATAGTATTTAATATTATTTGTCGGATTTATTTGTAGTGTTTTGTACGATTCATTTGAGTGTATTTTACTATTCATATATATGTACTATTTATGTATACATGGGTATAGGTTGTGATAATATACCATGCACGTAAGTTCTAATAGGAGACTGAAATTTCAAAGAGATGGTATCTCCTCCAATTTTTTCTTCAAAACTACTGAATCGGTTTATTTCACTAATTGTTTTAGAGAAAAAATTTACCCGATTTTCCCAACAAGTGGTATCAGAGCCAAAGGTTCGTCCTTAGTTTGTTTATAATCTTATTATATTGAATACTATTATTTTGAATCTGTAATGGCGTCGAATGATTTAGAAATAATGAAAATTACTTCAAATCTAACACCAGAGACATCTACATCCTCGTCATCATGGTCAAGAATTCTGATGTTAACTTTGAAATTAGCAGTGGAGATATTTGACAATACTGGTCATTTTGGCATGTGGCAAGGAGAGGTCTTGGACTCTCTTTTCCAGTAGGTTCTTGACATAGCCATTGAAGAAAAGAAACCAGAAGACATGAAAGATAAGGATTAGAGTATCATAAATCGATTGCGTGCAGAATAATTTGATCGTCCTTATCCAGAGAGTAGAAGTATGCTTTCAAGAATGAGACTTCTGCATATAAATTGTAGATGACATTGGAGGGCAAATTTCTAAAAAAGAGTGGTCAGAATAAGCTCCTTATAAAGAAAAGATTGTTCCGATTTGATTACCGACCAGGTACTTCTATAAATGAACATATCGCTATGTTTAATCAATTAGTAGTAGACATGTTAAATTTAAATGTGAAATTTGAAGATGAAGATTTGGCTTTAATATTGTTATCATCTCTTCCCGATAAATTTGAACATTTTGAGACTACGTTACCTTACGGGAAGGAGAATGTATCTTTAGATACTATATGTTCTGCTTTGTATGGTCATGAATTGAGAAAACATAATAAAATGAAAAACAAAGCAACTATAGCAGATGAAGCATTGGTGGCAAGAGGTTGTCAACAAAGCTAATCGAAGGGAAGAAGAGGAAGATCCAAATCAAAAAGCCGAGTTGCCAAAAATGAGTGTGCTTTCTGTCATGAGAAAGGGCATTGGAAGAAGGACTATCTAAAGTTGAAGAAGAAAGGGAAGGCTCCACAAGATGCAAATGTTGCCGAATGCAAAAGCAATGCGGAATCAGATATCTTTTTGGTGATTTCACCATCAACATCACAACAAGACAAATGGATTCTGGATTCAGGTTGCACCTATCATATGTCTCCCATCCAGGAATGGTTCTTTAATTTCGAGGAACTTAATAGCGGGGTTGTTTACATGGGCAATGATAATTCATGTAAAATATACGGGATAGGTTCAATCAAGTTGCGGAATCATGATGGATCTATCAAAATTTTGAAGGAGGTGCAGTACGTGCTGAACCTGAAGAAGAATCTCATTTCTTTGGAGGCTTTAGAATCATAAGGCTTAACTATAACACTGCGAGGTGGAATTCTTCAAGCTATTTCAAGAGCACTTGTGATGCTAAAAGGCGTGAGGAAGAACAATTTGTATTATTACCAAGGTAGTACAATGACTTGGATAGTGGCCGCTGCAACTTCTAGTAGCAAGAAGGATATAGAGGCAACAAAGTTATGGCATATGCGTTTGGGACATGTTGGTGAAAAATCCTTTCAAATTCTTGCCAAGTAAGGATTGTTGAAAGGTACAAAGACTTGTAAATTAGAATTTTGTGAGCATTGTGTGTTGAGAAAACAATGAAAAGTGAAGTTTGGTACTACTATCCACAATACCAAGGGTATTTTGGATTATGTGTAAAGGTTTAAAATGGCAAAAATCATCAAACTGAAAGCATGCTTACAAAACGAAAAATTTACTTTTGTGTTTGAATGACCCTTTTCGCACTGAAGTAGATATATGTACAAGGATTTTTGAAGCTATTGGATCATGTCCTTGTAAACGTTGACTTCATCTCATTCACGCGAAACTTTTGGTCTTACGAAATAGTGTCCGTAGCATTGCCGGTGAAAGTTTAAAGAAATGGGTTTGATAAGTTTTCTGGCTTCTGTGAATGCTTCACATACTTAGTCTTTGTGAAATGGGTTTCGTCAATGAATGATGAACTGCAAAGTCCTTCCACTTCAATTCATTTTCCATTCATTTCATCAAATTCCCCGAGAGAGAATCCATCTGCATGAAATGCTTTTTGTTATCCTTTATGCAAAACAATACGAGATCCATCCCATGTTTTTTTTATTTTATTATTTTTTATTCTAATTAATTAATTTAAATTTTTTAATTTTATTTTACCCTTGGTCTTATTTATTGGGACAGATAAAATTATTTATTCTTGGGCTTGAACACTCATAAATAATAAATCTTAATTATTTATTTTTTTGGGCTTCATTAAACAACCCAATAAATAATTAACAAGCCTAAATAGACCAATATAAAATATTAGACCTTTTATCTCGTTTGATGTCTAGATTAATTTTCTAATTATTCAATCTGGGCTTTAGGCTCTGAATAATTAATTGACTAATTAAACTAGATAAATTATATACTCTTTCTCGCGCCTTTTATTTTATTCTAATCCAATAATAAATTAGACTACTTCAATAAAATAAAATAAAACCCATAATTATCAAGACCAATTCCTTGACTCAAATTTTTCAAGACTTAAGGGTCATTTCAAGGATCAAAAGACACATCGCCTTGGCTACTAAAATGACCAAAATACCCATGTTATATAAATAGTAATATTTTGCATTTTAAATATTTTATAATATCGCCATGAGAAAATATTGATTCCAAGGATAATGCTGCATTAGAAAAGTCTTCGACCTACAGGTGTAATGATTAAAATACCCCTCTACACATCGCCGTACATTTAGAGAGGAAGAGTGTACTAACACCTTTCTAATAGATATTTACCATCCTTAGACCTCTAGTCCAATGATCCACGATTCCTGGAATGTTTCCACTTTCCAAAGGAGCTATCTAAAGTAAACATCCAAGTCATGTTTCCCAAGGTCCTAGATAATTAGATCATTTGAACAGTCACAAGGGGCAATATAGCACAGAAGCTATCTTGTACAAGTTTGTCTTAATTAACTAGTCACATATACCCAACATACAAGTACATCGGCTCTACAAAAGAATCTTAATTACAGTATATCAAAATATGTATTTCTAGTTTCGTCAGATCACCAATTTATACTCAAGCGATAGAGTATTAGTCCACGCTGTAGAAATAATAGTCTAGGTTTTTTCTAAATAGTATTTTTAAAAATCACTATTATAGATCCTGTTCTACGTATTTGAAATATGCTCATGTTATGAAGTGAATGGACTACTCACAGTTAAAGGTAAGCCATTCCCTATTTGGAATTCGTAACACAATAATCTAAACATGATAAGATTCACATTCTCATCAATCGGTTATGAATAAACATTTATGTATTAAGTAACTTGTGATCCATACCTTATTGTGAAAAACTACCATTCCCATGGATCACTTACTTAAACACAATGGGTCATTTCCAAACAAAAATCGTGCACAAATAAAATGTAAATTTATAAACAAATTTTGAGAATAAATTCTTTTATTAATAAATTACATCAGAAAATTAGTCTAGAGGGCATATATTCCAATAGTCTCCCACTTGCACTCTAAGACTAAGAAAGCCCGTAGGTGCCCTCCCATATGACGTCTAAGTGTCTCTTGAAGACTCTCTCAGCCAAAGGCTTGGTGAAGAGATCTTCTAGGTTATTCTCCAAGGGTATCTATTCCACCACGATTTCTTGTCTCTAAATGAAATATCGGATCAGAGGGTACTTCCTCTGGATGTGTTTCCCGTTCTTGTGGTTTCTGAGTTCTTTGGATTGCGAGACTGCTCCAAAGTTGTCGCAATACATCACAATCAGTCTATACATATGTGGCACAACTCTAAATTTTGAAAGGAACTTCCAAAGCTAAACTGCTTCCTTGGATGCTTCTGAAACTGCCACATACTCAGCTTCCATGGTTGAGTCAGCAATACGAGATTGCTTGATACTCCTTCATAAAACAGCTCCTCCAAACAAGGTGAAGACATATCCACTAGTGAATTTTCTCTCATCCTTATCTGCCTGGAAATCTAAGTCTGTGTATCCAGTAGGAATCAAGTCATCAGCCCTGTAAACCAGCATATCATCTTTTGTACCATTGAGGTACTTAAGAATATGCTTTACCGCTTTCCAATAAACCTCCCTAAAGTTTGACTGATATCTGCTAACTAAACTTATGGCAAAGCAGATATCTGGCCTAGTGCACAGCATGGCATACATGAGATTTCCCACAGCTGAAGTATAGGGAATCATACTTATCCTATCTTTTTTTTCTCGAGACTTAGGATAGCCATTAGAACAAAAAGACAACCCATGTCTGCAATGGATTAGAGCTCCCTTGCATGAGTCCCTACTAAACTTGGTTAGCATCTTGTCAATGTATGTCGTTTGGGATAATCCTAACATTCTCTACTTCCTATTTCTAAGAAGTTTAATCCCGAGAATGTAACTGGCTTCTCCCAAGTCCTTCATATTAAATTGACTAGACAACTAAACCTTAGTAGATGGTAATGTCCCTACATCATTCCTAATGAGTAGAATGTCATCCACATATAAGACGAGAAAAATCACATTTATGCCTTCCAATTTCCTATACATGCATAGTTCATCCTCGTTTTGAATGAAACCATAAGACTTTACAGTCTCATCAAAACGAATATTCCATGTTCTAGATGCCTACTTAAGTCCATAAATGGACTTCTTAAACTTGCAAACCATATGTTCCTGGCCTTTAGTAATAAAACCTTCCGGTTGGGACATATAGATGTCTTCATTAAGATGGCCATTAAAAAATGTCGTCTTGACATCCATTTGTCATATCTCATAGTCGAAATGACATGCAATGGCAAGGAGGATACAGATAGACTTAAGCATAGCTACCGGGGAAAGGATTTCATCATAATCAATTCCCTCTTTTTGAGTATACCCTTTTGCCACAAGCCTAACTTTGAAGGTTTCCACCTTCCCATTCGCTCCCCTCTTCCTTTTATCTAGTCACTTACACCCAATAGGTTTTATCCCTTCAGGTGAAGTTACAAAATCCCAAACCTGATTGAAATACATAAATTCAATCTCAACTTTCATTGATTCATGCCATAGATCTGCATCGACATCAACAATAACCTCCTCGTATCTAGTGGGATCTTGTTCCTGATGGTCAGAAACCAGCTCAAAAGTCTCTCCTGTCTATCTTTTTAGAACTCTAGATACCCTCCCACTATAACGAAGCTCCGTTTATACAGGTTCTTGAAGCTGTGCCTTTTCTTGTTCCATAATCGGGTATGAATAAGTTGATTCCAAAAATAACTTCTCCTTAAATTCCAATCTTGTTGAACCTTTTGTAGAAGTACTTTGATCATCCTCCAAGTATCTAGCATTAGTACTTACCAATACTTTCTGCTCATTGGGATGATAAAAGTAACCTCATTTTGTCCCTTTTGGATACCCAATAAAGTAGCATAATTCTGATCTTATTTCTAGCTTATCTCCATTGATCAGTGCATAAGTTGGACAGTCCCATATCCTGAGATGATTTAAACTTGGCTTACGCCCAGTCCACATCTCATAGGATATCCTAAGTACTGATTTGGAAGGCACCAAGTTCAGAAAATATACTGTTGTTTCCAAGGTATATTCCTAAAAAGAGACCCGAAGAGTAACATGAGATATCATGCTTCGGACCATTTCCATTAATGTCCTATTCCTTCTCTCAACTACTCCATTCTGCTGGAGTGTACCTGGCGCAAAGAGTTGGGATACTATCCCATGATGTACCATGTAATCCTTGAACTCATCGAAGATGTACTCTTCACCACAATCCGATCATAAAGTTTTGATCAGTTTACCTGTCCGATACGCCATTTTAGCCTTAAACTCTTTGAACTTGTCAAACTTGCGCCTCATCAGGTAGACATAACCAAACCTTGTACAATCATCTGTGAAAATGATGAAGTACTCAAAACCCCTTCTAGCTTGTGTAGATAAAGGACCACACACATCAGTATGAACAAGATCCAATATCTATTTGGCTCTATCAACCTTTTGGGTGAACGGCCTTTTAGTCATTTTTCCCATAAGGCAGGATTCACACTGAGGCCAACTTTCCAATCTTAATGAGCCTAAGGGCCCATCATGAGTTAACCTCTGAATCTTGATTAAGTTAATATGACCCAACCTTAGATGCCAAAGATATAAGTCATTAACATTAGTATTTCTCTTCTTACTTAAAGTTTCAGATTGAGCGTTTTTTATTTAATTGCTTGTAGGATTTAAAAAGAATAAGTTCTCATACATGTGCCCTGTACATAAAACTTCTCAATTTTTATTGATAGTACTACCAAAATGGAAAAAAATAGAATATCCATGATTTATTAGCTTCGCAACTAAATTAAAGTCTATCCCAAACTGGATACATATAAAATATCCTTTAATATAACTACTTTATTACAATAAAAACAAGATCCAGCTCTCCCACTACAAGAGCCCATATTTGTGATCCATTTCCTACTCGTAGTCCATGCTCGCCATTCTGGAGACTTTTTATCTTCCTAAACCTCTGCAAGGAGTTGCAGATATTATCAGTGGCACCAGAATCAACAATCGAAGTGGAAGTTGATCCAACCTTTGAAATAGACTCTAGATAAAAAATAATACCTGTAAAGTTTTTCTTAGCCTGAAGTTCTGGACACTCCTTTTTCCAGTATCTTTTCTGCTCGCACTTGAAGCATTTGTCTTTGAGCTTGTTGGCTTGGTTCTTGGGTTGGGCCAGTACATTTTCCTTCTTCTTCTTAAACTTCCTGGGCTTGGGCCCAGTTCTAGAAGAAAAAGTCCTAGCAATCATAGCCTTGGACTGTGGTTTCATGACCTTCTCTACCACCTGGAGCTCTTTCATTAACTCAGTTAAACTCATATTTAACTTATTCATGTTATAATTTAACTTAAATTGAGTAAAAGAGCTCGGAAGAGATTCGACAACCATGTCCACTTAGCTCCCGAGGTCAATTACAGCACCTAAGATTTTTGCTTTATCGAAAGTAGCAATCATCTTGAGTATATACTCACTGACTGATGCTTCCTCAGCCATCTTAGTATTAATGATTGTTCTAAGAGCCTCATGCCTTGCGGGCCAACTCTTATTTGCGAACATCGTGGCTAGTGATTGGCTAATGTCGTATGCAGTGGCCATGTGATCATGTTTAGACTAGAGCACATTAGACATGGAGGCCAACATATAGCATCGAGTCATTTCGTTGGGCTTCTTCCATGCTTTCTTAGCCTTGCACTCCTCAACGGTGGAACCTTCCCCGATAATAGGGTAGGTTTCAAAGAGGACATATGTATACTTCTCAGCAGTGAGTATTATGTCCAAGTTTCTTTTCCAACCTATATAATTTGGACCCGTTAGCTTATTCTCACGAAAAATAACGGCCAAAGGACTAAAAGAACCTCTACTAACCATTTTTGAAAAATAAAAAATAAAAGAAAATTCAATTTGTGAAAAAACAAAATAAGTTGTGACTTTATTCTCACATTAAATTCGATAACAGTTAACCCTATCACTATTATCTTTCATATGATTAATTTGGCTCTTAAAAAAACTAACATAGCTTGTTGGGAAGATTAATAGTTTCCTAAGCTAAGTGTATTAATCACTACAAATTAATTTCCCTCCTAGGTAATGAGTTAGAAGATAACTCCATTGTGGGATGGTCGTTTCTTTTCATTTCCTATGGACATTCCTCGCACTATAATCTTCAATGTGGGCTGGCCAATCATAGCACGTGTCCTGAATTATCAATTACATCCGCGCATTAGTTCTAGATCCTTGTGAAATCATCATCCTATATAGGTCCACTCCCAGGGTGACGCGAGATAACTCACGATCTCTAATGAGGATGGTGATGGAAGCTAGGGGCCGTTGGAACCCTTCTTCCACTTAATATTTTAAAATAAAGGTTTTTCTTGAAAAATATCTTTTGAAAATTTCAATTAAATTTTCTTTTAACTCAAAAATAAAATATCTAAACCCATAAAAATTTATATGTCAAGATTTATACCATTTGAGAAATTTTTTCATGGATTAATTTTATTTAAGTTAATAAACTTAATAATTTCAAAATTTTCCAATAAACTTTCGAGAGATTTTGATCTCAAGTTTAATTTGACAAAAATAATTTTCCTTGTTAAAATTCAATCAAAATAGTTTTCTATTTTAATTCACAAAAATATCTAAATTTAAAATATTTTCTATGTCTAAGATAAAATCATTTGAGAAAATAACCAAGAATTAATTTTTGTTCGAATTAAAATTAACCATTTGATTTAAGAAAAATATTTTTCTTTGTCAAAAAATCCCAAAGACTTTGGTCTTCGAAAAAATGCGCACATAGGGAACAAAAAAAAAAAAAAAGCATGCTAAAAAACTATAAACGTTTTCATACTTTTCTATTCTTTTAACCTAAGTATCCAAAAAATAGAATTAAATATATTAATTAATTAATGATCTTATTTAATCATAAATTTTCTTTACTATTATTTTTCATGCAAAATATTCAAAGAATATTAACTATTGCAATAAAAATAATTTCACCGGTATAGGACAATATATATATATATATATATCAGGTCCAGTGCACCTGCCACACTGGATTATGGCCCATGGAAAAACCCATAGACAGAGATCCGGGAGGGTGCCCGCGACCCGTCCATTGCCGCGGTCAAAAATGTTGACCGCAGTAATCTCCAATTTGCAAAACACAATTGGAGAAGGCTTCCTTGCGCGGCGCGAGGAAGCTGAGGCTTCCGCGAGGAAGCTTTCCTCCCCAGGGGGAGCCAACTTGCAGCTCGACGGCTTGGCTGCTCGTCGGCTCCTCTCATAGGCACAGTCGGCTCGGCTCGGCTGGCTGCTACAATACCATATTCTCCAGCGATGTTACTCTGCTTTTCAAATGCTACTGTACGCGATTTTTTCCTCCATTTTCAATCAAAACTCATCCAAACAATCGCCTATGCCCTTAAAAATACTGGACTTACACGATATCTATGAAAGCAATCAAAATACAGTGTTCCTATGCTTCTACTCGTGAAGTTTATAGTGAAACTACCCATACCAAAAAACATAAAGAATCACAGATTTCATCTAAAACAAATATTTTCTTGTTTTAGTTAAGCCTAGCATGCTTCTTACATTTGCCATACCATGGCTCTAATACCAATTGAAGGTTTAAAATGGAAAAAATCATCAAACTGAAAGCATGCTAACAAAACGAAAAATTTACTTTTGTGTTTGAATGATCCTTTTTGCACTGAAGTAGATGTATGTACAAGGATGTTTGAAGCATTGAATTACGTCTTTGTAAACATTGACTACGTCTCATTCACACGAAGTTTTTTATCTTCCAAAATGGTGCCCGTAGTACTGCCGGTGAAAGTTTAAAGAAGTGGGTTTGATAAGTTTTCTGACTTCTGTGAATGCTTCACAGACTTAGTCTCTGTGAAATGGGTTTCGTCTGTGAATGATGAACTGCAAAGTCCTTCCACTTCAATTCATTGTCCATTCATTTCATCAAATTCCCTGAGAGAGAATCCATCCGCATGAAATGCTTTCTGTTATCCTTTACACAAAACAATACAGGATCCATCCTGTGTTTTTTTTATTTTATTATTTAAATTCCATTTAATTAATTAATTAATTAATTATTTTAATTTTATTTTATCATTGGTCTTATTCATTTGGCTAGATAAAATTATTTATTCTTGGGCTTGAACACCCATTAATAATAAATCTTAATTATTTATTTTCTGGACTTCATTTAACAGCCCAATAAATAATTAACAAACCTAAATAGACGAATATAAAATATCAGACATTTTATCTAGTTTTATATCTAGATTAATTTTCTAATTATTCAATCTGGGCATTGGGTCCTGAATAATTAATTAACCAATTAAATTAGATAAATTATATACTCTTTCTCGGGCTTTTAATTTTATTCTAATCCAATAATAAATTAGACTACTTAAATAAAATAAAATAAAACCCATAATTATCAAGACCAATTCCTTAGCTCAAATCTTTCAAGACTTAAGGGTCATTCCAGAGACCAAAAGACACATCGCCTCGGCTACTAAAATGACCAAAATACTCATGCTATATAAATGGCTATATTTTGCATTTTAAACATTTTCTAATATCACCATAAGAAAATATTGACCATAAGGATAATGCTACATTAGCAAAGTCTTTGACCTACAGGTGTAATGACTAAAATACCCCTCTACGAATCGCCGTACATTTAGAGAGGAAGAGTGTACTAATACCTCTTTAATAGACATCTACCATCCTTAGACCTCTAATCCAATGATCCATGACTCCTTGAATGTTTTCACTTTTCAAGGAAGCTACCCTAAAGTAAACATCCAAGTCATATTCCCCAGGACCCTGAATAATTAGATCATTTGAATAGTTATAAGGGGTGATATAACATAAAAGCTATCTTGTACAAGTCTATCTTAACTAACTAGTCACATATACCAATATACAAGTATATCGGCTCTACGATAAAACCTCAACTACAACATATCAAAGTACATGTTTCTAGCTTTGTCAAACCACCAACTCATACTCAAGTGGTAGAGTATTAGTTCACGTTATAGCAGTAGTCTGGGTTTCTTTTAAATAGTACTTTTAGAAACTACTATTACAGGTCCTGTTCTACGTATTCGAAATATGCTTATGTTATGAAGTGAGTGGACTACTCACTAGCTAAAGGTAAGTCATCCCCCATTTGAAATTCATAATACAATAACCTAAACATGATGAGATTCACATTCTTATCAATCGATTAAGAACAAACATTTATATGTTAAGTAACCCATGATCCATACCTTACTGTGAAAGACCACCATTCACATAGATTACTTACTTAAATACAATGGGTCCTTTCCAAACGAAAATCGTGCATAAATAAAATGTAAATTCAAAAACAAATTTTAAGAATAAATTCTTTTATTAATAAATTACATCAGAAAATTAGTCTAGAGGGCATATATTCCAACAATATCCACTTAGATGTGTGGGGACTTGCCAAGACCCCATCTCTTGGAGAGATGCATTATTTTGTTACTTTTATTGATGATTTTTCAGAATAGTGTGGGTGTTTACTCTGAAGAACAAGGATAGTGTGCTTGGGATTTTTCTTAAGTGGAAGGCTCAAGTCGAAAACCAGATAGCAAGAAAGATCAAAGTTCTTCGAATAGACAACAGATGGGAATACAAGAGTGATCCTTTCTTGGAGGTATGCCAAGAGTGTGGCATAGTTCGGCACTTCACAGTTAGAAAAACATCACAACAGAATGGGGTATCGGATCGCATGAATAAGATACTTGTGGAGAAAGTTCGTTGTATGTTGTCTAATGCTAGGTTAGGCAGAAAATTTTGGGTAGCGGCTATGACATATGCTCAACATCTCATCAACCGCTTGCCAGCGTCTGCATTGGAAGACAAGACTCCTTTAGAGGTATGGTCCAGAAAATCTACAACAGATTATGATTCTTTGCATATTTTTTGTTCTACTACATACTATCATGTGAATGAATTAAAGTTGGATCCATGAGCAAAGAAGACTATCTTTATAGGCTTCAATGCTGGAGTTAAGAGATATCGTTTGTGGTGTTTAGAGGCAAAGAAAACAATTATCAGCAGGGATGTTACCTTTGATGAATCTGCCATGTTGAAAAATGTAAATCCATAATGGACTAATGGTACTCTGCAGTAGGTGGAGTGTACGCTAAAGCAGGTAAAGTTTAAACAGACGGTGGTGATCCCAGCAAAAGGTATCACCAGTGACTCTCCCGTGACAGAAGAAGAGTCAGATAAGGAAGAGATTCCTACCCAATATCCCCTACAGTAATCAGAGTCAATTGCCGCTAGAAGAACAAGACGAGAAATCCATAAACCAGCTCGTTTGACTGACATGGTGGCTTATGCACTTCCAGTTGTTGATAATGTTCCATCCACCTTTCCCGAAGTCGTTCGAAACCCAGAAAATGGTAGATGGAAAAGTGAAATGGAAAAAGAAATACAATCTCTACAGAAAAACAAGATGTGGAAGCTGATACAACTACTAAAGGGCAAGAAGGCAATTGGATGCAAGTGGGTATTTGTAAAGAAAGAAGGATTTCCTGACAAGGATGATGTTCACTACAAGACAAGATTGGTAGCTAAAGGCTACGCTCAGAAGGAATGAATTGATTATAATGAGGCATTTTCTCCAATTGTTAAACATTTCTATATTAGAATTTTGTTGGCCTTGGTAGCACAGTTGAATTGGAGCTAGCTCAACTAGATGTGAAGACCGCGTTCCTACACGATGACTTGAAACAGGAAATCTATATGACTCAGCCAGAAGGATTCAAGGTTGCTGATAAAGAAAATTGGGTTTGCAAGCTAAACAAATTGTTATACAGATTAAAGCAATCACTGAGGCAATGGTACAAATAATTTGACAAGTTTATGAAGGGTCAGAGGTACACAAGAAGCAAATATGATCATTGTGTGTATTTGCGCAGACTTTAAGATGGGTCCTACATCTACTTACTCTTGTACGTTGATGATATGCTGATAGCAGTAAAGAGCTAAGCTAAGATTGATAGACTGAAGGCTCAGTTGAGTAAAGAGTTCAAGATGAAGGGTTTGGGAGAAGTCAAGAAGATTCTCTACATGGAGATAAAAAAGGATAGACAAAGAGGTAAGCTTTGGTTGATACAGAAGCACTATTTGAAGAATGTACTACAATGTTTTGGTATTAATGAAGATTCAAAACCCGTAAGTACCCCACTTGCTCCTCATTTAAAACTCAGTAGCCAGTTATCTCCAAAGATGAATGAAGAACGAGAGTACATGGTGAAAGTCCCATATGCAAATGCAGTTGGAAGCTTGATGTATGCAATGGTGTGTACGAGACCCAATATTTCATAGCTGTTAGTGTTGTGAGCAAGTACATGCATGATCTGGGCAAGGATCATTAGCAAGCTATGAAATGGATTCTACGATATATTCAGGATACTGTAGATGTTGGTTTAGAGTTTGAGCAGGATGAATCACTTGGTCAACGCATAGTTACATATTGTGGTTCTGACTATGCAGGTGACTTAGATAAGCGACGGTTTACAATTGGCTATTTGTTCATTTTCGCCAGGGGCTCCAGTTAGTTAAAAGTCTACTTTGCAATCAACGGTGGCTTTATCTAGAATAGAGACAGAGTATATGGCAATTACAGAAGCTGTAAAGGAAGAAATTTGGCTTCAAGGATTGCTTAAGACTTGGGAATTGATCAGAAACGTCTTGAGATATATTTTGACAATTCGAGCGCTATACACTTAGTAAAGAATCAAGCCTTTCATGTAAGAATGAAGCACATGGACGTTCGCTATCACTTTGTGGGGGAAATTCTTGAGGAAGAGGAGATACTTCTCCAAAAAAATTCAGACTACTGAGAATTCTGCAGAGCTGACCAAGGTAGTTACAAGAGTCAAGTTTGAACATTATTTAGACTTAGTCAATATCTTGTACATTTGAGTTGGCATCTAACGACACAAATTTGGAAGTATCATGAGGACTGTTTTTATTTTTTGATTGAGAAGATTTGAAATTTGGTGACACTAGAAATAAAGTTTGGGATGCAAGTCAAGGTAGAGATTTGTTATGAATGCCTTGCATCTCCCACATCGAATTTCTAAGCCTTTCACCTGCTATTTGTGCCTTATAAATATAAGACCTTGTTTGGCTTTGTAAAGTTCATCAACACTAACAATCTCTTCTCATATATATATAAATAAAAGCGGGCTGCTTTAGTGGTGCTTGGAGATTAGGCAAATTTGGCCGAACTTCGTTATCAATTTCAGGTGTGTTTTTTTCTTTATTTTCGCATTTATTTATTGTTATTATTTTAGTTTCTTTTCAATTATAATTTAGTATTCAATATTATTTGTTGGGTTAATTTGTATTGTTTTGTAGGGTTTATTTGAGTGTATTTTACTATTCGCGTGTATATACTATTTATGTATACACGGGTGTAGGTTGTGATAATACACTATGCACATAAGTTCTAATAGGAGATTGAAATTTAAGAACTATTGAATCAGTTAATTTCACTAATTGTTTTAGAAGAAAATTTTATCTGATTTTCCTAACAAATGGCACAACCGATGGATCAGAAGACACCGGGAAATCCTTAGTCCATTTGATATCCTCATTGGAAAACCCAGGAGAAACCAAAGAATTTCATCCATAAGCACAATAAATCCTCCTCTTTTGCCGGATGAATAAGGATATGCTTGGGATCAAGCCAACCAATCTGCACATCTCTCTTTAAACCAATCATCCGAAATTATTTCTTTATAGACTATAGATGGCCGCCCCTGAGGGAACTTGCCAATCAAAGCAAAATGAAAAGGATCAACAAGGGAAGAAAGCTCCGATTCTGTAAAGATCAACGTAGGCTCTTCTTTTCGTTTGGCAGGAATTGAATTTAATTTTTACTAAATTTAAGTGACACGTATTAAATTTAAGAATCTTAATCATCAAAATTGGACCTTAAAAAAGGGGAAAAATAAAAATATTATCATATGATTAAATTATTCATGAAAATATAATAAATTTGAATCTTACAAAAAGTATTATGATACTCTTAATTAAATCTAACTCATTCATTCTAAAGTTGTTATCATCAAATCTTAAAAATCTTAAAGAGAAAAAAAAAATTATCAAAATAATATATATTATAACAATTTATTTCCTTCTTCATTTTTAGTATATATGTAAATTATTATAACTGACATTCATATGCTCAATTAAAATCTTTTTCGTATAACCATTTTGAGGATATGGGCCCGCCTCCACTTGGTCAAATCATGGCTTAGCCTAGTTTAAGACAAATTATCCGGCAATTTGGGAGTGCAGGATGCCCTTTTGCATAGTGAGGCCTACAACCAATGAACCTGCAAAATGCACTTCGTCCTCCAAAAGTCCTCCAAAAATCACCTAATATTATGAATTATTGAAATATTTATTAATTAGTGGAGGCTCCACTAATTATGGATTTATGTGAATTATTAGAAGATTTTTATGGATGTCCACCATTTAGTGGAGACACTATTAATTGAGATTAGTTGAAGATGATGTATGCCATGATGTATTTCACTAATTAGAGCTCTATAAATAGAGCTATTCTCTAAGCTTGTAATACACTATCATTTTGTGAAAGAAAGATTAGTGAAAGAAAGATTAGAGAAAGAATTGTGAGAGAAAGAAAGAGAGAAGTTTGAAGAGAAATTCTTGTGCAAAGAATAGTTAGAATTTTCTTAGTGTGTAGTGTGTAGATTTTATTCTAACACTACCCTAATTTTATAACACGTTATCAGCACGAGTCTCTGCCGTTATTAAAGCCAGAAGACAGGTACGCATTTATTGATCTCGCTAAATTCGAATTTGTAGCCCTTGATATTTCTGAAAAAAAAAATTTATATGTCATACAAAAATGCATCTAAATGCTAAAAAAAAAGGGAGATCTATATGTCATGTGGATAAAAAGAAAGATTTGACCACCTGAAGATAGTCATACTACCCACTGCACGGTATGAATGGTTGCACCTGAAGTTGCAAGATTGTAAAACCGTGAACTCCGTGATGTATAAAACTACATCTTAGTTAAAAATTTTACGGAGAAAAAGTTACTGATGAAGTTATATTGGAGAAGACATTCTCCACTTTTCATGTTCTACAATAACAATATCGAGAAAAAGGGTATCCAAAATTGACAAATTTAACATGAGTTATTATTGAGAAATCATGAAGCCAGATGAACTGGCTCAACAGCACTCCCAGAAGTAAATGCTGTTGGCTCCAGCAAAAGCCATCGTTATAGTCGTAGTTGTGGCAGTGGCCGTGGTTATGGTCATGGACACACTCGATATTTCCCTTATTACAGAGAAATACTGGCCACCTGAAGTGGAACAGAAAAGATAATAAGGGAAAAAGATATTTCCATTAATAATAAGCATCACATCTTTTATTCATATCATTAGTGTTCATATGAACTTGAGGATACATGCTTATAGTTGCTCTTTTGTAATTGGGCTGACAAATGTAAGATGAAGGTTTGTAATTGTTCTTTTTCAATATTTACATTAGAGGAAGCTAAACAATTAGTAATTATGGACTTCAGCTCCTCTTTTTCGACATCCTCCTCATTTTCTTTCCCCTTTGAGCCAGCATCGAGACTAGCAGCAGAATTAGCCATAAAATTATTGCGAAATGAGTCTTGAGATTTTATAATCTCCTTAAGTTTATTATATTTCTTATTATATTTGGCCTTGAAGCATGCTTGTCTCAATTTCTGTGTTTGGTCCTCTAACTGCGTATTAGGACTTTCTTCCACCAACTGTTTTTCACATTCCAGTATCGCAATGACTTCTTTTAATTTCTTCTCAGCCATATGTCCTCCTTCTTCTTTATTTTGCATATCCTGTAAATCGAAGTGATATCATCGGTTATTTACTTATAAATCTTTCATAGTTTCATACTTGCAAATTATAAGTATGTATGAGAGAGAACCTGAACATTCTTGATTATGGTCTCCAAGCTCACCAATTTCCTATGAGGCCATCGACGAATTCCTAACTCCCTACATCTTTTCTTGAGACGGGTTATGCCAATATTCAGTTCTTTGGTTGCGCTCTTGATTGGTAGGTAAGAGTACTGCGAAATTGTTTCTCTTGATAGTGTCTGGGAGTTATTGCCCTTCTTCTTTCTCTGCCTCTTAATCATCTTCTTCTCCCCAGGAATTTTGTCTGCAATAATATCTTGAACTTCGATATTATGCATTTCATGAGTACTTACTTCGACTTCGTTGCCAAGACCACTCATTATTTCTCCTAGAAAAAGAAAATAATATCAGTAAAGGTAATATAATTCAAAATCCATGTTTAAATGTATAATAACCTGGAAACATATTCTGACTTTGTTCAAAATCCATTAGAGAGTAGAAAGGATCATGCACAAGCATATCCTCATTCAAAGGAATAGCATCAAGAGGAACAGTATCAAAAGCAGTCTCTTGTAGGGGCAGATCAACTTGGTCCAAAGCAGTATGTTCAAAACTTCCACTGATTTACATCAAAAACAAACCAAAAGAGAGTTTAATTTCATTATCAAGCATACTAAAAACAAATGGAAGCCTTCAAAGGTATCTCACCTGAAATTAGGAGGAAGCGGTTGGTATGAAAAGGAAAACATATCAAAATCTTCTATGTTCGAATTAGGCAGAAGCGGTTGGTTTGGAAAGAAAAATACATCAACATCTGCTGCAGAAATTGAGTCAAAATTTGACCATGTCTCAAATGAATTACGAGTCTCCATATCTGCTTTGTGATTTTTGTTTTTGATGTTTACTAATGACTGATAACTGAGATATATATCGATACATATATATATATATATATATATATATATCTCTGTATGAGGAAGAAGAGGAGGTAGATGGTAGGTAGAGGGTCGGAGGAGAAGAAAAGACAAGAGAGGAAGAGGAAAAGTCGGTACCGGGAAGAGTGAAAAAAAAAAGGAGATATTTTTCTTGGCATTTCCTACTTGTCATCATTTTCTTATATTTCTTTTCTTATTCTCTTGTGAAATCATTATTCCCTAAATTAGGGGGAGAACAGAAACAGTACAAGAAAGATCGTGATTGGACAACATCATTAAATTATCTTGATCCGCATACAAGCGCATGTGAACTTGAAGTTCAAAAGATAATTCATTTGCAAAGCATTGCAAATCAAATGCCAGACGCTTTTGTTGACTCTAGAAGAGTAACAAAATCGCATATGTTAGTTATAAATGCTCCTATTCTAATTGAAGTTCCAACAGAACAAAAGATTTTACATATAGCTGCTGAGCCAAAAGCATGCCAGAAGCATGGCCGACCTCTTGGTTCTAAAGATAAAAATCCTTGAAAAAAAGATGATTAAATGATCCAGAAAATCATATTGAAGAAAAGAATGATAAAGACCAAGAGAGAACTGATGACAAAGAACCAGAAATTGATGAAAGTAACACTGAAATTTCTATCAATTATACCACTTCCGGTAGAAGTTGGAATCGGATAGAAACTGTTATTGATAATATATTTGCATACAATATATCTCTTGATGTTACACAGGATAATGATGATCCCGAACCAATATCGCTTGATGAATGTCGGCATAGAAAAGATTGGCTGCAATGGAAAGATGCGATTCAATCGGAGTTAAATGTATCGGCAAAACGTGAAGTCTTCGGACTCGCAATCCGAACACCGAAGGTGTAAAACCCGTTGGCTACAAATGGATATTTGTGCGAAAGCGCAATGAAAAGAGTGAAATCGTTCGATATAAAGCGCGATTAGTAGCCCAAGGTTTTTCACAAAGACCATGTATTGATTATGATGAAACTTATTCTCCTGTTGTTGATGCTATTACACTCCGATATCTTATCGATTTGGCAAGTACATGAAAAGATAGATATGCGCCAATTAGATGTTGTCACTCGCTTACTTGTATGGAAATTTAGAAAATGATGTTTACATGAAAATCCCGAAGGATTTCATATGCTCGAAGCATATAAACATTATCCTCGTGAAAATTACTCCATCAAGTTGTAGAAATCATTATATGGCCTCGAAGCAATCTGGGCGCATGTGGTTCACACGTCTTAGTGAATATTTATTGAAAGCGGGATTTAAAAATGACCAGGTATGTCCATGCGTTTTTATTAAGAAATCTGGTTCTAAATTTGTGATATTAGCTATATATGTTGATGATATTAATCTTATTGGAACTCCTGAAGAGCTCCAAGAAACAATTGATTATTTAAAAAGAGAATTCGAAATCAAGGATTTTGGTAAAACCAAATTTTGCCTTGGTTTACAAATTGAACATCCGGAGAGTGGAACATTTATTCATCAATCAACATATACAGCAAAAGTGCTAAAAAGATTTTACATGGACAAAGCACATCCATTGAGTATTCCAATGATCGTCCAATCATTAAATGTGGATAAAGATCCTTTCCGACCTCAAGAAAATGATGAAGAACTCCTTGGTCCTGAAGTACCATATCTCAGTGCAATTGGTGCATTGATGTATCTTGCTAATAATACAAGACCCGATATTACTTTTGCTGTCAATTTATTAGCAAGATTTAGTTATTCACCAACACGACGACATTGGAATGGAATTAAACAAGTCCTTCGATATCTCCAAGGTACAATTGATCTCGGATTATTTTATTCAAATAAAACCAGTCCAACATTGATAGGTTATGCAGATGTTGGTTATTTATCTGATCCACATAAAGCACGTTCTCAAACGGGCTATCTATTTACATGTGGAAATACTGCTATATCATGACGTTATACGAAACAATCTATAGCAGCTACTTCTTCAAATCATGCTGAAATTATAGCCATTCATGAAGCAAGTCGAGAATGTGTATGGCTAAGATCCATTATTCATTATATCCGAGAAAGTTATGGATTATCATTAATCAAAGATATTCCAACTCCTCTTTATGAAGACAATGCAGCTTGCATAGCTCAATTACGAGGAGGATATATTAAAGGAGATCGGACAAAACATATTTCACCAAAATTCTTCTTTACTCATGAACTCCAGAAGAAATGTGAAATTGATGTGCTACAAATTCGGTCATGTGATAACCTCGCAGATATTTTCACGAAGACTTTACCGACTGCAACATTTGAAAAGTTGAGATATAAAATCGGTATGCGTCGGTTTAAAGATTTAAAGGAATCATCTCATCAGGGGGAGTAATAAATAGACATATAGAATAGTGTACTCTTTTTCCTTCACTAGATTTTTTTCCCACTGGGTTTTTATCTAGTAAGGTTTTAACGAGGCATATTCTTTATGTAATGGATGGACATCCAAGGGGGAGTATTATGAATTATTGGAATATATATTAATTAGTGGAGGCTCCACTAATTATGGATTTATGTGAATTATTAGAAGATTTTTATGGATGTCCACCATTTAGTGGAGACACTATTAATTGAGATTAGTTGAAGATGATGTATGCCATGATGTATTTCACTAATTAGAGCTCTATAAATAGAGCTATTCTCTAAGCTTGTAATACACTATCATTTTGTGAAAGAAAGATTAGTGAAAGAAAGATTAGAGAAAGAATTGTGAGAGAAAGAAAGAGAGAAGTTTGAAGAGAAATTCTTGTGCAAAGAATAGTTAGAATTTTCTTAGTGTGTAGTGTGTAAATTTTATTCTAACACTACCCTAATTTTATAACACCTAACATTTTATTTTATTTGTTTAATCTTTTAAACCCTCCTTTCTCCCAAAAAAAAAAAAAAAAAAATCCCTTCGACCTTTCTATTTTTTTCCCCGTCATCTTCTTTCCCGAATTCCCTCCCCACTCCATCTTCTCTTCTTGCTCCTCCTCCAAAGACCTCCCAAAATCATCCAAAAATGGAGGGCGAAAGTATACTGGAATCAATTGGATCAGAAATAATCGGAGTAATGTCCCCGGTTTCAATCTGCATGTTCTTGGTGGTGCTTCTGGTCTACTCCAGCACCTCTTCTTCCACTTCCTCCGCCTCCTCCACCTTCCGCACCGCCGCCAATCTTGTCTATATCGAGTCCCCAACGGACACCTCAACTGAAAAACTCGAAGGTGCTCTCTTGAATGCACTCGTTTTCGTTATTCTCATTGCCCTTGTTACTTTCCTTTTAGTCCTACTTTATTATTACAACTGCACCAACTTTCTCAAACACTATACAAGGTTCTCCGCCTTCTTTGTGCTTGCTTTCATGGGGGGTCCGATTTTTTTGACGATTATTCAGCATTTTAATATCCCAGTTGATTCAATTACTTGCCTTTTATCGCTCTTTAATTTTACTGTTCTTGGGGTTCTCTCGATTTTCTCCAACGGAGTGCCAATTTTGCTGAGGCAATCTTATATGGTTGCGCTGGGGATTATTGTGGCTGCTTGGTTTACAAGGTTGCCTGAGTGGACTACTTGGGCTTTGCTTGTGGCTTTGGCTTTGTATGATTTAGTTGCGGTTTTGGCTCCCGGTGGGCCTTTGAAAATTTTGGTTGAGTTGGCATCCAGCCGAGATGAGGATCTTCCGGCTTTGGTTTATGAGGCTAGGCCTACTAATGTTTTGGGGAATCGAGGCCCAAGTTTAGAAGGGGTTTTGGTAGCTGGGATTCCGAGGAATAATGGAAATATTGATGGTGGTGAATCTTCTGGTGGAGTTGAGCTGCAAGCATTATCTTCAACCTGCAGGAGTGACGACGGTGAAGAGATTGGGAGTGAGTGGGGTCATTCTGTTGTTGATGTTGAAAATGTCGAAGAGGTGGAGGATGAGAATGAGATTGAAGTTGTGAGGGATGATCAAGGAGAGACATCGCCTTTGATGGCTGGTAATTTGAGGCGCTCTCCAATGACTGGAAGTGGTACTGAAATTAGGGAGAATAACAGTAGGCAATCTAATGAGGTTTCTCTTGTGGATATGATAGGTGGGAGGGGGAGGCAGGACAGGGACAGGGATGATGATGACATGGCGTCATTGAATGGTAGGGGAATCAAGCTTGGATTGGGTGACTTTGTTTTCTACAGTGTGTTGGTGGGAAGGGCAGCAATGTATGATTTAATGACAGTATATGCTTGTTATCTTGCAATTATATCAGGACTTGGTTGCACATTGATACTGTTGGCTGTTTGCCGACATGCTTTACCAGCACTTCCCATTTCCATTGCCCTGGGAGTCATATTTTACTTCCTGACTCGATTGTTAATGGAGCCATTTGTTGTTGGGATTTCGACAAACTTGATGATGTTCTGATACCCTGGTTGTTTATAGGCAGCTTGCTAACTAGGAAAGTACAGATGGAGTGGAAAGCATCATCCTCTTTAATGTTTCGGCAAGAGATTAATTGCTTTCTGAAAATCTGCTTTTCAGCTTCAGTGATCTAGCCAATACATTCAAAGATTTTGACGTTACTGCAGTGGCAGCATTTTGCATTGCACTCAATTGTAAATTGACGTACTTTTCAGGTTTGATCTGTAATTGGTCCTCAAACTAATTTTATCTTTCTGAATTGTGACATGATACCGTCTCATTCAGCATGGAATGACATTAATTCACTGGAAAGGGTAGTTTTTCTCTTCTACTTGTTCCTTGATTTTGTTCTTGTGTCTCTCGGCTGTTCTGGGGAGAGGCTATGGAAATATGTTTGAACTAATTTGAGTTTTGTCCTTATCAAATTTTGAGTCACCAACAACTTTCAGTTTACCATGGGTGGGTATGCTATTGCTGAATTTATAACCTCTTTAAGAAATGCCGATATGGATAGAAAAGAGAAGATCGAAAAACAGCTACTAATATTACAGAAAATATTGTCAAAATACTTTTAAGGGAAGGTTTTGTTGAAAACATGAGAAAACAACTTATTTATTTATTTTTTGGGGTGTGTTTTAGTGCTGCAACATGGAAAGGGAAAGGGCCGTATAGAAATATTTTATGTTTAAAAAGGATCAAGTGACATGGTTTGCGAATCTATTATGCATTGTGCATGGAATAATAAATTCTTATTTTCATTAATGAGATATAGTGGTTGATGCTTTTGAAAAGGAAAACATTTATCTGGTACTTGGCATGAAGGAGGTTTCAGTGATGAATGATTTTGTTTTTGAGGACTCGAAAGTAAATCAAGAGGAATCAACTTGAAGATATTGATTACATTCACAATGATGTGCATGGTGTCAGTACATCATTATAAATCTTATGAGGTAAGAAAGATTAAGAGAAAAGGAGCTTGGACAACCCAATGAAACATAAAGGAAAATAGATTAAAAATGAACTTGAAGAAAAACTTGTTTCCATGATTCAGATATTCCATTTTGGGCCATTTTCTGTTCACTTCTTTTATTTGCTCCCCACAACAAATTTGTAGATTTGGGAATTGAATTAATTTGGTTTGTCTGTCCGTGGAACATGTGATTCTTGTCTTAAAGGATGATGAAATAATGGACGCGCTTTCATTTTTCCTTCTATAGTTATTTCCATTATTATTATTTTTTAATAAATAGTTGTCCAAATTGTCATATGACACTCTCTAAGGTGTCTTTTGTTATTCATGGGTTCCTGAGGTTT
This sequence comes from Voacanga thouarsii, assembly GCA_026120185.1. NCBI lineage: Eukaryota > Viridiplantae > Streptophyta > Magnoliopsida > Gentianales > Apocynaceae > Voacanga > Voacanga thouarsii. The sequence continues at coordinate 2,392,879 of JANUWF010002024.1, read as the reverse complement.
TAGGGAAAATCTTCTTTCAAACTAAGAGTGGAAATGCTCTCTCGATGTGTTTTGTTAGGAAGCAAGGGCAGAAAATTAAATGTGGCCATGAGATGATGTAGACAACTGACCCATCATTCTTCTAGACACCAGCTTATGAGATGGTCTTAGCACTCCAAATGGATATATTTGTTTTGTTCAACTTTGTATCATTAAAACTAAATTTTATATGGGGAAGTGAATGGCTGTTGTGTAATAGTTTCAGTACCATGGATTTCTATAGATATTATGCTCCATTTCCTTGCAGCTAAGTAATCAAGGTATTGGCTTCCTTGAAGCTGAGTATGCCAATAGCAAATGTGATTTTGCCCATAATTTCATAATTTCCAGTATTCATCATTTTTTGCAACCTTTTCTCACAGACTAATTGGTTACTGTGTGGTCATGCACTTATATTCTTGGTGCATTTTATATTACTTTTTGCTAGAATCTCTCAAATGCATATCTTGTTTATAAAATTAGAAGTATGTTCCGAGTGGGAGGTTAAAACCTTAGTTGGTCACCATTCTGCTTGAGACTAAAATCTCTAAAACTTTGAATTTAAGTTATTAGCAGAAACTGAGGGATATAAATTGTGGTTTTCCCAGAGATAGCGAAACTAGTGTATATAATTATTAGTGATTAATAACCTTGTCTTACATTGAATGTTAAATTGCAACATTTGTGTCCTCCTAATGATGTTCGCTTCTTAGAATAAAATGTTTTTTTGAGTATAAACGGTTGATTAAGCATCATGAACCTGGTCTTACATGTTTAAGAAAATAATTCTTATCCCACTTATCCTTTACTACACCATGTTTATGATGTTAATTAAATTATCATTTTCTCGCCTGTGCGCAAATGATAGTAACATATAAAGCTCAATTCTTCCTGTCTGGTACTTTGCTAGAAGCAGAGTTAAAACTATTGCTCCATTACAATCTTGTCTTTTGTTCTTTTCTTCATGTAGATTGTTGTGTATACTCAAATGGATGATCCTATATGGAATCGTTATTTTTGTTTTATCTGGAATTTCTAGATGGTAAACGTGGTAAATTACTTAGTTCTTAGGCTTGAAACAAGTTAAGCATATATATTGTATACAGCCTTCATATAACTGCAACACTACAGACAGTAGACACCTCCACTAGGATGACTAAGGGATCTAATCCTACAGCAAAAGTGGAAGTCTAGGTCCACCATCTTTGTTATTCTTAGTTTTTAGTTGGACCTAGTCCATGCCGGATTATTGGTATGTAAACCTGGGGACATGGAGCTTGTATATATGCAACTGAACTTTGATTTAGGGTTTGGCTTCATTATCCATGTAGGCTCTTGCTTCTTCTGCAGTGTAGCAGCACCTGCAACCTCCCCACCTATTACCTCCGCAGCAGCCCCATCGACAGCCTCCCCCCCTGCTGCCACCACCTCCTCCCCAGCCACCGCCACCACCTCCCCAACCACCACCACGACCACCAGGACCACCCCAGCCATCGCCTCCCCAACTGCCGCCAGGACCACCACTGCCACCGCCTCCCCAACCACCACCACTACGACCACCCCAGCCGCCTCCCCAACCATAGCCATCTCCAGCTACCTGATATTTTCCTTCATTGGCTTCTTCTGTAAATGGAAAGAAATATATAATAAAGTCTTTCTTAGTCTTCATGGTCAGAAAGACTTTGCTTGTATGTAAAAGTCACCTGTAGCAGATATATACGACAAACTTCTAATAGCGAGAAAGGGGATTTCAAAATATAGATGTTCTTTCAGAATGCAATATATGGATATGTTAAAAGAAAAACTTGGACATGCATGAGAACGAGGATTCTCATACTTACTGTCTTTCTCATCTTGAGTTTTCTCGGCTACCACAGATGAAGAGATGAGAAGAGCTGCAAGAAGAAGACCAAGGAAAATGTAAGCCTTGAACTTCATATTTCTGGGAACTATCTTACTATAAATCTCTCAAGAAAGTGTTTTGGAAGGATGGCATTACAGTTGCAATTCTGACCTGTATTTATAGCATGTGAGGAGTACTGAAGTACCATGAGAAGGATGAAATTTCAGCTAAGGATGAGATAATAGGCTTCGAAGATTTAAGTGTCCAGTTTCACATAAAGAGTGCAGGTGGGAGTTGTAGATTTTGGATCCTTTATTGGATTTCAAACTCTTATCTTTGTATTTGTATTATTTGTTTTCCCATGCTGGACTTGGTGCGTTCAGGCAGGACTAGGGAAGGAGAGACTGTCGCTAGTGCCAACTAAATTTCCTAACCTCCCTAGTTGCCACATCTGGAAAGTCAATTTTTATGTACAATTTGTCAAACCTTTTAGAAGTTTTTAGGCATGTAGCTGATGCAATAGTGTTACCGAGTCAAATTGGTATTGCTATTATTGGATTAATGTAGCTGATGTCTTGTTAAGACTTGAGACCAGAAGCTGGAAGACAAGACTTAGATTGAACGAGTAAATTGATAACTGCCTAACAAAAAAGACAAAAAAGACCACGCCCCCCCCCAGAAAAAAAAAAGCAATTCTTTAGTTTACTTAAAAGTTTGTTGTTCTTGGTGTAGAATTTGAAGTGATTTTTGTTAATGCTAAACTTGGTGTTCATTTGCCTCCTATAGGATTCTTCTTGTTCTTTTGATTTCAAGATTATAGCAGCGAGTTAACCAGAGGGATAGAGCACAACTTTGAAGCAGTGAAATTTGCAAATAAGATTGTTGTGAATTTAATTATTTAATCTCTTAGGACTTCAACAAAATCGAGATTCTGAACATTTTCAGGTAAATTACAGATTACTAAAGAAACAGGTTTTGTTGGTCTGTGGTGTTTGAGGATAAAAGTTGTGTTAGCTCTACTAGGTTTTGTTAGCAAAAATTGTTCATCATCTTCTTCCTTTATGACTTGGAATTGGAATACTTTCTTCGTTCCTCATCCAAATTGAGCAGACCATATATAGATGGAAAGCTCTTGAAGAGTATACGTGGAAGGCTCAATGAGATGCCATGTTAAAGATGCATCGAGCAGCATATTGGTTGATATTTTTCTTAAAGATTTATAGTCTTTATGGTGAGATTTTGATACATCGAAAAATGGAATATGGATTGAGTCAAGACTTTTCCCTCATAAGCAGTACAGTTTTACTATGGAATTACTAATGGTTAAAGTGGTATTTAAACCATGATCAAGCTTACATATGAATGATATAACTCAAGATCTTGTTAATTCCAAGAGATTTATATTTCTGTCAATGTATAGTTTAATGGCTTAAATGTATGGTAATTCACATAATGCATGTGAAAATCATGTTCTGGGTAAATTTGTTTGTTTTTTAACCGTTTGGAGGAATTTAAATGGAAAAAAAAAAAAATCATTCCATGCCACTTTAGGATAGAGCTTATTCAGCAATCCTTTCACATTGCATTTATATTTTGCTTCTTTATTGAGAAACCTTTTAAATAGCAAATTCAATACTAATGATTAATTACGCGTTGGAGTCTCAACTCTTCTTTGCTAATGCCAATATGAGTGTTCTTAATCCGAGTTGAAAAAAATATAGGTTTAACTCTATTCCAAAAGGTACCTTATAATAGGAGAAGATTGTTCAATACTTATAAAGAATTCTTCATCTGGAGAACTAATTGATACGATAATTTAACAAATTATAATTATCATAGTTAGTGTAGTGGGAATTACGGCGTAATAATAAGAAACCTAAACCCAGTATTCTGGTTTGAGAAAAGTTATTGATTGGGCATGTTTAATAATTCAATTAAGTAATTAAAATTAATTAATTATTTATTTATTTTGTAAAGTACGTTTAATAATAGATAATATTAAGTATTTAATTAATTAAAAATATTTGATAATAGAATTTTATTATCACTTAATTGATTAAAATGTATTGAAACTTTATTATAAATTTTAAGTAAAATAAAATTTAAGTTGGAAGAAGTTTGAATATATTAAATATTTATATAATTGTTAATGTTATTTTTTGTTTAATCTAAATTGTAATAAAATATAATATAAAACTAAATTATAATGAATTCAAGCTTTAGATTTCAAAATTTAGTCTTCAAACTTCATTTTGATAATTCAATACTTAAATATTCAGGTTTCAAATTTCAAATTTTCGTTTTATCAAACAAGCATAATTATTTTCTCTATTCTTAAATAATTATCAATTTTAAATTTTTATTAAGAAATTATTTATTATTTTATAAAATTAAAAATATATTTATTATATGATTTTCAACTCATTATCATTATTTGTATAGTCACTCATTACGTCTCACGAGTCATTATTGCGCATATTTGTTGTTAATCTTACCATAATCCTTTATCATTTCAAGTTTTAATTTTTGTGTACAAATCAGTTGATGCTGGCATGGAGCTTTTTCATTCGAGTAATCTATTCTTTTTATTAGGACTATAAATTTCAAAGAATATCCCAGAAATTGAGTAGTTGTGACAATGTTTATATAAAAATAATTAGATATTATGATTAAACACCACTTTTAAGTCTCTGAAAATATCATTGATGATACTCATTCTATATGGAAAAGTCATAGAAAATATGATATAATATATATAAATATTAATCTAAATATTTGTTGTTAAATTAAGATATTTATTTTGATATAACAATAATGGTTATTTAATAATTGTACGCGGATATTGCTAGACTCATGAGTTGCATTAGCAAATTTGGGGAGTGGGGTGTGATAGTTTACATTAGAGCATTGTCAGCCAAAGTAGGACGTCGAGCATGATAGTCGATATTAGATTGGGTAATTAGTCAAACGTGTAGAAGTTAAGTGTGACATCCTACACAAGGCATGATATTGTTTTGCCTCTTCTATGATGCATTTATTTAACAATTTTTCAATCCAAAAATACAAATATGTCTAAAAGTTCATAATTCCTTATAGATTAGTACCCAAAAAAAAAAAAATTATAAGTAAAATGACTAATTTACCTCAAAACTCATGCATATACATTCCTGATATACTTACTATAATAATTTAGACTTATTCATTATTTTCAATATATTTAGCAAGTTTGGCATTTATTATACATCTCATAAATACATATAGCAAATCATAATACATTGTAAATCTAAAATTTGGAATGTATGTTAGAGGTTGAAGTTTTAATTTTTAGAATAAATTAGTTATTTTGCAAGTAATATTTAAGAAAGCAATTCAAGACTTGGCTCAGAGTTGGGAATGCATATGCAGTGGTACACCCATAATCGTGGTTGGCTCAGAAAGTTCTCGGGGCGAGGGGGAGGGGGGGGGGGTGAGGCTACTCATCTTTTGGTCGTTTCCTTCTCCTAAGGGTGATACCTAGAGAATTCGATTTTTCAATGGATGATAATAGTATTATTCTGATTTGGGTGACTCTTCCTAATCTTCCTCTAGGCTACTGGAATAAGTTGGCCATCAGTAAAGTTACTTCTGCCATCGGCAAACCCATTATGGTAGATGGTATGACAATCAACATGGAACGACTGTCCTATGCCAGGGTACTAGTGGAAATTGCCACAATGAAGCCTCTGATCAGAGAGGTGAAATTGGAGCTGCCATTGGGTACTGTAAAATTTCAACCTGTTAAATTTGATTTTGAGCCGCCCTTTTGTGGGAAATGCAACAGATTCGGGCACTCATTGGAGAATTGTCTTGGTAAGAAAGTTCAAGTTAAAGCGGAGATGACACGAAAATTAAAGAAATCTCTGGACAAATTAAGGCAAGGCTGTGTTACTGGACAAGCCTTCTACAGACCTTGGCCCTAGGAGCGTTGTGATTACTCCTGCGCTCACTCAGACTGGTAAGTTGCCAGGTCAATGGGTAGAGGTTGGCCCTTCAGGGATGAAGGAAGAAAGATACGCTGCAGGGGGGGGCGGGGCTGAGCAGGGTCCTTCGATGTTCACAAGGCCATTCAAGAGGTGGTGCCACATATCATCATATTGCAGCCAAACAAACACAGAATAACACTCGTTCTCCTGGTCATCAGCATTCCTATTCATTATCTGACACTGATCAATGGCTCACTAACTTTACTGAGGCAAGGGCAAGGTTGAAGGAGAGATCCGAGGAATCAGTTCACGGAGCACCTAAGGCAAGGGAATTTTTACAGCATGGTGGGGCTAAACAATACTTTGGGCTAGATATAATTCCATTCAGGCTACTGCTTAGGCATTAAAGATAGACACAGAACAAGCTCAGAAGAACAAAGAAATCATTGATGACAAGATTGGGGCCATCCAGGCTCCATCAAGTCAAACATGAAGATTGTTACATGGAATGTGAGGGGCTTTAACAAACCCCTCAAACAACATAGTGTTAGAGATTCAATACTAAGACACTGTGTAGACATTTTATCAGTACTTGAAACTAGGGTGTTTATTTAGTTTTTTCGTTCGATTTCGGTCTCAAAATTCGATTTTCGGTTTGATTTTATAAAATTTGGACAAAATCGAACCCAATCGAACTGAAATTTCTATAAAACTAAATAGAATCGAACCAAATCGAAATATTTAAAAAACTTAATTTATATATATAAACAAATAACTATTAATTAATATTTTAATTAAAAATATAATTTCAAAATTTTCAATTTTTTATTTTGGAAAATAGAAAACTGAACCGAAATTTTATATAAAATTTAAAACCAAAATGAATTTCATTAAAGTCGAACTGAATTGAAAAATTAAGTTCAATTCGAAAATTCGATTTAAACCAAATAGTATAGCTATATTGAAAGGAGAAGAAAAATTGCCAGAAGGATTGAAGGCGGCAGAAAAGACAGAGATTTTGGGCAAGGCGCATTGTGCGATTCTATTGAGTCTTTCTAATGAAGTCTTGAGAGAGGTTGTTGATGAAATGACTGCAGCAGGGTTATGGAAGAAACTGGAAAGTAAGTGTAAGAAATCCTTAACGAGCCTATTATATCAGAAGCAACATTTGTATACTTTGTGAATGCCAGAAAATATGCAGATAAAAGATTATCTTGATAATTTTAATTGAATAACTCTATACTACAAGGTGTTGGGATTTAGATTGATGATGAGGATCAAGCTATTATTCAATTGTGTTTTTTGCCTAATTTATATGAGAACTTTGTGGATACTACATTATATGGTAGATGCAATATTTCTATTAGTGATGTGAAGGATGCTATGCAGTCTAAAGAATTGAATAGAAAGGTCTTTAATTTTAATGAGGACGGATCAGATGCAAGTCTATTTATTAGCAGAGGCAGGAATAAGTCACATTCCAAATCGAGGTCTGATGGATTTCAGTGTTTTCATTGTAAAGAATTGGGGCACATTAGAAAACATTGACCGCAACGAAAAAAGGGACACAAAAAGAATAAATCAAATAATAATACTAGTGCAACTTTAGTTCAAGAGAGATTTGATGAACGAAAAAGCAACAATGTTTTGACTGTTATTATTTCAAGTTTTGTAAATACCTGGGTCATGGACATTGGTACATCTTATCACATGATATTTTTGGAGAATATATTTAATTCCTTTAAGGAGTGGAATGACAGTGTGAAATTAGACGATGACAAGGAGCTTAGTGTTAAAGGTAGTGGTTTTTGTGCAGATTAAGATGTATGATAGGATGGTCAAGAACGCCTGATACTTGGTATATTTTTGACTTACAAAAAAAAATTAATTTTTTTAGGTGCTCTTGATAAACAAGGATATAACTATTTTGGTGGAGAGGGGCAAATCATTGACAATAATGAAAGGTAAATTGTAACACCCTATCTAACATTATACGAAAGCGTATAAAAAATATCAGGGGTTGCCCTGTCTGATCTCTCAGATAAGGGGTCTTTATAACAAATAAAGCCATAATGTAATATAAAGCAGTAAAAACCCAACATGCTAATATATTCCCGAAGGATAATTACCACTTAGAGTGCATCATTGTACATACAAGTACACAAAATATGATACATTGGGTTGTAGGATATTGTCCTCGCAAAATGAGTGTCGGTCGCTCTAAGGTTAACTTCTGGCTCCCGGTCCTAAGAAAATCAAGGTAAAATAGGTGTGAGTGAAAAATCACTAAGTGAGTCCCGTGTGTGCCAGTGATTTCTCAGAAAAATTAGTGAAAAGAGATATCCCAGACATTTCCTTGATAAAACAGATCATAGGATTTAGTCGTGCATTTTCACAAAAAACAACTTTACAACTTAATAAAAAGATTTGCTTAAGAGTTATTTTAGAATTTCAGCCACATGTGGAAAATTCGATGTTTAATAAAAACGCTGCCCTACAGTCTGGGCCAATTTGGAAAACCAAATTTAAATAACAATCTTGCTCTATTTTTAGAAATATAGGCATTTCTTTCAATAGAAGGTCGGCTTGTGTGCAAAACTCACAAGGCTTCGCCTTCGACATCATAGTCTTATTGTGTTAAGGAACATGCCTTTTTGCACTCAACTATGCATTTTCAAAGTGGCAAGTGCATATCAGCACAATGCCTCAAAAATAGAATCTTTTACTTGCCACCTTAAGCCTAGGGGTCCCACACCTAATGCCAATCACCATCGAGGTGGCAAGAAGTTGAATATGCCAGGTGTCCCCGCCCAACATCTGTGAACAACTCAGAAGTGTATGCCTATCGGCATGAGGCAATTGCCAGACACTAAACAACTAGTCAGGATGGCTAATCTTAATGTCCTGCAGCCCTGTTAGGAGTAAGCCAATCTCTAGAACTTACAAAGTTCCTTGGGGTCGTCTATCTCTAGCGTGAGCTAGTACAGTCATCAAAACTCTTACTAAGTACTCAACATTTTCACTAGTATAAAAGACCTATCCAATGTAATAATCCCCGAGGGGATAGGTTTAATTCTCGAAGGAAATATGGAGAAAACATCTTTTCCGAGGCCAAAATATTGTTTTTCAAAAGTTAATCTCATACTAAGAAAATGTTTCCCAAATCATAGCAAAAAAGGATAAAAAGTCCTTCTTGTACGATAAAATACACTTCCAAAAGAGTTTTATTCAAGAATTCTAGAATTCTATCCCTAAAGGAAGAATTACATTCAAGAAATTCCATTTACGATTACATAAAACTCATTTCAAGTAAAAGGGAATTTTCGCAATTTCTTCCAAAAGAAATATGCCATTGTTCAAGAATTCATCCCATAATCATGGTGTAAGGTTTAGCTGAATAAATAAGAAGAAAAGCCAATTCGGTCTATAAATATGAACAAAATGCTTTGAAATATACCACTATTTATGGAAAAATATTCACAATTGAATAAATTCCATTTCTTATTAAAATACATTATTTTCCAAAATAATGATCATTTCCCATTTAGAAAAACCAAAGTTGGTTCAGGAAAATCTAAAGCCACACTTTTGAGTTTTCTATGCTTTAGAACATTATTCATAAAATAACTAGTTTCAAGAATAAATCTCATGAATTTCATGTCATTTAGATATGAAATGAAACCTAGATTTTATAAGAAAAACTATATTTTCTTCAGAGAAACCAAATCCTTCAAATGTTCATTTTTGTCAAAACATTTGCACACTAAGATTTTTGTCATACAAGACATTAAAGGACTAAAATTTTCCTAGAAATTCTTAACAAGATCGGGAGCATATTAAATACAAGAACACCTAGGTTTTATAAGAAAAACCAAAGGTATATATTATGCATCACTACAATTTGCATAAATCACTAGCACATGCTAGGTTTACGAGTATTTAGGGAACTCACCTCGTATACGCTATCACTAAATCACTAGAACGTCCAACAATCATCACAAGTTCGTGTTCACAATGCCAACATTAAAGATTAATCTCAATTTGCTTTAGTAAGCATTCATGAACCAACATTATCCATGTAATATAATAACATAGAATCTAATCATTCCTTTAGTATTTCATTTCTTCTTGAAATGAAATAAACTAGTTGGAATACTTATCCATTTCTTATTCATTTCTGAACCATAATTTCCAACATTTCAATCCATTCAATCCATGTTCTTTAAACTCCATTAATCAAATGAAATTCTATCCAAGAACAAATACTATCTTGAAATTCCAACTTTTCTTCATTAAACCACATCTCGCTAATTAATTCATATCTTTCAATATACAACTCCGATTCATTCCAAATTTATTCCAAAATGTTCCTATTTAGCTTAGCTATCATTTCATGGTCTGATTCCACAACAACAATAGAATTCCAACAGGCTTTCCATAGCATTTTCAAGGTTGAAATTCAGCTGTTCCACGCTGTTTTCACCAAAGTCTTATTCCATTTTGTTAATCCTTTCATCTAACATATTCCAATTAATTCCTCCATTTTCACTCAAATTTCTTCATCAAAACTCACTATTTTCTCAGTGTTTTTCAGTAGAAAAACGTCACATACACAGTAGCAAGAATCCGGTAGCTTTCATGCCATTTTCCATGCTTACATGATTCCGATTAACATGTAATTCATTTCTTTACTTCATTTACCCTTTCTTTCATTAACTTCTTCAATTTTCAACCATCAAAATCCTTTCCAAACACCATCAAAACTTCATAAAACATCACAAATCCAAGCTCAATACCATTCCATACGACCGGCTACACAAGAGTGTTGGAATATATGCCCTCTAGACTAATTTTCTGATGTAATTTATTAATAAAAGAATTTATTCTCAAAATTTATTTGTGAATTTATATTTTATTTGTGCACAATTTTAGTTTTGAAAGAACTCATTGTGTTTAAGTAAATAATTCATGTGAATGGTAGTATTTCATAGTAAGGTATGAATCACGTGTTACTTAACACATAAATGTTTGTTCTTAACCGATTGATGAGAATGGAAATCTTATCATATTTAGATTATTGTGTTATGAAATCCAAATAAGGAATAGCTCACCTTTAGCCAGTGAGTAGTCCACTTATTTCATAGCATGAGTATATTTCGAATACGTAGAACTAGAACTGTAATAGTAGTTTCTAAAAATACTATTTAGAAGAAACCCAGACTATTACTGCTACAGCGTCGACTAATACTTTATCGCTTGAGTATGAGTTGGTGATCTGACGAAGCTAAAAGCATATACTTTGATATACTATAGTTGAGGTTCTTTCGTAGAGCCAATACACTTGTATGTTGGGTATATGTGACTAGTTAGTTAAGACAGACTTGTATAAGATAACTTTTGCGCTATATTGCTCCTTGTGACTGTTCAAATGATCTAATTATCTAAGGCCTTGGGGAACATGATTTGGATGTTTACTCTAGGGTAGCTCCCTTGGAAAGTGAAACATTCCAAGAGTCGTGGATCGTTGGACTAGAAGTCTAAGGATGGTATATGTCTATTAGAGAGGTGTCAGTACACTCTTCTTCTCTAAATGTACGATGATGCGTAGAAGGGTATTTTAGTCATTACACTTATAGGTCGAAACTTTGCTAACGCAGTATTATCCTTGGGGTCAATATTTTCTTATGGTGATATTAGAAAATATTTAAAATGTAAAATATAGCTATTTATATAGTAGGGGTATTTTAGTCATTTTCGTAGCCAAGGCAATGTGGTTTTTGATCCCCGGAATGGCTCTTAAGTCCTGAAAGATTTGGGTTAAAGAATTGATCTTGATAATTATGAGTTTTATTTTATTTTATTTAAGTAGTCTAATTTATTATTGGACTAGAACAAAATAAAATGCCCAAGAGAGAGTATATAATTTATCTAGTTTAATTGTTTAATTAATAATTCAGGGCCCAAGGCCCAAATTAAATAATTAAAAAATTAATCTAGATATAAAACTAGATAAAAGGCCTGCTATTTTATATTAGTCTATTTAGGCTTGTTAATTATTTATTAGGCTGTTTAATGAAGTCCAGAAAATAAAAAATTAAGATTTATTATTTATAGGTGTTCAAGCCTAAGAAAAAATAATCTTATCTGGCTCAATGAATAAGATCAAGGGTAAAATAAAATTAAAAAAAGGTAAATTAATTAATTAAATAAAATAATAAAAAAAAACAACATGAGATGGATCCTGTGTTGTTTTGCGTGAAAGATAATAGAAAGCATGGATACTTTCTATTTTTACGTAGTTGGCTTCTCTTTCTCTCAGTGTGTGAAATGATTGATGAAATGAAGTGAAATGAAAAAGAGGATGATGCACTTCGTAGTTCATCAGACATAGCAAACCCAATTTTGGTCACAGAGACCAAGTCTGTGAAGTATATTCACAGAAGCCAAAAGCTTAGCAAACCCAACACTTCAAGCTTTCACCAGTAGTGCTACATACACCATTTCGAAAGATCAAAAGCTTTACGTGAATGAGACGTAGTCGACGTTTACAACGACATGATTCAATAGCTTTAAGCATCCTTGTACAGATATCTACTTCAGTGTGAAAAGGGTCATTCAAACACAAAGGTAAATTTTTCGTTTTGTAAGCATGCTTTCGGTTTGATGATTTTTGCCATTTTAAACCTTCAGAGAGAGGAAAAATAGCAATATGGTGTTTATATGTTTTCCAAGTAAAAATCATATAATAGGCTTATCTCCTTGCAAAACATACATCAATCTGCTCCTCACAATGAAAAGAACAAAGTTAGTTCTTGGCATTAAGTGTTTTACCTTGATTTTTGCTCAAAACCCTCCAAGAACCTTGTTTTCTTTCTTTTTCTCTCAATTCTTACCAATTTCTCTCTCTTCTTCTTGCTAAATTCTTTCCTTCTCTCTTTTCTTCTATTTTTCTCCATTTTAAGCTTCCAAAATTGGCTACCAATGCTGCCCACCGCTATTACCTTTTCTTTTCACCAAAATTAATTTAATCTTCATGATAAATAAGCATTAAATGCTTAATACTTGGTGCATTTTCATTTGTCCACATAGTGCTTTGGTATCCACTTAGGTGTCCATGGAATTTAGTAAAAATTCCTAAAATTCTTGAAAAATCTTGCATGAATGATAAGGCCTAAATTGTCATATATTTTCATAGTTATTTGAGTATATTTTGTGATACTTTTGATATAATATTTAGTCATATTCCTTTCTATTTGATATTTAACTTATATAAATATTTTTCTGTGATTTTATATAAAAATAGGTGAATTTGGAGTTAATTGGATAATTTTCTAGTGAAGACCCGGCATCAGGCCAAGAAGACAGATCTAGCGCTGGGCCAAGTCTGGAGAAAGACAGAACAAAGCAGGAAAAAAAAGAAACAAGCCAGAGATACAAAACCAAAATTGAAAATAAAAGAAAAGAAGGCATCTTGGGATGGATGAAGTACATCCGTGCGAGGTCCAAGAAGTGAAGCTGCGGCTCAGCAAAAGATAAAAGTAAAAAGAAACAGTTTGGTGGGACAAGGCACTGAACAAACAAAACAAAATAAGCAAAAGTTAAAAGGACAAGAAGAATCATGGGGAGGATGTTAAACATCATGGGGAGGATGCAACCAAATAAGGAGAATGGCTTGATTGTGGCGGCTCGATAGAAAGGAAGAATCAACTCGGGTGAGCCGATTCAAGAAGAAAAGCAATCTCGGCAACTTCATCGGCGCAGCAGAAGGGAACTCGGATCGGGTGGCGCAAATTCAAAGGAAATTGTGGTGGCTTCGCGGCTCGTCATAAGCTTGGACACTTTAGCTTTCGCAAGAGTATTTCTCCAGTGCAAAATGACAAAACCGAAATGCCAATTCTTTCACAAATTAAATCGGTGTACTTCTTTATTTTTATTTAGAATTATATTAGGAAATTACTCCTTCTTGGTGTAGGATTTTTAGGAAACTTGTGTGCCTATAAATTGGCCATTCCCGTATGTAATAAGTTTGCTCAATGTGGAAATTTAGACATATCTTTTAGAATGCACTATTAATATTTTCTCTAGAGAAATTACTCAAGGAGCATTGATTTTGGGAAGAGTTTTCATTGGAAATTAAAAGGCTTGTCTATGAGTATTTATCTCTTTCATTTGTTTTCTTTTTCTTAAACAATGGTGAGTTTAATTCTTTAATTGTATTTAGATATTACTCCTGGATTTATGATTTTGAATTAATTTTATTCTTTGATCAATTGGTTATTGTTTCTTAGTATTTGATTACTTGATTTTATTTGATATGTTGATGGAATTAAATTCATATCTAATGGACTTGGGAAACGAAGTTAAATTGAGTGTAATTTAGTAAATTATATATATATTTTTTATCTTAATTGGATTGGAAAAGAAGGTTGAGAATTAAACTTAAGTAATCAAAGATTAGTTAATTTCGTATAGAGTATAACGTTATTAGCTAATTTCATATTTATTATCATCTAGAGTATAGGGATAGTTTGTGAGGATTTGAGTTTAATGCATCTTTTGGTTATTTTAGTGCGATTGAGAAATTTGCTAATTTAATCAAGAGATAGTGATTCTGTGGACTGAAAAATAAGTGGAGTCTATATAAGTGGATTCATAATTTGGGAAACGATTGAATTTTACTTGATATTCCTTCATGATGCCAAGAAAATAATTGGTTGTGATAAGTGTTAAATGATTCATATCCTGCTTTTGAGAATAACTATTTAATTACATATTTTTCTCTCCATGAGTTGTATATATATTTTGTTTTGATTTTGATTTCTTTATCAATCTAGTTTATAGGTTAAATAATAAATGAAAATTGATTACTGTGTAGTTGTTTCTTTGAGGATCGATACTCGTTAATTCCCTCTACTATACTTGCGATAAGTATACTTGCTCGTATGTGTAATTTGAGATTAATATTTTAATTAAAACTTGGCTAATGGATGGATTTAAATTTTATGATTTTTATACACCCAAAATTTACGTATCAATGAACTTCCATGCAATCAATGAGGAGTTACCACATGGCCTAATTAGCTAATAACAAGATGACACTTGTCATTTAATTTTCTTTTACCAAAATAATTTATTTTTCCAAGATAATTATGCATTAAATGCATAGGCTACCTAGCATTTCTCAACCAATCATATCTTGCCATGTCTATCTTTGTCCAATAAGATTCCAACACCTTTTCTCACAACCAATCACAATTTTCTTGAAATAAAAATTTACCCACTTCTCCGAATAATTAAAAAATCCTGATATTATTCATTCCGATAGAGAAAATGTTTTATTTTACCAATAGAATATTGACAACAAATGATTCTTTTTTGTCCCTTGGAATTCTTAAATTCTTTGTCAGTTTTTGAAATTCACAATCAAAATTCCAATAATAACCTTGAAAATTTTTATTGCACTAAAACTTTTATTTCACTGCACTGATCACTTCTTATTCTTGCTCCACATACAAAATCTCATTCGATACAAAATAGTTGACGCCATAAAGTATAAAAGCGAAGGATATCACAATCTCTCTTCCTTTAAGGAATTTTTTTTTATCGAAATTAAATTATTCTTCAACTGATTCAGGGTATTTCCTCCATCTTTTAGTTTCTCATATGGCATCCTACATAGGATAATAATTCTATAGTACTTTCACCAGTGGAATTTTCTTATTCCTTAGCTCTTTCTTAGCTTACTCCAATATTCTAATCAACTTCTCTTTATAATTCAAGTTTGGTGTAACTCAATAGCCTCGTCATTTATGATATGTTTGGTGTTTCCCACATACTTCCACAGTTAAGATACTTGGGTTACTTCATGAACTTCTTTCAATTTAATAGATAAATCCAATCATTGTACCACTTTTTCAATCTGTCCAATAATTGGAAAAAAAAAAAAAATCAATATATCGAGGCGGTAACTTTTCTTTCTTTGAAATTTCCTATCAAATTTCGCCTCAAAATCAATTATTGAAAACTAGATTTCATGTCTCATTCTCAAATCTTTTTACATTAGTCAACACAGCTCTTCTGTCAATTTTAAGTAGCTTCCAATCTATTTCTATTCCCTTCTACAGTTTGTTTAGTTGCTTCTAGATTCCAACATTCTGTGTTTCCTGCTTTTGACCTAATTTTCCACTAGAAAGGTAATTGACACTTTTGTCCATATAGAGCTTCGATTGTAGCCATACCAATCATTAATTGGTAAATATTATATGCAAATTCAGCATAGACCAAATTATCAATCTATTTAATCTTAAAATCCAGGACACACACCCACAACCAATTTTCTAGAATTCAAATTACTTTCTTTGTTTGGTTACCAGTCTGTAGATTCATAGAAGTATTGAATTTCAAAATTGTCCCATAAGAGTATTATAGTTACTCTAAAACTTAGAGGTAATCTTGTGATAAGATCCATGATAATTTCTATCTTTGGGTATCACATGTTCCAAAAATACTGTTTCATTCCATTTAAGTTTCACTCTTATTAAGTATAGCATACAACTTGACTTCCCGCAACTTTTCCAATATTTTCCAAAGATGCACTTCATGCCCCTATAATTTTGGAAAATGTACTAAAAAAATATTATCATTAAAGACAAATACAATTTGGGAATAACCAATGCATCAAATCATAAAAGTTTCAGGGCATTCGCTACTCCATAGAGCATTACCACAAACTCAACATATCCGTACTGCTTAGTATCTGTAGTTTCCAAAATATCCTCATTCGAATTCCAAATTGGTAACACCTTTACCTTAGGTCCAGTTTTGAGAAACATGCAGCTTCTATAATTGATCAGATAGGTTCTTAATTATTGGCAACAAGTACTTGTTCTTCATAGTTACAGCATTCAGACCACGACTATCGATGCATATCCTCAATATCCTATTCTTCTTTTCCCCAAACAACATAGGTACTTCCTAGGGGAATATACTAGGTTGAATAAATCCTTGCTTTGACAATTCCTATAATTGTTTCTCCCACTCTTGCAATTTTGTTGATGCCATTCTATGAAGGTTTTAGAAATAAGTTCTATGATAGGCATTAAATAGTGAATGCCATCTCTTTTCCTAGAGACAATTTCTTTAATTTAGCCTTGATTACACCTAAGAATTCACAAACCACAACAATATCCTTAGATCTCTTGGTCTCATTTGGCCTTTTTATTAGATAGGCCAAATACCTAATACATCCATTCTGAATTAGTTTTTTGGCTTTAATTCCTGATATCAACAAGTTGTTTCTCTAGGCCATATCCTTGATAATGCCAATTATTATTTCTCCAAGTTTGCAAAATTGTACTATTTTTTTTCTATAGTTAATCCGAATATGATATTGGGATAACCAATCCATCTCCAAAATAGCATTATAATCCCTTATAGGTAATCAGATTAAAGTTCCCACAAGGATCTCGCAATCCAAATATATTCTGTCACTTTTTCATTTTTTTCCCCAAATGACACTATTAACCATTCCATAAGGGACTTTCTTCCTCTAACCCTCATATTTTCAAGAAAAGTGCATGTAATGAATGGGTGTAGAAACCAGGGTTCTTAACACTTTAGTTTCTTTCTTGAAAAACAAAGGTTACCTATTTCTACAACAGCATTTTCGGGGTTCACTTTATTCAAAGCATCTATCTAGGTGTTCAATTACGGCTTAGTTGGTGTTAGTGTTGTGCTATAGAGGCAATTACTTGTACCATATATATTGCATAATAATTAATAAAAGAGGCATTCTTTATCTTTTAGTTTAATTGTTATATTTGAATATGTATATAAACTGTTTGATAAAGTCCCTAGTACAACACAGTGTTAAGGAAATCATGATAGAGATCATGATGTGAGATTCCTACTATACTATATAGTGTTGGTATTTGAATAATCCCTAGTCCTAGTATTAACGAGATGTGAAATTATTAATATGCCAAGACTAGCACATGTTATATCCCTTGATTGAATCAAGCAGTGGTTCTCATAACCGTAAGTATTGTGATACTCAGGATTAATGTGAATGCTTGTTATATGAACAAGTTCATTGGATGATCTAACTATGAGATAATCACTTGGATAAGCTATTGAGTGTCAGTGATAGAATCTTATTATAGTAAGTGTGCAAGTATCCTTAGATTTGAGAGATCTCCAAGGTATTTTCTTTATCGAGCGTTGTATTTTGATTTTAATCTTTTAAGTTTTACAAGGACCGCCTATGGGATGGATATTGGGGACAATGTAAAATAAACGAAAAATAGCTGAGAGGGCCAATAAAGAATTCACCACTCCTAGGAGTAGGAGAGTATATCTCAGGGCCACTTGTGGAAATCATTACTTATAAAGTTCTTGGCCAAGGCGACTATGTGTTGAAAATAGTTCAAAATTTGATACACATATCGAGTAATGGACTTCTTGAACAAGTACTAAAATATTCGGGCCAGAATTAATAATATTCTGGATAGAGTTAGCACTAATTCTATGCTCTAGATTGAATGAGATATAGTATGGTGAAAGGAGTTTATTGCACTGGTTATTTGCCATTGAAAGGTTCACGTCAAGCCACTTCACTTTCTGGACTTTTGGGTGATCAAGAGTCATTGCTAGATGTCGCTCTTGATATGCTAAATATGAATTTATTAATTAGAGAATTAATAAATTAATACTATATTTTATTTAGGATTATTAATTCTAAAGTTGTAAAGGATTAATTCAATTATGCTACCAATAAGACCACGAAACCTAATGGGTCACACACAATATAGGTTTGAATACTCAATATATATCATTTGATAATATTGTGGGGTTAATTAAGAGAAAAAAATTATATTTATAGGTAAATTATAAGTTTGTTATAATTATAGGACTTGGTTGCAATTATATAAATTTTAAGGGCCCAATTGTAGACATTAGATCTTGGAGGACTTAATTGCAATTGACACAAATTCTAAAACTATAAACAAGGGAATCGTTCCCTCTTGCAGACGTGTGAAAGTTAGACGTTCTTTTTCTTTCTTATTCTTCTCCAATTAGACCTAGCTGCTCCTCTTCTACTAGCATAACTCTGAGTGGGCTTTGTGAGCAATTCAACTTTGTGTGGATTACTGCTAGAGACAATCCTACTCTTGGATTGTAGTGGGGCGATTGGATGATCAAAGCAAGGAATTGGTTCATGGGTTGGCACAAGAAATTTTTATTTTTCTGTTATAGAAGGTAATCTCCGTTTCCTTCCTCTATTCCCGTTTTAATTGCAAACAAGTGATCTTTGGGCATGGATTTCATGATTATTTTCACTACATTCTTATTTGATAAGCATGATGAAATCCCAACTGTGGTATTAGAGCCTTCGTGTTTGTGTTTTAATGGGTCTTTAATCGTTTTGAAATCGTTTCTGAGCATGTATCTATATGATCATGATGAATGTATGTTCACTTTTGTATGTCATGTCTGGGTTTTCTAGTTTGAAGAGTCTCTGGGTCATTGAAAAACGGTTGGGAAGTTGTTTCCATGTGGGTCTATTTTGGCGTTAGATTTTTCTACAATCAAGATTTTGATTCAACAATTTAGATTGTTGTTTAAATTGTGATATAGATTACAGTTGGTTGTTAATATTGATTAGCAATGTTTGATATTAAAATTATTTTGAATGGTTTGAAAATCTCGTTGCTGTTCATGAAAAATTTGCAGAAAAATTCGGGGGAAAAAATGAACAGTGGTATTTTTCCGCCTTTAGAGCATACTTGGCACCAGGTACGTTCGATCCACCTGGCTCTAGGTACATTCTGTTCTTCCCCCCTGTGCATGCCTTCAGAGCAAACCTGGCACTGGGTATGTTCGACCAACTTGGTGCCAGGTGCACTCTGTTTTAGCACTGTTTTATAAAAAAAAAATGTTTTTTTTATCTTTTCTAATTTTAAAAATAGGTTCTAATAATGATTAGAATTTATTTGAAACTCATGATTTTGGATAAAAATATTTTTAAAATTATATGTAGGACCCACAATTTTTTAAAAATTTAATTTCGGCCCAGAACTTTCTAAAATTTAATTTTGGACCCAGATTCCTCCAAAATACTGATTTTGGATATTTGTGTATTGGATGTTTTATGTTGTATTTTAAGCACATTTTATTGGCATGGTGGATGGTTATTGGCTAAGACCAAACTTATCTATTCATGCATCTTTATCTTTTTGTTTTAATTAAATAGGGCATGCGCGTCCTGCCTTATATCAAATTCTTGTGTAATTCTCTTCTCATCTAACTCCCCTCGAGTGTAACTCGATGTTTCTTCCTTTAGGAAATCATGTAATTAGTTTATATAGGTTAGATTGAGGTAGAATTTTATTTATAAGATTTTGAAGACGGTGATAAAAACAAAGCGAGATGGTAAGACATTCTACTTAAATCATGCATGAACACATAGGGTTGACCATATTAATTTCCCTGATGGCTTGAGGAAATTAATTTAGAAAGTCTATAACTATGCCATGTATTTGTTTATTACTATATTTATCAATATATGCTGCTTGTTGATAAATTGTATGCATGCCAAATGATGAGACAAATAAAAGAAATAAATCTCTTAAATAATATTAAATCTAACGCCCTCCATTAATATAGTAAGAAAGAGAGCTCTTTTTCGAGACTAGGTTGTTGGACATAACCAAGCCTACTTGATATTGAGTATGTTTAAGCTATGGAATTTAATTCCTGATTAATGGGTTGGGTTTAACTAATTTTTTTATCTCGGGTTGGGCTAACCTAAGCATAAAGAATATTAGAGGTAAGGTTGGGATATTATTAAATATTTTAATGATTAAATGATATTAATCACCCAATGATACAGTAGTTACATTTGATGTAATTGGTGTTGGATACCTCTCACTGAACTTAAGAGTGGCTTGTTGGACTAACCCAAGGTCATTTTAAAGGAATTTAGATATTAGTCCACTAAAAAAGCTTCTAACGGACTTTCCCGAGTCAATGGTGGAGGCTATTGATTTGAGTAAAATATTGGAATAAAAATGCGTTTAATTAAAGACCTAATAACTTGCATATCATGAGCATATACATGTTTTAATTACTCTATCTTTACATCTAGGTCACTTGCATCATGTTGACAAACCTAAACCTACGTAGCATTTTGGAAACAAATAAGCTCATCGAATCAAACTATTTGGATTGGTATAAAACTTGAGAATCATTCTTAGGTCGGAAAAGTTGCTTTATGTGCTAGATGCTCCTATTCCGCCACCTTTAGCCCAAGATGCTCCTATTCCGCCACCTCTAGCCCAAGATGCTCCTGCTGATGAACATGCTATCCACAAGAAGCACAAGGAGGATAGTGACATTGCATCATGTATTATGCTAGCGTCGATGACTTTTGGGTTACAAAAACAGCATGAGTATATGGATGCTCAAACCATTATCTTCTATCTTAAAGAGCTGTTTGATAAAAAAGCTAGAATTGAGAGATATGAGATCTCTAAGCAACTATTCCATTCTAAGATGATTGAGGGTGCTTCAGTAACCATTCATGAGTTGCAGATGTTGGGTTATATTGAAAAGCTTGGGTCTTTTAGTTTCGTAATGGATCATGATTTAAGTGTTGCCTTAATTCTATAATCATTACTAAGTAGCTTTTCGCAATTTGTGATTAACTACCACATGAGCAATATTGAGACCACTATACCTGAACTTATTAATCTACTGATAAGGTGATCTTGCTAGTAGGTTCTCGTCTTCTAAGAAGAAAGTTCCCAAGAAGAAGAAGAAAAATTGTACCAAGCCCAATGGAGGCGTGAAGAAGAAAGAAGCAGCCACTAAAGGCCCATGTCATCATTATGGCAAAATGGGCTATTGGAGGTGCAATTGCAAAGTCTACTTGGAGACCGTGAAGGAAAAGAATGATAAGGAGAAGCTTGTAAGCACTTTTACTTCTATTCCTGGTATGTTTATGATTGAGATTAATACTGTCTTTAGTAATGAGATATAGGTATTGGATACCGGTTGTAGATCTCATTTATGTAATAATTTGTAGGGACTAAAGAGCAGTAGAAGGCTGGAAAAGGGCAATATGGACCTGCGAGCTGCAAATGGAGCAAAGGTTGTTGCACTAGCTGTGGGGACTTATCATCTTAATCTACCTTCTGAATTAATTTTAGAACTTCAAAACTACTATTTTGTACTAGTTTTATTGAAAAACATTTTCTCAATTGCTTGTTTAGACTTATGTGGGTTTCATTTAAATTTTAAGAATAAACATTGTTCTTTTTCATTAAATGATATCTATTATGGTTCTGCAACTTTAGTTAATGGTTTATATATTCTAGACACGGATAATCCAATTCTCAATATATATGTAAAGAAACAAAGAAAAGATAACTCAATCTCATCTTACTTATGGCATTGTCGTTTAGGCCATATAAGTAAAAAGCGCGTGTCTAAGTTATACAAGTTGGGTGACTTGGGATAATTTGATTATGAATTATATAACACATGCGAGTCTTATTTACTTGATAAAATAGCTAAAACTCCATTTTTTGGAAAAGGAGAAAGGGCTAAAGAGTTATTAGAACTAATACATACAGATGTATGTGGCTCAATGTCTATACAAGTAAGAGGAGGTTATCACTACTTTATAACCTTCATCGATGACTATTCACAATATGGGTGTTTGTATTTAATGAAATACAAGTCTGAAGCATTTGACAAGTTCAAAGACTTTAAAAATGAAGTAGAAAAACAATTTGGCAAGAGTATTAAAACTCTTAGATCCGATCAAGAAGGTGAATACTTAAGCCAAGAGTTTCTAAGTTATCTTAGAGATAATGAGATATTATCTCAATGGACTCTACCACATACACCTCAATATAATAGTGTATCTGAAAGATTGAATTGAACCCTTTTAGATATGGTACAAACTATGATAGATTTTGCAGAGTTACCAAAATCCTTTTAGGGATATGCATTGGAGATTGTTGTTTATATATTAAACATAGTTTTGTAAAAAATGGTTGATACCACTCCTTCTGAGCTATTCTTTGGTAAGAGACCAAAGTTATCTTATTTAAGGATTTGGGGCTGCCATGCTTTTGTTAAAAGGGCAATATCAGACAAACTTAAAAGTAAGTCTGACAAATGTGTGTTTGTTGGATATCCGAAAGAATCATTCGGATATTACTTCTATCTTCTTTCTGAAAATAATGTTTTTGTTTCGAAACATGCTGTCTTCTTAGAGAAGGAGCACATGTTTAAAGGTGATAGTAGGAGCAAGCTTGAACTTAGTGAAGTTTAAGAAGAACAAACAAATATTAATCAACCATCTGAACCTACACCTATTGATGAACCTTCAACACACAAGAGCCTCATAGGTCGAGTAGGATATAAGTGGTACTTGAGAGATATGAATTTCTCATAAGTGACCATAATGATGTATTGTTCATAGAAGAAGATGAGTTTATTACTTATAAGGACGTTCTGAATAGTTCAGAATATTACAAATGGCTTGAAGCCATGAAGTCAGAAATAGATTCCATGTATGACAACCAAGTATGGATTTTGGTCGATCCACCTGAGGGAATCAAGCCTATATGGTGCAAATGGGTTTTCAAGAAGAAAACCGACATGGATGGTAATGTGGTTATCTATAAGGCACGTCTGTTTGCAAAAGGTTATTGACAACAACAAGGTGTTGATTATGACGAAACTTTTTCACTAGTCGCTATGCTAAAATTCATAAGAATACTCCTAGTACTTGCCGCTCATTACGACTATGAGATTTGGTAAATGGATGTGAAAACAATTTTTCTTAATGAAAACTTGATTGAGGAAGTGTATATAACACAACCTGAAGGTTTCACATCCAAAGATGGCACAAAAGTATGCAAGTTGCAAAGGTTCATCTATGGACTAAAGCATCTAGGAGTTGGAATATTCGTTTTGATGAGGCAATTAAAGAATTTGATTTTATTCAAAATATGGATGAACCTTGTGTGTATAAGAAGGTTAGTGGGAGTGCATTTATTTTCTTATTGCTTTTTGTTGATGATATATTGCTAATAGGAAATGATGTTTCCGTTCTTCAATCTGTAAAGATTTGGTTATCTAAGATGTTCTCCATGAAAGACTTTGGAGAAGCAGCCTATATTTTGGGAATAAGGATCTATAGAGATAGATCAAGAAGGTTGCTAAGTTTTTCACAGTTTACATTCATAGATAAAGTGTTGAAGAGGTTCAACATGGATCAATCCAAAAGAGGATTCTTACCTATGAAACATGTAGTAAATCTTTCAAAGTCGATGTCTTCAAAGATACAATTTGAAAGGGATCATATGAGTAGAATTCCGTATGCTTCGGTAATTAGGTCTATCATGAATTCTATGATATGTACTAGGTTCGATGTATCATGTGCTTTTAGCGTGACGAGTAGATATCAATTTGACCCTGGAGACAATCATTGGGCAGCTATAAAAAATATCCTTAAGTGCTTACGAAGGACTAAGGATATATTCTTTGTATATGGAGATGGTGATTTTTAAGTAAGAGGGTATACTGTTGCCAGCTTTCAATCCGATAAGGACAACTACAAATCATAATCTGGCTACATGTTCACGTTAGGTGGTGGGGCAGTAAGTTGAAAAAATTCTAAACAAGAGACTATTGCCGATTCGACAACTGAAGCAGAGTATATAGTGGCTTCCGAAGTAGCTAAAGAAGTAGTATAGATCAAGAAGTTCGTCATGGAACTTGGAGTGGTGCTTAGCATTGTAGATCCAATACTTTTGTATTGTGACAATAATGGAGACATTGTGCAAGTAAAGGAACCACGGTCTCATCAACGATCCAAGTATATATTTAGACGCTATCATCTGATTAGAGAGATCATAGATAGGTAAGATGTAAAGATAGAGAGAATTCTCACGGATCAAAATATAGCTGATCGATCCACTCACTAAAGTGCTTTCTCAGAAGAAACATGATAAACATGTTGAGTCATTCGATATTCGATATATGAATGATTGGCTCTAGTACAAGTGGAAGATTGTTAGTGTTGTGCCCTAAAGATAATCCCTTGTAGTATGTATATTGCATAATAATTAATAAAAGAGGCATTATTTATCATTTAATTTGATTATTATATCTAAATATGTGTATAAACTATTTGATAAAGTCCTTAGTACAACACAGTGTTAAGGAAATCATGATAGAGATCATGATGTGAGATTCCTACTACACTATGTAGTTTTTGTGCTTGAATAATCCCTAGTTATAGTATTAATGAGATGTGACATTATTAATACACCAAGACTAGCACACGTTTTATCTCTTGATTGGATTAAGCAGTAGTTCTTATAACTATGAGTATTGTGATACTCAGGATTAATATGTGAATGCTTGTTATATGAACAAGTTCATTGGATGACCTAACTATGAGATAATCACTTGGATAAGCTATTGAGTGTCAGTGATAGAATCTCGTTATAGCAAGTGTGCAAGTACCCTCAGACTTGAGATTTTCAAGGTATTTTGTTTATCGAGAGTTGTACTTTGATTCTAATCTTTGGAGTCTTACAAGGATCGCCTATGGGATGGATATTGAGTACAATGTAAAGTAAACAAAAATAGCTGAGAGGGTCAATAAAGGATTCATTACTCCTAATAGTAGAGGAGTATATCTCAAGGCCATTTGTAAAAATCATTACTCATGAAGTCCTTGGCCAAGGCGACTATGTGTTGAAAATAGTTTCAAATTTGACACACATATCGAGTAATTGATTTCTTGAACAAGTACTAAAATTAATAATATTCTGGATAGAGTTGGCACTAATTCCATACTCTAGACTGAATGAGATATAGTATGGTGAAAGGAGTTTATTGCACTGGTTATTTGCTATTGAAAGGTCCACATCAAGCCACTTGACTTTCTAAACTTTTGGGTGATTAAGAGTCATTGCTAGATGGCTCTCTTGATATGCTAAATATGAATTTATTAATTAGAGAATTAATAAATTAATCCTATATTTTATTTAGGATTATTAATTCTAAAACTGTTAGAATTAATTCATATTATGCTACCTATAAGACCAGGAAACCTAATGGGTCACACATAATAAAGGTTTGAGTACTTAATATATATTATTCAATAATATTGTGGGGTTAATTAAGAGAAGAAAATATATTTATAGGTGAATTATAAGTTTGTTATAATTTATGGGACTTGATTGCAATTACATAAACTTTAAGGGCCCAATTGTAAATATTAGATCTTGAAGGACTTAATTACAATTAATACAAATCCTAAAACTATAAACAAGGGAATTATTCCCTCTTGCAGACGTGTGAAAGTTGGACGTTCTTCTCCTTTCTTATTCTTCTCCAATTAGACCTAGCCGCTCCTCTTCTACTAGCATAGCTTTGAACGGGCTTTGTGAGCAATTCAACATTGTGTGGATTACTGCTAGAAACAATCCTACTCTTAGATTGTAGTGGGACGATTAGACAATCAAAGTAAGGAATTGGTTCCTGGGTTGGCACGAGAAATTTTTATTTTTCTGTTACAGAAGGTAATCTCTTTTTCCTTCATCCATTCCTGTTTTAATTGCAAACACATGATCCTTAGGCATGGATTTCATGGTTATTTCTGCTGCGTTCTTATTTGATAAGTATGATGAAATCCCAACAGTTGGTTCAAGTTTAGGAATAAATATTTTCCCATGTCTTCCTTTGGGTTGTCCCAACCTTTGCCCATTGTATTCTTCCTTTGGATTTGTCCATCTCGATGTTCGCTTTGGATGGGGCACTTAAAGCTCTTGTGACCTTCTTTTCCAGAATTAAAACATTTACTGATTTGCTTCGCACCAATATTATGATCAGTCTTCTTCTAGAATTTCCTATTTTTCTGTTGTAGTTTACCTTTTGATCTCCCATTTTTGGAATTCTTAAAATTACTCTTACTCTTCAGCTTCACCTGTTCAATATCTTCACCTTCAACTCTAGAAGCGATTTCCACAGCTGCACTATAGCTAGATGGCACCATCCTCAATAATACACGCTTTAGCTTAGTGCGTAGACCTTTCACACACCGCCTTGTATGATCAGCTTCCGATTTCACTAATAGAGGGCAATAATTTGATAATTGTGTGAATTTGGCAGCCTATTGTCCTACTATTCTTCCTTCTTGCTTGGGACTTTGAAATTCATCTCCCTTGCATTCAACTACCCAATAAGGAATGAATTCCCTTCTAAAGCTGGCTTTAAACTCCTTCTAGACCCACTCCTTTCGGTCCTTTTTCCAGGTCCACTAATCTCGTGCTAGCCCTTATAATTGAAAAGTAGCGAATCACACTTTCCTTTTCTCAAAGTAGTTGGGAGTAGCAAAAATATTCTCCATCTACTTTATTTGTGATTCTGCCTCTTGCTCCTGATCAGGTTTCCCAAGGAATAAAGGTGGATGAAATTTTAAAAAGCACTCCAACGCCTGACCGTATTCCATTTCTCCTCTCCTACTTCCCTAACTTGAATTCTCAATAATTCGTTCCAAGGCTTCCGTCATTCTTTCCAATGTCCCCATTATTGACTTAACGGCAGTAAGCAATGGATTTCCTCGATAGAAGGATTTTTCACTTCGTGCCTTAGGGTGATGTCTAGTAGCGTGTGTGGGTGGCATCTAAAATTTTTGAATTATTTACTAACATGTTCACCATTTATCTTAGTGAAGTAAGCCAAAATAGTAACGTACTCAATGTAGTCACAGTAACCATATATACATATTCAGTGCCATACATCGTACTTCATACATATGATCAAACTAATTCTCATCACTACTATCACTAAAGACAGGAGTTCGAGAGTCTGTAAAGACCGTATAAGACTCAGGGAAATCAAATCTCTAATCATCCAACTTGATCCCTACTTCAATTTCCTCCATAGAAATCTCCTGCTCAACCTCCTCACCCATCTCCCATTTTTCCTTAGGTTCTTGTTGATTTCCAGTAAAATTGGAATATTCCAGTGGCTCTAAGAAATTACCAAATCTTTTTTCCCAACCGACAGCCCAATGAAGCTATCAGAGGCACTATCATCCTTTTGTTCTAACTTCTAACTTGGTATTAGACTTAATCTCAATCACCTCGTTAGACTCCTCCTTATTCTCATCATTGGCCTAAATGGGTATGTCATCCTCCAAAAGCATTTCTAATAATACTATCTTAGACTCTTACTAGCGTTATCTATAAAGGCCTCGGCTAAATTCTCAAAGAAGGTACTCAACTTTTGTAAATCTTCTTCACACAGCCCACTGCAAATATTTGAGCTACTATCGTTATGATCAGAGTTGCTCGTCTTCATTGGCCTCTTCTTATGAGACCTATATCTGGCTGATGTAAATAAAAGAATCTCCTGGGTCACCTAAGATCGAAATTATGATCTCAAGCCAAGACCTATCTATATATGGAACTGACAGTATCCAGAACCTACCCAGGTTTTCCCAATACGTCTTTGATGAGAGCTTTCACCTACTTCCTTCTTCTGCTCCCAACTGACCTGCTCGTCTATAGGTTTCTTTCCCTCAAATTAGTACCAATATGCTACAATTATGGCTTTGATACTAATTGTAACACCCCTATCTAAAATTATACGAAAGCATGTAAAAAATATCGGGGGTCGCCCTGTCTGATCTCTTAAACAATGGGTCTTTCTAATAAACAAAGCCATGATGTAATATAAAATAGTTAAAACCCAACATGCTAATATATTCCTGAAGGATAATTACCACTCAGAGTGCATCATTGTATATACAAGTACACAAAATATGATACATTGGGTTGTAGCATATTGTTCCTACAAAATGAGTGCCGGCCGCTCTAAGGTTAACTTCTGGCTCTCGGTCTAAAGAAAATCAGAGTAAAATAGGTGTGAGTTAAAAATCACTCAGTGAGTCCCGTGTATAGCAGTGATTTCTCAAAAAAACTAGTGAAAAGAGATTTCCTAGACATTTTCTTGATAAAACAGATCATAGAAATTAGTCGTGCTTTTCCACTGAAAATAACTCTTCCACTTAATAAAAAAATTTACTCAATAGTTATTTCAGAATTTTAGGCACATGTGGAAAATTCAATGTTTAATAAAAACATAGCCCTACAATTCGAGCCAATTTGGAAAACCAGTTAAATAACAACCTTGCTCCATTTTCAGAAATATAGGCACTTCTCTCAATAGAAGGTCGGCCTGTGTGCAATGCTCACAAGGCTTCACTTTCGACATTATAGTCTTATTGTACTAAGGAGCATGCCTTTTTGCACTCAACTATGCATTGTTGGAGCAGCAAGTGCATATCAGCACAATACCTCATAAATAGAATATTTCACTTGCCATTGTAAGCCCAGGGTTTCCAATCCTGACGTTAATCACCATCTTGGCTGCAAGAAGTTGAACATGCTAGGTGTTCCCACTAAGCATTTGTGAACAACCCAAAAATGTATGCCCATAGACATGAGGCAATTGCCAGGTGCTAAATGGTTAGCCAAGATGGTAAATCTCAATGTCCTGTCACCCCGTTTGGAGTAAGATAATCCCCAGAGGTCACAAAGTTACTTGGGTTCATCTATCTCTAACATGAGCTAGTACAGTGATCAAAGCTCTTACTAAGTACTCAACATCTTCACTGGTACATAAGACCAGTCTAATGTAATGATCCCCAAGA
Source organism: Voacanga thouarsii (assembly GCA_026120185.1). Taxonomy (NCBI): domain Eukaryota; kingdom Viridiplantae; phylum Streptophyta; class Magnoliopsida; order Gentianales; family Apocynaceae; genus Voacanga; species Voacanga thouarsii. Next base: position 2,363,310 of record JANUWF010002024.1, on the reverse strand, counting down.
GGATAGGTTTAATTCCCGAAGGAAATATGGAGAAAACATCCTTTCAGGGGCTAAAATATTATTTTTCAAAAGTTAATCTCACACTTAGAGATTGTTTCCCAAGTCGTAGCAAAAAAAAGATAAAAAGTCCTTGTACGATAAAATACACTTCCAAGGGTATTTTCGCCATATTAGAAATACCCGATTTCCAAAAGAGTTTTATTTAAGAGTTCCAAAATTCTATCCCTAAAGGAAGAGTGACATTTAAGAAATTCCATTTATGATTCCATAAAACTCATTTCATGTAAAAGGGAATTTTCATGATTTCTTTTAAAAGAAATATGCTATTGTTCAAGAATTCATCCTATAATTATGGTGTAAGGTTTGGCTGAATAAATCAGAAGAAAAGCCAATTCGATTCATAAATATGAATAAAATGCTTTGAAACATACCACCGTTTATGGAAAAATATTCACAATTGAATAAATTCCATTTCTCATTAAAATACATTATTTCCCAAAATAATGATCATTTCGCGTTCAGGAAAACCAAAGTTGGTTCAAGAAAATCTAAAGCCACACTTTCCTGTTTTCCATGCTTTAGAACATTATTCATCAAAATGAATAGTTTCAAGAATAAATCTCATGAATTTCATGCAATTTAGATATGAAATGAAAACATAGATTTTATCAGAAAAACTATATTTTCTTTAGAGAAACCAAATCCTTCAAATGTTCATTTTTGTCAAAACATTTGCACACTAAGATTTTTGTCATACAAGACATAAAAGGACTCATATTTTCCTAGAAATTCTTAACAAGATCAGGAGGATATTAAATATAGGAAAACCTAGGTTTTATCAAAAAAACCAAAGGGATATATTATGCATCACTACAATTTGCATAAATCACTAGCACATGCTAGGTTTACAAGTATTCAGGGAACTTACCTCGTATACACTATCACTAAATCATTAGAACATCCAAAAATTGTTACAAGTTCATGATAACAATGCCTAAATTAAAGATTAACCTCAATTTGCTTTAGTAGACATTCATGAACCAACATTAGCCATGTAATATAATAACATAGAATCTAATCATTCCTTTAGTATTTCATTTCTTCTTGAAAAATGAAATAAACTAGTTGGAATACTTATCCATTTCTTATTCATTTCTCAACCATAATTTCCAACATTTTAATCCATTCAATCCATGTTCTTTAAACTCCATTAATCAAATGAAATTCTATCCAAGAACATATACTATCTTGAAATTCCAACCTTTCTTCATTAAACCACATCTCGCTAGTTAATTCATATCTTTCAATATACAACTCCAATTCATTCCAAATTTATTCCAAAATGTTCCTTTTTAGCTTAGCTATCATTTCATGGTCTAATTCCACAACAACAACAGAATTCCAATAGGCTTTCCATAGCGTTTTCAAGGCTGAAATTCAGCTATTCCATGCTGTTTTCACCAAAGTCTTATTCCATCTTGTTAATCCTTTCATCTAACATCTAATTTGAATTAATTCCTCCATTTTCCTCAACTTTTCTTCATCAAAATGCACTATTTTTCAGCAGAAAAATGTCACATACACAGCAGCAAGAATCCAGTAGCCTTTATGCCATTTTCCATGCTTACATGATTCTGATTAGCATGTAATTCATTTCTTTACTTCATTTACCCTTTCTTTCATTAACTTCTTCAATTTTCAGCCATCAAAATCCTTTCCAAATACCATCAAAACTTCATTAAAATATCACAAATCCAAGGTAAATTCCATTCCATATGGCTGGTTACACAAGAGAGCAAAAATAGGAATATGGTGTTTATATGTTTTCCAAGTAAAAATCATATAATAGGCTTATCTCCTTGCAAAGCATACATCAATCTGCTCCTCACAATGAAAAGAACAAAGTTAGTTCTTGGCATCAAGTGTTTTACCTTGATTTTCCTTTGATTTTTGCTCAAAACCCTCCAAGAACCTTGTTTCCTTCCTTTTTCTCTCAATTCTCACCAAATTCTCTCTCTTCTTCTTGCTAAATTCTTTCATTCTCTCTTTTCTTCTATTTTTCTCTTTTTTTTTCTCCATTTTAAGATTCCAAAACTGGCCACCAATGCTGCCCACCACCATTACCTTTTCTTTTCACCAAAATTAATTTAATCTTCATGATAAATAAGCATTAAATGCTTAATACTTGGTGCATTTTCATTAGTCCACATAATGCTTAGATGTCCACTTAGGTGTTCATGGAATTCGGTAAAAATTCCTAGAATTCTTGAAAAATCTTGCATGAACTTCCTTGCAACCAATGTGGAGTTACCACATGGCTTGATTATCTAATAACAAGATGCCATTTGTCATTGATTTTTCTTTTACCAAAATAATTTTATTTTTCCAGGATAATTATGCATTAAATGCATAGGCCACCTTGAATTTCTCAACCAATCATATCTTGCCATGTCTACCTTTGTCCAATAGGATTCCAACACCTTTTCTCACAACCAATCGCAATTTTCTGGAAATAAAATTTTACCGACTTCTTCAAATAATTCATAAATCCTAATATTATTCGTTCTGATTGGGAAAACTTTTTATTTTACCAATAGAATCCTAACAATAAATGATTCATTTTTATGCCTCTTGGAATTCTTAAAATCTTCATCAGCTTTTCGAAATTCACGGTCAAAATTCCAATAATAACCTTAAAAATTTTTATTGCACTAAAACCTTTATTTCACTGCACTGATCACTTCTTGTTCTTGCTCTACATACAAAATCTCGTTCGATACGAAGTAGTGGACGCCAAAAAGTATAAAAGCAAGGGATATCATATAAATTGCAGCATGAAATTTACACCTTAATAGGACGTTCAGTGAAGGAAACAGTGATAGTCTCTCATTCAGTAGATTAGTATGATAATTGTATAGAATTATGGCACTACAGAATGGGTCATATGAGTAAATATTGAGTAAACAAGGATTGTTAGATGGGGTAGAAATAGAAAAATTAAAATTTTGTGAGAGTTGTGTTATAGGCATGCAGCACAGGGTTAAATTCAATTCTGACAAACACACCTCTACAGGTATCCTTGAATATATCCATTCGGATTTGTAGGGTCCTTCTTTAGTTGAGTCTCATGGTGGATGCAAGTATTGTTATTTTCATTAATGACTACCCTAGAAAAGTTTGGGTATATTTTTTGAAATTAAAAGATGAAGTTTTAGGCAGTTCTAGGAGTGGAAGACTATAGTTGAAAAACGGACTAGAAAACAAGTCAAGACACTTAGAACAAATAATGGATTAAAATTTTATAATGCACCATTTGATGAATTTTGTAAAAAAAAGGTATAGTGAGGCATAATATTGTATGACATACGCCACAATAGAATGAAGTTGTAGAATGCACTTCTGCAGTGTACTTGATGCAGGTGATTGAATGCTAAACTTTCGAAGCAATTATGGGTTGAGGCAGTTAACACTGCCTATTATCTGGTAAATAGATCTCTATCAATTGCAATTAATTTTAACTCCTTAAGAGGTCTAGTCCGGTTCTCCTTCTGATTATTCTGGCTTACATATTTTTAGTTATCCTACATATGCTCATATTCATGATGGTAAAGTGGAGCCTAGGGAAATGAAATGCATATTTCTAGGGTATGCTACTAGAATTAAAGGGTATAGATTGTGGTGTACTGACAAAAATAGAAATCTAAAATTTATTATTAGTAGAGATATTACTTTTGATGAGTCTGCTATGCTTAGCCAAAGAGAGGAGCTTGATCATCTTGAAGGTATTAATGATCAGGGTGCCAACCAGAATGTAGAGTTTGATATTGAAACACTAAAGAAGATGACTACAAATCCTATAGAACAGCCCGAGAATGTACAAGAATCAGAAGTATAGAGTATAGCAACAAGGAAAGAAAGAAAAAAAATTAGAAAGCCTTTGAGGTATGCAGATTATGTTAATATTATTGATACTAATTTTATTGTATATATTTTGGTAGTAGCAGAGATAATTGATTCTAATGAAACACAATCAAACAAAGAGGCAGTGTAGAGTAAAGAAGTAGCAAAATGGTTGATTTCTATGAATAAAGAAATGCAGTGCCTTGAAGAGAACAAAACATGGGACCTAGTACTATTACCAAGAGGAGTGAAACTAGTAGAACACAAATGGGTTTTCAAGAAGAAAGAAATCATTCTTGGGGTTGAACCAGCTAGGTTCAAGATAAGGCTTGTAGTGAAAGGTTTTTCATAAAAAGAGGAAATAGACTACTATGAAGTATTCTCTCCAGTTGTGAAGTATAAAACCATTCATTGAAGTATTCTCACCTGTTGTCAAGTACAACACCATTCATGTTCTTTTATCCATGATGAGTACATTAGATCTTAAGTTAGAGTAACTTGATGTGAAAATCACGTTCTTACATGGGAATTTAGGGGAATATATTTATATATCACAATTAGAAGGATTTCTTGATTCTAAAAAAGAAAACTGTAAGTGTTTGATGAAAAAATCTTTATATGGTTTGAAACAGTCTCCTAGACAATGGTACAAAAGGTTTGATACATTTATGATTTCTTATGAGTTTGAACAGAATATTTTTTTTATAACTGTGTTTACTCAAAAAAGTTATCAGATGGTTCCTTTATATATTTGTTGCTATATGTGGATGACATATTGATTGTAACGAAGAACAAGGCTGAAATTGATAGGTTGAAGACTTTATTAAGCAGTAAGTTTGAGATGAAGAATTAGGTGTAGCTAAGAAGATTTTGGGCATAGAAATTTGGAGAGACAGGAGGGTAGGATTACAATATATATCTCAAAAGAAATACATTGAAAAATTACTTCAGTCTTTTCAGATGGAATATTCTAAGCCAATTAGAACTCCTTTCGTTGCACACTTTAAATTTCACTATCTAATACAAATGAAGAGAAGGATTAGATGAGTAAAGTTAAGTACTTTAGTGTTATTAGAAGCTTGATGTATGCTTTAGTATGTACTAGGCCAGATTTAGCTCATGTTGTGGGTGTGGTAACCATATTTCTGAGTAATCTAGGTAAAACTCATGGGGGGGGGGGGGGGGGGGGGGCAGTAAATGGATTATGTGATACTTAAGAGATACAGTTGATATTTGTCTAGTTTATAGTACTAATGGTTCTAGTAGTGAACATGTTGGTTGTGTAGATTTTGATTATAGTGGAGACCTTATTAAAAGAAGATCTTTAACATGTTATAACTTTACCTTCTATGGATATGCTATTAGTTAGAAAGCAATACTTTAACCCATAGTTACTTTATCTACAACTGAAGCAGAGTATATGTTATTGACAGAAAAGGTTGAGGAAAGTATGTGATTGCATGGTCTTATTGGTAGTTTGGGTTTGAATGTTCAGAGACCTATTATTTATTGCGATAGTTATAGTGCATTGGACGTGGCCAAAAATCCAGTTTATCATGAAAGATTAAAGCACATTGATGTCAGGTTAAACTTTATTCAAGATGGTATAGAAGACAAGTTGTTCTCCATAGAAAAGATAGCCATAATAGATAATTCGGCAGATGTGTTAACAAAATTGTTGCCTATAGAGAAGTTCAAGCACAGCTTGGACTTAGCGAATGTTTGCATAGCATGAGCCCCTTTGGAACATGAATGGTAGGGAGCTATTCTTGTGTTTCTAATAAATTGAAAAATTCAAGTCAAGGTGGAGAATTGTTAATTGTCTTAAATTATTATGAGTGACCCGAATGGATGACTCGACCTCATCGAAAATTTTGAGAGCACTAAAAAGGAAATTTTTGGTGTGGGGGCAACTCTTTCCACAGAATGATAACGTGTATTTCCTATAAATATTTAATTTTAGGAATTGTAAGATCATCCATCTCTATAAAAGTTCTCAAAAAATAAATAATAAATCTCTCTTTCTGCTTGTGGACGTAGGTCACATTAACTGAACTACGTAAATTCTATGTGTGCTTTAATTTTTTTATTTTAAATTTCTTTGATTATTGCTATTTTTTGCAACAGAGAAAATCTATGGTGTTTCGGTTACTGGTTATGAAATGAGTGATTTTCGGCATTTTTGTCAAGACTAGAATATTAATGATTTATTTTTCATAGGAAGCTTTAAAACTTGGACTAATATTCGAGTATGGTCTAAATTAGGTAGTATCATGGGAAATTATCTATGGTTCCAGTCTGCATGGAAAGCCTCTGCTAGCTTCTCTCCTATTTGATGTGTGTCAGACAATTTGCTATGCCTTTTGGGAAACTATTTTCCAATATAGAGGGTTATTGAAACTTTTTAAATTTCTCAATATGCGGGCTTATCATCACTCCTTTTTTGATACTGTGGTACATACGTGGTCTTCTGAGGTGGCAGGGTCTAAACAGTTTGCAGTTTGTTGAAAACTAAACATGCTAAAAAAAGAATTCAAGGCGCTAAATGCAAACGATTATTGTCATATATCTAGCAGAGTTCAGCAAGCAAAGGAATGGGTTGAAGCACTTCATGAAAGACTAGTTCTCCAGCCAAATAATATAGTTTTGGATAAAGTGAAAGCTGTAAAAATTAGTGCTTAGAATTTGGCCGAAGCAGAACTTAGCTTTTACAAATAGCTTGAAAAACACTTGGTTGAGGCTGATCGCTGCACATCTTATTTTCATGGGATTGTTAAGAGAAATGCAAAGAGGAATTTTATTACATCCATGACTTAGTTAGATAGGAGTAGAATAGAAAGTCAAGCTGAGGTTGCTGAGGAGTTTCTTAAATTCTACGTTATACTCTTAGGGACTCCCAAGGAGTGGAGGAGATTTCATGGGTATTTTGCTAGGAGCAAGCAACATTTTAACTGCTTGGTGTGTGTTTTTGTGTGTATTAAAAATATTAACAATTAGGGCCACAATCAATCAAGTTTAAATAAAATACTAAGTACTAAAACCATGCATATGGACAAGTATACCCATCGCATAGTATAAGAAATAGCAAGTATCTAATCCACAGGAACTTGACAATCACTGCTACTTTACTCTAATTTTGTTGTTTAGCCTATCAAGTAGCGGGATAAAGTCAAAAGGACAATTCCTAATAACTACTATACTAGAGAATTTGTTAATTCATATACAAGAAAAGTCACAAGGGTTCTCAAGGGATAGGAACAAGGAGAAAAGCCATGTAAAAGAAAAACTTCCCCAAATCTATGTCGAGTAAGGAAAATATACACTCAAAGCTATCAATCCTCAATTCAAGTACCGATGGAATTTCAATTACAAATCTTACTCTCTCTTGAGTTATGAAAATTTTATTCATAATTGACCAATGGGTATCTCTACCTTACTAATTCAATCTAAGAAACATTAAAAACAATAAACCCCAAGGAAATTTGGAAGCCACAATACCCCTATCTTTGGGTAATATCATAACCCTTTGATTACCAAGTTCAATTCCCCAATCACTTTCTCGAGTTAATTGAAAAAAAATAAATATTGAATCAATAAATTGGGTGTTTAGATCCTAACCCCATCTCTCAAAATTATTAAGAGTAAACCAATCATTGACAAAATCAATCAACCTCCAATATTCAATCTAATAAAATAATACCAAGTAATCAAATAGAAGAAATGAAGATTCAGTAGATCTAAAATAAAATCAATCCAAGAGCACAAATTTAGGGTTCATCCCTCAAATACAATTAAAATATAAATTCAAGATTGTCAAAAATAGATTATAAGAAAGAGAAAAGAGAGCACTCATAGACAAGCTAGCTTCTTTCTTTTTCCTTTAGATACATATTAAACAACTCTCCTATTTTTCTCCTAAGATTTCACTTAATCCCTCTTCTCTTTGTGTTTCCGTAGACTCTCTAGGAGTTTTATGATATTTTGGCTGCCAAGAGTCTCCCATCTAGGGCTAGAAAATGGGTATTTATTGGTCTTCTCCCAAAAGGATTAAAAAATTGTAGGGTTTGCTTTCTGTGACATGAACTAGTGCCTGTTGTAAGATCAGACTAGCGCTAGTTATGTACTTTTTCTCAAACTCATGTCGAACATATCAAATTAACCGCTACTTGTAGTATGATATAACCGGTGCTAGTTTTTTTTTTCTAATCAAACCGTTGCATTTTTGTAGCTCTTCAACTGGCTTGTCAGTTCAACTACAACATATTTGTACAAGTAATTGGTGCTGGTTTCCTATTAATAAGATCAACCAGCGTCGATTTATTTTGTTCTTGCACTGATTTCTTCAATTTAGCTCTTTTTGCATCCCTTTTTATTCTCGTTCATCTCCAATTGATCTTTCTAATTCCTAAGTAAAAACAAGGTAAAAAGGGTATGGTGAGTAGTCGGTTGGTGCCAATTTCTTCCTGATCTAACCGTTGCATTTTTGTGGCTCTTCAACTGGCTTGTTAGTTCAATCGCGACATGTTTGTACAAGTAACTAATACCTGTTCATCAAATTAACTAGCACCAATTTATTTTGTTCCTGTACTGATTTCTTCAATTTGGCTCTTTTTGCATCCATTTTTATCCTTGTTCATCTCCAATTAATCTTTCTTATTCCTAAGTAAAAACAAGATCAAAAGGGTATGGTGAATAGTGATTTGAGCAAGAGTTTATCATAAGTAAAGCAAAAATACTATAGAAAATATATGAATAATGAGCCCTCATTACATACCCTCACACTTAAGCCTTTGCTAGTCCTCAAGTAAACAACAAAACACCACAAGCAAAAAGCTTCTCACAAAATAGTATGAGATTTTTGAAAATGAGTTGGCCAAGATGGGAAAGCTATTATTTCTCCTTTGATTTAAGAATCAAGTCCAACACCTTATTAGCCAAGCTAATTTTTTTGTAAACTAATATATTAGCATAGACATAACTAAAGTTACCGAAGTTGAATTAAACAAGTTTATGCTTATTCAAGGTGTTCCATCCCACTTCTTTAGGTCTCAGAAGTGAATGAAGTGATTCATATAAGCTAGGCTTAATAAGTTAATTTTAAATTCTATGATGTACTAACTACTGCAATCCAAGTAGTAAATAGGGGATTGCCTTTTTTTTTACCTCAAATGGTTGTGTCTTACATTTCATACCACGTATTAGCTTAACACTTCCTTACTTACTCTTTTTTTTGCTCTTATTTTACCACTCATATATATACATATAATTTTTTTTTCCTTTTTCAAAGAAAATGCACTTGAAATTGATTACTTTTGATTTTAGATGTGCAAAGATGAATTCTTTTTTCTCACTTAAGCTTACAAATGGCATGCAGTGCCTTATTGTCTCTCAATTTCTTTTTCAATCCCTATTTACTTAAACATGGAATAAGGACTAGTAGTACCATCATAGAACAAATGTTATCTTAAAATTCCCTACTTATAATTCACCATAAACACCATCTCAATTCCCAAGAAACAACAAGGACCCATTTTTTTCTAAAACCTATACATGGTTAATACAAATTGTTAAGACTTAATGATTTCATACCTAATGTACAAGTTTACTCAAAAACAAACTTATCCAAAAAAGTTTAGATCTAATTCTCATGCCAAAAGAAATATAACAACAATACCATCATAGCCAAACATATCCAAGAATCAAAAAAAAGTTTAGCCCATTTTTCAACAAAACACAAAAATTATCAAAAACCATAGGAACATGATTAAAACTTGAAGAGAATATCAACATAATCCCTCCCCCATACATAAACTAGACAATGTTCTCATTGGCCATAAATTATTGTATATACATCTAATGGACTTAATGAAAATAAAATAAAAATAAAAGGGAGGGAGAAGGGACAAATAATACTTCTCAAGTGCTCTGAAGTTCAATTTCCAAAAGTTGTAGAGATAGAAGAGAAGAAGTGTGTAGCATTTCTCCATATGTTTCCAAAAGTTCCTTCCACAATCATAAAAGAGATAGGCGTTGGTTAAATAATCAAAAGGAGTTGGAAGGAAAAATTATCGTAAATAAATGAAAATACTAGTACTAAATATCCATAAAAGTTGTAAAAATATATACAAGAGAAATGTTTAAGCAACATGAAATAAAATAGCAAAAGTAAAAGTGTCTGAATCCTCTAATAGGTGGAATAGGGACTGCTCGAGCCTGGCTGATCAAAATGTGCTTTAGGAATATCTCTGGAAGGCTCAAGTGGTAGAGGGTGTGCAAAAGTGACTGTCTGCCATAGCTGGTGCAAGAACTCATGTTATTTGTGCTGATGAACGCAAATCTTCGTATATTGGTGGAGGAGAATCTTACACAGCTATGTAACCTCAGGTCTTAGAGTGGTCTACTCAATCCTGATATGCTAAGCTACTACTCTCATCTCTGCCTGAGGATGTCTAAGCTATGATAGTGTTGGTGGCTCTTCCACTGGCTACTTCTCTGCCTCTTGTGGCTCCTACTCTAGATGCTGCTGTGGTGGTGGCTCTTGTACTCCCTCTCTCTTCTCTCATGATGTTAAGCATCTCCCTTTCTCTCTCTCTACTATAGGTGAACCCACAATTATCTAGGGTTCCCTTAGAAACTACATACCCTTAAATAGAACATGGACGTGTAGAAGAATCTGGGTGATAAGGAGAGGAAATATAAAAGCTTGAGAAGCTTAAAGTGATGCAACAACCTTCCTCAGATAGGAAATGATAATAGGGGCTAAGCATAGAACATCTTGTATAAGGCATAGATATCTGTCACCCTAGTCTCATTGAGACTACTAGACCTAGAAGCAACATTAAATCATATAATATAGACTAGAAGGCGTTGTAGGGGAGGCATATTAGTCACTTGAAGGATCAGAGTCTGTCTAGCCTTGATACACAGTAAATGGAACTCTTCACGGGCAGTAGTGAAGCTCTAAGCACTCTCAGAGGTTAGAGCAGGGTCCCTCATCTCTAACTCCAATACTCCCAGCAAGTAGGCCTTTAGTTAAGTGCATAGGCACCCCTCTCACTACAGTGCCTATAGTCTGTAGTGTGCCATGCTTCTTATCAGATATATTGGTGAAGAATTCCTTCAACAACATGGAGATATAAGGACCAGTGCAGCCAATGTTAGGAGCCCAGCCTATTTGTCTAAACATCTCAGTTAGCCCCATGTCTTTATTAAAATTAGGATCTGATGTGTAAATTTTGGGTGTATAAAAGTCAATAAATTTAAATTCATCCTTTATTCAGGTTTTAATTAAAAAATTAATCTAAAAATACACATACAAGTAGGTATATTAATCGCAAGTATAGTATAGGGAATTAACAAGTATCTATCCTCAAAGGAACAAGTACACACTAATAACTTTTTATTCATTATTTAATTGACCAAATAAAGTGATAAGTTAATAAAAAGAAAAAAATAAAGAAATATTTACAACTCAAAGATATAGGAATATGCAATTTAGACAATAATCATAGAAAATATAACAATGAACGATTTAACAACTATCTCAATTAATAATCATTTTGGCATCATGAAGGAATATAAAGTAAAGTTCAATCATTTTTCGAGTCATGAATTCACTTATATAGACTCCAATTCTTTCCCAATCCATGGAATCACTATCTTTTGATTAAACTGGTAGATTTTCCAATCAAACCAATGAAGGATCAAAACGAAAAATATCAAAGAAAACGCAGCGGAAAATTTTTAACTTTTCGATCCACATCTAGCAGAGAGTACTTACTTTTCTTTATTGGTTGCGAATTAACCAATAAGGTGCCGAGCTGCACTAGATCTTGCATTGGAAGGGGAGAAGGAGACGACTGCACTTTGACCGGTTTTCTTTCCAATCTTCTACTCCTACACATTAAGAGTATCCAAGCTTCTTCTCTTTGTCTTCCAGAGTATTACTCTACCTTGATCTTGGGTTAGCTTGGTGAAAGCTCTTTTGGATAACCAAAAGACTCTCCAAGAGAGAGAGAAGAGAAGGAAGAGAAACACAAGAGGAAGGGTGGCTGCACACAAGAGAGAAATCTTAGCTAAAACCCTACCTCTCTACCCTTTAAATTTCGGCCACCTTAGGGCTTAATGTGGGCCGAAACACACTAAGCCCTAATGGGCTTGGTGTTGAGCTTAAAAAAAAGTCCAAGACTGGCCCAATCCTCTTCATTAATTAATTATCTTTTCTGGGCTTCATTAAATTCCCAAGACTAATTAATTAATTCTAATTGGACTCTTAATATATGTTAACATATATCAGCCCAATTAATTAATTTATTCCAACTCAATTCTCTTAATTAATTAATTATCTTTTTTGGGTCTTATGAAAAATCCAAGACTAATTAATTAATTCTAATTGGACTGATAGAATAAATTTTATTTCTCTTCCAGATAATTATCCATTAAGCCTAAATTGTGTCTAAACAACACAAGGTAACTTGAGCTACTTCGAGGACCAAGAGACATATTATTCATGGCTACTAAAATAACTAAAATGTCCGTACTATTAAATAGCTGCATTTTACTATTTTAAATATTCTCATTTATCACTATATGAAAATATTGACCCCAAGAATAATATTGCTAAAGCAATGTCTCTGACCTACAAATGAAATGAAGGAAATACCCTTCTATGTAACACCCTTCAATGAGATAAGATAAATGTACTAACACACATCTCAAAGATATCTACTATCCTTAGATCTTTAGTTCGATAATCTATAACTCACTCGAATGTACTTGCTTATCATTGGAAGCTACCCAAAATCATACATTCTAAAGTCACGTTTCCAAGGCCTTGGATTATTAGATTATACTGGACAATCACAAGAGGGTGATTTAATTTTTACAAAGTGAAGCATAGAAACTCTATTGCATGAGTCCGTCTTGACTAATTAGAGTAATACACCTAACATACAAGGTTATTAATCTCATCAAAGAAGTCTCACCCAACATACATCAAAGTATAAGACCCTAACTTTGCCAGACCACCAACTCATACTCAAGTATGAAGGTATCCGTCCATATTGTAGCAGTAATAGTCTGGTCTCTATTATTATAATAATTTGAGAGAGACCACTACTACAAATCCAGTTCTAAGTATTTGAAATACATTTATACCAATGATGTGAGTGAACTACTCACCGATTCAAGGTAAACCATTCCTCATTGGAACTTATGGTATAATAGTCCTACCTTAATGAAATGCCCAATTCCATCAAATGACTAAGAATTCAATTTTACTTGTATGACAAGTACCCATGGTCTATACCTTACTGTGAAAAATGACCCAACACATAGACCATTACTTGTCACACTTGGACCTTAAATATGCAATAATATAAGAAACAAACCAAATTTAATGAATAAATATTTTATTACAATATATTTACATAGAATTCATAGTCTTTGAGGGCATATTTTCCAACAACTAACATAACCAAAAGATGTATTAAATACAATTTCACATAAACATGAAATTAGTCAACCACCGTATACTCTAGGCGAAATTAACTAGTATTTGATTACTTAGGTTCTTTGGTCTTAACTTTGTTTCCCAAGTTCATTAAGAAATAACAAATATGAAATCAACAAAATTAAATCAACTCCTAACGTTGTTTCCTAAGTCAATTAGAAGCAAATCTAATTTCATTTATTCTTCTATAATCACAAGCAATCAAATACCAAGAATGATAGAAAATTGATCAAATAGCTAAATTAATACAAAAATCATAATTTCCAAAATATTTTCAAATTACAATGAAAACATTAAGTACATCATTATTCTAGAAAAAGAAAACAAAGGTAAAAGAAAGAACTCATAGACAAGCCTCCTTTTTTTCCCTTGAAGACTCTCTTAAACAATGCTCATTGATTTGATGAATTGCTCTTTTAATGAGTAATTTATAGATTTGATCCTTGAATTCATACTCTTGCCTTGTGTTTTTCATGTTTAAATAGGCTTCCAAGATGCTAAAATTCATACTCTAAGAGTTTTGGGCCGAGTAGAGATGGAAAAATACCAAAACTCTTGGAAATTATCAAATCCGTGCAAAAATTGAAAAGCTCTCCTATATGGACCATAGCAGAGTCGGTGCTAGCTTGGAGGGTTACGGCTGGCGCCGGCTGTGTTTTGGTCGGCCCAGTCATGCTCTGTTTTTTTCTTGAGAAATCCCCTATTATCCAGATCAAGGTTGGAGCTGGTTCCGTGGGTAACAGCTGGCGCCGACCATGCTCTGACGGTGATGGTGTTGTCATTTTTCGTTGTTTTCTGCAATAAAATTTCAAAACACCTTTCCAATGATAAAATATCAAATATGAAGGAATATGCCTAGTTATTACAACAAATGTATCACAAAACAACTTCAAATAACTTAAAAAATATAGATGGATTTTGCCCTTATCATATTCTCCCACACTTGAACCTTTTCTTGTCCCTAAGCAAAGTACAAAACAAAGCACACAAAACAATTTATTTCTTCTCACATTCATCCAAAACAAAGCCACAAATTTTTTTTCCAACCATGGATAAAAAATTTTCATTCATTCACCCTTTAAGCTCATATATTAAATCAAATATATCAAGACCCTCAAAATTAAGTTAAACACGTTTACAATTTAGTCTAAGAAAATATTTCACCCTTCAAGCCAAGACATGTGATGCGTGTTTTCTAGTGTAGAAAATATTACCAACAAATAACACAATTGCTCAAGTTTTAATTAAAATTCCAACTACTAAAACTAAACATATGGGTAAGTATACCCATTATATAGTATAGGGAATAGGAAGTATCGAATCCATGAGAACTTAGGCTCTCACATTACTTTACCAAAATCTTTATTTTTTAGCCCATAAAATAAGAAGAGACTAAAAAAAGAAGAAGATAAAATAGATATAACTTAAGAATGCAATTTCATGTAACTAGATAATTATCTTGAAAATACAATGTTGAATCAATTAGCATTCATCACAATCAATTGTCATCTTAGTATCATGAAGGAACTTAAGTAAAATTCAATCGTTTACCAAGTCATGAACTTACTTATATAGATTTCACTTCTTTCCTAATCTATGGAATCACTATCCTTTGATTAACTTAGCAGATTTTTCAATCAAACCAAAGCAACCAAAAGATGCATTAAACTCATACCTTATGAACATGAAATTAGTTAATGACCCTTTGCTCAAGGTGAAATCAACTAATATTTGATCACTTTAGTCCTTTAATCATAACTTCATTTCCCAAGTCCATTAAGATTTGACAAATATGAAATCAATGCAATGAAACTCTTAACATCGTTTCCTAAGTCAATTAGAAGAACTCGCATCAATAACCAATGATAACAAATAATCAAATACAAAGATAACAATAGATTGATAAAAAATTCCAATTAACTCAAAATCATAATCTCCAAAATAATATCCAATTACAATCAAAATATTAAGCACATCATTGTTAAAGAAAAGTAAACAAATGATAAAAGATACAACTCATAGACAAGCCCTTTTTCTTTTCTTGAAAATCTCTGTTGAACAATGCTCCTTTGAGCGGTAATTGAGTAGCTAGCTTGGATTCTTTAAATCACACATTTCTCTTGTGTTTTTCTTGTATTTATAAGAGTTCTTGATACCAAAATTCATTTCTTGAGAAGTCTAGTCTGAGTAGAATTCAGAAATACCAAAATCTTTTAGAAAATACCATATTCGTACACAGGATTTTCGCTTTCCAAAGTGTACCTGGTGCCGGGTATAGTCGACTCACCTAGCGCTAAGTGCACTATGTTCTTCCCCTGTTTTTGCTATGTTTTTGGTCTGTTCTCATCGGCAGATAAAATGGACCCGGCGCCGATACACCTGCCAGACTTGGTGCCAAGTTTGTTCTGCTTTTATACTGAAAGTTGCTTGAATTCATCTGCTGGACCAGAATGGACCCGGTGCCTGGTCCCTTGGCTAGGCTTGGAGCTAGGTACATTTTAGAATTGTTCACTTTTTGCTCAAAATCTACTCAAATCTACACATATTTGCCAAAAACACTTTTTACAAGCAAAATGTCAAATAGAAATAAGTACACCTAGTTATTACAATAAATGTATCTCAAAACAACCTTAAATAACTAGAAAAATAATGGTGATTTTAGCCTCTATCATATACCCCCACACTTGAACATTTGCTTGTCCTTAAGTAAACAAGAATTAGACACTAAGCATTTAGAATAAGATAAAACAATTTAGCAATTTTTTCCTTAAAAAACTCATCCATACTGAAGACATAATCTTCTTCCAACCTTAAACACAAACTTGTCATTTATTTAACCCTTTTAAAACCTTGTAAACTCATGTATTAAATTAAATAATCCTAATGCCATCAAAATTAAGTTAAACAAGCTTATATCTAGTACAATATATAAAACATCCTACTCCTCAAGCAAAAACATCGATAACATAAATCATACAAGTCAAGCCATTTAACCAATTCAAGCATTATAAACTCAAATTTACTTAACTCAAGTAATTAGATAAGAAAAACACTCCATTCTCTTTTTTTCCTATCAAAATTTTTTTTAACGACTTAGGGAATTGATAGCCTCAAATGCATGACATACCGTATTAGCCCTCTTTTAGTCATCATTTTTTTTCAGCATTTTTTTTCTTTCTTTTCTCTTTCTTAGCTTTTTCTTTCCTTATCTTCTTACCTTCGGGGTAGCCTTAAGAGAGTGTGATGCTACTTTGTTTCTACTCTTCCACTCATAGTATTAGCCCCATTTTCAGTAAAAGGTCTCTCTCTCTCTCTTTTTTTTTTCTCAAAAAATGAAAGCAATATTTTTTTCAACGCCATGTCTTTTTCAACTCACATTTTTTCCTTTTTCACTCAAATTTTTTTCCCCTCACATTCCTTATTCACAACTCAAAGTCAAGCAAACTTTAAATCTATAATACAAGAATTAGTCAACAACTCTTCTCATATTTCATCGTATCATCCATATTCATACTTAAAGAATAAAATAAAACTCAAATACCCAATATAACCAAGGTTAACTTATATTCTCAAGACTTTGCAAAAATCCAACTTAATACACAAGTTTACTTTTTAATAAAAATCAAACCAAAATGAATGATAAATCCATATCCAAAGTTAAAAAGAAAATTATCACTCCATTATAGACAAATAAGCTCAATTTAGCTCTAAAATCTCTAAACTTGTAAAATTTCAAAATTTTCAATTTTGCAACAAAATTGTTTGATACCAAGAAAAACAACAAGATCATACCAAGAAAACACCAAGATTATTGATGAAAACTTGGACAAAGAATATTACTAAACCACTTCTCCACACTTAAACTAGACAATGTCCTCATTGGCCAAAAATTAATACAAGAAAGCATCTCTAAAGGGATCGAAAAGATAAAGGGAGTAGAAAGTTAAGTAATACTCTCCAAGTGAACTAAGTTCCAATAGATATCAAAACTAGAAATAGAGAAAATGGCTAATCTAAGAAGAAGTTATTCAAACCTACAAAAGAAAACATAAATAAAATCACAAAGAAAATAACAACAAAATAAAGACACACCTAAATAAAAGAAAACAAACTAAAAAGAAATACAAATAAATATCACATCAAAGCAAATAAAGGTACGACTCACTCCCCCACACTTAAGATGGAAAATATGTTCCTTATTTGGGGAGGAAAAAGACACTTAACCAACTAAAGTAAACCCAATCTAAGACAAAAAGACAAACTCTTTCCACTTATCATGCTTTTTCATCAAACATTTGTAAAAGAAATTAAAGTTCATTGAAAAATGTAGGTACGATGAATGTAGAAGGAAGAGAAGTTTTTGAAAAAGGTCATGTTCATGAAAACAATTTTTCTCAGTAAAAGAAAACATATTAACCTTATTCTCTAACATTCCTTTAGATACACAAATATTTTTTCCAATATATGAGAACTCATGGTATTTAAAGAATGCGTCAATCTTAAAATAAAAAATTTTCCTTTCGAAAGATTTGTCACAATTAAAATTTCTCTTTAAACTTGGTATTTGAGTTCTCAAAGATGGGATAAAAAAATCCTTATTTTTCAATGCATGATCTATAAAAACTAAGTTACCGCCATTTGAATGGAGTGAAGGGTAGAATTTGTGAGCATACTCCAAAGCCTTCTTATGATGTATGATAGAGCCTAAATTAGTCATATATTTCCTAGATATTTGAGGCCATTTTGTGATACATTTTGTGCAATAACTGGTCATATTCCTTCATATTTAAGATCTTACCATTGGAAATGTATTTTGTACATTATTTCAGATTTTAGGGGTAAAATAAGGCAAAATCATCGCTAAACAGACTAGAGGCGGTGCCGTCTAGGATCGAAGAGGCAGCACCGACCATGTGCTGCTGGCACGCACTTTGAGATGATAAAAAAATAAGCAAAATAGGGGCTAAACAGAACACAACCGGCATTGGTTGGGAGCCCAGAGGTGGTGCTGGCTGTAACTTGGAAGAACTTGGCACAAAAATCGAGAAAAATCGACGAACGAATAGAGAGTCAAAATGCAACTGGTGCTGGCCCTAGGTAGGACAGGTGGTGTTGGCTGTGTACTGGTGCAAAGATAGTGCCTTGATTTTCGTGCACATTTTTGGCAATTTTCAGAATTTTGATATTTTCCTACTTCTATTCGGCCAAAAACCCTAGAGGGACGAATTTAGGCACTTCTAAAGCCTATAAATAGAGGAAAAACACAAGTTAAATGTATGAATTCAAGGAGTAAAATATAAAATCACTCATGTTCAAGGAGGAATTCATCAAATCAAGGAGGATTGTACAAGAGGGTTTACGAAGGAAGAAGAAGGAGGCTTGTCTATGACTGCTTTCTTTTAACTTTGTTTTCTTTTTTTGAACAATGATGTATTAATTCTTTTATTGTAATTTGACATTGTTTTCGATATTCATGATTTTTAGAGTTTCTTTGATCTTTTGATTAGTTGATTGTTATTCTTGATATTTAATTACTTATGCTGATTACGAGATTAATTTGTTGTTTCTTTCTATTAACTTACTTGGAAAAGGGGTTGATGGTGGTCTCAATTCATTAATTTCATATTTGTTGTCTATTAACTTGCTTAGAAAAGGGTAATTAAAGGTTAATTGATGTTTTCTAGGATATGGATTCATTGGTTAATTTCATGTTTTAAATTTGCCAGGATCTAGGGATTTAATCAAGGATTATGTTTAATACATCTTTTGAGTGAATTAGTTGAGACATGATATGTGATGCTAATTTGTCTAGAAGATAGTGATTCCATGGATTGAAAAAGAAGTGAATCTATTTTAATCCTTCATGATGCCAAGAGAATGATTAGTTATAATAATGATTGGGTACTTTAAGGTCATGATTGTCAAAATAATGGTTTGAGTTACATAATTCTCCATCCTTGACATGCATATGTTCTTTTATTTTATTTTATTTTCCTTTTTATTCTTTTTTCACTTCATTGAGTCAGTTAAACAATGAAAGAAAAGTGATTAATGCATACTTATTCCTTGAGGATCGATATTCGTTTTAAACCTTATGCTATGCTTAATGATGAGCACACTTGCTCATATGTGTAATTCAGAGTTAACGCTTTAATTTAAACTTGATTGGGAATGTGTTTATTTTTATATGATTTTTTATACCCAAATTCGTACACATCAATGTATCAGTGAAAGATCCAACTCCTTCAGACATGTTAAGCTTAACACATCATTATTTGGACCATTGTCCTCCAAGAATGGAGAGGAACCTAAGAAATCATGTGACAAAGAGAGATTAGAATTATTAGCAGATAGAGTAGAATCGAATACCTCCCTTTCCACATTGGGTAATTGTTCCTCATATCCTTTCTCCACTCCTTCGGGATTCTCTTGTTCGAGTATATGGGCATTTAAGGCATCTTCAACCAACTTGGCTAGTTGTGTTCTTATAGAGCTCATTCGTTGGGATGCTTCTTCATGCCACCTAAGGGGCGTGGTTGTGTTGGCAACAAAGGATTGGATTGAAACTTCAAGTGATGTCTTACAAAAAGCGTTAATCCGAGCTTGTAACCTTGCCAATCTAATCATCATTATAACTCATTTGATATTGTGCCCATGAATAATTGTTCATGATGATAGTTTGAACCTCACACTCAAAGAAAGAAAAAAAGTCAAATCAAAAATAAAAATAAATAAAATCATTAAAGAAAATAAAAATACACAAATTATAAATATTCACAAACTACCTAAACACAAAAGTTAGAGATATTTACAAATACAATAAAGGCTAAATCAACAAGATTCGAGTGTTTCCAACAATGCTCGTTCCCGGCAACAACGCCAAAAACTTGATGCGTGTTTTTTAGTATAGAGAATATTACCAACAAATAACACAATTGCTCAAGTTTTAATTAAAATACCAACCACTAAAACCACACATATGGGCAAGTATACCCATCTATAGCAAGTATTGAATCTACGGAATTTAGGCTCCCATATTACTTTACCTAAATCTTTATTGTTTAGCTCATAAAATAAGAAGAGACTAAAAAAGAAAATAAATAAAGATAAAAATAGATATAAGTCAAGGATGCCATTTCATGCAACTAGATAATTATCTTGAAAACACAATATTGATATGATATTTGTAACACCCCTACTACGTACCCTAAAAAGGGCGGGGATGTCGCCCCGTCCCGAGGACAGGGGTCTTTAAAACGAGGTACAACATAAAGACAAACCCAAGAAATTAAACTTAGATAAATGAAGAAAACTCTTATTACATCAGGCTCAAACTGGAGCAAAACTAAATAAAAGCAAATGTCTGTTCCAGAAGCATAAATCAACATTTGTCTCTCAAAACATAATGAAAATAACAAAAGCTTCAACTATTACACATCCCGCTTGCTCAGCATAAACAATCTCTTGAAAACATGATATAAAATAGTGTGAGATTAACATCTCAATAAGTCCTGTATGTGCACATGGTACTTTGAACAGTTCATGTATGCCTAGCTGAAAACATTTATAGAAATATTTGGCAAGTCATAAATAATTTCTCTTTGCAAGGAGTAGGTTTTTCTCATTGTTACACTATGTACAAAATAAATCCTCCACTCGAATAAATAGTCATGGTGCCACACTTTGAGCCCCATGTTAAGAAAACGGTCAAGGTACCACACTTTGTGCACCTTGATAGGATCAGATTACCACACTTTGGGCGTTCTGATCAAAGGTGGGTGTATGGTCCACCAGGTGAGATACTCCTCAATCTCTTCACCCAACAAAACCATCTGGGTGTCCATGCTGGAAAAATAAAGAATACCTTACAAGGTACAAATGCTAGCTCGAACCGGCCTGACCAACCAATACTATCGCCTTCTCAAGTGGAGCTCATCTTCTGGAGGTGGCCGCCTGCCAGAAGACTCACCCACGCTCTCCAAGGCTAGTATTGTTAGCCTACCCTTATTGAGTACTCAACGAATATAACCGTCAATTCCTGGTTTATAATAATTCCATACATTGGCTTTGTAAAACGTGGTTTTCTTTTAAAAGAGTTTTCTAAAATGTTTAAGAGAGAGAACAGTTCTTGATAAAGGTATTAGTTTGACAAAACCATTTAGAGAATGAACATCTACATTTACAACCTAAATAATCATAGATCAACAATAGCTTTATAAAGTTTTACAATATCCGACTTGCCACAACAAGCATTTAACAAAAAGAGTTTATACAAGGACTTACCTGATATGCCTCAGATAAACAAGATAAAATCAACTGCTTTCTTTCTTCAAACAATCTCCTAATTTAGAATCACATAATATCATGATCAGGACTTTATCATCTCAAACATGCATGTAAACTCACTTATTCCCCTAAGCATATCATAACTCATCATCTTGCCTCCAATAAACCTCCCATTCCATGAAATAAATCTTAATTACGTCATCAAGGATAAGAATTTCCTTACCTTACGACAACCGGATTAACAAGATCACGATGCCCCTATAGTGACCCTCACGAGTTCGCTTGAGAAGGAGAGAAAGCTATCTTCTTTACTTTCTCTTGATCAAAAATTGAGAAAAAAAAAAAGAAGATGAAATTAGCCTCTATGTGGCGTGATTCAAGGGAAGAAAAAGAGAAGAATTAATGGAGGAAAGGAATCAAGAGGTTGAGAGGTCTTTTGCTTACCTTAGGGAGTGCTCGATTTTTTTGGCCTAGGATTGCTCTTGAGTTTTCAAAAATTGTAGAGGAAGTTTGATGGAATTTTTCGTGTAGTAAGGTTGGAATAGGCGGCTGCTGTGGTTTAGGGTTAGAAGAGTTTGATTTAGGGTTAGAAGGTGATGCTAAGAAGGACTCCTAATGGCTCTAGGTTTCTTTGGCAGCAATGGTGAAAAACTGCAGCTTGCTGCACTTTTATTGCTGCTGAAATTGAGAGGAGTTGAGAGCAGAAAAACAGTTTGAAGTTGCCCTCCTATGCTGGCCGAAAACTGCACAAGGGAAGGGTTGTGTGTATTCAGGTTTTTGTCCAAAACTAGAAGGAGTTTGAGTGAGTTTTGACAACCAAAAATTCTGTGCAAGATGGGTGTGTGTGCTGTGCGAAAATTGATGAACAAAAGAGGAAAAATTCTGGGCTATTTTGGTTGTTGTTCTGCCGCAAATCAGAGAGGAAAAGTGAGGGATTTAGGTGCTGTAAATTAGCTTAATCAACAAGGAGTTTTGGTGTGTCTTGGAGTGCAGAATTTCATTTAATATGGAGTGCACAAACTGACCGAAATTCTATGCACTATGCTGGCCGAAATTCCTATGCACAAGCTGGCCAAAATTCTGGAAATTGTAGGGGATAAAAATCTGATTTGAGTAGCTAAAATAATCTGAATTGGTGAGGGGTGTTTTAGGTGATTTGAGCTAGGTTTAGAAGAGTTTGGATGGCCTTAGGAGTGCAGGATTTTCATGCAGCTTGTGCATGCACAATGCTGGCCGAAAATCTACAAAATATGAGGAACAAAATCTGATTTGTTTAGGATTAGAATAAAACGTGATTTACAAGAGGATTTAGGATAGGATTCCCTAGTCTTGGGAGAGTTTGTGTTGAGCTAGAAGTGCTCCAAAGGTGGCGGCACTAAGCTGGAAAAAATTTCCAGATTTTCAGCTAGGGTTCCATGTTCAAAATCAACAAGATATCTTACTAGAAAAATAACAAATTAATTCCAGCTATCTAATATAAAATTTGATGAATTAAAAACAAGCTGGAATTTAATTGCTCTAGCTAGAATTTTTGAAAATCAAAGAGGATAAAAGCTGAAATAGAATTAATCTTTATCCTTATCAAAAATCCTTGAAGTTAGGAGATAAATATGGAGACTTATCCCCTAAGAAGATGGCGCTGAAATTTAAAAAAGATAGGTGGGATTTTCGGCCAAGGCATGAAGAAACCTAGGAAAGAATTCAAGAGAAAGCTTAGATTCACAAGAGGTAAGATTCGAACTCGGGTCACCAAAGGATAATCACCAAACCTAACTGCTATTCCAATCAACTCCGATGCTAATATATCTCTAAGAAATTCTTTTCACCTTAGCTCTCATCCCTTCATTTCCTTACTAAATTTTTACCCAAAACAATTTCCAATCAACGCGACAACACAATTATTTCCCTCAAATAAATTAATGCAAGAGCAACCTTGAAAATCACATGCACCCATGCAAGCATAATTTTTTTTTTTTAAAACATCACATGAAATGCAAAATACTATGCAATGCATGACTTTTTTCCCATAGGTCAAAGGTGGTTTTGGGCGGGGTATTACTATTCTTATTAGTATTTCTTTTTAGTTTGTTTTCTTTTATTTAGGTGTGTCTTTATGTTGTTATTATTTTCTTTGTGATTTTATTTATGTTTTCTTTTGTAGGTTTGAATAACGTCTTCTTAGACTAGCCCTTTTCTCTTTTTCTAGTTTTGATATCTATTGGAACTTAGTTCACTTGGAGAGTATTACTTAACTTTCTACTCCCTTTATCTTTTTGGTCCCTTTAGAGATGCTTTTTTGTATTAATTTTTGGCTAATGAACCCATCGTATAGTACAGGGAATAAAAAGTATTGAATCCACAAGAACTTAGGCTCCTATATTACTTTACCTAAATCTTTATTGTTTAGCTCATAAAATAAGAAGAGACTAAAAAAGAAAATAAATAAAGATAAAAATAGATATAAGTCAAGGATGCAATTTCATACAACTAGATAATTATCTTGAAAACACAATATTGAATCAATTAGCATTCATCACAATCAATTGTCATCTTGGTATCATAAAGGAACTTATGTACAATTCAATCGTTTTCCAAGTCATGAATTTACTTATGTGGATTCTATTTCTTTCTCAATCAATGGAATCGCTATCATTTGATTAATTTAGTAGATATCTCAATCAAACCAAAGTAACCAAAAGATACATTAAACTTATACTTCATAAATATGAAATTAGCTAATGACCCTTTGTTTGAGGTGAAATCGACTAATCTTTGATCACTTTAGCCCTTTAATCCTAACTTCGTTTCCCAAGTCCATTAAAATTTAACAAATATGAAATCAATGTAATGAAACTCCTAACATCGTTTCCCAAGTCAATTAGAAGAACTCGCATCAATAACTAATGATAACCAGTAATTAAATACCAAAGACAACAATAGATTAATAAAAAATTCCAATTAACTCAAAATCAGAATCTCCAAAATAATATCTAATTACAATCAAAACATTAAGCACATCATTGTTAAAGAAAAGTAAACAAAGGCTAAACAATAAAACTCATAGTCAAGTCCTTCTTTTTCTCTTGAAAACCTCCATCGAACAATGCTCATTTAAGTGGTGATTGAGTAGCTAGCTTGGATCATTCAAATCACATTTTTCTCTTGTATTTATAAGCTTTCTTGATACCAAAATTCATTTCTTGAGAAGTCTAGTCAGAGTAAAATTCAAAAAATATCAAAATCCTTTGGAAAATACCAAATTCGTGCACAGGATTTTCGCCTTACAGAGTGTACCTGGCACCAGGTTCACTCTATTCTTTCCCTATTTTTGCTCTATTTTTAGTCTGTTCTCATCGGCAGACAAAATGGACCCGGCACTAGGTACACCTGCCAGACCTGGCCCCAGGTTTATTCTGTTTTTGTACTGAAAGTTGCTCGAATTCCTCTGCTAGACCAGAATGGACCTAGTGCCTGGTCCCTTGGTTGGGCTTGGCTCCAGGTACATTCTAGAATTGTTCACTTTCTGCTCGAAATCTACTTAAATCTGCACATATTTGCCAAAAATACTTTTTACAAGCAAAATATCAAATAGGAAGGAATTTGCCTAGTTATTACAACAAAAGTATCTCAAAACAACCTCAAATAACTAGGAAAATAATGGTGATTTTAGCCCCTATCAACATGGATAACACAAGTTAAGTTGTTTAACTACTTCAAAACTCATATAATCAAATTTGCAAAACTCAAAGTAGCAAAATAAGGAGACACTTATGTTTTTTTTTTTTCATCATTTTTTTTCAATCACTCTTTTTTTTTTCTTTAGCCTTAAGTGCATGAACATTACCTTCACACACTGTATTAGCTCCTAACATTTTTTTTACTTTGTTTTTCGGGAATTAGCCTCAAGAAAGTATGATGCTTCTTGTTTTTTCTCTTCCATTAACCGTATTGGCCCCCTTAACCAATTTCCTAATTAGATAAGTATTTTCTTTCCAAATAAAATAAGCTTTTTTTTCCACTCATTTTTTTTTTTCATTCTCACCAAAAGAAAAATGAATTCTCTCTCTTTTTTTTTTTTTTCAATTCTCACTATCCTTTTTCACAACCACAAGTTAAACAAATTTAGAAAACCATGAATCAAGAAGTAATCAACAATTCTTCCCATATTTCATCACATCATCCATATCCAAAAAAGAAAACTAGAATAAAATTCAAATACTAATTCATAACCAAGATTAACTTAATTTGTCAAGACTTAACATACTCAA
This sequence comes from Voacanga thouarsii, assembly GCA_026120185.1. Lineage (NCBI taxonomy): Eukaryota > Viridiplantae > Streptophyta > Magnoliopsida > Gentianales > Apocynaceae > Voacanga > Voacanga thouarsii. Next base: position 2,337,345 of record JANUWF010002024.1, on the reverse strand, counting down.
CTTAATACACCATTTTACTCAATCAAATCCAACTAATTTGAATGATAAAATCATATTCCAAAGTGCAAAGGAAAATTATAACCTTATCATAGGCAAAAATAATTTCATAGCAATTTTCAAAAATTTCAAAAATATCATAAAAAATCCATTAAATCCCAAAAAATTGCACTTGAGAAAATATTAAATCCCTTCCCCATACTTGACATTGTCCTTAATGGCCTAAAATATCACAATAAAGCATAGCCAAAGGACCAAAAATGTAAAGAGGGAAAAGAAAATAATACTCCTCAAAGCAGATGAGCTCCAAGAAAAGAGAAGTTCATCCTTGAAGAAGTTGGAAGAATTATTGCTAGCGAAATAAGCCTACAAAAAGAAAAACAAACACATAAGTAAAAGCCTAAAAAGGAATTGAAAGAAGACAAGATAAAAGCACAATAAAAATCAAAGAAAAAGAAAAATAGAAAGTCAAAGCCGTTAAGAACCCCCTAAAGTAAAACCTTTAAACAAGCCTCCAAATTGTCCAAAAGAACCACCAAATGGACCACCATGACTTCCAAATTGATCATGAGATCCTCCTTGTCTCTCCTAATATTGTCTTCAATAATCCCCTTGAATGTCTTGATTAAGCCTTAGATTGCGCAAAATATCCTCGTGATGTTGCAATACATGCTCAATCCTATCAAACCTTTGATCTTGACTCACCATCATATCCGCTATGTTAACCCTCAATCTACCTATTTTGTCCCTCAAATGCTCTAGAGATGTATGAATGTTGGCTAGAATGTTATCACTGACACTAGATGGTTGCCCAGGATACTTTTGTGGCTGGGAAAGTTCCTCTTCTTGTTCAAGTAGAAGATTAGGAATGTTATGTTGGGGAAACTCCCTTAGCCTTAACCATGTAAATGTTGCATCATGAAATTTATAACCACAACAAGTCAAGACTTGTTCAGTGACTATACTGTGCGAGGTGGTAGGTTCCACAAGTTCATTCTCCATAGAAATATCAAAAGCATGAAAAACCTATTAAATCACCAAAAGAAGAACAAATGCTTTGGTGGTAAGGCCATAAACCGCCACTTTGTGCATAGAAGTTAGTAACAAAGGGGCAAGGGGAATTGGTTCTCCACGAAGTATTTTAGAGAGTATAGAAACATCAATAAGTTGAACTTCATGCAAACTACTCAATCGAGGGCAAACATTGAAACACAAGATATACAAAATAACCCTCCATTGAGGAGCAAGATCATTACTGGGGAGAAAGGGAGAACCATGTGTAGAAGTTTTTGGTCCCAAACCCAACTCTCAAAAAGCAACAATAAAATTCCAAGTTGGTTCAGAAGAGATTATTTTATTATGGTGGTCAATTTCTATCCAAGAGCCCCTATCATCCACTCCTAGAATGGCAGCTAGTTGAGCCCTAGTCAAAATAATGGAGATGCCTTTAATAGATGTTTCAATTTGTTGCAAATGTCTTTGCTTTTTGTTTTTCATGTTAGCATAAGATTCTTTTACTAGGGCGGGACAAAAGTCACCTCTCAAACCTAAAATATGACCCCAACTAATCCTCCCAAACATTTCAGTTATATTCAAAGATCGATCCAGAGAATGTTTGATTATTTTTTCAATAATGATCCTATTCAAGGCCCTAGCATCACACCATTCCTTACTTTTTTTATCACTGAAATTTTTTGGATGAAAAGAGGGTAGCTCTGAAGAGGAGTTAAAAGTTAAGGATAGTTTAGTGCATTTGTGAGGTTTGAATAGTTGATTTATTTTAGGCATTTTGACTCACCCAAACACCCTTTGGAAATGGTTCTTGTTTTAGTAAAATTTTTTTCCAAACTTTTGATGTTCAAGAAAAACAGGGAGAATGTAAAATGTAGATAGCAAAAACACAATGTCAACCAATTTCAATCAACACAGCAAAATATCACAAGAAGGCTCAATTTTCCAAGATTATCATTTTGCAAAAATTTCAGAAAAATACATAGATAACTTTTAGAAGAAATCATAGGACTTAAAATCCATTCTATGCATTTTTCTACCACCAAATAAACTCAACAAAGAGATTTCCATGTCCAGTAAATTTTCCTTCAAAAATACATATACAAAATGCCAAGAAATTCAAGGGGATAAAATCTACCTTAATATGAAGAGAGTTTTGCACCAATGTATTCCCCAACGTGTGAGCTTTAAAACTTTGAATTCTTGGGAGATAATCTGTAGAAGAAGGAGAGCAGTGTGAAGAAGAAAGAAAGAAGAAGAAGAAGGGAAAGTGTGAAAAACATAGAGAAATGAAAGTAGTATTCTGGAGGAATAGGGAAAGCAAAATCAAAGAAGAAAGAGAAATAGAAGAAACAAGACAAAAGAAGAAAAGAAAACACAGAAAACAAATCAAAAGGAGAAGGTAGTGTTGGTTGCTTCACGAGACAAACAAGAAGAAAACAAGGAAAGTAAAAGAAAAAGGAAAAAAGAAGAAAATGATAAAATAGGAAGAATCTACGAAGAGTAAGGAAACAAACGAAAAAGGAAAAAACTAAAAGAAAAGAAAATTGGAAATTGATTATTGTTTTGTGTTTTTTTTTCTCGTTAAATAAAAACTATTTTAATTGAATGCATGAACACAGTACATTTAAAACAAGAATGCATACATTAAAAATTAGACTTCGATTAAAAAAATAATAAATAAATACATAAAAAAATAAAAATAAATTAGTTTGCCCAAAATATCATGTTGGTGTAACATAACTACAAGTACGAACCTGAAAATAAAAAGAGTTAGTATTGACTCAAAATTATTGACGTAAAAATCATCAAATAGTCGAATATAATTAATACACTTATTTCACATTAGCATAGAGTTAAGAAAATTAAATTGCTAAATATACAATATATATTTAAACATAGAAGAACAAGTTAGTAATTATTAACATGTATCTACCCATTTACATATTTACAACATATAGTGAAATTAAAATACAATTATACAAACAACAAAATATGGCATCTATTCATACAAGGAACGTATATATGTATATATGTATATATATATATATATATATATATTCACATATTTATATATAGACATATATATAAACATGGTTAAATCAATAAAATCCAAGCTTTTAGGATTTTGTTCCCCAGTAACGGCGTAAAAAACTTGATGCGTAAAATTTGGGTGTATAAAAATCAATAAATTTAAATTCATTCCTTAGTCAAGTTTTAATTAAAACATTAATCCCAAAATATACATACGAGCAAGTATACTCATCGCAAGCATAGTATAGGAAATTAACGAGTATTGATCCTCAAAGAAACAAGTACATACTAATCACTTTTCATTCATTGTTTAACTAGCCAAATAAAGTGATAAGATAATAAAAAAAAAATAAAGAAATATGTATAGCTCAAGGATGTAAGAATATGCAATTTAGACAATGACAGGTGTTAAAATCACCATTCTTTTCCTAGTTATTTGAGGTTGTTTTAAGATACATTTGTTTTAATCACTAGTCATATTCCTTCTTATTTAACATTTTGCTTGTAAAAGGTATTTTTGGAAAATATGTGCAGATTTAAGTTAAAATTGAGCAGAAAGTGTACACAACCAGAGTAGACCTGGTGCCAGGCCCAACCAAAGGATTAGGCGCCGGGTACACTCTGCTCCAGCAGAAGAAATTGAGCAAGCTTTAGGCAAATTCCAGAACAAACTTGGTGCCAGGTTTGGCAAGTACACCTGGCGCTTGGTCCAGTTTATCTACAAAGGAGAAACTGTTAGTGTTATGTCCTAGAAGCAATCACTTGTACATTGTATATGATACATTTTATTTTAATAAAAGGTATTATTTATCTCACAGTTTCTTTTATTTACTTTTGTGTAAAATAACTGTTCGATAAAGTCCCTAGTACAACACTGTGTTAAGGAAATCACGATAGAGATCATGATATGAGATTCCTACTACATTGGATAGTGTTAGTACTTAAATAGTCCCTAGTCGTAGTATTAATAAGACAGGACATCATTAATGCGTTAAGACTAGCATGTGTTAGACTTCCTGATTTGATCAGGCGGTGGTTCTCATATCCGTGAGTATTGAGATACTTAAAGTTGACACATGGATGCTTGTTAATGGAACAAGTTCATTGGATGACCTAACTATGAGATAATCATATGGACAACTATTTAGTGCCAGTGATATAATCTCAATATAGCAAACGTGCAAGTATCCTTAGACTTGAGGTCTCCAAGGTACTTTGTTTGCTGAGCTTTGTGCTTTGATTCAAATCTTTGGAGCTAGATCGAGGGCCGCCTATAGGATAGATATTGGATACATTGTGAGGTAAATGAAAGTAGTTGAAATGGTCAATAAAGGATTCACCACTCCTAATAGTAGGGGCGAATATCTCATGGCCACTTGTAGAAATTACTACTCGAGAAGTCTTTGGCCAAGGCGATTGTGTATTGGAAATAGTTCCAATTAATACATATCTAAAGTAGTGGGTTCCTGGTATAAGTACTATTGTATTCAGGCCAGAATTAATTCTGGAGGGAGTTGGCACTAATTCCGTACTCCAAACTGAATGAGATATTGTATGGTGAAAGGAGTTAATTGCACTGTAGTTTGTTATTGAAGGGTTCATGTCAAGCCACTTAACTTCTTGGACTCTTGGGTGGTCATGATGTGTTGCTAGATACCGCTCATGATATGGGAATATGGGTTTATTAATTGATGAATTAATAAACCAATCATGATTAGAATTAATAGGATAAATTCTAATTAATAATAGATTATTAATCTTAAAGATGCTTGGATTAATTTATATTCACTACCAATTGACTGGGAAACTTAATAGGTCACACACAATAAAAGATTATATACTCAAGATGTTATTTGATAACATAGTAGGGTTAATTGAGAGAAAGAAAAGTTGTTGTGGATAAATTATAATTAGTTATAATTTATGGTCCAAATTATAATTGTGAGAACTTGATGTTTCCAATTACAATTAGAAAATTCTAATGGTTTTAGAATTCTCAGCTGGAGTGGTTTTAGAAGGGTTTTTTTCGTGTGATATATTGATATGCACGATACTTATTTGACAAGGGATTCACGGCAACAACCAACTCCATCCAAAACCCTCTCTCTCTCTCTCTCTCTCTCTCTCTCTCGTGGTCCTTGCAACCTAACCCTAGCAGCCACTTAGTTTTTCTGCTAGCACAGAAAACTTCGTACTTGAGTATATAATCTGTGTGGATTTCTGTTAGAGATAATCACACACTATGATTATAGTGGTTGGATGTTCAACTCTCGTGGTATTTGATCAAGAGGATTGCTGGATCGCGTCTTGACTTGAAGAAGGAAAATTTTGTTTTCCACATGATCAAAGAAAGGTAAAAAGCTATTACCTTTGCTCTCTATATGTCTTGTTTTCCATACATACACGGATCTTGGGTTGGTATCTCGTTTTTATTTTTCTATTGCACCATATATGATATGCGTGAGATACCTAACAGAAACAACCACAAACAGAGCAAAAATAGGGGAAGAATAGAGTGCACCTAGTGCTAGGTAGGTTGAAGGTACCCGACGCTAGGTACACTTTGGAGGCGGAAATTCTATAAGTGGAATTAGGACTTATCCAATGATTTTAATATTTTCCTACTCCTACTCAGCTAAGACTTCCTCAGCTACGAAATTGACATCTAAGAGGTCTATAAAAGCACAAGAGAATACAAGGGTTAGATATACAACATAGAGGGGTGAATTAAAGGGCAGAAATTTTGAATCTCTCATTGAAGGAGGTGTTCACCCAAATTAAGGAGGATTGTTCAAGGGAGTCTTCAAGGAAGAAGAAATAGACTTGTCTATGAGTGCTTTTTTTTCTCTTTGTCTTCTTTTTCTTTAGCAATGATGTATTCAATATTTTTATTGTAATTTAACATTACTTTAGGATTCATGATTCCGTGTTAATTTAGTTATTTGATCAATTTTTTGTTATATTTGGTATTTGATTACTTGATTTAATTGGTTATTGATGCCAGTTCTTCTAATTAACTTAAGACGACAATGTTAGGAGTTTCATTGCATTGATTTTGTATTTGTCTAATCTTAATGGACTTGAGAGACGAAGTTAAGGTTATAGGGCTAAGTGATCAAAGATTAGTTGATTTTACCTCGAGCAAAGGGCTATTAGCTAATTTCATGTTTATAAGGAATTGAGCTTAATGCATGTTTTGGTTATGATTAGCTTGATTGGCAAATCTGTTAGTGTGATCAAAATATAGGATTCCATGGATTGGGAAACGAAGTGGGATTTATCTAAGTAGAATCATGGCTTGTGAAACGATTGAATTTTACTTTATATTCTTTCATGATACCAAGATAATAATTAGTTGAGAGAATTGCTAGTTGGTACATTATCATGTCTTCTAGAATAATTGTCTAAATTACATAAACTTACATCGTTGAGTTGTATATATTTTTTTAGTTTTATTTTTATTATTTTTTTAATTTATTTGGGATCGGAAAACAATGAATGAAAAGTAATTAGTGTGTACTTATTCCTTTGAGGTCGATACTCGTTAATTCCCTATACTGTACTTGCGATGAATATACTTGCTCACATGTGTATTTTAGGATTAATTTTTAATTGAAACTTGATTAAATGATGGATTTAAAATTGATGATTTTATATATCCAAAATTAATGCATTAAGTTTTTGGCACCATTGCCAGGGAATAATATCCTGAAAGCTTGGATTTTGTTAATTTAACCATGTTTATATATTAATATATTTATATGTAAATATGTGAATATTGTATATATGTTCCTTGTATGATTAGGTGCCATATTATGTTTTTTTTGTATACTTGTACTTAAATGTCTCTATGTGTTGTAATTTCTTGTAATTTAATTTGTAAACATAGCATAACTGTCCAACTTGTAAATTCTATAATCTCAAAAATTTTTTGTCTTATGTAGATCTTGCTCTTAGTTTATGACCAGATGATCTAAAGCCGAGATAGTCGACTTTGATCCAAAAATCAAGAGAACTCTTACTGAGGTCCGGAAGGTTATAAGCGAATGGGTAAGGAAAGCAATATAGGTAAATCAAACTAACGATGGTGGTAACAGTGGAGCTAACAGGCAGGTTATGAATGACTTTATGAAATCTACAATCTCTGATATAGGCTCATTATCGCACGGCCTAGGATAAAGGCCAACAATTTTGAGATAAAACCCAATGTTATCCAAGTCCAGAATATGGTCCAATTTGATGGGTTATTTGAAGAAGATCCCAATGCCCACCTTACGAGCTTTCTAGAAATATATGACATATTTAAGATGAATGGTGTTTCCGAGGATACCATCAAGCTAAGACTCTTCCCCTTTTCCGTGAGAGATCAAGCAAAATGATGGTTAAAATCTTTGCCCACCGGATCTATAACTACTTAGAATGTGTTAGCTGAAAAGTTCTTAGTCAAATATTTTCCACCAGCTAGAACTTCCAAACTTAGGACTGACATTTTTGCTTTCCAACAATTAGAGGCCGAAAACCTTTATGAGTGTTGGGAGAGGTTTAAAGAGATGCTGAGAAAATGTCCTCACCATGGATTCATGTTGGGAATGCAAATGCAGATCTTTCATAGTGGGTTAAGCTTTGCTACGAGGCAATTAGTAGATGCATCTGCAGGAGGCTCTATCAATTCTAAAACTCTGGAAGAGGTTTTTGATTTAATTGAAAATTTGGCTACAAATAACTATGCTTGGAAGAGTTCACGGTCTAGAGCTTGTGTACATGGAGTGCATAAGGTGGATGCAATGGTTGCCTTAGAGGCAAAGGTGGAAGCATTCATGCAGAAGATGGATCAATTGGTAATGCCTCCTTTCCAAGGGTAGGTAATGAGTGTGACTGGTGATTTTTGTGGGGAAAGGCATCCAAACCATGAGTGCCAAAATATGGACTCTTCACAAGAAGCATTGGAACAAGTGGCATTTGTAGGTAATGGTCAGCAAGGTAATAATCCTTATAGCAATACTTTCAACCTAGGTTGGAGGAATTACCTTAACATTTCTTGGAATAATCAAAACCAACCTCGAAAAGCTTCTTTAAACTTTAGGATGCAAAGGACTTAACCACCTCTGCCATACAATGCCCTACCAACTAAACTATTCTTGGAGGTAATGGTCACCAAACTGGTAAGTGGAACGGAAACACGGTTCCAAGAGATCAATGCGATCACAAGAAACTTAGAGGCGTCCATGCGCAACCTTGAGGGATAATTGGACAGTTAGCTAAACTTCTTGGTGATTGTTAACCAAGTTCACTTCTAGGCAACACGGAGACTAATCTACAGGGCTAAGACCGTAAGAAACGCTGATTTTGAACTGCTTTAGTTTTTGCTGAACAATCTTTTTAATTCTTATCTGTTTTTATTTATTTAGATGTGAGACTGCATGCTTCATATGATTTCATGTTCCTTTGTCTTTATTTTCATTAAAATGTATCTTTGAAAAAAAATGTGATTTTTTCGGCTAGAGCTGACCTGGCGCCGGGCCCAACCCGTGGCCCGGGCGCTGGGTCAGCGGCCAGATAGTGAAGCGTGGGCAAATCAGGTCCAGCTCCAGGCCTAGCCTATGGGCCTGGCACCAGGCCCATTCAGCCACAACACTCAAAACCGGCCCTCTTGGCCATTTTTGTTTAAAAAACTTTCATCCCTCTCCAATTTTCTCAACCCATCGTCGGGTTCATCTTCAAAACACCGTTGGATCACTTTCTATACCTTCAAACCACTTCCAAAACACAAAATATTTACTTTGTTCTTGAAAGTTTGAATAAAAACAAGAAAAAAAAAATACAATCTTTGTACCCAAAATCCATTTTTCAATCCTTCCATTGGAAACACGATTTCTTCAAATTTTTTGCATAGAATCATGGCCCATGCATTGGAGATCATATTATGGTATAAATTTTCTACACTTTCTACGGCTAAATTTTTTCTTTTGAATTTTAGGTAGTTTTCTATGCATTTTTGGGCGAAAATTCTTAAATAGTTTCTAGTGATAGACTTGATTGTTAAGATTTCTTTCTTTGAGCTTGCAATGGCATGGGAATATCGTAGATACTGCCTTATGATTAATGCTATTGATATTTTACACCTTTTTGGAAAGTGATTGAGCATGCATGCTTTGTGATTAATTTTTGGGGAAAGGATATTTGTTTAATATTTCACTTAGCCTTAGGTTGATAAGCTTTGTATTATGATATAAATGGTATGGCTGATTGAGCATTGTGATTCTAAGCTGAAAATGGTTTCATTAAGTAATATTGAACATTGTGGATTTGATCAAGCTTGTTGATGTGTTGTTTTGGATTGGCATATGTCCTATTTTCTTGCAAGTTTGTTGGAGGACATTGAGTGGTGTTTTGTGCTGAGTGGTAGTGGTATTGAGTGGTGGTGTGATTGTGAGACGGTTGAGAGTTGAGCATTTGTTGTAAAAAGTGAGTTGAAAGCCTCATATATATATTTTTTTGGTTCTATCATCTTTCTTCATCCTTATGTCTAGACGACCTAGAGGGTTAGCACCAGGGGCTAAGAGAGCTCGAGAGGCATCTTTATCTACATCTTCCTTCAAGCCTCTACCTACCCAACCTACCTAATTTTTTAATCCTATGTGCTAAATCTAGTATGACAGACACCAACACAATAAGATTATAGTAGAAAAGTGATACAAGATGTCTTTAGACAATTTCTTACAGCTTTCTACTATATTTAGGTGCCTAGGGTGGGAGCCCATCATTAAAATGGAAGGTCCTTATTGTCATGTGTGCGTGAGAGAATTTTATGCCAATATGCAGGACAAAAAGAAAAATACTCTCCAAGTCACTCTACTATGGTCAAAGGGATTCCCATTGAGTTTGATTAGGTTAGACTAGCTAGAATTTTGGGAATCCTAGATGAGGGACTGTGGATAGCTGTGGACCATAATAGCTAAAATATTATCTCTGAGCTTACTTAGGATGTGGAGACTATAAGGGCTAGTTTTCGTATGAGGAGAAAAGGAAAAATAGGTCAATATCAATATTACTCCAATAATAACCTCGAGGCTCAGTGCCATGCCCTAGTCTATATCTCTGCTTTCAATGTCTATCCCAAGGCTAGTAACTTCAATGAGTTTAGGATCCTTGACCTTTATATTCTAGATAAGATGAGGAGCCATGAGCCTATTCCCCTTACTTCAATTATCATTAACTCTATGCGGGAGGTTGTGGCCTCTAACATTGTAGCTAAAGCCCTCATATTCCTTTTGGTTATTATGCGTATTTTGAGAGACTTTGGAGTACAACTGATGGAGAGTTGAGTGAACCCACTACTGACCGCAACCTAGTGACGGGAGCATACTTTGGTTCAGTGTGGATTTCGCTATGATGAGATGAGCAAGAGGTAGAAGAGGCCGTATGAGGTGTAGTACCCTGGAAGGGAGGAGCTTTTCCATAAGGAGAAGGAAGAGGTGCCACCTACTAAACCAGCCCATCGTGCCACTAGCTCCTATTCACGCACTGATTTTGAGGCACAAATAGAGGTACGGATGGAGAGCCAAATGACTATCCTCCTCTAGCTCCACGATTCCATTGCCGACATTCATCACCGGCAAGATGTTCAAGATCAGAAGCTGGCAACTTTGATCCAACACGTTACTGGTGCATCTTCCAGTCACAGAGTTGACAATGATGACAATAATGATGATGAGGATGACTCTTGACTCACTCATTTGTATTTTATTTTATTTTCTGTTATTTCTTTTTCTTTTGAATTTTAATGCCCTTTACTAGCTTGTAGGTGTCTTTTCTTTTATTTTTTACTTTTTTTTTTCTAGATTTATGTTTTTCTCTATTTTGTTTGTTTTCTTTTAGTAGGTACTCTTGTAATGACCCTTCCTTGAGGCAGATTCAAACATGGTGGCCTGACAATGTAATGGAAGTATCTTCTTTAATTTATTCTTCTTCATTTCTCATCTTGGTCTTCTTGGTGGTACTTTTATTATTATATCTTTGGCCATTGAAGACAATGTCCAATTTAAGTGTGGGGGGGGGGGAGAATAAGGTTGAAGAAGTGCTTTTCCTTATTATTTTGTGATAATATTTTTCAAAAATTTTAGTGGTTTCATTTTTAAGCAAGGTTGTAATTCTTTTTCTTACTTGGATATGAGTTTTGTCATTCATTAGGTGAATTTTAAGGAAATAGGTTTTATTAGATGCATTGGTATTTGAATATTATTTGATTTATCTAGTTTGAATATAGAGGATATGAGGAATATGGGAAGAGTTTAATAGCTAACTCTTGTATTATAAGTTTAAATTTTGTGAGCTTTGAGTTATGATGAATAATGTGAGTTGTAAAAAGATCTTTGAGAGGAAAGATTGTGGAGAATGCTGAAAAAATTTGAGTTGAGTTGAAAAAAAAATAAGTAGAAACAACACTATTGTTGGTGTGAATTGAAAAAAAAAATGCTCTTATTAATGATCGTTGAAGACCTTTAGCTGAAAAGGGGGTCAATATGGGAAGAAGTAGCAAGTGAATTAGGTGCACTCTCTTGAGGCTATTCCGGAGGCAAAAAGGCAAGAAGGAAAGAAAGAATTGGTGAGAAAAAAATGATGAGTGATGACTTTAAAGGGGGCCAATACGGTGTGTGAAGAGAAATTCATGCACTGGAAGCTATCAATTCCCTAAGTCATTGAAAAATTTTGAGAGCAAAAAAATTGGAGTGCTTTTCTCACATCATAACTTGAGTGTGCAATTTTTTTTTTTTTTATTTATAATGCTTGAGTTGTTAGATAACTTGACTTATGTGATTCATGTAATCTATAATTTTACTTGAACAGTCAAATAATTTTCTTGGATTAAGGTATAGACTTGATTAATTTTACTTCAAGAGTTTTGTGATGTCTTACCTAATGTTTCAAAGTTTGTATTGTTTTCAAAGGGTATGAATGACAAGGGTTGTATCTAAAGTTTGAAAGAAAGACATAGTCTTTGCTATGGTAAAGACATTTTTGAATGAGAAAGAACTTGTATTTTCTTAATGAATTTTCTTAGACTAAAGTGTTTTGCTTGAGGATAAGAAAATGTTCAAGTGTGGGGGTATGTGATAGGGATTAAAATCACAATTCTTTTCCTAATTATTTGAGGTCATTTTAAGATATATTTGTTGTAATAATTAGGCATATATTCCTTCCAATTTGAAATTTTGCATGTAAAAGGTATTTTTTGGCAAATATGTGCAGATTTAAGTTAAAATTGAGCAGAAAGTCCACACAACCAGGGTAGACTGGCGTTAGGCCCAACCAATGGACTAGACACTGGGTGCATTCTTCTCCAGCAGAAGAAATTAAGCAAGCTTCAGGGGAATTCCAGAACAAACCTGGTCTTAGGTCTAGCAAGTGCACCTGGCGCTAGGTCCAGTCTGTTTGCCAAGGAGAAACGGCCACAACAAAGCAAAAATAGGGGAAGAATAGAGTGCACCTAGTGTCGGGTCCTGGCGTCAAGTGGGTCGAAGGTACCCGGCACCAAGTACGCTCTAGAGGCGAAAATTCTGTACGCGAAATTATGGCTTCTCCAATGATTTTGGTATTTTCCTACTCCTAACCGGCCAAGACTTCCCCAGCCACGAAAGTGGCATCTAAGAGGCCTATAAAAGCACAAGAGAACACAAGGGTTAGATATACAACATAAAGGGGTGAATTAAAGGGCAGAAATTCTAAATCTCTCATTGAAGGAGGTGTTCACCCAAATCAAGGAGAATTGTCCAAGGGAGTCTTCAATGAAGAAGAAAGAGGCTTGTCTATGAGTGCTTTCTTTTCTCTTTGTCTTCTTTTTCTTTAGCAATGATGTATTCAATATATTTATTGTAATTTAACATTATTTTGGGATTCATGATTCGGTGTTAATTTAGTTATTTGATCAATTCTTTGTTATCTTTAGTGTTTGATTACTTGATTTCATTGGTTATTGATGCCAGTTCTTCTAATTGACTTGAGACGACGATGTTAGGAGTTTCATTGTATTAATTTCATATTTGTCAAATCTTAATAGACTTGAGTGACGAAGTTAAGGTTATAGGACTAAGTGATCAAAGATTAGTTGATTTTACCTCAAGCAAAGGGCTATTAGCTAATTTCATATTTATAAGAAAATGAGCTTAATGCATGTTTTGGTTATGATTAGTGTGATTGGCAAATCTGTTAATGTGATCAAAATATAATATTCCATGGATTGGAAAACAAAGTGGGATTTATCTAAGTATAATCATGACTTGTGAAACGATTGAATTTTACTTTACATTCTTTCATGATGCCAAGATAATAATTAGTTGAGAGAATTGCTAGTTGGTTCATTATCATGTCTTCTAGGATAATTGTCTAAATTGCATAAACCTACATCCTTGAGTTGTATATATTTATTTACTTTTCTTTTTATTATTTTCTTACTTTATTTAGGGTTGGTTAAACAATGAATGAAAAGTGATTAGTGTGTACTTGTTCCTTTGAGGATCGATACTTGTTAATTTCCTATACTATGCTTGCGATGAATATACTTGCTCATATGTGTATTTTGGAATTAATGTTTTAATTAAAACTTGATTAAGGGATGAATTTAAAATTGATGATTTTATATACCCAAAATTAACGCATTAGACAACAATCCTATAAAACATGACAATGAACCATTTGGCCACTATCTCAATTAATCATCATTTTGGTATCATGAAGGAATATAACGTAAAGTTCAATCATTTCCCAAGTCATGAATCACATATATAGACTCCACTTCTTTTTCAATCCATGGAGTTACTATCTTTTAATTAAACTAGCAGAGTTCCCAATCAAACTAACATAACCAAAAGATGCATTAAACACAATTCCTCATAAACATGAAATTAGTCAACAACCTTATACTCTAGGCGAAATTAACTAGTTTGTGATTACTTAAGTTCTTTGGTCTTAATTTCGTTTCCCAAGTCTGTTAAGAAATAACAAATATGAAATCAACAAAATTAAATCAACTTCTAACATCATTTCCCAAGTTAATTAGAAGCAAATCTAACTTCATTAATTCTTCCTTAATCACAAGCAATCAAATACCAAGAATGATAGAAAATTGATCAAATAGCTAAATTAATACAAAAATCATGATTCCCAAAATATTGTCAAATCATAATAAAAACATTAAGTACATAATTATTCTAGAAAAAGAAAATAAAGGTAAAAGAAAGAACTCATAGACAAGCGTCCTTCTTCTCCCTTGAAGACTCTCTTGAACAGTGCTCCTTGATTTGATGAATTCCTCCTTTAATGAGTAGTTTACAGATTTGATCATTGAATTCATATTCTTGTCTTGTGGTTTTTTGTTTAAATAGGCTTTCAAGATGTTAAAATTCATCCCTTAAGATTTTTGGGTGGAGAAGAGATGGAAAAATACCAAAACTCTTGGAAATTAATAAATCCGCACAAAAATTGAAAAGCTCACCGACATGGGCCAGAGTGGAGCTAGTGCCGGCTTAGAGGGTCATGGCTAGTTCCAACCGTGCTCTGGTCGGCCCGATCATACTCTATTTTTTTCTAAAAAATCCACTATTATCCAGATTGGGGCCGACACTAGTTCTGTAGGTTACGACTGGCACCGACAGTGCTCTGATGGCGACGGTGTTGTCGTTTTTTCGTCGTTTTTTGCAATAAAATGCCAAGACATCTTTCCAAGGGCAAAATATCAAATATAAAAGAATATGCTTAGTTATTACAACAAATGTATCACAAAATACCCTCAAATAACTAGAAAAATATAGATGAATTTTGTCCTTATCATTCTCTATCGTCTTCTCCACAACAATCCTATTGTTAGCCCTGTTGTGGTACCACTCCTCACATTCATTGTCGATAAAATGGCTTAGTGGAGGGGTAGGGTCAGTGGGAGGTGGCTGGGAAGATGAGGCCTCGCCTCTTCTCCTTTTAGAGGGAAGCTTAGATGATTGTTTAGAAGCTATGTAAAAATAAAAAGGAGGAAGAAAGAAATAGATAGAGAGCGCACTAAAATTTCCTCTGAATAAACTCAAAACCAAACCCTAATCTCAACACAATACTCAAATTACCTTAATAAATCAATACCATATCTCAATGCCCAACTCCAAACCACAACAAACCAATCCACCACAAATCCCAATCAAAACCTAAACATTAAGAACTTAAATAAAGCTAAAAAGTTAAATAAAAATAATAATGCAAATAAAAAAATTTTTAAAAAAATCTAAGTTAGCAAAAATAAAAGTAATATCCCTCAAAAGATAGCATTAATCAATTTTATTCCACATTCAATCACAAAAAGCAGAGAAAAACAATTCATTCACATAGGCATTTAGTTTAGCATTCTTCTCATTCCAAAGAGCAAAGCCATGTGATACCAAAGACAAAAAAAACCATATCAACCCCCCTACACACCAAATCAGCCTAATCAATAAAATATATCAACCAACATTTTCCAAAAGGTGCATTCAAAAGCAATTGAAACAAATTTCTTAGGCTTAAAATCATATATACAATAACTTCTAAGTGTCCACATTTATCCCCATTTTTACAAGATCACGAAAATAGAACATGAAATTACCTCAACAATCCCATTCCTATATCACCAAATGAAACACATAGCATCTCAAAATTTAACCAAGTTTCATCTGCCCTAAGAAACATAAACAAAATATCCATCTTTCACAAAATGCATTTCTACAAAATCTCACAAAAGCTAACTTGCCATTACAATAGAAACCTCCCATCTTTATCTAAATCATAGCTCCAGATATGCTATTTGCTGAAATATGAAATAGATAGCAACCCCCTCAAAGTGTTAACTCACTTGCATTCTCATCAAATTAAACAACTCAAAATTCTTGAATCACAATTATCATGCAAAATCCAAAGAAAAGTAGTACAAACTAGTCTGATTACTACATAAAATCACAAACCCATCAATTTTATTCATTGGACTATGCACAAAATTTCAAAACTCAAGAGAAATAAAAAAACCCGCACAAACTAAAATTTTGAAAGAGAAGAAGATGAAATTTCACCAAAATTTAATGGCAATGCAGATAGTAGGAGGCTACCCATGACTTTGGATAAATGCTTGCACTAAGCAATCATTCCAATAGAGTGATTAGAAGCGGTAGTCGGTGGCGAATAATCTGACTATGGTGATTAGATAGTAGGGGTTATTTTGGTCATGCTATAACGGAGGGAAAATGGCAGAAAGCTTGGGAGAAATGTGGGAAATGGAAATCACAAGAAAACGAGGGAATTGAAGATGTGAATTGCGGGTGAGCAATAAAGAGTGACCGGCATTCATGAGCGAAGAAAGGGAAGAAAACAGGAGGTGGGAAATGGTAAAAAAAAAAATGGTGAAAGTTGGCTATAAAAATTCAAAAACCCAATACTAACTAGTGCTTGTTCATCAGATTAACCGGCGCTGGTTCTTGCCTAAAAACCTAAAAAATGATAGCATTTTGTTGTTTCAACCACAAAGAAATTGGTTCTTATTCAATACTCCAATAGGCGCTTATTAAGCCTAAGTCTTAAAATTCAAATTAAAACAAATTCAAAGTTCAAAATAGGCTAAGTCTATGTCCAAAACATAAAAAGAAACTCTTTCCACTTATCATGCTTTCTCATCAACTCTTTATAAAGTAGAATAATATGCAATGTAAAAAGTAGGGATGATGGATGATATATAAATAAGGGGTGTTGTTATAGGAAAAGTGTATGCAAATCATTAATCTCAACAAAGTTAAGCATATAGGCATCATTCATTTGCATCTCTTTCGACACATAAGCCAATACTTCTCCATATGAATGCACATAGTACCTAAAGAATGCTTCAAAAACAAAAGTATCAAGTATACCTTCCAAGATGCCAACACATTCAATATTCAACAATGTTAAACTTAGTAATATAGCTCTTAACAGGGTGTTCAAAAGATACTGACTTTGCAACGGGTTCTCAACAATTACTAAATTACCTCTTTTTAAGTTGGGTAAAAGGGCATAATTGACTATCGCACTTCAAGGTCTCTTGATGATTCTTCTTAGCAAAATATTTCTTCTTGAAATATGTTGAACTCCAAACATCATCATTGGCATCTTTTTTATCTTTGAACCAAAATGTACCTACAAAAGACAAGAGGTTAAAGCTAGTAGATAGTAATATAGAATCTTCACAAAGTAATACACGGACATTATCCTTGGTTGTAAAAGCTTCTATGATCTCAAGTTCTTTCAATGTATTTTCTCTTCATGTCCTTTCTTGGCTCCTTGGGGATTTCTTTCTTGTGGACTCTCACAAATTTACTCATTCTTCTCACTCTATTGATCTTCATGTTAGAGTCATTTCTTCTTCCTCAAATATATGGGCTATATCAAGATCTTCATTCAAAAGCACAAGTTCTTTTTGAGTATTTCCAACGGTAGCTCCATGATTTCTTCTTTTTGCACTTTGCCTTGTTTTTCTTCAATAAGCACCACTGAGATGTCCTCTTCCACCAAAATAGATTTGTCATCATTCAATTCCACATGTGATTTTAGAATCTCCATTTCTTCTATTAGCAATTGCTCAAATGACTCCAAAGATTCTTCCTCATCCTCTCTCATTCTTGGTTGGTATTTTGTAAGACTACTCAATCTTTGAAAGAATGCATCAATATTAGCAACAAAGTTGTTCACTAACTTTTCTAGTGATGGCCTAAATTGTGAAGGTCGAGGTGAAGGGTCATATGGGAAGTATTCTTGATTACTCCAATATGCACTTGAAGGCTCACACCTTTCCCATTAATATGCTCTACTTTGCCATTGGTTCTTGTTATATGTGCTTTGCTGTGAATTTTATACCATGTAAATAAAATAAATTCAACATTCAACAAATTTTTAAAATAAAATAACAATTTCACTCATATATACCCACATTTTAGGTAAGTATACCCATCATATAGCATATAGTATAGTTGGTAAGTATCGAAGATCCCAAAGAAATGATGCCAACTACCACTACTTTCTCCCAAGTTTCATTATAAAATCAATCAAAATAAAGAAATATAAACAACTGACTATCACAAATCAAGTGGCCAAAAATATTACAAAGGAAGCTATACCCAATTTTCAAGATAAAACCAAAAGATCACCAAGGCAAAATTAAAGTAGGAAAAGAAATTAGCCATGAAATTAGAGATAAATCCCTATTTACATCCAAGCTTCAACCATCATTCAACCAATCAATATCTAATTCAAATATTGGTAAGATTTTCTAAATAAATTGAAATTCACTTTCTCTTAAGTAATGAATTTCCTACCCTTAAGCCCAACACAGAGATATCTCTATTTATATGAATCAAACCCAAGAATGCATAAATTTAGGAAAATCAAAACCCAAGCAAAAAAGCTAAAGGATCCTTATCTCTAGGTTACCCCAATAACTTCATTTTTCACAAGTTCTAAATCTCTCAAATCCTTTCTTAAGTTCATCAAGAGAAAACAAATATATTGGATCAAAATATAAGGGAACCCATCTTATACATTATTTCTCAAGTTTAATATAAATCAACAAAACCAAAGTGATAAATTACTCTAAATAGATAATAATAAGTTAAATAACAATCAAATACAAGAGTAATATAGGGTATAATTCTTTAATTACAACTCAAATCAAATAATTTTAGCAACCACAAAGTTAAATTACAAAGAATTAAAAGAAAGAACTCATAAATAAGGATCTTTCTTCTTTTTTGCAATCTTCCTTTGGGTGCCCATTTTTCCTCTTCAATTCACCTTAGATATTCACTTTTGATTCCAAGAGATTTTCTCAAAGTTTTCTTTGTGTTTTCTCTTGCCTCCTCTTTGTAAATTTAAAGAAAAAGTGTATTTATAGGTAGGATGGCCAAAACCCTTGAAATTTGCAAAACAGGGTGCCATTGGCGATGTTGCATGGCGCAATAGAAGGTGTCTTGCGCGTCACCATGCATGCTCTAATACTTTAGGTTTCATTCGAAATGACATAGTGGCTCTTAAAGTCTTCATGTGCTGGAAACGTGCACAACACCATAACTAATTCACTGCATGGCACCATTAGGCTTCAGGATTCCTGCTATTTCTAACTTCTAGACATGTACAGTGCCGTACACCATGGGATGTATGGCGCCGTGGATATCCAGGTTCTTGACACTTAACTTTTTGGTTCTACACGGCTACATGCAGTATGAGGGTGACATCACCATAAGCCTTCCATGTTGCTCTTTTCCAATCTTTTTCTCTTTGAATTCTATTCTTGTTTCAACTGTCTTTATCTGTATCAAAATAGGAGAAAAGGGGGAAGATAAGTAGCCATCTATAATGAATTTAAAGGATTTAAACTTCAAATGCTATGCAAAATATACATATAATAATCAAATATCACTCCCCTGCACTTAAGCTTTTGCTTATCTTCAAGCAAATATTCAAAACAAAAATGTGTTAAGCAAAAAACATGTATATCAAGAGTAGATTCTTGGCAACAATAACTATATTGGAAAATATATTCATTTTCTATTGAGATGATAATTTAGATAGGCTAAACTTGTGTAAACATATATATTTGAATAGATAAAACCAAAGCTATTGAAGTTAGATTAAACAAGTATATATCTATTCAACAAGTGTTAACCCATTTCCTAAGTATAGAATAAGACTCAAGTGATTCATATAAGTAGGGAATAATGAATTACTTAAGTTCTTTAACTTCCAAAAGTAACTGCAATCCAAGTAGTAGACAAATGATTGGTGATAGGAATCGTCTTAGGTATGAAGGTTGTTCTAAAGAAAGGGAAGGGAAGACAAAGACACAATACATAGCTCTATGTGTGAAGCTCATTTTCAAGAAACTTTAAGGTAAATTTCAAGATTCCAAGCCAAGGATGAAAAAATTTGTCAAGCAATGGAGGTATTAAAGAAGGACCGAGAAGATCAAAACTTAGACAATAATTAGTATAGAAGGCCAAAGGAGCACAAGAGGAGGCTGAAAAGACGAAAAAAGCAGGCTGTGTGAAGACCAGAACACAACCGGCTCTGACTGCACCCAAGCAACTGGTGCTAGTTCATCATTGGAACAAAATTGTTCTATTTCCAGCACACAGCCGGCGCCAGCCTCACTAGTACAACCGGTGTCGACTCACTTCGGGTATAGTCCTGTTTTACTGAATTATCTTGTTTAGTTTTATTTTGCTTCTAATTTAATTCTCATGACTTTTAACTTATTATAGGTATATTTTAGACTTACTTAGGAGATGAATAGCTGAGATTACATATCTCATTTGCTAGCTTAAGGAGTTGTCTTTATATTTGCCTCCTTATTCTTGTAATAAAAAGATTTTTTAGACTTAGAAAATTTTTAGTAGAGAAACCAAATTCTTTCTAGAGGAGAGTGTGTAAGGGGTGTTTCCCATTTCAAGACCAAATCATAGGGCTTAGTTCCACATTTAATTCAATGTCTCTAAGTTATAAAAGGATAATCTAAGTCTCTTTCTGTTTTCTTGAGCGCTAGTAATTCTCTAGTATTCTTGATATGTTGAGTTTTTTGGTACCTTCAAATTCCATCTTTTTGTTCTAATCTTTTGATAAATTAGGGTATTTAGGTATTTTAAAGTAGGCTAGATTCACCAAAACTCATTGGGTAAATTGCATTTGCATTTAGTTCATTTGTGTGTGTGAATTTAATAGAGAGTTGGGTGACTAACTCTAGGGTTCTTGTTCTTCAAAAATCACTAGGCTTCTGCGTATCATACCAAAGTGGTATCAGAGCCTGGTTATGTTAATTTTAATCAATACAACTTTCTTTGGACAAGGTACAATTTTCTTCTAGAACTTGTTAAAATTTTCAGATTTTCGTCACTTATTTTGGGGCAATTTTTGAATGCTTAGAACTCAATATTGTGCCATAAAATTGATGTGAAATTGAACTTACATTTTGGGTTGATAATTGGGTAGCTATTTAAGGTTTAAAATTGTTGAAAATTTGAAGTTATTTGAGTTGATTGGCTACACAAAATTCTGCACATAAAAAATCTCGTAACTAAATTTATCTCAATTTTTGTGGGTAAAAAACTTGAATTTATGCTATGAGAATATTTTGAATTTGATCATATATGATATATTGTGGTTGGAAAGTCATTTGGTGTCCAAATGTGTTAATTTGGGGCCAAAACCAAGCTGAAATTTGTCATTCAAAGTTGAGTTACGAGGTGCATATAAGGTGTTTGATATATTGCATCAATGACTTGTGATTGCTCATACATGACTATCTCAAGTTTCCATTCATGAAATACATTGTCTCCTAATGTAGCATATTGTTCTTAGTAAGGTAAATCTTTCTTGTAGCCACTAGAAAGTGTGTTTCTCTTTGAACTTGTCTTAAGCTTGGAAAGCATTTGTTCCATTTAAACTTTTATTACTAGTTCCTTGAATTTGCGGTCTTTGAGAAATCCTATCTTTGAGAGATTGTTGATTATCAAATTATGATCCTTGATGTTTGTGGTAGCATCATTTTGCATAGAACTCCTTGATTTCTTTTTATGCCTACCAAGTGTTCGATAAATTGCTTCTAAGAGTCCTTTCTTCTTATTGCTTAGAGTTTAGTTGACTTTATCAAGTTAAGCTAAATCTTTTAAATTGGAAAGAGTTGGGAAGTACTTGAGTGGAATGAAAAAGGCAAGAAGGTGAGTTCATTATTGTAAAAGCTAAAGAAGAGTGCAAACACGAGAGTTGAGTGACATTGTTTGAGTGCTAAACACGTGAGGGAGTGAAGTGAGAAACTTTTCTTGTGTGTTTTTCTACTCAAAATTTCTTTTTAGAAAAAAAAAAAAAAAGGCTTGTAAGAGTTCATATGATTCATCTTCTATGAGTGCTTAAGGTGAAGTAAGTGATTTCTATGAAATGTCTTGCTCAAATAAGGGAGAATATGATAGCTATGATGAGGAAGAATAGGACTATGAAGAATGTGAAGATAATTATGAATTGATGTATGATTATAATGAAGTGCAAGGCATTAGTGGAGATAGAAATGGTAGATATAAAAATGGAAGATATAGGCTTATAGATTATGAGAGTGATGTAATTCTTATGGGAGAATCTCCAAAGAAAGAAAATGGTAGATTGTAAAATTATTCAAATAATAGAGTGCAAAAAAAGAGAGAGTGTGTGCAAAAGAAGAAGGAGTATGGTTGCTCTAATTGTTGGGAAAATGGCCATTACTTTTACAATTCCCCTAATGAGCCACAATAGAGGAAAGATAAAATGAAAAGGGGAAGAAATAGCAACTATAAACACACTATAGTTAGTTATCCTAACAAGATAGCACATAAGTGATTTTTTAGGGCACAAGGTCATATAGAAAAATATGTGAATATTGAGAAACAACCCAAAAAAGAGTAGACCCAAAGCAAACCACTTATGCTAACCATCTATTTCATCAATCAAGAGATGTGGGAAAAGACACAATACACGACTCCATGGGTGAAGCTCCTTTCTTGATCTTCTCTTGTGATTCCAAGGATTTTCTCAGATTTTTCTTTGTGTTTTCTCCTACCTCCTCTTTTTTTCTTCAAAGAAAAAGAGTATTTATAGGTTGGGTGGCTGAAACTCTTGACCCTTGAAATCTGCAAAATAGGGTGTCATTTGTGATGTTGCATGGCGCTATAGAAAGTGGCTTGTATGTCGTTGTGCATGCTCTAATGCTTTAGCTTTCCTTCAAAATGACGTCGAGACTCTTGAAGTCTTCATGTGCTGGAAACATGCACATCACTATGACTAATGCGTTGCACGGCACTGTTAGACTTCAGAATTCCAGCTATTTCTAACTTTTGGACATACACGGTGCCATGCACCATGGATTACGACATCGTGGACATCTAGATTCTTGACTCCCGACCTTCTGGTACTGTACGACAGTATGCAGTATGAGGGTGACGACGCCATAGGTCTTCCATGTTGCTCTTTTCCAATCTTTTTCTTCTTGAATTTTATTCTTGTTTCAACTTTCTTCA
Source organism: Voacanga thouarsii (assembly GCA_026120185.1). Taxonomy (NCBI): domain Eukaryota; kingdom Viridiplantae; phylum Streptophyta; class Magnoliopsida; order Gentianales; family Apocynaceae; genus Voacanga; species Voacanga thouarsii. The sequence goes on along the minus strand of JANUWF010002024.1, from coordinate 2,314,234 downwards.
TCTGCATCAAATAAGGAGAAAATGGGGAAGATAAGTAGCCATCTATAATGAATTTAAAGGATTTAAACTTCAAATGCTATGTAAAATATACATATAATGATCAAATATCAGCTCCTAAAATGATAAACTTTATGATATTGAGGGGAATAACCTAGTGCTCTTCTCCATAGGAATCACAACTCATTCATTGTTCTTTTGGGAGAAGTACACTTTGATTATCACTTGAACCACTTAAAGCATCAACAAGAGCTTCCAATCTTGCCAACCCATTACCAGTACGATGCTCTTGCATTTGTGCCTATGCATTTCCCCTTAAATAGCTGACCATGATGATGATGGTTTCAAAACAAGTAACAAAGAAAAATCAATCTTTAGATTACAAAAGTTACAAAAATCATACCAAAGCATATAAAAGAAAAGAGTCAAACCAAAACAAAAGTAAGAGAATATTCACAATTACAAAATGGCTAATCCAACAAAACTTGAGTGTTTCAAAATATTGCCAATCCCTGACAACGGCGCCAAAAACTTGGTATTTGTTTTTTTTTTTTGTGTATTAAAAATATTAATAATTAGTGCAACAATCAACCAAGTTTAAATAAAATACTAAGCACTAAAATCACACATATAGGAAGCATTGTCATGTGGGTCGGCCTGCACGATTTTGGGTAGTATTGAACCAGTCCGTGGACCATGCGGGCTGGTCCCACACTAATATGGGCCATTTCGTGCCAAGTACAAGGCTAGAAACCCTAGGCCTGGAACGGCCCGGGCCCTAGGTCCTTAAGGCCCTGGGCTAGGCGAGTCAAGTCTGGGCATTCCTTTCTCGTTCTTTACCTTTATTTTTTCACTTAATTCAATTATAAATTTAAATGTTCACTTGTTTTGTAATTTTTTATTATTACTTAAATAACACGATTATTTAAAATCATAAAAAAGCCACCTTGAAGTGGTGAGGGTTTGGCTTGGACCCCTACCAGTTTTACTAATTAATAAAATAAAGATTACATAAAAGGGGGACTTGATGCCTAAAGCTCTTAAAAATATTACAATGATTAAAATTTAAAAATTAGAATAAATATCCTAAAAAATAAAATTAAAAAATTACATTGTATTACTTATCCTAAGTTCCTAATTATTTGAATACTAAACTAACTATTTGCCTCACCCTATTCATCATCTGAGTTATCATCAACAATCTATTAATTGGTCGTCCTTTCTTCGGCTGCGAACCAACTACTACAACACATTAATATCTCCAAAGTATGAGGAGCCAATCGAGATCTTTTTTCATCAATTGTTCAAGTGCTCTCACTAAATACGCTTTCTAATGGCGCTGTAGAGGCAGATGGTGTCAAAAGATCACGTGCCATTTTAGATAAAATTAGATATTGATTTACATGAGCCTTTTACCAACCACAAATGTCAAAATATTGATCCTTATTTTCTACCAAATGTTGCATTTTGTAAATTACCATCTCATTATAGGTTGTACATGATCTTTTTTTACGCTTCATGATACCCTATAGATTAAATGCTGATGAAATAGAAGAGATAGATCTTTGTGGTAGTTGATATTGACTGTTAGATGATGATAACAACGAACTTTGCCTACTTAAAGTAGCAGAACTAGAACAAGAAGACTTAAGCTCATGCAAATTATACATGTTAGATAGAGTTTTAGCCGTTTTATCTTTTATATCTTTTATCATGCATTGCTTAAGTGTTTCAGATTTATCAAAATCTAATATTTCGTACAGATATTCAAGAATACTATGAAATCTAGCCGTTTTTACTCAAGAATCCATACATAATGCTATACAATATAAAATATGAATATTTTCATAATATTTTTTTTATTTTTCAAACATATTTCGCTAAAATAACCATATTGGGAATGCTCCATATACTCACTAAAAATATGTACTACCTTAGCAAGTGTTAAAAGAATATGATGAGTAATGGGATAATAAGATCCCCAGAAAAGTTTAGTTATTTCTTTAAAAGTAAATGAAATTGTTAAAAGTGCAATACAATTTTCAAAATGAATTGCAGTTAGTTCAGTTTAAAAATTATTACTATTACAAAATTCAATAAGTTAATTTTGAAAAAGTATAATACTTTCAAACATATCTAAAGTTGAGTTCCATCTACTTTTACAATCTTATCTGAATTTTTTAAAAGATACACCTTATTCTCATCATAAAGCCTTAAAATTTTGTTACTTGGTTGGAGAAGTTTTAATAAATAAATTAATATTTCTAATTATATTAATAATATCATTAACATATTTATATCTTTTCTTAATATACAAATTAAGTATATGATAAGCACACCTAGTATGAAATAAAATACCATATACTATAGGATTCATAGTATTTTTCAAAATTACTATGGCAGAATTATTATTTGAAGCATTACCTAAAGAACTAGAAATAATTTTATTTAAAATCCTATATTCACGACATGTTTGAGTAATCATTCTAGCAATATTAGTACCTATATGAGGATATTCAAATAATTTAAAATAAATATTTTTTTTTTGTACTAACCAATCATGATCTATCCAATGACATATAATACACAAATAAGACTCATTAGTAATTGCAGTCCAACCATCACAAGTAAGAGTAAATTTCCAATTACAAGAATCAAACATAGTAATTAGACACTCTTTAATTTTTTTATATATCTTTACTATATCATTTTTATATGTTGTTCTAGGAATTCTTTTCCATGCAGGTTGGTAATTATTTTGCATATATTATTCATAATGTGGATTTTTTATAAAATTAAAAGGTAATTTAGTTTGAACAATCATTTTAGCAAATCCACTTCTATTTTTTTTATGTTCTTATTGAAAATTTCATATAATTTGACCTCTTATAGTATGGATTTATTGTTGTTTAAGTATGTTTTCTAACCAATCATTATGTGACCTTTTCATATCTCTAAGTACTAACGTTCCTGTCCCTCCTCCCTTTTATGTGCATATACAACCTATAAATTTTACATGTTGTCATATCATTATCATTATCCTTTTTAAAAAGATTCCAAACCATAGATATTTTTGTTTTACCTACAATTTCTAAAGTTTTACCATCATCCTGACCCATATTAGATTCATCAGGATTAGTAGTTGGAGTTGGTTGTGATTGTGGAACACTAATGCTAGGCCTACTAGGGCCTTCATTTTCATTACCTATTTCAATATTTATTTAATTCAAGGTTGGGTCTATATTGAAATCAAAATGTGCACATGATTGTGATGTAGAAAAATAATGATATTGATTTGGATCCATTATTTCTAAATAAAAACAATCAATTAAAATTCATATAAAAGTTTAAAGAAATGAAATAAAGTATTAACAAATAATAAAATAAGAGAATTGAAAAATATAAATAACAAAGTGACTTAAAAATAAAAAAAACAATTAATAAAGCTAAAAAATAAGAGTGTAAGATTAAAAAACGCTAAGTAGTTGATGGCCAAGAACAATAACATTTTGTGGAGTTTTACTTTTTGTATCCACTATTCAGCCACTCAATAATCTTTCAAAATATGAAGACTTTACTTGAAGAATTGAAAATATATATATATATATATATATATATATATATATATAATCTATTCTAACACTTTTTGTACAGAAAATGAAGAAATTTGAGGATTATGAGAGAAAGATGAATGAAAATAAGAGAGTTTGAGAGAATTGGAGAGAGTTAGAGAATGTTTGGTGAGTTTTGGGGTGAATTGGGGGGGGGGAGGGGGGGATATTTATAGAGTTTTGGAGGTTAGAGGGGAGAATATAGCCATTAACAGTCCAAAAGTAAAAAAAAAAAAAGTTTGTTGACCTTTAAGGGCCAATCTGCAATAAATAAATAAATAAATAAAACTTGGAGAGCCGTTTCAAGGCGGGCTAGGGATTTTAATCCCTAGCCCCGACCCTAGGACTGGCCCTCTATAGGGTGGCTGGTTTGGCTCGCGAGCCCAACCTAGCGGGCCGATCTGACCCACATGCCAATACTGCATATGGGCAAGTATACCTATCGCATAGTATAGAAAATGGCAAGTGTAGAATCCATGGGAACCTGGCAATTACCACTACTTTAATATAATTTCGTTGTTTAGCCTATCAAGTAGCGGGATATAGTCAAATGGACTATTCCTAATAAACTACTATACTAGAGAAGTTAATTCACACACAAGAAAAGTCACAAAGGTTCTCAAGGGATAGGAACAAGGAGAAAGGCCATGCAAAAGAAGAACATTCCCAAATCTATGTCAAGTAATGAAAATACACTCAATGTTATCAATCCTCAATTCAAGTACTGATGGGATTTCAATTACATATCTCACTCATTGGGTTATAAAATTCCTATTCCTAGTCGATTAATAGGTATCTCTACTTTACCAATTTAATCTAGGAAGCATTAAAAATAATAAATCATAAGTTTGGAAGCCACAATACCCCTATCTCTAGGTAATATCATAACCCTTTTGTTACCAAGTTCAATTCTCCAATCTCTCTTCTGAGTTAATTGGAAAAAAACAACTATTGAATCAGTAAATTGGTTGTTTAGCTCTTAACCCCATCTCTTGAAATTATTAAGAGTAAACCAATCAATTGACAAAATCAGTCAACGCCTAATATTCAATTTAATAAAATAATACCCAAATAATCAAATACAAGAAATGAAGATTCAATAGATCTAGAATAAAATCAATCAAAGAGCACAAATTTAGGTTCATATCTCAAATACAACTAAAACATATAAATTCAAAATTTTTAAAAATAGATTACAAGAAAGAGAAAAGACAGCATTCATAGACAAGCTAGCTTCCTTCTTCTTCCTTGATATCCTCTTTGAACAAATCTCCTCTTCACCTCTCACGATTTCCCTTGATCCCTCTTCTCTTGGTGTTTCCTTAGACTCTCGAGCAATTCTTTGATGTTCTTGCCGCTAAGAGTCTCTCCTCTAGGGCTAGAAAATAGGTATTTATAGGTCTTCTCTTGAAAGGCTTCAAAAATTATAGGATTTGGCTTTCTGCGACATGAATTGGCACCTGTTGTACGATCAAATTGGTGCCAGTTATATACTTTTTCTCAAACTCATGTCGAACATATCAAATTAACTAGTGCCAGTTTCTTTCTAATCTAGATATTACATTTTTGTAGCTCTTCAACCAGCTTGTCAATTCAACCACAGCAAGATTGTACAAGTAACAAGCATCTGTTCATCAGATCGACCAGTGTCGATTTATTTTGTTCCTATACTAATTTCTTCAATTTAGCTATTTTTGCATCCCTTTTTATCCTCATTCATCTCTAGTTGATCTTTCTCATTCCTAAGCAAATACAAGGTAAAAAGAGTGTCATGAATAGTGATTTGAACAAGACTTTATCACGAGTAAAGCAAAAATACTATAGAAAATATATGCATGATGGGTACTCATCACTACTGAACATGCCTTAGACTTGCTCAATGATATTTTAGCACTGTAGATAAAAATAAATCGATTGGATATTGTATTCTAAGGCCCTGGGACTCGACAAGTACATTGCTTATTTCTACAAGAAAGGATGAACTTACTTTGGGTCAGATATAGTGGACACGTGCCTGGAGTTTTTCACCTCTAGAAAGTTACTGAAGTTAATTAACCATAATATCATTACATTGGTTAGATCATACAACTAGTGTAGGAGATTATATCTTGTTGCAATGTGTTTTATAAGATTATCTATAAGGTCTTAGCATCTAGATTAAAACCTATTCTTCTACGTATCATTGGTGGTGTGCAGATTTCTTTTATTGAAAACTGGCTTTTGGTGGAAAATGTTTTTATTGCACAAGAATTACTTAAACGTTATGCTAAAAAACGATGTTCACCTCGCTGTGCAATCAAGATTGACCTTAACGAAGCCTATGATAATATTGATTGGGGTTTTCTACTTGACATGCTTTTTGAGTTAGGCTTCCCTCCTACTTTTGTTACTTGGATTCAACAATGCATTACTACAGTATACTACTTAGTTTCTATAAATGGGGAACTCCATGGTTTCTTTGTTGGTGGTAAGAGGTTGAGGTAGGGAGACCCGTTATCACCTTTTTTATCTATTATTTGCTTAGAGTACCTTTCTCGAACTTTAAGGGTTCTTGCTTCTTCCTCTGAGTTTCATTTTCACCCCAAATATGCTAATTTTAGATTGACTTATTTAGCATTTGCTAATGACCTCTTACTTTTCTCGCGTGGAGATTTGGCTTCGGTTCGTATTTTATTGCAGGCCCTCAAAGAATTTGCAAATTGCTCTAGGCTAATAGTGAACAATAGCAAGACAAACATTTTTCCTATAGGAGTACAACAATAATAAAGTGATATAATTATTTTATAGGCTGATTACCAGCGTGTTTCCTTCCCCTTTAAGTACTTTGGGGTTCCTATTGTGGTGGATCGAGTTAGAATAGCTTTCTACCAACCACTACTTGATAGATTTTGGGAATACATATCCAAGTGGTCAGTAAAGACACTTCCTTATGCTAGGAAACTGGAACTTGTCCGCTTAGTGTCATAGGGAGTTGAGGCATTCTGGTTCTCTATTCTTCCTGTTCTACAAGCAATCATCAAGTAGCTAACCCGTGCAGCCCGAGAACTTTTCTGGAATACTAAACAACCATTTGATGCATGGAGGCACATCTGCAAGCTAAAGATCGAATGAGGTTTGGGGATAAATGGCCTAATCACTGGGAATTGAGTTCTCTTGGCTAAAGTTATTTGGAGCATCTAATTAGAAAGGACTCCCTATAAGTTAGGTGGGTACATCAGTACTACTTTGGCAACCACAACATTTGGACTATAGGGTAGAAAAAATGTAACTCTACCCAATTCAGGAAGTTTCTTTCTATGAGAGACAGGTTCATTGCAGTAGCTGGGGATGTTGACAGAGCTACTTTCATGGTCACAGCTTGGGCACAAGATAGAGTGGGCTTCACATACAAAGGTACGACTCTTTTAGGGTGTCAGAGAGAAAACTCATCTGGTATAGGACTATTTCGGTTAATACTCTTAACGCTTTTGTGTTTTGGTTAGTAGCTATTGACCTGCTACCGTACTAAAGATACCCTATCGTTCTTCACAAGTGATCCTTCTTGCCGGCTTTGTCAAATAGAACATGAATCTAGTACTCATTTTTTTTCCCGCTACTCTTTTGTCAAACAAGTTTGGCAACATATTAAACATTGGCTCTGAGTTAGACAAGAGATTGGTGGGAAAATCGGGTAAATTTTCCCTCTAAAATAATTAGTGAAATGAATCGATTCAATAGTTCCTAAGAAAAAACTAGAAGAGACATTTTCTCTCTTAAATTCCAATCTCCTATTAGAACTTACGTGCATGGTGTATTATCATAGCCTATACCGTGTATACATAAATAGTACATATATGTAAATAGTAAAATACACCCAAATGAACCGTACAAAACACTACAAATAAACTCGACAAATAATATTGAATAATATATTATAACTGAAAAGAAACTATAATAATAACAACAAACAAATGCGAAAATAAAGAAAGAATACACCTAGAATTGATAACGGAGTTCGGCCAAATTTGCCTAATCTTCGAGCACCACTCAAACAACCCGCTTTTATTTATACGTGGGAGCAGAGATTGTTGGTGTTGTTATGTGTTTTACAAAGTCAAATAAAGCCTAATTATATAAGCACAGGAGATGGTGAAATTGCTTTGCCAAAACCGATGTGGGATCTGAGAAAGAAAGGTAAAAGTTAACTAATCTCCAAATTTGCTTAATTTCTAGTCTTACTAAATACAAATATTCTCAATCAAATAAAAAATAAGAAACAGTCCACGCGGTGCTTCCAAATTTGCGCCGTCAAGTGGCAATTCAAATGTGCAGGATATTGACCAAGTCTAAACAATGTTCAAACTTGGCTCTTGTAACCACCTTGGTCAACATATCTATAGGATTCTTTGTAGTCCGAATCTTTTGGAGAAGTATCTTCTCTTCCTCGAGAATTTCCCACATAAAGTGATAGCGAACATCAATGTACTTCGTTCTTGCATGAAAGACTTGATTCTTTGCTACGTGTATAGCACTCTCATTGTCAGAATATACCTCAAGATGTTTCTAACCAACTCCCAAGTCTTGAAGCAATACTTGAAGCCAAATTGCCTCCTTTATAGCTTCTGTAATCACCATATACTCTGCCTCTATTGTAGATAAAGCCACCATTGATTGCAAAGTAGACTTCCAACTAACTGATGCCTTAACAAAAGTGAACAAATAGCCAATTGTAGACCGTCGCTTATCCAAGTCACCTGCATAGTCAGAATCACAATATCTAAGTATGCATTGACCTACTGATTCATCCCACTCAAACTCTAAACCAACATCTACAGTTTCGTGAATATACAGTAGAATCCATTTCACAGCTTGCCAATGACCGTTGCCTGGATCATGCATGTACCTACTCACAACACTAACAACTTGTGAAATATTGCGTCTCGTACACACCATTGCATACATTAAGCTTCCAACTGCATTTGCATTTGTGACTTTCGCCATGTACTCTCATTCTTCATTCATCTTTGGAGATAACTGGCTACTGAGTTTCAAATGAGGAGCAAGTGGGGTACATACAGGTTTTGAATCTTCATTCATACCAAAGCGTTGTAGTACCTTATTCAAATACTACTTCTGTGTCAACCAAAGCTTGCCACTCTATCTATCCCTATTTATCTCCATGCCGAGAATCTTCTTGGCTTCTCCCAAATCCTTCATCTCGAACTCTTTACTCAACTGAGCTTTTAGTCTGTCAATCTCAATGTGGCTCTTTGCTGCTATCAGCATATCATCAACATATGAGAATAAGTAGATGTAGGACCCATCTTGAAGTCTATACAAATACACACAATGATCATATTTACTTCTTGTGTACTTTTGATCCTTCATAAACTTGTCAAATCGTTTGTACCATTACCTCAGTGATTGCTTTAATCCGTATAATGATTTGTTTAGTTTGCAAACCCAATTTTCTTTACCAACAACCTTAAACCCTTCTAGCTAAGTTATATAGATTTCCTCTTTCAAATCACCATGTAGGAACTTGGTCTTCACATCAAGTTGAGCTAGCTCCAAATTTAACTGTACTACTAAGGCCAACAAAATTCTAATAGAGGAATGTTTAACAATTGGAGACAATACCTCATTATAATCAATTCTTTCCTTCTGAACGTAGCTTTTAGCCACCAATATTGCTTTTTAGTGAACATCATCCTTGTCAAGAAATCCTTCTTTCTTTGCAAATGCCCACTTGCATCCAATTACTTTCTTGCCCTTTGGTTATGTCAGCTTCCATATCTTATTTTTCTATAAAGATTGTATTTCTTCTTCCATTTCACCTTTCCATCTACCATTTTCTAAGCTTTGGATGGCTTCTGGAAAGGTGGATGGAACATTATCAACAACTGGAAGTGCATAAGCTACTATGTTAGTAAAACAAGTAGGATTATGAATTTCTCATCTTGTTCTTCTAGCAACAATTGACTCTAATTGCTGTAGGGGTTCTTGGGTTAGAACCTCTTCCTCATCTTACTCTTCTTCTGTCATAGGAGAGTCACTGGTGATGCCTTTTGCTAGGGTCACCACCGCCTGTTCAAACTCTACCTGCTTCGGTGTACACTCCACCTACTGTAGAGTACCATCAGTCCATTTTGGATTTACATTTTTTAACATGGCAGATTCATCAAAGGTAACATCCCTACTAATAATTATCTTCTTTGCCTCTAAATACCATAAACGCTATCCCTTAACTCTAGCATTGAAGCCCATAAAGATAGCCTTCTTTGCTCGCGGATCCAACATTGATTCATTCATATAATAATATGTCGTAGAACAAAAAATATGCAAAGAATCATAATCTGTTGCAGATTTTTCAGACCATACCTCTAAAGGAGTCTTACCTTCCGATACAGATACCGGCAAGCGGTTGATGAGATGTTGAGCGTATGTCACAGCCTCAACCCCAAATTTTTTGCCTAACCTAGCATTAGACAGCATACAATGAACTTTCTCCACAAGTGTCTTGTTCATGCACTCCGATACTCCATTCTGTTGTGGTATTTTCCTAACCATGAAGTGTCAAACTATGCCATATTCTTGGCATACCTCTAGGAAAAGATCACTCTTGTATTTCCCAACATTATCTGTTCGGAAAACTTTGATCTTCCTTGCTGTTTGGTTTTCAACTTAAGCCTTCCACTTAAGAAAACCCCAAGCACATCTCAAAGTTTTTCACATCTCAATTTAACAAGTTTTCTATTAATTGATTAAATATAGAGATGTGTTCATTCATAAAAGTATCTGGTCAGTAATCAAACCGGAACAATCTTTTCTTCATAAAAAGCTTATTCTGACCACTTTTTTTTTTAGAAATTTGCCCTCTAATGACATCCACAATTTATATGCAGAAGTCTCATTCTTGAGAGCATACCTCTGCTCTCCGGATAGGCACGATCAAATTATTCCGCACACCAGCCGATTTATGATACTCCAATCTTTATCTTATATGTCTTCTGATTTCTTTTCTTCAATGACTATATTAAGACCTTGCTGGAAAAGAGAGTCCAAGACCTCTCATTGCCACATGCCAAAATGGCCAGTATCGTCAAATATCTCCACTACCAATTTCAAACTTGATATCGGAATCCCCGACCATGATGATGAGGAAGTAGATGTCCCTGGTGTTATATTTAAAGTAGTATTTATTATTTCTTGATCATTCGACACCATTACAAACTTGAAATAATAGTATTCAATATAATAAGATTATAAACAAACCAAGGACGAACTTTTAGCTCTGATATGAGACACTATATCTCTTAAATTCTAGTCTCCTATTAGAACTTACATGCACAGTATATTATCACAGCCTATACCCGTGTATACATAAATAGTATATACACACAAGTAGTAAAATACACCCAAATAAATTGTACAAAACACTACAAATAAACCCAACAAATAATATTGAATACTATATTACAACTAAAAAGAAACTACAATAATAATAATAATAAATAAATGCGAAAATAAGGAAAGAACACACTTGGAATTGATAACGGAGTTCGGCCAAATTTGCCTAATCTCCAAGCACCACTTAAATAGCCCGCTTTTATTTATATGTGGGAGAAGAGATTGTTGGTGTTCTTATGTGTTTTACAAAGCTAAACAAAGCCTAATTATATAGGCACAATTGCTTTGCCAAAACCGATGTGGGAACTGAGAAAGGAAGCCAAACGTCAACAAAGATGACTACCTAACCAAGTTGTTCAAATGGTTTAAGAAAGGCTTTCGCTAGACGGCTTGGCTAACTAAAGTCAAGACCATCGCTTTAGCCTGCATTGCTTACACTATTTGGACGGTAAGGAGCAGAGATACTTTTGAGGGGATCATCTGCCAACTCCAAAACTTAGTTAGTAAGATCAAAGCACATGTATACAGGGTCATCTTCTTTTTGTATCCTAATATTTTGACTCTTGTTGAGTCTATAGGGCATGAATGTTTATTGTAACTTCCTACAGATATCTATCTATACATGTTAACGCTCATTTGAGTATAATAGTTGTAACTATTCTTTTGAACAATACATAAACTTTACATTTTGATTAAAAAAAGTAATATGAAATTTAACTATGAATTTTATAAGAAATTCCAAATTTATAAGGCTATTTACACCTTTAGATTGAAAAAAAATCAACAAATATAGCATATAGGGGAAGTTAGTGATATTGTTAGAGTGTAAATGGATAGTGATTGGATTGGGATAAGTTTTTTTGAATATAATAAAAATTATTAAATATGTGGGACATTGTGGGATCCAAGATAGACCAAATAGAAAATATAATATATTATGAATATATGATAATTCTCAAAAAATGAAAATTATTTAAATTAGGCAAATTTGCATTAATAGTTCTACATCTATTTTACTTTATGCATGTTACTCCCAAATCTTTTTTTTTTTCAATTTATAAGACCCTCAATCTATATATTTTCTTTTTATAAAATCTAATCCACCTAGTATGTGGTGGAATCAGGCAGAATCCTACACACAAGTTGCATGTGGACATTTTAATGAAGGGCAAATTTGACAGAACACTTAGGGTACCCAAACCAAACCGTGACCCGATAGAATTTAGATTCAATAACCCCCACAATCTCTAACAAAATATTTCTTCATAGACCTAGAAAAGGGAAAAGGTAAGTCAAGGCCGAACTGCTGAGCTTGCATTCGGCTCTGCTCAAGTGGAGCCTAAATAGGCCTCCGTTTCTTCTTATTGCAAATGACATGGGTTAATTGTGGTCCTGTTCAGTACCAGAAGAGATGGAGTAATTTGGAAGGTTATTTTAAGAAGATTTAAGAGTGAGAGTCTCATATAAGGGAAGAGATGGAGTCGTTTGGGTTATAAGAAATAATTTGCAAAGGGAGTGGAAGCTTCTCAGATTTTTTGACAGAGAGGTCTATGATATTCTCTAGGGTGGCAGCGGTGGTAGCAAAGGTGGTAGAGGAAGTAAGGAGGTAATAGAAGGGTTGTCTTTGGCCTTGGCATCTGCTCCGGCCGTAGTTGCATCGAAGACTTCTAAGGATGCAGAAGCAGAGGCCGACCCAGTGTTTGGCAGCCATGGGAGTGCCACTACTGATGATGGATTGTTTTTGAATTTTGAGTAGTCGGTTTTGAAGGAGATTGGAGGAAGCCCATATATGGGGAAAGAAACTTCAGTGACTATTATTTCTTCATGTCCTTGATGTTTCTTATCCTATCTCTGGGTAGATGCCTATATCGCATAACTAATAAGCGAACCCTCTTTTCTAATTTGGAAGGAAGGATGTAAAATGCAAGGGATGGGAAATAAAGCAGTCATTTTTAATCCTCCAAACTGAAAGTTATTCCCATTTCTTTTGAAAACTAGAGATCCATCATGGGTACTGAAGGGCCCTTCATATTAGTTCCGATAGAAATGTTAGAGGCCTTAAGAATGTGCTCGATGCAACTGTCATTTGTATGGAATACTTCTATCCACTTAGATGGAAAAGTATTTATGTGTTCTTGATTCTATTTTATGGGAGTTCAAGATTCTAGAATTTGTTGAATTGTTTTGATAATTTGCATTCTCATTGTTCTTCTTATGAATGAACTACGAAGGAATGTTTTGGTCGAGATTGTGGGGGTTAATGACTTCAAATTCCATTGGGTCACGGTTTAATTCGAATAAGTGTTTTGTTAAATTTGTCCTTTATTAAAATGCCCACGTGCAACCCATGTGATGGGTTCCGCTAGATTCTGTCACACAGTGGGTGGATTGGACTTTATAAAAAGAAAATATATAGATTGAGGATCTTATAAATTGAAAAAAAAAAAAAATTGGGACTAACGTGCATCAAGTAAAATAGATGTATGACTATTTATGTAAATTTGTCTTTAAATTATTATTATTTTAAATTAAAGTGAGTTTAAGATTGAGATGGAAATAAAATCTCTAGGAAAGTTTCTGATATTATGTCTAATAATTAATGCTAAACGAGGGTCGCTGCAGATAAAAATAGATTACCATAGAGAAGGCAGAAGAAGAAAAGAGAGGGGGCGGGGGCAAGGGGAGCATAGAAAAACTGCAAATTATGCTTGGGAACTACAATTGGTTGTGTGAGTAGAGGAGCTGTCAGCTAGTCATAGACAGGTGGCTCGTCTCTTAAAATTTTTAAAAATTTATTCTATTATTTATATGGAAATGCGAATAATTGATTATTTTTTTAAAATTTTATTTGTATATTATTTATTTATATATTTTTTATGACTATAAGTTGGGTCACATTATTGAAAGGAAGATTAGTTATGTGAAGGGTGAGTATCAATTGCTCTATATTTACTTTATTTTCACATTTATCTCCAATCAGATATTATATTTTCTCTATTTACTTTCATATTTATTTACTTTTTCAAAAACTTCTACTTTCTATTCCAACCAAATATAGGATTTAACTTATTTAATAAAAGTGAATTATAAACATTGAATTTCAAATGTTTAATATTTCAATTCTAAAATCTGAAGTTTTAAAAGTGAACTTGAATCTAAATATGAAGATTGAAGTAGTATATGATAATACTTTATCATTGAATTTTGAAAATTGAAAAAGAGTATAATTTTATTCTTTTCATTGAGAAAGTGCTAAAAAGGTACCATTTTGTTTATACCTCTTGGCCCAAAATTTTAATAATGCTGTAACTAGCATATGTCTTTTTTTTTTCCGTGAATAATAGTTAACTAAATTAAAGTTTCAAGAAGTTGTTGAAATATGTAATAGTTTTTATTTTTAAAAGAAAAAATTTATTTTAATATAAAAATTATTACTTTGCAGTAACCAATTTAAATTTTGATTTTATTCCATTACAAGATTTAGAAATGAATCCACCAAACTTGAGAAGGGAACCATTCTACCATAGCTTTTGCTCTAGCTAACTAGAATGCAAATTAATAATATGTAAAGCTGAGGGGTAAAGTCGTGTGGGTTTAACACCTCAGCAGATTTAGGTTAATTGGTTATTTTTTTATTGACCTCTTGATGGCTTTACCAGAAAAGTATCTGTGAAGTATTTTGTAGTATTCCTTTAGATTTTTTTCTTAGGTTTATTAACTATGTATGAATCTTGGTTTTTGAATTTTGGGTTTACTTTGTAGGTTTCGTTTGATTGTTATTATCCTTAGAAGAGTTTTTTTTATGAGAATGAAGTGGTATATTTATAGGATTGTTCCTTGATTTGATTTCTTCAGATTTAATGCTATGTTTATAGCAGATGCTTTGAATTCCTTACATTTTTTGGGATTTCATCGCTGAACTTTGTTTGTTTTGTTGGTCTTCCACACGAGATTGCATTGGATCTCAAACTAGAAGATGGACCATTCTCCATTAAAGGCATGAGCCTCCACTTGCATCTTCGAAATCTTCCCCAATACTATTCTTCCTTTTGAGCTCTGAATTATTGAACCATTGATTTTGAGCTTTGAAGAGAAGAAGCAAGATGAAGATGAAGATAATGAAACTTGACATTTCAGAAGAAGGTGCTGATGATCTTATTCGTTGCCCTCCGCATCTTCCATACCATTTTTTTTTGGGAATTTGGTCGACAAAGTTAAAGAATGCTGCAGGTTTGCGGTTTCTGCAATTATTGGCAATGTGTTCTCGGCAATATTCACTTTTTTCTTTGCATCAAGTGAGAGTTTAGCTTTTGTGTTTCTTCCATTTTGATTTCTCAAATCATATTGTTCTCCTTTTTGGTTTTCCCTCTTGTCGGCCTTCACTGTTCGTTGGCTCAAAGTTTCTACCTTTTTGATACAATGGTCATTGATTTTGATTTGCCCGTGCTTTTTGTTTTAGGTTTGGATACATGTGATCTGGACTGTTGGGATTCCCCCTAATTGTAAAGTCATGAAATTGATTATGTTTTGAGACTATTTAGTTTTTCAGAAAGGAGATAAAAGTTGAAAGCCATTCATATTGTTGTCAGATTTGTAATGTTGTCTTATGAAATGCTGGGGAAAAGAGTGAATCTTTAGGATTTGAAGCATACGGTCATTTTATTGTGCCTTTTAATTCCAAAATTTGCCACCCATATACTGTATACCATTTTGTGGCCATGAATCAGTTGGTGGGCTCTTGATTCACTATAGCTGGAGTTCGATTTTGGAGGCAATACAGTTTAGGAAAGCTATTATTCTGTTAACTTTTTTGGTTGATCAAGGTATGATAGGAAGGTTTTGATGGAGAAGAAGATTGCATATTTGATCCCGAGAGATGCGCAAGACAGGTTCTTTACCGGCGAAACAGTGGCTGAATCAGTGAGATTGGTGATGGTTGAGGAAAAGGGGAAGATTTATAGGGAGAAGATCAAGGAAATAAAGGGACTGCTATGTGATCAAGCTAAACAAGATAGCTATATAGACAATTTATTGGGATTTCATCAAGCTACCAAAGGAGGAAAGATTGAAAACTTGAAGAAAGTATAAATGAGAAAAAGTTCTTATTTTGAAGAATAATCTATGGATTTTAGGTTGGATTTTCGTTTTTTGTATTTTACTACTGGTATACTCTCTGACCATTGTCATTTGCCTTTTGATGAAAATTGTTCAATATTTTAAAACACATTGTGCACATTGTCACAACAAAAGAAGAATTTTCATTAAAACATGGACAATGTGTTCAATTGTCACAATTTTCACATTATCACAACTTAGAGAGATGTAGATTATAATGTGCACAATGTGTTTTAAAACTTAGAGAGATATAGTATTTTAAGTTTTAATGCCAGAAAAGTAAACTTGGACAATGTGTCATATATTCTACATATATTCTAATTAAAACTTAGAGATGAGTCATTCTCCACAATGTGTTCTTGCTGTGGTGTAAAATTGGACAGCCATGTCTATTCATCTTACATTCTCATCAATCCTTCTAGGGATGTCTTGGAATATTCTCAGAAAAGTAATTTGATTTCAGAGGTTGGAAACGATGATCCTGTTGAAGAAGACAGTAAACTGGATAGAAGTCGATCGCTGCTGATCAATATGAAAATGAACATGATTGTATAATCAAGAATGAAAATCAGATGCTTCCCGAGGTTGATAGTGGCTGTATTGAGAAAGAGAATGAAGAAATAGAGGATGGCTATATTTCAGTATCAATTTGTGGGATGAATGATTTGAAAGGAGATGAAGGTGAAAAAGTAGAAGTCATAGAAAAAGAGAGGGAATCAACAGTTGAGGAAAGCCCAAAGATCCTTATGAAAGATAAATCTGTTCAAGTTTCTACTGGAGAAGATGCTTCTTTTGAAATCCTCCCTCAGCATCTGAAATTCTTTTTTGATTGCACAGGTAATCGTTTAGTTCCAGTTTAATTGATTGATTCAGCAATAGAGAAGGATCAAAGTAGATATAGATTCCATGAGAAGGTTCAGTCCAATGTTTATCATCAAGAGGCCAATTTGGAATCTGATGTGTCTGTTGTGGGAGGAGACCAAATGACTACAAAGAAGACTTGCAGAGAATTGGAGCCAGAGGCAGCATTTTTTCACCACGAGACTGAAGAGGAACAACCTAAGTATGTAGCGCTTGAATCTATGGAAATGGAAGAGGATGAGAACTCATTAGTTTTTCATGCTAAAGAATGCCACTCAGTGAGAGAAGTGTTTGAATAGCACTCAGTAACTGCTCCATCTCTGGATACGGATAATTGTGAAGCTATGGCAGCAGCAGAATATGAAGAAAAATGCCCAGATTTAACTCTAGGTATGATAGTTGTCATGTATAAAGTCTTTCTTTTGTATGTAAAAATTATTATGTGTTTTTGAATAATTTGCCTATACATGTAGCCCTTAACGATGCTCATCAAGTTATTGCCAATGAAACTGATGTTGAGGTCTCAATTGGCACTGAGATTCCTGATTTGGATGCAACAGATGATATTCATCAAACTCAAGACATTATTTTTTTCATATGAATGCAACCCTGAATATCCATCCACAACCTCTACCAGTTTCCATCTTGATGATAACAAAGGTAAAGCAATGACTCCATAAGGGCTAATTTGTGAAGCAGAGTATTATGAGTATTATGTGGTTTAGTCCAAGTGTTTTTTTAGTAAACTGAAATGGCTTTTAATAGAAGCACGGCATGACTGGGGAATACGTCCATTCTAGCAGTGATCATTCATGAATATTTTAGTGAAAAGTAAGTTGTGGATTTTTTTATGAATATTGAGTGATTGAATTACCATTTAATATTTCGTGACGATGCTTTTTTTGGTCAGAATATTTTCATCGCAATAATTATAATTTTTAATTTTAATTATTCATTCAAATTTATTTTTATGTATTATTTGTCTAAATTTTATTTTTTTTTACAATAATTAAGTATTTATTATTAATTTTTTATGGATTCACAATTAATTTTGTATTTTTGAAATTTGCCAAATTTTGTTTTTTTATAAATAGGGATAAAAATAATTATAGTTTCTAAATAAATTTGAAAATATTGTCAGTAAATTATTAAAATTTAACTATAACACACGTTTTGAGTTTAATTATAATATTTATTTATTGATACTATAAATATCAATTATTTGCAAAAAGTATAAATGTTTCAAATATCAATTATCTAAATTTTATAAACTCTATTATCTAAAAATTATGTTTAAATTCACAAATCAATTATGTAAATTTATAATCTCCTCATATTTTAATTCGAAAAATTTATTTTTAACCAAAATTCAATAATATGTGAAAAATTAAAGAAAAAAAGTGAATACTAAATTTTATTTTTAGTGAATAATAGTTTAAATTATAGTTGAATATTTTCATGAATATTTTAGTGAAAAGTAAGTCGTAAATTTTTCATCAATATTGAGTGATTGAATTACCATTTAATATTTCGTGACGACGCTTTTTTTGGTCAAAATATTCAATATCGCAATAATTATAATTTTTTAATTCTAATTATTCATACAAATTTATTTTTATGTATTATTTGTCTAAATTTTATTTTTTACATTAATTAAATGTTTATTATTAATTTTTTTTGATGGATTCACAATTAATTTTGTATTTTTGAAATTTTGTTTTTTATAAATAGGGATAAAAATAATTGTAATTTCTAAATAAATTTGAAAATATTGTCAGTAAATTATTAAAATTTAACTATAACACACGTTTTGAGTTTAATTGTTAGTTAGAGTTTAATTATAATATTTATTTATTGATACTATAAATATCGATTATTTTCAAAAGTATAAATATTTCAAATATCAATTATCTAAATTTTATAAACTCTATTATCTAAAAATTATGTTTAAATTCACATATCAATTATGTAAATTTATAATCTCCTTATATTTTAATTCAAAAATTTATTTTTAACCAAAATTCAATAATATGTGAAAAATTAAAGAAAATATGCGAATATTAAATTTTATTTTTAGTGAATAATAGTTTGAATTATAGTTGAATATTTTCATGAATATTTTAGTGAAAAGTAAGTCGTGAATTTGTCATGAATATTGAGTGATTGAATTACCATTTAATATTTCGTGAATATTTTCGATAATTATAACTGAATATTTTAGTAAAAATAAGTCGATCTACCAAATAACTTTATAACATATGAATTTGTCAAAAAAATGGATGAAAGCTAGTCCCACAATGAAATCCTTGACGGTTCCTCGGAGGTTGAACCTATCTTCGAGGTTGTTCTTGAGGTTGTGGTTCGGGTTGTACTTCATTATATTCTTCTGTAGCGTATGAGGGACCTGAAATCTCTTCAGACTGTATATGCCATCTACGAGACCACTCAGTAGATGGACCAATATCATACTCATCGACAGAAGAATGGTGCCTAGTATAGAAATCTAGGTGTTGTAGAGTGAAGAATTCATCAATAGCTGTAGGATCACCTGCCACATAATCACCTTGATCTGCTGGCACAGGTGAGTAGTGATCCTGCTGAGGGACTTTGTCAGTCGTAGCATGATGACGTGCCCGCCTACTGCCTCCCCGAATCGGTGGTACTTCTTGAGGGACTTGTTGCGGAATCAGATCAGAAGTATATGATCGTCTTGATGGCTCGTACGGTATGCGCTGTATACAAACTGCTTTGCCAATAGCAGGTAATGTACGCCTGGCAATATCTGATATCCTCCCGACTGATTGTGCCAGCAATGGTTTAGAACGTTGAGTTGGTGCAGTGTTGCTTAGATGCAAAAATCGGTGGAACGTGTCGGTCTGCACATGCATTTTAAGAAAATGTTAATAAAAATAAACAAAATTAGAAATTCTCCATATATATACCTATTAGAATGAGAAAAAATTTTACTTACACATAATTCAGCTATTATACTACTAGATTGATAGCCCATGGGGTTCGGTTGCTGTATGGTCAGATTGCCAATCAATCATCGTGTGCGCCTCCAATACCACTCAGCGTAACCATCCGAGACCACACTTTCACCAAAAGTGGAATGTCCTATCAAAACATATGCCTGGCGGTTTATCCAGTTAGCGAGGTGCAACGCATCAACATCGTCCCAGCCACCAACAGTCGTCCACATGTCACTATGATGCAAATCTACCCCCGTGTCAATGGCATTAGGAATTGATTGTGCCAATCTAAATTGTCGCTTGACTCGATCAGGGTGATGTAACTCTATCGTCTCCCAACACAATAAAAACGAAGTAGACATCCAGATGTTTCTCCCGTGTGTGCAATACGGGGGTAGGGATGCCAAGATGTGCTTGTCATAAGGATACCATATAAACTGTGAAATAAGATATATAGTAGTAAATAGTAAATCAATGCATATTTATTATAATTGATTGCTAATTCATAATAGTTATACTTACATGTGTTAGGAAATATGTCCTCTTAGACTAGGTTTCTGATGTAAATATCGAATGTTTTAATAAAAGAATCTATTTTCAGAAATTGTTTGTGAATTTACAATTTTATTTGTGCACAATTACGTTTGGAAAAGACCCATTATGTTAAAGTAAGTGGTCCATGTGAATGGAAGTCTTTCACAGTAAGGTATGGATCATGGGTTACTTAACACATAAATATTTGTTCTTAACCGATTGATGAGAATGGGAATCTCATCATGTCTAGGTTATTATGTTGTGAATTCTAAATGGGGAATGTCTTACCTTTAGCCAGTGAGTAGTCCACTCACTTCATGATATAAGCGTATTTTGAATACGTAGAACATGACCTGTAGTAGTGGTTTCTTAAAGTACTATATGGTAGAAACCTAGACTACTACCGCTACAATGTGGACTAGTACTCTACGGCTTGAGTATGAGTTGGTGGTCTGACGAAGCTGGAAGCATATACTTTGATATGCTATAGTTGAGGTTCTATCGTAGGGCTAAAATACTTGCATGTTGGGTATGTGTGACTAGTTAGTTAAGACAGAATTGTACAAGATAGTTTTTATACTATATTACCCCTTGTGGTTGTTTGAATGATCTAAATATCCAGGGCCTTGGGAAATATGACTTGGATGTTTGCTTTAGGGTAGCTCCCTTGGAAAGCAAAAACAATCCAGGAGGTCGTGGATCATTGGACTAGAGACCTAAGGATGGTAGATGTCCTTTAGAGAGGTGTTAGTACACTTCTTCCTCTCTAAATGTACGGCAATGTATAGACGGGTATTTTAGTCATTACACCTGTAGGTTGGAGACTTTGCTAACGCAGCACTGTTCTTGGGGTCAATATTTCTTTATGGTGATATTAGAAAATATTTAAAATGCAAAATACAGCTATTTATGTGGCAAGGGTATTTTGGTCATTTTAGTAGCCAAGGCGGTGTGTCTTTTGGTCCCCAATATAGACTGTGAATCCTAATTAAATACGGGCTAAGGAATTGATCTTAAATTAAATGGAATTATTTTATTTAAGTAGCCTGATTTAATTGTTGGGCTAGAATAAAATAAAGGTCCATGGATAGAGAATTAATTAAATTAGTTTGGTCGGTTAATTAATTATTCGAGGCTTTGGCCCAGTTTGAATAATTAAAGATTAACCTGGGACTAAACTAATATAGGCTTATTTATTGGATTAGTTTATTTGGGCTAGGAAATTAATTATTAATTGGGCCATTTATGTTGTTCTAATTAGAATAATTAACTAAGCCCAAAAGGTTAAATTAAGAGTCCAATGGCCAGTCCAGTTTAACCTAGGGTTTTATTTAGGTTAACTAAGAGGATAGGAAACAACGTTGTTGATAAAACATACACTCTCTGAGACGGCTTCTTCTCTGTGAAAAGCCAGACATCTCTCTCTCTCTCTCTCCAGAAAAAAAGGTTCCTTAGTCTGTAGTTGTTCACCAAACAGATTTAGGCAGGCCATATACTGGAAGATCGAGAGATTGGCATTCACCTACATGCAAAGACGGAGTAGGAGACTTGCAGGAATCGCACTAGAAGCTTCCACCAGCGTACCTACCCCGGTAGTACATATTCCGGTCCAGCCAACTCTTAGAACGAGGAAAAGAGGTAAAAATATTTTAACCTCGAAGTCCTTCCAGAGCACAACTGGCTCTGACTAGGGCTGCCAGAGCAGGCGCCGGCTCTGATCGGGATTCCCCTATTCATTAGTTTTTCCAGTTTTTTATCTTCACTTCTACTGCAAGCCTTGTGTTTTCCGCTTTCTATGCCTTCAACATGATTATATTGCATCCGATCCAACTGATCCTTGTACGCAAGTAAAATGTGTGTTGAGGTGTGGGAAAGCTTAAGTGGACCCTGCCATGCTGAACCTCTAGGCGTGTCAGGGGGTATATCCTCTATTAGCCATACTCTGTCCGGTCTAATGGTTGGAATGCGCTCTCAAGCCCATAACTATCACAATATAAGTAGAGTTTTAGTTTTAACCTCATATCTCATGATCATTTTTTGAATAAAAGCTAAAAAAAATAGTTAACTTAAATTTGATTTTATTTCAAACCTAAATCAACAAAAGTGGGCCACTAATTTGATGCACCGTATAGTTTGTTGCATTGCACATACATCGATATAAATGAGCTAGTACTGCACTATCCCAACTAATTGTGCCAGACAACTGTAGATCACGTATATATTGTAGAAAGAAAAAATGAACCTGATTCCCAGATTTGTCTAAGAATAGAAACCCACCAATAAGCTGCATGATGCGACACCATGCATGCTGTGCAA
Organism: Voacanga thouarsii; assembly: GCA_026120185.1. NCBI lineage: Eukaryota > Viridiplantae > Streptophyta > Magnoliopsida > Gentianales > Apocynaceae > Voacanga > Voacanga thouarsii. The sequence continues at coordinate 2,291,439 of JANUWF010002024.1, read as the reverse complement.
CCATATCCGGTGTCGCATATGGCTGGAGTGGCTGAGTAAGGGCTTTCTCGATAGAGCTCAACTTCAAACGAGACCCGTCTAGGTCTGTGCCTGTGGGTTGAAAACCAAGCAGTGCTTTGCATATGTTTAACAACTCTGCTTACGGATAAGTCGATCCACGACCAATAACTAGCTCACCATCCACACGTAAGTCGAAGGGGACCTCTACATCTTGTAGGGTAATTGTGGCATCTCCAACTGGTAAGTGGAAGGTGTGTGTCTCCTGATGCCATCTCTCCGCCAATGCTGTAATAAGCGGATGATCAATCTTTGTGTACAGTAAACGAATGACCCCACCGAACCCGGCCAACTCCATAAGTTGCTGGACACGAGGATTGAGTGGCCGAGCAACTTAAAAGGCACTGTCATTGCGCCTTGCACTAAGGACAGTATCTGGTAACTGTCCTGCCCAAATATGTGTAGATCTATGTCTATGTTGCATGGTTAACACGTCTGGTATAATTGGGCCGAGGTCAACTCTATCAGGCGTAGGCTCGTACATGATGTCCTAAAACGAAAATAGTAAAGAATTTGTCATTTTATTAATCGATATAAAATACAGAAAAAATGTTATAAATGGAAATAAGTAAAGGCATGAAATGAATTTGTAGAAATCAATTGACTGAACAAATTGAATAAAGTAAAGACATATTAAAGCAGAGTACTCAATACATCAATTTAAGGTTAACACTTCCCATGTCTTCAGTTTATGCACAAGTTATATAGCAATACACAAGGTGTACATAATACAACATTGAAACTTGATACAGCAATACATAAATTAAAGATAATACTGGGAGCTACAGAAAACATATCAACCCGTTGAATGGCGCTGTTGGGGCAATTTCTCCTGTTGTGTCCAGTCTGGTGACAATTCCTACAACGTGGCGGTGAATTAGGGTTGCGCTCGTCCATCTCATTTCTAATCCTCGATGTTCTCATACGACCACGACAATAGCTTTTGAACCGGTATGGATTCAGTGCTAACGTAAATGGGGGAGTGCCCCAATAATCATCATGAGGAATAGGTCTAAACTGTCCTGTGTATGTCATTTTGTAGTACGGTTTCATGTTCAAGGGTGATATGAGATCCCCAGGATTCAACCGTACCTACTGACAAGTTGTAAATGCATGTGAACAAGGTATTCCATATATTTCCCACTTGGCGCAACTGCATGTTCTCGAACCAAGATCAACTTGATATGTATTATTTCCCTTACCATGCTCGCGATATCCGACACAACACCAAAAATGCCTCGACCTTAGTCATAAGCCTGCACTCGATGGCTTCTCCCCTTGGTCTCATTCTGTATAAATTTGGACCATATCTTAGAAGAAAAGTGATATTGACTGTGATTGGCCTCCTGTCTATGGTCATTAAAATACTTGGCTGTTTTCTTGAATGAAGACTCGACGATCACCTTAATAGGTAGAGCACATATGCCTTTGACAACACTATTGAATGATTCTGCCAAATTTGTTGTCATATTCCAATATTGATACCCACCATCATAAGCAAGAATCCATTACTCTAATGGAATCACATCAAGCTATACCTTTGCAAGGGGACTTAATATATTTATTTCATCCATAATCCTAAAAAATTTACATTTCTTACTCTGAGTACCAGCCGTATACATTAATTTCTTTAGCTGGTGGTTCCTAAACTTCGCATTAAAATTACTTCGAAAATGTCTAAGACAAAATCTATGCACTGCCAATGGCTCTTACTAGAGAGGCTGTCGATGTACCACGTTTACTATTCCCTTTTGCCAATCTGATATCAAACATACCCTATGATCCCCCAGAACATGTGCCCTCAGTAACCATAAAAACCATTCCCAACTTTCATTGGTTTCTTCATCCACAACTGCAAATGCAAGGGGCAATATATGATTGTTTGCATCTTGACCAATTGCCGTCAAAAGCTTTCCCTTGTATATACCTCTAAGGAATGTCTCATCAATGCTGATTACTGGCTTCATGTGAACGAAGGCATCAATACATGATTTGAAAGACCAAAAAATAGATCCAAAAGTCTTGGCACCGTTGCTTTCAAATGGTAAATGTTGTCACTCAATTACCGTCCCTGGATTCGAATCCTGCAGTGCAAGCATGAATCGTGGCAACTGCTAGAATGAAGAAGGCCAATTCCCATAAACCATCTCAATAGCCATCTTCCTGCCATTCCATCCTTTTTTGTAAGATGAACTGAAATGCAATATATTCTGAATATAACTATTAATCTCACGCATTGTAATCTCAGGCCTATCGTGTATCATAGTCATAATGTGCTTTGCCATGAAATTAGCACTCATATTGCGATGGTTTCCATCGACTGTCCGAACTAAACAAATATGCTCTCCTTGCTACGAATAATTTTCCATAAATTGTACTTTACTTTCTTCTGTGCACGGATCCGCCAATAACATCGATGTTCGTCAGTAGAATTTTTGCACTTAGCAATCCAAAGTGTAGACTTGCTTTCTAGGACTGTAAGCTTTCGACCCATTCACACGGACCATGACCTAACAACCCACAGTAGCTCATCCTTGTCCTTGAACCACATTCCGACACACAAATCATTATTTGATTCTGACTAGAAATTCATTCTAGAACCACATGTTGTGATTCCATCGTTATCATATTCTCTATTTGGAGAATTATTCAACCTATCAAGGTACTCGGAGTACAGTGGATTGTATAAGCGCTCCAGTACGCTGACCCTATAAGCAAGCTGATGTATTACAGATTGACCAAGGAATGCAAAAATATTGGGCATTGTAGAAGGACCAAGGAATGCAGAAGTACTCGGCATCGCAGAAGGACCGGGGAATGCAGAAGTACCCAGCATCCCAGAAGGCCCGACCATTTCAGCTCCAACATCATCATCTCCATCATCCTCGTTAGGACTCTCATCAGCAATAGGTCCATCCGCATCTGATGTAGGTCCTAAACCATCTACAGTCACCTCAGGAGTACCAACCCAAACGGGCTCTCAAGTAACCCAATCATCAACTGGAGTGATGTGCTGCGGAACACCCAAATCAGCACCTGGAAAAAATGGCAAAACTGCCTGGGTATAGGATGGTTGAATGTGCTCATGATATTCTTGTATCGAAGGTGCTTTAGGTTGGCTGAATCTCATTAGGGAGTTATAATACGACTGAAACACATCATGATGCATAGCCAGAGAACTACTTGGTAACGGTGGTATTTGTAGATACGAAGCTGGTGTAGGATTGGCTTGAACTTCAACACTTGGAGCAACTATAGGGGTCTGGAACATCTCATACTTCACATGCAAATCAATTTGTTGTCCCCCCTAATGGATGCATAGTACCACAAATTTTTCATATCCTTATCATCAGTAATATTTCCTGTTGTAGACCTCCCGACATTACCAATGGAAGCATCTTCTCGCATCGTGATTTGCAACTTTATAGTAGACACATCCAAGTCTCGAATCGCACATATTTTATTGACTAAGGCAGCATAATTTACTCGATTTCTAACAAGCAATGTCTTGCGATAGGGACCGTAAAAAAAATCACCATTTGCAGTGCGAATAATCTCGCAATCCTAATAGAACCGTAATCTTACAGGTTGTTCTAATGACATTATACCTAAATAAGTTAGATATATTTTTTCTATTAAATAATTAATTCTAACAAATGTTATAAATATAATACTATACCAACCAATATCAAATAAATCAATTAATCAGAATAGGCTCAAAATCTATGCTTTCTATTAAATAATTAAATTCTAACAAAATCTATGCTTTTTATTTTATGACAACAATTACAAAAAAATTTAGCATGAACTAATTCGAACTAATTTAGCATGAACTAAGTGTCTTCTTAATATTCCCGTGTCAAATTTAAGTCTTATTCAAGATGCATATAAAATTTTAATTTTGGTTTTAATTTAAAGAAATTGAAATTGATTAGATAATTTTTATTTAATTCAAATAATGACTATTTCAAAATATTCAAATTCTCAAATATTTGAAAATTTGAAAATATTAATATTCTAAATTTAATTAGTTTTTTATTTTATAATTTCACTCTAACTTTTTTTTTTTAACTTGAAAAAATCTGAAAGGCTCTGGCATCCAACTATATTTCCATGTAAAATTCAAATATTCTTATTTGTTTAAGGTAAATAAAAATAAAAAATATTTAACAATTTAAATTTAATTATATTCACTAATTTTTTTATTAAAGTAAAAAATAATCCAATTTCATAACATCCATATAAATCTCAAATCTTCCTCGCATCTCAGTTAAATTCTAAAAAATGTTTTATTTTTATTTCTTGACAACAATTACAAAGAAATATAATATGAACTAATTAAGATAATTAACAACTACAATAATAATAATAATAATAATAATAATAATAATAATAATAATAATAATAATAATAATAATAATAATAATAATAATAATAATAATAATAATAAATTAATATATGGATTTGGTATTTTCTACTTAATTTTTGCATAAAAATTAATATTAAATACTTGAAAAGGATAAAATATTATTTTTTTTTCTTTAACTTCATATGCTTATTGTCCATAAATTAATTTTATATTATTTTTTAATTATTGAAATTAATTTTATTTCAATACCATCGTTTAATTTTAATTTCAAAAATTAAAATCTTAGATAATTTCATACGTTTTATTTTAATATTTCAATTTTAATTTGTATATAAAAATAAAAGGGCTTTTTTTTATTTTTATAAATCTTTCCCTCAACATTAATTTTTTTCATTTTATTTAACACTAAATACTTGAATGGATAAATTAATTTTTTTCTTAGTTAGACATTACAAATTTACAAATTTAATGTTGTAAATTGCATGAAAAATTTTATTAATCTTCATGTTAATTTATTTAGAGAAATATTCTTGTTTAATTTTTATTTCATAAAATATATATCTAAAAAATTCTGGAAAAGAAATTTAAGTCTCTTCTTAATATTCAATATTCAAAATTAAGTCTTCTTCAAATTGTATATAAAATATTTATTTTTGGTTTTAATTTAAAGAAATTGAAATTAATTACATAATATATTAATATTTATTTAATTCCAATGACTATTTCAAAATATTCAAATTCTCAAATATTTGAATTTTAAAAATTTTTAGAAATATTAATATTTCAAATTTAATTGTATCTAAACAAAATAAGGATATGTCTTTTAATTGTATCCAAATTTAATGTTTGAAAAATTCTAAAAGGTTGGATAAAACTATATTTATCTATGTGCTTCAATATATATTCCAAATGGATTAAATTGAAAGTTCCGGACCATTAGACAATTTTAGCCCAACATCATTCCCAGATTTATTTCATTTCATACAAGTATTTTTTTTTATTCTAAAATTATTATAATTTTTTTATTCTAAATTTTTCTATCTAAAAATAATTTGTAATTTATTCTAAATTCACCATATGTTTTTTATTTTTTCCATTTCACTTGAAAAAATGGAGCGCTCCCGCATCTCACTCAAATTCCAGTCCGAAAATTACAATAATTTCATGCTCACCAAAATAACCAAATTAAACTACAGCAAATACTCACCAAAATAAACAACAATAACTTTTTAAAAATTTCATATTTTCACAAAATATATATCTAAATAGTTTATATAATATAATAAAATAACAATTCACTAACAAAAACAAATTCTTTTTTATTCATTGTAGGAACTTGTGATCAAGTGTGGAATGAAAATGTACTGCTATTAAATTTCTTCTTCCTAAGTAGAGATTTTATGGAATAGATCAGGTGGCAGTACAATACCCGGTGCAGAAGAAGCTTTTGACTTCGATGCAACCTTGTAAAAAGAGGAACCTCAAGCTCTTCCTCCTTAGTTGTTACCTTAGCAGCAAGGTCTTGATTCTGTGAAATGGAGAAAAAACATGATTTTTTTGGCAATGTTTTTGGCAATCATAAAATTGCCGATCTCTAATAATATGACAAAAAAAAAAAAAAAAAACTGTAAGACAGCAGCACTGAACGAAGCAAGTGATGGTAGCAGGAGTCAAAACTAGTGGCTGACGAAGAGAAGAAGCAGAGAAGAAGAAGAAATCTGGCAAAGAGAAGAAGCAGAGAAGAAGAAGAAGAAATGGCTCAAAGATGGAAGAGAAGAAGCAGATATAAAAAAGCCCGTGATTGCTTTTCTAAAAAAGAGGAGGCTGTCGGTGGAGGGCAGACACAGATGGGCTCACCTTGCGTCTGGCAGACACAAGGAGACCATACCTCGCGTCTGCCAGATGAGAGGAAACCTCTAAATGGGCATGGTCACAAGAAAAAGTTACCTCGCGTCTTCCAGATGCGATGTGTCAGCACACCTCGCGTCTAGGAAATGCGAGGAACCCTTTCCACGGCGGTAGGTCAGCATTTGAACCCAGTTATGGGTGGGGATTCCAAAAGCAACCCATTTTGGTCAAAAACCCAGAGTTGGGGAGACCTGTCATGACATCTCTAGGAGTCCACCCATGCTTAAAATACAGGCATTACTAATGGTAATTTATCGTCCAACTATTATTAAAGGGGTATAATTAGCAAGAATCGATCTATGTAGCCCCAGAGGTATAAATTGAGTGACAAAGTAGATGAGTTTAAAATTTTGAGAGATTGACTCTCGAATTTGAATCTTCTCGCAGAAGACGTCGTGAGAAGTCTATTCCATTCTTAGTCAGGAGGTGCACATTCTTGATTTATTTCTATTTCACGTTGTGAGGTCAAATAGTCCGAATCAATGTAAACATCCGAACTTATGCCTTTTGAGAATCGATCTATGTAGTCAATGAAAATTAGACAACCATTTTTGTGTTTCAAGAATACATGAGAGATAATGGAAATGATAGAGGATGATAGAGTCTAAGCCTGGCCCAATCGATTTTGTCTTCAGGCTTGGCTGAGCAATTATCTACCATGGTCCATGGACCCATTGAATAGCAATAATTCTTAATCACCTTTGATAAAACTGAACTCTTCACAACTTCATAAGAATACAAATCTTAATTGCAGTCTAATAAAAAATTTTGCTTCCAAAAAGTTAGTTATATTTATTTAGTTTTACAAAAACAAAAATTGTTTTAAGATTTGTTTTTAAGAATAAAATAACACTGATCCAAATGAATAATATTTTATAAAACATTAATAGTATTGTCACTTACAATATACTTCCTCTATCCTAAAAAGAATGTCAATTTAGTAAATGGTACACAGATTAAGGAATTGCTAAAATTTATATAACTATAATAAAAAATAAGTATTATATCTCTGAATAAATGTAAACCTTCATTAATTAGATTGAGAATACACACATATTTAATGTATAGTTGAAGAAGGGGTAAATTAGAGATATACGTAATAAATGCATTCCTGATTTGCAAAATTGACAAGTATTTTTGTACAACAAAAACAGAAAATTTTGACATCTTTTTTAGGATTGAAGGAGTATAACAATATTGGTCTTTGGACTCACATAATTTTTTTTATAAAAAAATTCAAATCAAATGCATTGATATGGCTTAAATAGGAATCAAATTAATTATGCTAGCGATATTATCAAGTCAATTTCCCTTTTCCCAAAGCAATATTTTGCTTGAATTTTGTATCTAATATTCTTGATCAATTCAATAATATTCTCTAAATATTTTTTTCCTTCCTAATTTATATTTTTTTCCTTCCTAATTTTATCTCATCTTCTCTCATGTCTTCATCTTTCTTTCTGTCTCCTAATATTCTCTGTCCTCTCTTTCTTTTCTCTGCTATCATGATTCCCTCCTTTCTCTTGTCTCTCCTCTCTTCCCTCCCCCTCTCTTTCTTCTCTCTCCTCTGGTCTCTCTCTCTCTCTCTCTCTCTCTCTCTCTCTATCTTCTCATGATTCTCTCTTTTTCTTCTCTCTTTCTGTCTTCTCACAATTCCTTCTTCTTTCCTCTCTTTTGCTACTGCCTTTGGACCTTCTTTTGTGCAGGTCCAGTTAATTTCACATAGTAAAGACAGTAGCACTTGGTGACAAGAATGTTCTCAAATGCTCGCATATGACTATAGTAGGCGTTTAACATCCTCAAAAGCACCTAACCAAGAAGTACAAATTTATGAGGATTCTCCTAGCTGAAAATTGATTTCTGGAAAACATATTTTGAAATAAATGAGGGATTTCAATTTTGCTTCTGCTTTCTTCATTGTCTTTGTCATGATTAATAATCATTTATCAAGTAAAAGAAGCTTCCACATTTTCAGGTGAATAAAGTTCTCGAAGGGCATCGCATATTGATAGCACATAATCAATTGGATCTACATTGAATAGCATTTGAAGAGTCTTGAATTGCTATGACAGTTAATTCCAACTTACGCACTTCGTAAAGAACATCTCATTTATAACACCCATCCTACCTACATGAAATGGGTCAGATAGGGAATCTTTATAACACCCATTCTTTAGATAGGGAATCTTTATAATGAAAATACAAAAGAAAACTCATAACTTAAAATAAAGATGAGTTTAAAATTATTACAAGTCTCAAAACTTATGCAAAGTCCTCAAAAGAAACATAAATGCTCAAAAACTAAAAGTCCATAAGATAAATACTGGAGAATCAAATAACATAAACTTCAAGCAATGGGACTTCCAACATTGTTAACGGATTTCCCTCAAATCATGGTTTAAAAGAGTGTGAATGAAACATGACTTCCTCAGGATCATATTCATGCATAACGAAAGGTCTAATGGGGTAAAGTGAATGCAAAACATTTTGATTGGAAAGAATTTAATAGCAATTATATTGATTTTCAAATAAATTTCCAAGAGGCACTTGGAAAATCGTGTAAAAACCAATTCCATTATTGAAGTGAATGGGCACAGAGGTAACTCCCGCTCTAAAGCTGTAGCACATGCAATCCTAAATTATCAAGTAGGTGTACATCCTACAGAGTAAATTCTCATCCTTCTGTCACTCAATCCCAATTTAGTTATCCCACATCTAACTGTTGGTTCCTCTAAAACTCTATCACTAGCTAAGGATTGGCTCAACCACCAAACAGTAGCAACCTGTTTGGAAAAAGGGTAACCTTTCGGAGACAACAAATCTACCAGAAGTCGCCCACAATTTAATACAAGAAAGTGCACATGGCCTTATCCCCATCGAGTACACAACCAAGCATTTTTACATATCACAAAAGCTCCCCTAGCAAATTTCCTACAAGATCAACTCAATACATTTCCAAACAATGTGTTTCAAATTACCCAAAAATTTTCAGAAGGCATGTTTTAAAAAAAAAAAAACATTTATAGTGTAAGAGTTCATAATTAAAGGAGCCACATACTTGTATGAGCCATGCTATGGTTTTTGTAAATACAAGCATGAACATGAATTCATAACGTGAATGTCCATTATGCAAACATATAATCTATTCCTATTCATATCTCATGAAAATAAAATCAAACATAGCAATTTCTAATCAAAGTTCAAATCTGTCTACAGTTTCCAACAAGCATAATTTAAGTTTCTTAAGGTAAAACACGTATGTACACTCATCCAAATGACCCCAAATTTAATTGGTACATAACTTAACATGTATAGAATAAGATTCTATAAAAAATTTCAACAAATAAGGTCCAAAAAAATCAAATTATTAGATGCTTAGATTTTGCTCATGAATGGCATCAGTTTTGGTGATCCAAGAACTCCAGTTCTTGAACTCGATTTTATCCCAAATTTTCCATCTAAAAGAGCACGTTATGTGCTGTGTTTTTACCCTTACAAGCCATTAAAAATTGTGCTCAATACAGACCACAAAGCGTGCTCAAAACAGATCACTTTAAGCATCGAAATCAGCTTTTCTAATATCATTTTGTTTAGTAAATTTTTTTGCAATTTAACTCTGCATTTTCTAGCATGTTTTCCTACATGAAAAGCATCATAAACACATGTAGAAACTAGCTTCATGGAGAGCCTTCAAGGATAAATTAATTTACTACGCCTTCTTGAACCTAATTGTAACATGTCACATAAAAGAAAATTTTACAGCAATACTTGTGTAGTTACATACATTAAAAAAAGGGTTTCTTTGATCCATTTTTTCAAGAAAGTTCATCCCTAACATTTGTAAAAGAGAATAGAAATCAAGAAAGATCATTCCCTATCAAGATTCATGCAAGAATCATTCAAGAACTCTCATACAAAACACTACAAGAAAAAACCAAATTAGCGACGGTCAAATCCGTCGCTAATCTCGACCGTCGCTAAGATAGGCATCACAACTTGCGACGGAATGAAAATCCATCGCTGTTTGTGACGATCATTTAATTGATGACATTTTAATTAAGTTTATAATTAACATAACAATGAATTTGCGATGACAAAAAAATTTTATTTAAAAAATTAATTAAATTAGCAACGAATTTACAACGATCAAAAGAATTTATTTTTAAATAAAATCAATCAATTTAGCAACAGATTTGCTACGACAAAAAAATATTTATGTTTTAAAAAAATCAATTAATTTAGCAGCAGATTTGCAATGGTCAAAAATTTTTTTATTTAGAAAAATTAATTGATTTAGTGATAGACTTGTGAAGACAAAAAAGGTTTATTTTTTTTAAAAAAAATTAATTAATGTAGCGACAAATTTGCGACAGCAAAAAATTGTTATTTCTTTCAAAAAAAATTAATTTAGCAACGAATTTGAGACAGTAAAAATTTTTTATTTAAAAAAAATTAATTAATTAGCTCCCCGACCTGGCTAACCGAACCTACCCGACCCGAAATAACCCAACCCGCCAAGAATATTATGAGATTATGTCTGACACGGGGCTCGAACCCATATCCTTGTTGTGATGAAACTCGTGTTTCATCGCTAAGCTATTGATGCTCTTGTGATTTATTGTGCTATATATTAATTATATAGTATTTTTTGTGAAAAAGCGACAGATTTACTAGAAATTTCTGACTGATCTACAACGAACCAATTTTTCATTGCAAATCCGTTGCTAATTAGTGAGGGATTTGTGATGACTCAAATTTTAAATTTTAAAAATAAATTTATTTTCTGATTTTTGAAGGCTATCGCAAATCCGTTACTAATTAGTGATGGCTTTGCAATGGCCATTCAAAACTTAAAAATAAATATATTTTTTAAAATTAAAAAAATGAGCCATTACAAATCCGTTGCTAATTAGCAATGGATTTGCGACGGCTCATTTTTTTTTCAAATTTTGAAAAATAAGTTTATTTTCAAAATTTGAAAGTCCGAGGCAAATTTGTTGCTAATTAGCGTCGGCTTTGCGACGGCCGGCCATCCAAAATTTAAAAATAAACTTATTTTTTAAATTTTGAAAAAAATTAGCCGTCGCAAATCCTTTGCTAATTAGTGACGGTTTTGCGACGGCCATCCAAAATTTAAAAATAAATTTATTTTTTTAAATTTGAAAAAATAAACCGTCTCAAATCCATTGCTAATTAGTAAGGGATTTTTTATGGCAATTTTTTTTAAAATTTAAAAAAATAAAAAATTTTCAAAATTTGGAAAGTCGTCGCAAAATAGTTTCCTTGCTAAAAGTCCAAATTTTCTTGCCAAAGCCTCGTTGAAGCCCTTTAGCAATAAAAATTTTTTCCCCACAATTTCGTCATTGAATCCAATATTTTTTGAGTGGATTTTCTTTAAACATTAGCGTTATAACAAAATATAATAATTATATTAAATTCACTATGAGACTACATTATTGAATGTAATAAATTATTTTGTATATTTATATAATTCTAAAAGTTTATATATTGTTATTTATATAATTGTTTTTATTAAATGATCCTATTCAAATAGTTCGATTAGGAAAAAAAAAACTTAAACATATATATTTTCAATACACACACACACACACATATATATACATAAAATATACAAATATATAGACAATACATAAACACATATACATACATATATATCTATGTATACACACACACACACACACAACAATTATATAAATATATAATTATACAACAAGTATATATATACATATATATACAATAATTATATAAATATGTAATTATACAACATATATATATATATATATACACATATTTATACATATATATATGTGCATATTTTTTTCCAAATCGAACTATACACACATGCACATACATACATACATACATACATACATACATATATAGACACACACAACACACACACACACACACACACACACACACATATATATATATATATATAATATCATATACATATATGTATATACTACATATATACATATATGAATATTGTAATTCCCTGTAATTTTAATTTTCAATGGCTACTACATTTGATAGAATGAGCATTTGTATCAGTGACCAGAACAAAAGATGATTGTTGTAACGAGAAGAATATTTTGGTGCAATAAAAGTATGTAGGGACCTGGATGTAATTTTGAATTTGTTCTACTTGCACCTTAAATTTTCAGAAGGCTACTGCTTTTAATAAAGTAAGAGATTGGGGGTACACTTAAAACAAAAATTGATCAATGCGATAAGATGAGCATTTCTATATGAATTAGGCTATTTAGGGTTCCAAGAGTATTTTCATAATTTTGATTGCGATTGGGATTTTGATTGCAAATTTTACAGGATTGGGAAAGAATTGAAGATTTTGAATGTTACCATTGAATTCAAAGAAATTTATAGAATTTATTGGTGAAATAAAATATTTTTCCAATACAGACCTGAATTTGGTCGAAAACTTGGACATGTGGCTTCGTGTGATTGGTGGCCAAGAACATGTGTCAAACTATGAGAGGATGCATGAAATATTCATGCACGCAAAGCTTCCTAAATAAGTTTTGTAAAATAGTTAAAGAAAATATGTGAAAAATCTAAGACGTGACAAGTGTAAAGTAGCCACCATTCATTTAATGAAACAAAATCCTATTGGCCTTCATCTTGACAACTTGAGGTGGTGGAGGAGGGGCTGAAAACCAGCCAAGAACATAAAGAAGAAGTAAGGAAGAAAAAAAAAGGAAAAATAGAAAAAAGAGAGAGAAAGAATGAAGTGTTTGTTCTTAGTGTTCTTGGAGCAAAATTAAGCCAAAAGACCCCACATACAAGGTAAAAGCCTATGCTTCAAGAATTAATGTTATAAATTTCATTATGGTGATTATTTTGATATGAATTTTAATATAAAAACAAGAAATTTATGGCTATGATTTGGATTAGATGTGTACTATGTAAAACTTTGTGTGTGCAAGTGTGTGTACCAGTTGGATGAAGGCCTTGTATGCTGTATTTTATGTGGTGAATGAAGGTACTTGACTGGTGATTTAAGGGGTTATTCATGGTTGATGAGAAAAGTGGTGAAAATTGGAAAAAGGAAGCTTTAATGGAAATAAACAATAGCTATTTTAATTTGTGTTGGTGACTATATATTGTTCAAAGCATGAATTTGGTGATGTGTTGGATCTGAAAACATGAAGAATTAAAGATGTTTTGATGGAGAATAAGATGGATTAAGTGTTGTATAGATGCTATAAATAAAGGAGAAATATTATTTTTTGAAAATGAATTAAGATAATGAAAATTCTGGGATTTTTTTGGCCCATTAGTTTCTAGACGGTTTTGAGGATTTGGAAAAAGGATCAATCGAAGCATAGTTCAAGGTTTAATGAGCGTTTTGGTATATAATGGAGCCCAATTGAAGTTGTAGATCAAAAGGTATGCATAGAATAAAATGGTATGACGAACGGGAAAAATGCAGAATTTTAGTTTTGAAACAAGTGAACTCTAAGGAATTGTTTGAATGACATTGAGAATAAAAAATGGTGGGGAACATGAAGAAGATTTCATGTTCATGAAAAAGAGAAAATATGGAAATAGGAAATGGAAGAATTGAGTGCAATATATGTATATGTACACGTTTACTCATAGAAGAAAAATGAAAAAAAAAGAAAGAAATAAGTGATTTCCATACATTTGTGTTAGCTAAGTGTTGGTTTGAACTTTAGTAAGCCAAACTAAATATGAAACGACATTCAATGTAGGTTATTCACATTAAACAGTCAGCGACGAGTTAAATACAGTAGTCAAACCATATAAACTATCCAGGACATAAGGTGAGTCCCATTAGATTTCTAAACTTTTAAATGCTAGTATGCTTTACTTTTCATGAAATAACACGTTATGTACCACTTTGGAATCCTTGGTTTGATTTAGGGTTTTTTTGAGCAAGAAAATAGTGTTTTGCCATGTTGAGCTGGTATGAATATCATAATTGGCTTGGAAACCTTAAAGGATAATAGCGGCAGGTATTTTGTAAATTTAATCCTTTTAGGATTAAATAATTGGAATATTTGAAATACAGTACTTTTTAGAATCAAGTATTCAAAAAATGGCCGAAATGCCCTTATTAGAATATTTTATGGAAGCATAATTGGAAACTTTGAATCTAATTCTCTTTTGGGGTTTAAATTCTAAAATTCTTGAAAAAAATTCCTTTTAGGATAGGGTATGGGTAAAATGATCTGGATACCCTTATTGGAACATTTTATGATGAAAGAACGTTTTATCCTTTTTCGAAGTAGATTTTGAAAAAGATCTCTCAGTATGAGATCAACTTTTACAACATGATATTTTAGCCCCAGAAAGTATTTTATTTATATTCCCTCAGGAATGAATTATTTATTTGGCCTTGTGAGCCAATAGAATTGGTACTGGTCTTGTGAACCAGTGGAATCGTTGAATTCTCAATAAGAACTTTAATCTTTACCCTAGCTCATGTTAAAAATAGATGACCCCAAGTAACTTAACTAGTTCTGAGGATTGTCTTACTCCAAATAGGGCGACAGGATATTGAGATGAGTCGTCCTGGCTAGCTGTTTAGTGCCTGACAATTGCCGCGCCTTGTGTGCATTTTGATTTTGGGTTGTTCACGAGTTGGGCCAAACACCTGGCGCTGCTCAACCTCTTGCTACCTCAATTGTAATTGAAGTCAGGATTGGGACCCCTGGGCTTATAGTAGCAAGTAAAACATTTTGAATTACTCGGTATTATGCTTCTTTGCACTTACCCTTCTGACGATGTATAGTTGAGTGCTATAGGCATGTGTCCTTAGTACAATAAAACTGTAATGTCGAATGCAAAGCTTTGTGAGCTTTGCACGCGGGACGACCTCCTATTAAGAGAAGTGCCTGCATTTTAAAAATTAGGGCAAGGACTGTGAAATGAGACACAATCTTTCGAAATATGATTGAAATTGAAACAAACTCACTTCTAGTGAGTGGTAGAGTTGTTTTTAGTAAAAAATTATAGTATTTTTTTGTGATGAATTTTTGAAATAAAATTCAAAAATCCTTATGTTGATTTGTTTTATAAGGCACTAGCACACACTTGGGATTCATTGGGTGATTTTCACTTACACGTGTTTTTTTATCTTATTTCAGGACCCAAAGCTGAGCAGTCACGCAGATAGGGGTGATACCATTGTATAGTTCTGGTTAGTTCCTCTTTTGCATATGTATATTACATTACTGATGTATTATTGATAGCTGGACGTGCAGGAACTCATTTTTGTATATTACATTTTATCTGTATAGTTTTATTATATCAGTATGGGCTTTATTTACTTATATGTTATTATCGTTATAAAGACCCCTTGTCGAGTAACTGGACAAGGCGACACCCGATTTATGATATGCTTTCATTGTTATTTATGGTAGGGGTGTTAAAATTGGTATTACAGCATAGTTATCATATAACTGTGGCATCATCATAGGAATTGATAGAATCTTTTTATCTTGTAGGTATGATTGGTGGAATAGGGAAATGAATTAGTGAGAGTGGGAATGGACAGACTTTAAGACCAGTATTAAGAAGGAATTTATTCTCAGTTGGGTGGTAGAGAAAAAATAGGATGAATTTTAAAATTTTTGACAAGAAAGTCGTATAGTGGGCAAATATGCAGTCGAATTCACTAGATTGTCAAAGTATTGCCCACTATTAGTGCACTCAGACCCAGATAGAATCAGGTGCTTTGTGAAAAGCCTGTGACCTGAATTGAAGAGAGTACTTGCAAGTATGGCTCCTTCTAGATATAATACCGTGGTAGAGATTGCTTCAAGAACTGAAATGGCTGACATAGAGTAAGTTGGACAGCAGGGTCAAAGTGGATCTAGACACGTAAATTAGAAGCAACTAGAAGGGCCTCGATAGCAGAAAAAGGGAAAGATTCAAAGGAAGGGAGGCTCAATTGAAGGATGTCATAACTACGGAGAGATGGGGCACAAGATTTTTAGTTGCCCTCACCCTCGGAGATCAGTAGGATAAATAAGGCCAGTGGGAGGCAATCTGGGACAAAGATCGAGACTTACAAGAGGAAATCTAGGACAAGCTTCCACATATGAACCAGGACCTACTAAGCCACAAGTGAATGCTCGAGTGGTTGCTTTGGACAAGGTAAGCAATAATGTTACAGTAGTAGAAGGTATGCTCTCTATTTTTTACGAAGAAGCTAAAGTATTGATAGACCTAGGCTCTATGCATTCCTTTATTGCAAATTCTTTTCTTGAAACTATGGTGACTAAATGGAAGGAAACTCCATATGAAATGATTGTCAGTACTCCGTTTGGAAAACATATGAGTAGTGATAAAATGCATATGGGATGTAAGATTTCGATAGGAAATGTAATATTAGAAGGAGATCGGATATGCCCGCCTACAGAGGATTATGATGGTATCTTAGGCATGGACTGGTTATCCTAGCATCATGCTCAAGTCGATTGTAGACATAAGGTGATGTGATTTCATAGACCTGGAGAAACCGTTTTGGTGTTTGTAGGGACAACAGGGAGGAGGAATCATTTTGTCATATCAGGACTTAAAGCCCTAAAGTTGATTAGAAAGGGGTGTACTGGATACTTAGCTTATGTACTGAATAAGCTAGGAGAAGCCAAGAAACTGGAAGATGTCCCTATGTTAAATGAATATTTAGATGTTTTTTCGGCAGAATTGAAGAACTTAACACCGGAAAGGGAAATGGATTTCTCTATTGACTTAGTGCCAATAGCGGAACTAGTTTCAAAGACTCCTTGTAGAATGGCACCAATAGAACTGCAAGTGCTTAAGAAGCAACTACAGGAATTATTGAAGCAGGGATTTATCCGACCAAGTACTTAGCCTTGGAGTGCATTAGTATTTTTTGTTAATAAGAAGGATGGATCACTACGAATGTGTATAGACTATCGAGGATTAAATGCAGTGATGGTGAAGAATAAGTATCTGCTTGAAGCTCTGATAAAGACAAAAATCATGCATGCATGAGCTATCGGGGGCAAAAAAACAAGCACAAAGAGCAGCGAAAGGGAAAAACAATACCTCCGTGCTTTGTTATTCTCTTCAAACATGAAGAAGCTAATGAAAATACTAGAAAAGCTCCCTTGACAGATGAGGTCTTGAGGACTGTCAAAACTTCCGGTCGAAAACCAGTAATCTTTCTACTCCTCCGTAGCATAAACGCAAAGCTCTTTGCTTCTCAAAATATTCCACCACTCAATTGATGTCGGTGAAACAACTTAGGTGAAGAATAGCTCTTCTTGATCCTTTGCTACTGATTAGCAAAATAAAAAAGACAAACAGAGAGAAATGGAGATGCATGAGAGAGAAGAAGAAGGCTTTTCTTCTTTTTTTTTTCGTGTGTTCTGTGTATTGTTATCTCAATAGAGACCCACACTATTCATGTTAATCCTGATAGCCAAAACTCTAGTGTTTTAATATTTCAAAACATCCGGAAGCTATCATCAGAAAAGGTTTGGCTTAGCCTTAACTTTTCGGTTTTGTGAATTAAAATAATTCTTTAGTCCAAGCTATTGGGCAAAAAATAATTTATTATTTTCCTTGGAATCAATGAGTCCAAAATAATAATCATTAATTATTTATTTTTTGAGTCTATTAAAATAATCTAATAAATAATTAATGAGCCCAAATGAACTAAAATAGTTATTTAAGACTTTTATTAACTAGTTTAGGCCCTGAATAATTAATTAATCAATTAAACTAGATAATAAATTTAATTTCTCTCATTCCTTTATTTTATTCCAGCCTAAAAATAAATTAGACTTCTTGAATAAAATAAAATCCCTTTTATTGAAACCATTTCCTCAACCTAAAAGTAATTAGGACATACGGGCTATTCAGAGGACCAAAATATTTATATACATGGGCTATTTATATAAAAAGGCTATTCCGAAGACCAAAAAGACACATCACTTTGGCTACTAAAATGATCAAAATACCCTTTTTATGTAAATAGCTGTATTTTACATTTTAAATATTTTCTAATATCACTAAAAGGAAATATTGACTCCAAGGACAATGCTGCGATAGCTATATCTTCAACCTACAGATGAAATTATTAAAATACTCCTCTATACACCATCATGCATTTAGAGAGGAAAGAGTGTACTAACACCTCTCTAAAAGACATCTATTATTCTTAGGCTTCTAGTCCAATGATCCACGACTTCTTGGCATATTTTCGCTTTCCAAGGGAGCTACCCTAAAACTAATATCCAAGTCATGTTCTCCAGGGCCCTGGATAATTAGATTATTCAAACAATCATAAGGGGCAATATAGTATAGATACTATATCGTACAAGTCTATCTTGACTAACTAGTTATATATACCCAACATACAAGTATATTTGTCTTTCTAAAGAATCTCAACTCTAATATATCAAAGCATATGCTTTCAGCTTCATCAGACCACCAACTCATATTCAAGCTGTAGAGTACAAATCCACGTTGTAGCAGTAGTAGTATAGGTTTCTATTACATAGTACTTTTAGAAACCACTACTATAGGTTATATTCTACGTATTCAAAATAGGCTTGTGTTATGAGATGAGAAGACTACTCATTGGCTAAAGGTAAGTCATTCCCTATATAGAACTCACAACACAATAATCTTACGATGATGAGATCCCCATTCTCATCATTCAGTTAAGAACAACAGTTTATGTGTTAAGTATCCCATGGTCCATACCTTACTATGAAGGACCTCCATTCACATGAACCATTTACTTAAATATAATGGGCATTTTCCAATAAAAATTATGCACAAATATAAAGAAGATATAACAAATGATTTCTGAGAAAAATACTTTTATTAATACAAGTCAAAATTATATCACAAACCTAATCTAAGAGGGCATACATCCCAATAATCTCTCACTTGCACTCTAAGACTAGTTAAGTACATAGGTGCTCATCCCTATGGTGTCTAAGTGCTTTTAAAGACTCTTTCTGCTAAAGGCTTGGTGAAAGGATCTGCTAGATTGTTCTCTGAGGTAATCTGTTCTACCATGACCTCCTATCTCTGGATGAAATCCCAGATTAGGTGGTACTTTCTCTCTATATGCTTTCCCTTTTTGTAGTTCCTGGGTTCTTTAGATTGTGAGACTACGTCAGTGTTCTCACAATACATCACAATCGGTTTGTTCATTTGCGGCATGACTCCAAGTTCTAAAAGAAACTTTCAGAGCTAAACTGTTTCCTTAGATGCCTCCGAAGCTACCACATACTCAGCTTCCATGGTTGAATCAGCAATAGAAGATTGCTTGATACTCCTTCATGAAATGGCTCCTCCATATAAGGTGAAGACATATCCACTAATGGATTTTCTTTTATCCTTATCCTCTTGAAAGTCTAAGTTTGTTTATCCTTTAGGAACCAAGTTATCAGCCCTGTAAACCAACATATAATCTCTCATTCCTTTAAGATACTTGAGAATATACTTTACAGCCTGCAAATGAACCTCCCCAGGGTTTGACTGATAGATGCTAAATAAGCTTATGATAAAATAGATATCTGGTCTAGTACACAGCATAGCATACATGAGACTTTCCACAGCTAAAGCATAGGGAATCTTACTCATTCTATCTTTTTCTTCTTGAGACTTTGGACAGTTCTTTGAAGAAAAAGACAACCCATGTCTGCAAGGGATCGATGCCTCCTTGCATGAGTTCATACTGAATTTGGCTAGCATCTTGTCAATGTATATAGCTTGAGATAAACCTAACATTCTCTACTTCCTATTTCTAAGAAGCTTTATTTTGAGAATGTAACTGGCTTCACCCAAGTCCTTCATACTAAATTGACTAGATAGCCAAACCTTAGTAGATGATAGTGTCTCTACATCATTTTCAATGAGTAGAATGTCATCCACATATAGTACAAGAAAAATCAAGTTTATACCTTCCAGTTTCCTATACACACATGGTTTATCCTCATTTTGAATGAAATCGTAAGACTTTACAGTCTTATATAAACAAATGTTCCATGCTCTGGATGCCTACTTAAGTCCATAAATGGATTTCTTAAACTTACAAACTATATGCTCTTAGCCTTCAGCAATAAAGCCTTCTGATTAGGACATATAGATGTTTTCACTAAGATGGCCATTTAAAAATGCCGTCTTGACATCCATTTGCCATATCGCGTAGTCATAATGACATATGATAGCAAGGAGGATACGGATAGACTTAAACATGGCTATTACGGAAAAGGTTTCCTCATAATTGATTCATTTTTTCTGAGTATACCCTTTTGCCATAAGCCTAACTTTGAAGGTTTCCACATTCCCATCCACTCCTACACCCACTTACACCCAATTGGTTTTATCCCTTCAGGTGAAGCTATAAGATCCCAAACCTGATTGAAGTACACAGACTCAATCTCTACTTTCATTACTTCATACCATAGGTTTGCATCAGCATCAGCAATAGCCTCCTTGTATATAGTGGAATCTTGTTCCTGATGGTCAGAGACTAGGTCAAAAGCCTCTCTTGTCCATCTTTCTAGAACCCTAGATATCCTCCCACAATGACGAGGCTTCTTTTGTATAGGTTCCTGAGGCTGTGTTTCTTCTTGTTCTATAATCAGGTTATGAGAAGTTGATTCAGAAGATAACTTCTCTTCGAGTTCCAACATTATTGAACCTTTAGTGGATGTACTTTGTTCATTCTCCAAGTATCTAGCATTAGTACTCACAAGTACTTTTTGCTCTGTGAAATGATGAAAGTAACCACCCTTTGTACCTTTTGGATATCCAACAAAATAGCATAATTCTAATCTTGGTTCTAACTTGTCTTCCTTAATCAGTATATAAGTTGGACAACCCCATAGCTTGAGATGATTTAGACTTGGCTTACACCCAGTCCATATCTCATAGGGTGTCCTAGGTACTGACTTGAAAGGCACTAAGTTCAGAATATATGCCACTGTTTCTAGGGCATATCCCCAAAAAAACACTGGAAGAGTAGCACGAGACATCATGCTTCGGACCATTTCCATCAATATCATGTTCCTTCTCTCAACTACTCCATTTTGTTGGGGTGTTTCCAGCATAAAGAGCTGGGATACTATCCCATGATGTACTATGTAGTCCTTGAATACTCCAAGAAGGTATTCTCTATCACGATCTGATCATAAGGTTTTGATTAGTTTACCTGTCCGATGCTCCACTTTAGCCTTAAACTCTTTGAACTTGTTAAAAGAGTCAGACTTGCATCTCATCAGATAAACATAACCATACCTTATACAATCATCTGTAAAAGTGAAGAAGTACTCAAACCCCTTCTTGTTGGTGTAGACAAAGGACCACACAAATCAGTGTGAACAAGACTCAGTGCTTTCTTGGCTCTATCTGCCTTTTGGGTAAAAGACCTTTTGGTAATTTTTTCTATAAGACAGAATTCACTCTGAGACTAATTTTTCAATCTCAATGAGCCTAAAGGCCCATCATGGATTAACCTTTGAATCCTGATTGAGTTAATGTGACACAACTTTTGATGCCAAAGATATGAGTCATTGACATTGATTTTTCTCTTCCTATTTAAAGGTTTAGATTGAGAGTTATTCAATTGATTGTTAATAGGATTAATGAAAAATAGATTTCCATACATGTGCCCGGTACATATAACTTCTCCATTTTTATTAATAGTTATACCAGAATGGAAAGAAATAGAATGTTCTTGATTTATTAGTTTTGCAACTGAAACCAAATTCTATCTAAAATCAGGAACAAATAAAACATCCTTTAAAATAACTATTCTATTACAATCAAAAGTGAGTTCCAATTCTCCCACTGCAAGGGCCTAAACTTGTGCTTCATTTCCCATGTGTAGTCCATGTTCACCCTTCTGGAGTCTTCTAATCTTTCTAAACCCCTATAGGGAGTCATAGATATGATC
Source organism: Voacanga thouarsii (assembly GCA_026120185.1). Lineage (NCBI taxonomy): Eukaryota > Viridiplantae > Streptophyta > Magnoliopsida > Gentianales > Apocynaceae > Voacanga > Voacanga thouarsii. The sequence goes on along the minus strand of JANUWF010002024.1, from coordinate 2,269,147 downwards.
AATGGCTCCTGAATAAAAAATCTAAGTGAAAGTTGATCCACCAATTGATATAGAATCTAAATAGAAAACATTACCTATGGGGTTTTTCCTGACCTGAAGATCTGGACACTTTTTTTTTCAGTGTCCATTCTTCCCACATTTGAAGCTTTTGCTCTTGGATTTGTCTTTGAGCTGGGACTTGGGTTGGTGTACTGCATTCCCTTTATTTTTCTTGAACTTTCTGGGCTTAGGCCCTGTTCTTGAAGAAGAAGCTATCATTGCCCTAGCTTGTGGCTTCATGACCTTCTCTGCCACCTGGAGCTCCTTCATTAACTCTGTTAAACTCATGTTTAACTTGTTCATGTTGTAATTTAACTTGAACTGAGTAAATAAGCCCGACAGAGATTCCAGAACCATGTCCACTTCGCTTTGGGGTCAATAATAGCCCCCAAGACTTCTGCTTCCTCGAAAGCAGCAATCATCTTGAGCATATATTCTGTGACTGATGCTTCCTCAGCTATCTTGGTGTTTATTATTATTCAAAGAGCCTCCTGTCTCACGGTCCAGCTCTTATCCACGAACATTATGGCTAGTGACGTATTTATATCATATGCAGTTACCATGTGCTCATGTTTAGATTGGAGCATATTCGACATGGAGGCTAGCATATAGCATTGAGCCATCTCGTCAGTATTTTCAATGCCATTTCAGCCTTATGCTTCTCAACAATGGAACCTTTCCCGATCATAGGGCAGATCTCGTAAAGGACATATTTATACTCTTCTGCTGTAAGTATTATATCCAGGTTCCTGTTACATTCCATATAATTTGGACTCGTTAGCTTATTTTTGCGGAGAATAACGGCTAAGGGATTGAAAGAACCTCCACTAACTATTTCTAAAATTTTGAAAAAATAAAAGAAATTCTTAATATTGTGAAAATAAAATCATTTTGTGCATTTTATCTTCATATTAAACTAATAATAGCTAACCCCATTACTATTATCTTTAACATGATTAATTTGACTCTTAGGAAAATTGACATAGCTTCTTGAGAAGATTAACAGTTTTCTAAACTATGTGTGTTAACCACTATAAGTTAATTTTTCTTCTAGGTAATGATCTAAAAAATAACTCCATCGAGGGGATAGCCATTTTTTTCTCATTTCCTATGGATATACCTTGCACTATAACCTCCAACGTGGGCTAGCCAATCATAGTACGTGTCCCAGGTTATTAATTATATCATTTCATTAGTTCTAAATCCTGATAGTATCTCTATCCTATATGGGTTCACTCCCAGGATAACATGAGAAGACCCACGATCTCTAATAATTGGAACCCCTCTTCAACTTAGTTTTTTAAACAAGGGTTTTCTTTAAAAAAATATCATTTGAAAAACTTCAGTTGTGTTCACTTTTAACTTAAAATAAAATATCTAAATCCATAAAAAAATTTATGTCAAGGTTTATACCCTTTGAGAAATTTTTCCTCATAGATTAATTTTATTTAAGTGAAAAACTTAATAATTTCAAAAATTTTCCATTTAAAATTTCCTAGAGATTTTGATCTCAAGGTTTTATATGGCAAAAACAATTTTTCCTTTGCTAAATAAATTAAAATGGCTTTCCATTTTAACTTACAAAAATTTCTAAATCCAAAATATTTTCTATGTCAAGGATAAAAAACCTTTAAGAAAATAACTAAGTTAAGTTAAAATAACCATTTAATTAAAGAAAAATATTTTTCCTTATCAAATAAAATTTTCCAAAGACTTTGGTGTTTGAGAAAATGTGCACATAGGACTTAAAATAAATAGCATGCTAGAAAACTGTAAACGTTTTTATACTTTTTATATTTTAATCCTAGGTGCTCAAATAATAGAATTAAACACATTAATTAAATTAATTAACGATCTTGTTTAATCCTAAAATTTATTTACTATTATTTTTCATGCAAAATATTCAAAGAATATTAATTATTATAAAAATAATAACTTCGTCTGTTATGGGACCAAAAATAAAAAAAGAAAAAATTCAAAAATTACAAGGGAAAAAATATATATATTTTTTATTTTTTTCTTCTCTTGGTCTTGTGCACCCCCTGCATAGGATCATGGCCCATGGGAAGACCCATGGGCCATGGACCGTGGGCTGGAGCTCGCAACCCACTTCTGTCCGAGAAGCATCCTGGTCAGGATGTCTTGCATCTTGCCCAGGATGTAGCGATTCCTGCCGAGTCGAGGGGTTGCCTGGGGGCGCCACCCTTGGCTCCTTCCTGTCCGAGCTGCAGCTGATGCGGCTCAGCTTGGCTAGGCAGCTGGACTTAAGGCAGCTCGGTTCATCTTCCTTAATTTTTCTCGCTATTTTTGTCTGCAATTTTCTCCAGAATGCTTTGCAACTCTTCGCAATTGACCCAAGGCAGTTTCTTGTTACATTTTTCATCAAAAAACATCACACCCACCTATATCCTTTCAAATCGGGTTTACACGATGGCTCTAGAAAGCATTAAATAATTTTTTACAGTGTTTCCTATACCTCAATCGTGAGGTTTATAGACAATCTACCCATACCAAAACAACGAAGGATATCATGATATTCGTTAAATTAGTCTTGCTAATTTTATTAACTAGCATGCATTAATCTTAAGCCTTTCAAAGTAACTAGCTCTGATACCAATTGAAGCTCTGATAACAACAGAAACCATGCATGCACGAGCCATCGGTGGCCAAAAAAACAAGCACAGAGAGCAGCGGAAGGGAAAACCAATACCTTTGTGCTTTGTTATTCTCTTCAACCGTGAAGAAGCTAATGAAAATACTAGAAAAGCTCCCTTGACAGATGAGGTCTCGAGGATTGTCGAAACTTTCGGTTGAAAACCAACAATCCTTCTACTTTTCCGTGGCATGAACGCGAAGCCCTTTGCTTCTCAGAATATTCCACCACCCAATTGATGTTGATGAAGCAACTTAGGTAAAGAATGGCTCTTCTTGATCCTTTGCTATTGATTAGCAAAATCAAGAAGACAAACAGAGAGAAAGGGAGATGTATAAGAGAGAGAGAGATGAGAAGAAGGCTTTTCTTTTCTTTTCTTTTCTTTTTTCTGTGTGCTCTGTTTCTTGTTATCTCAATAGAGACCCACACTATTCATGTAAAACCTGATAGTCAAAACCTCGGTGTTTTAATATTTCAAAACATTCGGAGGCTATCAACAGAAGAGGTTTGGCTTATCATTAACTCTTTTGTTCCATGAATTAAAATAACCCTTTAGTCCAATCTATTGGACCAAAAATAATTTATTATTTTCCTTGGACCTAATGAGCCCAAAATAATAACAACTAATTATTTATTTCTTGAGCCTATTAAAATAACCTAATAAATAATTAATGAGACCAAATAAACTAAAATAATTATTTAATCCTTTTATTAACTAGTTTAGGCCCAGGTTAATTTTTTTAATTATTCAATCTAGGCTTAGGTCCTGAATAATTAATTAACCAATTAAACTAAATAATAAATTTAATTTTTCTCATTCCTTTATTTTATTCCAATTTAAAAATAAATTAGACTTCCTGAATAAAATAAAATCCCTTTTATTGAGACCATTTTCTCAACCTAAAAATAATTAGGACTTACAGGTTATTCCAATGACCAAAATGACACATTCCCTTGGCTACTAAAATGACTAAAATACCATTGTTAGATAAATAGCTGTATTTTATATTTTAAATATTTTCTAATATCACTAAAAGGAAATATTGACCCCAAGGACAATGCTGCGTTAGCTATGTCTTCGACCTACAGGTGAAATGACTAAAATTCCCCTATACACATCGCCGTGCATTTAGAGAGGAAAGAATGTACTAACACCTCTCTAAAAGACATCTACCATCCTTAGGTTTCTAATCCAATAATCCACGACTACTTGGAATACTTTCACTTTCCAAGGGAGCTACCTTAAGGCCAATATCCAAGTCATATTCCCTAGGGCCCTGGATAATTAGATCATTCGACAACCACAATGGGCGATATAGTGTAGACACTATCTCATATAAGTCTGTATTGACTAACTAGTTACATATACCCAATATACAAGTATATTGTCCTTCTAAAGAACCTCAACTATAGTATATCGAAGCATACGCTTTTAGCTTCGTCAGACCACCAACTCATACTCAAGCTGTAAAGTACAAGTCCATGCTGTAGCAGTAATAGTCTAGGTTTCTATCATATAGTACTTTTAGAAACTACTACTATAGGTCATATTCTACGTATTCAAAATGTGCTTTTGTTATAAGATGAGAAGACTACTCATTGGCTAAAGGTAAGCCATTCTCTATCTAGAACTCACAACACAATAACCTTACTATGATTAGATCTCCATTCTCATCATTCAGTTAAGAATAATAGTTTATGTGTTAAGTATCCTATGGTCAATACTTTACTGTAAAAGACCTCTATTCACATGAACCATTTACTTAAACACAATTAGCTTTTCCGATAAAAATTGTGCACAACTATAAAAAAGATTTCACAAACGATTTTTGTAGAAAAATACTTTTATTAATACAAATCAAAATTACATCAAAAATCTAGTCTAAGAGGGCATACATCCCAACATTGTTGCTTATGGTTGATGAGTTATTTGATCAACTACAAGGAGCAGAATGCTTTTCCAGGTTAGATCTGAGGCAGGGATATTATCAAGTCCGAATTCGAGAGGAAGATATACCAAAACCTGCATTTAACACACGATGTGGACATTTTGAGTTTGTGGTGATGCCATTTGGTGTTACCAATGCTCCCGCTACTTTTATAGATTTGATGCATCAGATATTTCAACTTTATTTGAACAATTTTGTTGTCATCTTTGTAGATGATATCTTGGTATATTCAGTGAATCCTCAAGAACATGAACAACATCTTCAGAAAGTATTGGAGAAATTGTGAAGGCCAAATTATATGCAAAGTTCAGTAAATATGAGTTTTGATTACAAGAAGTAGCATTCTTAGGACATGTAGTATCCAAGGAAGGAATTATGGTGGACCCTGGTAAGGTTGAAGTAGTGACAAATTGAAAACGTCCCCAGACTCCAATTGAAGTGCGAAGTTTTCTAGAACTAGTTGGGTATTACAGGAGATTCATTGAGGGATTTTCAAAGATAACTTCACCTTTAACTCAACTTACTCGATAGAAAATTCCTTATGTGTGGACAGAAAAGTGTGAGAAGAATTTTCAAGAGTGAAACAAAGATTAAGCTCTGCTCCTGTCTTAGCATTACCAGTGATGGATAAACCTTACGAGGTATATACTGATGCGTCAAAAGAAGGGTTAGGAGGAATGTTGATGCAAGAGGGAAGAGTGATAGACTATATCTCTAGGAAACTGAAACCACATGAATAGAAATACCCCACACATGATCTGGAGTTAGTAGCTATCGTATTTGCTTTAAAGAAGTGGAGATACTATTTATATGGAGTTGACTTTGAAGTTTTTAGCGATCAAAGTTTGGAGTATGTCTTCACTCAAAAGGATTTGAATATGAGATAACGTAGGTAGATGGAATTCTTGGAAGAATTCAAGTGTCCCATTAGATATCACCCTGGGAAAGCAAATACGGTAGCAGACACTTTAAGTAGAAAAGCCAATCTGTTCGCTCTTCAGATGGCACATGTCCTAGAATTAGAAACATTTACAGTTGAAGGATGAATGAGAATGAGTAATATTTCAATTCAACTTGCTTTTCTACAACAATTGAAAGAAGAGCAAGATAAGGATGAAGATCTACAAAAGATATTGCAAAAAGAGGTGAATATGGAGGAAAGTGAGTTTTAAAGAGATAGTGATAGGATTCTCTATTATCGAGATCAGTATTGTATTCCGAGACAAGCTACAGTGAAACAGGATATCTTGATTGAAGCATATCATAGTAAGTATACCATCCACCTAGGAGTAGTGAAGATGCATCAAGACTTAAAGAAACGATATTGGTGGATTGGAATGAAGAACGATATCTTGGAGTTTGTGGCTCAATATTTAACCAGCCAACAAGTGAAAGCTAATCAACAACGACCTGGAGGCTTATTACAGCCACTACCTATCCCATCATAGAAATGGGATGAGATCACCATGGATTTTATAACTGGATTACCTATGGCGATAGGACAACGAGATGCTATATGAGTGGTGATGGACCAACTAACCAAGTCCACTCATTTTATTCCCATTAACCAACAGGATTCTTTAGAGAAATTGAGCAAAATTTATATAGAAGAGGTAATCAGATTGCATAGGATACCCTCTAGTATTATATCAGATTAAGACCCCAGAATCACCTCAAGGTTTTGGACTAAGTTGTAATAGAGATATAGGATAACATTGAAATTCAGTACCGCAGCACACCTACAAATAGATGGATAGGCCGAACGAATGAATTGAGTTCTGGAAGGCATGTTGCAAGCCTGTGCTTTAGATTTTGGAACTAAGTGGATTGATAATTTGGCATATGCAGAATTTTGCATACAATAATAGTTATCAATTAACAATTGGAATGCCCCTATTTGAAGCTTTGTATGGAAGAAAATGTCAGTCCCTGTTTAATTAGGAAAGCCCTAGGATGGAGATCGAATGAACAAGATGCTTTTGACCTTGATAAAGTGTGGCAGACTATGGAGTTGATCAAAACTAGGCTAGAAATAGCTTAGAGTAGACAAAAGAATTACGCTAATTGATGGGGGCTAAAATCACCATTATTTCTTAGTTATTTGAGGTTATTTTGTGATACATTTGCTATAATAACTAGGCATATACCTTCCTATTTGACATTTTGCTTGTAAAAAGTGTTTTTAGCAAATTTCTGTAGATTTAAGTTAAATTCGAGTAAAAAGTGAACAATTCCAAAATGTACCTGGAGCCAAGCCCAGCTAAGGGACCAGACGCCAGATCCATTCTAGTCAAGCAGAGGAAAATTGAGCAACTTTCAGAAAGAAAACAGAACAGACATGGCGCCAGGTCTAGTAAGTGGACCAGGCGCCAAGTCCACTCTGCCCGGCCAGTGAAAATAGAGCAAAAACCCAGAGAAAGAAGAGATTGTACTTGGCGCCAGGTTGGTCGAAGGTACCCGGCACGAGGCCCGCTCTAGAAGGCAATAATCTTGTGCGCGAATTTGGTAGTTTCCAAAAGATTTTGGTATTTTCTGAATTCTACTCAGACTAGACTTCTCAAGCAACAAATTTTGGTATTAAGGAGGCTTAAAAATACAATAAAAGCACAAGAGATATGTGTGATTTGAAAGATCCAAGCTAGCTACTCAATCACCACTTAAATAAGCATTATTCAAATGAGGTTTTCAAGAGAATAAGAAGGGTTTGTCTATGAGTTTTATCTTTTATCCTTTGTTTACTTTTCTAAAACAATGATGTGTTTAATGTTTTGATTGTAATTGGATATTATTTTGGAGATTATGATTTTGAATTAATTGAAATTTTTTATCAATCTATTGTTATCTTTGGTATTTGATTACTTGTTATCATTGGTAATTGATGCGGGTTCTTCTAATTGACTTGGGAAATGATGTTAGGAGTTCATTGCATTGATTTCATATTTATCAAATCTTAATGGACTTGGGAAACGAATTTAAGATTAAAGGACTAAAGTGATCAAAGATTAGTTAATTTCACCTCGAGAAAAGGGTCATTAGCTAATTTCATGTTTATGAGGTATGAGTTTAATGCATCTTTGGGTTACTTTGGTTTGATTGGGAAACCTACTAAATTAATCAAATGATAGTGATTCCATAGATTGAGAAAGAAGTGAAATCTACATAAGTAAGTTCATGACTTGGGAAATGATTGAATTTTACTTAAATTCCTTCATGATGCCAAGATAACAATTGATTGTGATGAATGCTAATTGATTCAATATTATGTTTTCAAGATAATTGTCTAATTACATGAAATTGCATCGTTATATCTATTTATATCTTTATTTATTTTTCTTTTTAGTCTCTTCTTATTTTATTGGCTAAATAATAAAGACTTGGGTAAAGTAAGGTAGGAGCCTAAATTCTTTTGGACTTGACACTTGCTATTCCCTATATTATATGATGGGTATACTTACCTGTATGCATGGTTTTAGTAGTTAGCATTTTAATTAAAGCTTGATTGACTGTATAATTTGTTGATAATATTTTCTACACTAAAAAACACGCATCACCAACCGACGTAGGAAAGATTTAGAATTTACAAAAGTAGATCAGGTATTCTTGAAATTGACTCCACAATGACAATTTGAAAATAGAGGACAAGGGAAAAAGTTGGCACCTAGTTATATTGGACCGTTTTCTATTGTTGAACGAATTGGGAATGTGGCTTTTCATTTTGAATTACCAACAAAAGTTCAAGATATTCACGATGTATTTCATGTCTCTTAACTTTGAAAATATTTGGCAGATCTTTCACATGTTTTGAATGAAGAACCCATTGAGATCACTGCAAGCTTAAAATATGAAGAAAAGCCTATTAAGATCTTGGAGTACACTGAAAAAGAGCTGCGAAATAAAAAAATTCCACTTGTAAAGGTGTTATGGAATCATCACCTTGTACAAGATGCGACTTGGGAGACAGAGGCAAAGATGTGGGAGAAGTATCCAGAGTTATTTTAAAGATAAGCTAATTTTGGGGACAATTTTTTTTTTTTTTTGAATGAGGGGAGATTATAAGACCCTGTAATTTTAATTTTGAATGGCTACTACTTTTGATAGAATGAGCATTTGTATCAATGTCTAGAACAAAAGATGATAATTGTAACGAAAAGAATATTTTGGTGCAATAAAAATATATAGGGACCTGAATGTAAATTTGAATTTATTCTACCCGCACTCTAAATTTTTAGAAGACTACTACTTTTAATAAATTAAGAGATTGGGGGTACACTTAGAACAAAAATTGATCAGTGCGATGAGACGAGCGTTTCGGTATGAATTAGGCTATTCAGGGTTCCAAGGGCATTTTTGTAATTTAGATCGCGATTGGAATTTTGATCGCAAATTTTACAAGATTGAGAAAGAATTGAAGATTTTTAATGTTACCATTAAATTCAGTGGAATTTATAGAATTTATTGGTGAAATAAAATATTTTTTCAATGCGGACACGAATTTGGTCATTTTTGAGAAAAATTGAAAACGCAGTCGAAAACTTGGAAGTGTGGCTTCATGTGATTGGTAGCCAAGAAAATATGTCAAAATATGAGAGGATGCATGAAATATTCATCATGCAAAACTTCCTAAATAAGTTTTGTAAAATAATTAAGAAAATATGTGAAAAATTGAACACGTGACAAGTGTAAAGTAGCCACCATGCATTTAATGGAACAAAATTCGGTTGGTCTTCATCTTGCCCACTTGAGGTGATGGAGAAGAGGCTGAAAACAGGCCAAGAACATAAAGAAGAAGTAGGGAAGAAATAAGGAAGAAAAGAAAGGAAAAATCAAGGAAAAATAGAAAAAAGAGAGAGAAAGAAAGAAGTGTGTGTGTTCTTGGAGAAAAAGTAAGCCAAAAGACCCCACATACAAGGTAAAAGCCTATGCTTCAAGAATTAAAGTAATAGATTTCATTATGGTGATTATTTTGGTATGAGTTTTAACATAAAAACATGAAATTTATGGTTATGATTTGGATTAAATGTGTACTGTGTGAAACTTTGTGTGTGCAAGTGTGTGTGCAAGTGTGTGTACCAGTTGGATGAAGGCCTTGTATGTTGTGTTTTATGTGGTGAATAAAGGTACTTGATTGGTGATTTAAGGAGTTATTCATGGTTGATGAGAAAAGTGGTGAAAATTGGAAAAATGAAGCTTTAATGGAAATTAACTATAGCTATTTTAATTCATGTTGGTGACTATATATTGTTCAAAGCATGAATTTGGTGACTTGTTGGATCTGAAAACATGAAGAATTAAAGATGTTTTGATGGGAAATATGGTGGATTAAGGGTTGTATAGATGCTATAAATAAAGGAGAAATATTATTTTGTGGAAATGAATTAAGATAATGAAAATTCTGGGATCTTTTTTGGCCATTAGTTTCTGGATGGTTTTGAGGATGTGGAAAAAGGATCGATAGCAGCATATTTCAAGGTTTAACGAGTGTTTTGGTTTATAATAGAGCTCAATCGGAGTTGTAGATCAAAAGTTATGCACAAAACAAAATGGTGTGACGAACGGGGAAAATGCAGAATTTTAGTTTTGAAACAAGTGAACTCTAAGGAATTGTTTGCATGTCTTTGGGAATAAAAATGGTGGAGAACATGAAGAAGATTTCATGTTCATGAAAAAGAGAAAATATGGAAATGGGAAATGGAAGAATTGAGTGTGAAATATATGTATACGTACATGTTTACTCAAAGAAGAAAAATGAAAAAAAAAAAAAGAAGGAAATAGGAGATTTCCTTACATTTGTTTTGGCTAAATGTTGGTTTGAATTTTGGTACGCCGAACTAAACATGAAATGATGTTTAACATAGGTCATTCGCATTAAACGGTCGACGACGAGTTAAATACGGTAGTTGAACCATATAAACTATCTACGACACGAGGCGAGTACCACAAGATTTCTAAAGTTTTAAATGCTAGCATGCTTTACTTTTTATGAAATAACACGTTATGTACCACTTTGGAATCCCTGATTTGATTTAAGGTTTTTCTGACCAAGAAAATAGTGTTTTGCCATGTTGAGTTGGCATGAATATCATAATTGACTTGGAAACCTTAAAGGATAATAAAGGCATGTATTTTGTAAATTTAATCATTTTAGGATTAAAAATAATTAAAAATTTTGAAATACGGTAATTTTTGGAATCGGATATTCAAAAAATGGCCAGAATGCCCTTATTGGAATATTTTATGGAATCATAATTGGAAACTTTGAATCTAATCCTCTTTTAGGGTTAGAATTCTGAAATTCTTGAACAAAAATCCTTTCGGGATCTGGTATAGGTAAAATGACCTGAATACCCTTATTAGAACATTTTATGATGCAAAAAGAACTTTTTATCCTTTTTTGTTGAAGATTTTGGAAATGATCTCTCGGTATGAGATTAACCTTTGAAAAATGATATTTTAGCCCCGAAAAATATTTTATTTGTATTCCTTTGGGAATGAATTATTTATTTGGCCTTGTGAGCCAATGGACGACCCTAAATAACTTAGCTAGTTCTAGGGATTGTCTTACTCTAAACAGAGTGACATGATATTGGGATGAGTTGTCCTAGCTAGCTGTTTAGTGCCGGCAATTGTAGCGCCTTATGCACATTTTGATTTTGGGCTATTCACAGGTTGGGCTAGACACCTGATATTGTTCAACCCCTTACTACCTTGATGGCGATTGACGTCAAGATTGGGGCCCCTAGGTTTACGGTAGCAAGTAAACACATTCTAAATTACTTAGTATTGTGTTTGTTTGCACTTACCTTTCCAACGATGTACAGTTGAGTGCTATTAGCCTGTGTCTTTAGTACAATAAGACTGTGGTGTTGAAGGTGAAGTCTTGTGAACTTTGCACGTGGGCTGATCTTTTGTTAAGAGAAGTGCCTGTATTTTGGAAACTGGGGCAAGGACTGTGAAATGAGATATAATCGTTCCAAATATGATTGAAATTGAAACAAACTCTCTCCTAGTGAGTGATAGAGTTGTTTTCAGTGGAAAATCATAATATTTTTCCCGTGATGAATTTTTGAAATAAAATTCTAAAAGCCTTATGTTGATTTATTTTATAAGGTACTAGCATACACTTGGGACTTACTGGATGATTTTCACTCACATGTGTCTTTTATCTTATTGTAGGACTCGGAGCTGAGCAGTCGCACGGATAGGGGCGATGCCATAGTATAGGTTTGGTTACTTCCCCTTTAACATATGTATATTACATTACTAATGTAGAATGGTAGCTGAACGTACGAGACCTCATTTTTGTATATTACATTATATCTGTATAGTTTTGTTATATCATTCTGGGCTTTATTTACTTATCTGTTATTATCATTATAAAGACCCCTTATCCATGTAACTGGATGGGACAACACCCGATTCATGGTATGCTTCTGTTATTTATGGTTGGGGGTGTTACAAAAATACACACACATATTTATTCATATATATATATATATATATATATATGTAAACACATATATACATATACACACACACACACACATATGTATATATATATATATATATATATATATATGTATGTATGTATCACACGCACACACACATACACACATACACACATACACATATTCATATATACCATACATACGTATATCTACACACTATACATATACGTATATGCATTTGAATATGAATATATATATATATATATATACGTATGTATGTATTGATAAAAAAATTATTTTTAATATTATATTTTAGAATTTTATTTAGAATAATAAATTTTTTATTTTTAGGCTAAAATGATTAATATTATATTTTAAAAAATTATTTTTTAAAAATAAATCACCATAAATCTGTTGCTAATTAGCAAGGTAGCTAGGGCTTTATGACTGCCATCTAAAATTTAAAAATAAATTTATTTTTTTAAATTTGAAAAAATAGGTCGCCGCAAATCCCTCGCTAATTTTTTAAAATTTTAAAAATTAAATTTATTTTCAAAATTTGGAAGGCCATCGCAAATCCATTGCTAAATAGTGATAGCTTTGTGATGGCCAACTAAAATTTAAAAATAAATTAATTTTTTTAATTTAAAAAATTAAATCGTCGCAAATCCGTTACTAATTAGTGAGGGATTTGCAACGGTTCATTTTTGTAAATTTTTAAAAATAAATTTATTTTCAAAATTTGCAAGGCCATTGAAAATTTGTTGCTAATTAGTGACGGCTTGGCGATGGACATCCAAAATTTAAAAATAAATTTATTTTTTTAAATTAAAAAATAAGCTGTTGCAAATCCTTGCCTAATTAGCAACAAATTTATGGTCGTCGCAAATCCATTGCCAATTAGCTACAGATTTGCGATGGCTCATTCTTTCAAATTTAAAAAATAAATTTATTTTTAAATTTTCGATGGTCATCGCAATGTCGTCACTAATTAGCAATGGATTTGCGACGTCTAATTTTTTTTAATTTTGAAAAATAAATTTATTTTTGAATTTTGGGTGGCCGTCGCAAAACTGTCGCTAATTAGCAACGGATTTGTGACGGCACTTTAATTTTTTAGTGTTAATTAAATATTAAAAAAGACCATCGCAAATCCATCGCTAATTTCAATTTAATTTGTGCCAATGAATAATTAAAAAAATCGTCGCAAATCCATCTCTAATTAACGATGGCTAAATGTTCGTTGCTAATCCATCATAATAGCGATGGATTAGCCACGAACTTTTAAAAAATAAAATTATTTTCAAATCTTTACTCCTATTTCTGTTCCATCACAAATTATTAATGGCCAAGAGCTGTCGCTAATTATATTTTTCTTGTAGTGAAAATTGTGAAAATTTCTAGATTTTCAAGATCACTTTGTTTAATGTAAAAGATGATCTCTTTCTTGTATATTCCTATAGAAAATTGTTTCTTTTTCAAAAGTATTAAGAGGAAACTCAGATAAAAATAATCCATGGCACTCTTAATCAAAGCACATGAACAAAGTAGTCATCAAAAGGCCGAAAATCCCAGCTTGCTTTATGGCTGGCGGCATGTTGACAAAGTGAAGAAAAAATAACTTTTTGTTTACCTCTTGGAAGAACAACCAATGTACAGCCTTAGGACATGGAGGAACAGCCTTGTCCTATTAGATTGAGCATGGAAATCCTTCAATGAAGCCGATAACAGCCATGGAGATTGAGTGCTATACGTGTATCAGCGAAGAGAGATTTTAGGGTTAGGGTTTGTTTTGAGAGAAAAGGATGAAAGTCGTGAGTTTTGGGAGTGAATGGGAGTGGTGATGGCTAGATAGGAGATTAGAGTAAAGGGGTTATTTAGCTTTAGGATTTATTTGCCAAGGGAAAGAGGAAAAACAATTAAACATGACAAGAGTTGGAGTGGCAGACAAAAGTGATCAAAAGTAGGATAGTTTTTAGGAAATTCAAGATTCAATCCCAATTACCATGATTTTTTTTTATTTTAATCTTTTGAAATAAAATCCAGCCTTGCATTACCTTAATTATGCCATTAAGGTTTGCTGGAAAAATAGAATAAGAAATCCAAGAATTGTGGAGAATAAGGGACGCGGCCATGAAAGACGAATTAGGAGAAGATTGATAGGATTTTTTCCTACTAGAGAAAAGATTAGGCATGAATCTTGTTAGCCTTAGGAGTGGCGGTTAAGGGGAGGAATAATAGGAGAAAGATCAATCAAGATCCTTCTTGATAGATAACTAGCAAAATTATAGGGGTTAGGGATTAGGAAAGTTGGTTAAGAGAAAGGATAACTAGGATGAAATTTAGGAAATTTAGGGTTTTAAAAACTCAACCCAAAATTTTATTCTATTATAAATTTTCCAAAATAAATTCGAGCTTAAAAATTATCCATAATTCTACCATAGGGTCTATGTCTTAAGAAAAATACATAGGAATCCCTTCAAAATCTAAGAAGTGAATGTCCCTCCTATACAGGATATTTCATAACACAAAAAATTCTGGTAATGACTCCCATTAATTCTACCTTATTCTAAATCATAAAATTTGGTACAAACATGTTAACATAGGAAAAATCATTAGTTAATTAATTTCAGTTGAGAAAGATAATTATTAAACTTCATCAGGGTTCATTTGTGTAGCTGATCGACTTTCTCAAAAACCCTCGGACTTTCTCGAAAACCTAGTGTACCCTTCTCGTTGGAAGTTTCTCCGTCTCCACCTACCACTACAAGAAAGTCAGCAAATTGCGACGGATTTTTGCGATGGAAAAAATCCGTCGCAAATTTGCAATGGCTAATCGACCGGAAAAGGGTTAAGGGATTTAGTTGACCAGCCCTCGCAAATCCTTCGCTGATTAACGACACATTAGCGATGGAAATTATTTGAGACGGATTTGCGACAAATTTAAAGAGGCCATCACAAATCCCTCGCAAAAATTGTGAGGGATTTGCGATGGAATTCAATTTAAAAAAAAAAATTGAAGCAAAAAATTTAAAAAAAAAAATGCTCTAGCTAATCCGTCGCAAAATTAGATACGGATTTGCAACGAAAATTATTTGAGACGGATTTGTGACGGATGTAAAGAGGTCGTCGCAAACCCCTCGCAGCAATTGCAAGGGATTTACAACAGAATTCAATTGAAGCAAAAAATAAAAAAAATGCTTTAGCTAATCCATCACAAAATTAGAGACAGATTTGCGACGAAAATTATTTGAGACGGATTTGCGACAGATTTAGTGATTCCGTCACAAATCCCTTGCAAAAATTGCGAGGGATTTGAGATGGAAATTATTTTTTTAAAAAAAAAAAATTGAAGCAGAAAATTAAAAAGATTTGCTCTAGCTAATCCGTTGCAAACTTAGAGACAGATTTGCGCCGGATTTAAAGAGGCCGTCGCAAATCCCTCGCAACAATTGCGAGGGATTTGCGACGGAATTCAATTTTTTTTTTAAAAAAAATTGAAGCAAATAATAAAAAGACTTGCTCTAGCTAATCCGTTGCAAACTTAGAGACAGATTTGCGATGGAAAATATTTGAGACGGATTTGCGACGGATTTAATAATGCCGTCGCAACTCCCTCGCAAAAATTGCAACGGATTTGTGACGGAAATTATTTTTTTAAAAAAATTGAAGCAAAAAAAATTTAAAAAGTTGCTGTAGCTAATCCGTCGCAAATTTAGAGACGGATTTGCGACGGAAGTTATTTGAGACGGATTTGCGACGGATTGGTGTTTTTTATAATATGAAGTTAAAAAAAATTATCGCTCTAAGTAATTTTAATCTAAATACATTTAAAGTTACTTATTAAGGCTTTTTTTGTATAATTTTGTATACTATATACACATGAGTGTTCTTATCATAGAATATGTCCATGATTTTCTTACTAATATTGCTTATTATATAAAATATTCTTACATGTTCTTTATAGATAATTTTCTTAGAGGTAAAATATATTTGGTTACTATGATAAGAACAACTTACGTGTTTTATAAGTTGAGTAATAGGGAGTTCCGTTAATTACTAAGAAAATTTCATTAAAAATATGTGTGTGTGTGTGTGTGTGTGTGTGTACTTCAATATTTATGGTGTGTGTGTCTATGTATATAATATATATATATATATATATATATATACACACACACACACACACACACACACACACACACATTTGTTCATGTATATTTATGATTATGATTGTATATGTGTGTGTAGGTTATATTATGTACGAATTTATGCACATATATATATATATATATATATATATACATATGTAAAAATCATTTAATAAAAAAGATAGTATAATTGATAGTATATAAAATTTTAAAATTATATAAATATACAAAATATTTTTTTAATTTTGAAAAATATATCTTTATATTGAATATAAATATACAAATTTTTTATTGTGTATTTCATGGCTAATCTGTGACTATTTGCCACGAAATCACAAAATTGCTACTAATCCCTAATAAATTCATGGCATTTTTTTTTTTGTTCCAATTTTTTTGGGATAATCTACCCCCCAAAAAAATTATTTTTTTTCAAACACTTAGAAATTTCTTTTGATAGTTGTTTCAATTGCTTCTTCTTCCCCCTCTCTCCTTCTACCCTCTCGCTACCACCCCCCCAGCTGGTGCCGGTGCTCCCCCCGGCGCTCCCCTCGGCTGTCCCCCCTCAGCCATCCCTCCACGGCTCTCCCTCCCCCCGGCACTCCCCCCTGCGGCTCTCCTCCCCGGCTCCCCCCGGTGCTCCCCCCTCCCCGCGGTGCTCCCCCCTCCCCCGGCTCTCCCCCTCGCGGCTCTCTCCCCCCCTCCTGCGGCCCTCCCCTCTGCGGCTCTCCCCCGGGCCCCTTCTCTCTTCCTCCCTCCCCGCCCTCTCGCCGACCCGTCCCCCCCCCCGACCCCCTTTCTCCGTTCCCCCCTCCACCCCATCTGCCGACACCCGCCCTCTTGCTTCCTATATTATTACATATTATTATTCCTCTTGCTTCCAATTTTTCACTTTCTGCCCAGAATACTTAAAAACTTCTTCTTCAAACTCCAAATTCGAAGCATTCTCCATGAATTAGAGAATCAAGAAATTCAACCAGAGAAGACTACGGTTGAATCCTCGTAGAATATCAAAGGGCTTAGTCATTATTCAACACCAGTCTCCAAAACAAGTAAATATCATTCTTTTTTTTTAAACTCTTACATCGTCTTTGATTTTTAGAATGCTAGTAGCAGGTGATATTTTGTGATGGGGAATGGAAGAATATATTACATTGATTTGTTTTCGTACAAGGATGGGATAAAAATTGTAATGTGAAGATATATTTGGTATAATAAGTAGTTCAACGTGATATAGGGCATATTTATGTGCTTAGCAGTGAATTTTTTATGTGGTATGTGATGTATATTACAAGCAGTGAATTTTGTTGCTTGTTAATTACTATGCTAACTATTAATAGTATTTACTACTATGATAATTATTAGTTCTTATTACTTGTTGACTAATAAAACTGCTATTCCATAATATTAATACTTTTATTCATATGTTTATCTAATATTATTATTGACTGTTTATTGGAATTTCTATTTATTAAATATTAGGCGGGCAAAAAATTATTTTCAATAATATATTATCATTACTACTAATATTTTTTTATAACATTTTTTTTAATATAAAATTGTTTGATAATAATTACTATTTAACGTTTAATAATATATTGCATGTCAATAATTAGTACTTACTATTTGTTAATGGTAAGTTGGTTACAACGGATACCAACTGCATCTTTTTTTCTCTTTTTTTAACTTATAGGAATGGATCCCCATAAGTGATAGGTTATCATTCCTTATGAGTAATGGGTAATCATTCCCTATGGGTAATGGGTGATTACCCTTACATTAGTTCTATTGAATAATTATTTTAATAGTTAATAATTTTTTTTAATGTTGTTGATTTTGTGGTGGCTTGATGCCTAGAAACGTCTAGTATATAGGGGAAACTCTGCCGAAATTCCTAATGGATTTTGTACTGGTGGTTGTGCTTATGGTTGTTGGTTTAACATTAATTTTGATTGTTAGTCCGTGGCTGAGTTGGTTGATGCTTCTATTGCGATGTATGCCCTCTTAGACTAGGTTTCTAATGTAAAAATCTAATGTTTTAATAAAAGAATTTATTTTCAGAAATTGTTTGTGAATTTACAATTTTATTTGTACACAATTACGTTTGGAAAATACCCATTGTGTTTAAGTAAGTGGTCCACGTGAATGGAGGTCTCTTACAATAAGGTATGGATCACGAGTTACTTAGCACATAAACTTTTGTTCTTAACCGATTGATGAGAATGGGAATCTCATCATGTTTAGGTTATTATGTTGTGAATTCTAAAGGGGGAATGGCTTACCTTTAGCCAGTGAGTAGTTCACTCACTTCATGACATAAGCGTATTTCGAATACATAGAACATGACCTGTAGTAGTGGTTTCTTAAAAGTACTATATGGTAGAAACCTAGACTACTACTACTACAACATGGGCTAGTACTCTACAACTTGAGTATGAGTTGGTGATCTGATGAAGCTGGAAGCATATACTTTGATATGCTATAGTTGAGGTTCTGTCGTAGGGCTAATATACTTGCATGTTGGGTATGTGTGACAAGTTAGTTAAGACAGACTTGTACAAGATAGTTTCCATACTATATCGCCCATTGTGACTATCTGAATGATCTAAATATCCAGGGCCCTAGGAAATATGACTTGAATGTTTGCTTTAGGGTAGCTCTCTTGGAAAGCGAAAACAATCCAGGAGGTCATGGATCATTGGACTAGAGGCCTAAGGATGGTAGATGTCATTTAGAGTGGTGTTAGTACACTTCTTCCTCTTTAAATGTACGGCGAGGTATAGAGGGGTATTTTAGTCATTACACCTATAGGTCAGAAACTTTGCTAACGCAGCATTGTCCTTGGGCTCAATATTTCCTTATGGTGATATTAGAAAATATTTAAAATGCAAAATATAGCTATTTATATGGCAAGGGTATTTTGGTCATTTTAGTAGTCAAGGCGGTGTGTCTTTTGGTCCCCAGTATAGACCGTGAGTCCCAATTAAATACAAGCTAAGGAATTGATCTTAAATTAAATGGAATTTATTTTATAGCTTGATTTAATTATTGAGTTAGAATAAAATAAAGGTCCATGGAGAGAAAATTAATTAAATTAGTTTAGTGGGTTAATTAATTATTCAGGGCTTTGGCCCAATTTGAATAATTAGGGATTAATCTGGGACTAAACTGATTTACGCTCATTTAATTAGACTAGTTTATTTAGGCTGAAAAAAATTAATTATTTGTTGGGCTATTAAGTTGGTTCTAACTAGAATAATTAATTAAGCCCAATAGGTTAAACTAAGAGTCCAATCGCCCAGTCCAGTTTAACCTAGGGTCTTTTTATTTAGGTTAAACAAGGGGATTAGGGTTGAGAATAATCATCGTTGTTTTACCACACAAGAGTGATGGCTTCTTCTCTGTAAAGCCAGATGTCTCTCTCTCTTTCTCTCTCCAGAAAATTCCCTAGCTCGTTAGTTATTTACCAAACGGTAGTTAGACAGGCCATATACTGGAAGACCGAGAGTTTGGTATTCACATACATGCAAAGGCGGAGTAGGAGGCTTGCAGGAATCGCACCAAAGGCTTCTACCAGCACACCTACACCAGTTGCACACGTTCCGCTACAGCCAACACTTAGAACGAGAAAAAGAGGTAAATTTTTTAAAACCTCGGGATTGGGACAAGGCGCAACCAGCGCCGGCTAGGGTTGCCGGTGCCTGCGCCGGCCCTGCCCTGGAATCCCTGTTCTTGTTTTTTCCAGGTTTTTTTATGTTCGCTTCCACTGCGTGCTCCATGTTTTCCCGCTTTTCGTACCTTCAGCTTCATGGTTTAAATCTAGTTGCTTATTGAGGTATTGTCAGAGAGGTTAATAATTTTAATTCTGTGCTAAATATATTTGGTGTCTATATAAACATGATTGGGAAATCGATATGTGTTGTGCGACGATGGTTCACCATCACAAGCCCACGTATGATGCACGATAAAGAAGTATATATAAATTACTAAAAAAGTATTTCATGAAACATGTAGTTGGCTATTTAGGTATTTATAATTGTTGTTTAAAGTATAATGAAGATGATTACCCTTAAGCTTTTCTAAACCTTTTACACAAACATGCATAAACTCATAGTCAAACCTCTTTGTCGCATAATATGTTGAATATACAGATGGAAGATCGCGGTTGGATGTATAGAAGGCAGTTGCCTGGTAAAGGGTTTACTACTGAATTTGAGTAGGGAGTGCAGGGATTTATTGCATTCGCTTTATCGAATTCCAAGTCTGGTAAAATCAGATGTCCTTGCACAAAATGCGAGAATATGAAATTTGACTCTCCGGACCAAGTTGAGATCCATTTGTACAGATATGGGTTTGTTAGCAACTACCATCAATGGATTTGTCACGGTGAACCTTACTATGTAAATCAAAGCATGTCTACCTCAACATCTAGTACAGTTCAAATTGATTCAGGTTCTAGAAATCCGTATCTAGAAATGATCATTGATGCGGCGGGCCCTAATTTTAATTTGGAAAGATCGTTGGATGAGCAAGTTGAAGAACCTCCTAACACGGAAGCGCAAAAGTTTTATGATATGCTGGGGGCAGTAGACACTCCCATATGGGAAGGGTCTACGAACCACTCGGTGCTTTCATTAGTTTCAAGGATATTAAATGTTAAGTCTGAAAATAACGTATTTGAAAAAGGTTTTAACCGAGTGGTGCAGCTTATGAAAGAGGTGGTTCCAAGAAGCAACAAGATACCTGATGACTTTTATCAAATGAAGAAGTTAGTATCTGGGTTGGGGTTGCCTGTTCAAAAGATAGATGTATGCACTAATGGATACATGCTTTATTGGAAGGATGATATCAATTTGAAAGAATGCAAATTTTTCAAACATACTTGGTACGTGCCTAGAAAATGTGGGTTAAAAAGAAAGGTTAGGCTCAAGATCCCTTTGAAAAAAATGTACTACTTTCCGATTACACCAAAGCTGCAGAGGTTGTATACATCTAAAACTACAGCTGAACACATGAGTTGGCATGCAAAGGCTAAGGTCGAAGATGGAAACATGAGCCATCTGAGAGATGGTGAGGCTTGGCAGCACTTTGACCAGATTCATCCAGATTTTGCAAATAAAGTGTGGAATGTGAGATTGGGACTTTGTACTGATGGTTTCTCACTATTTGGCATGTCAAGAAAGCAGTATTCATGTTGGCCAGTTGTTGTCACTCCTTATAACCTCCCACCGTGGTCGTGCATGAAAGATCCTGTGATGTTTTTAACAATTATTATACTAGGACCAAAGAATCCGAAACATAAAATTGATGTTTATCTTCAACCATTAATAGAAGAATTGAATCATTTGTGGACTAAAGGTGTTGCTACATATGACATAGGAAAGAAACAAAACTTCCAGATGCGTGATGCACTAATGTGGACTATTAATGACTTTCCTGCCTATGGAATGATGAGTGGATGAAGCACAGCTGGAAGATTAGTATGTCCATATTGTATGGAGAGGTTAAAGTCTTTTCATCTACAACATGGTGGTAAACACTTATGGTTTGACTGCCACCTCCGCTTCTTACCCATGGATCACCCATTTCAACGGGATACAACATCATTTAAGAGAGATAAGGGCTCTGATACATTACAAGCTATTCTATGTCCCACTGGGGATAACCTATGAAGCAGTGTTTGTCAATATTCAAAAATAACAGAGTCGAGAAGAGAACTTGGGAGATCGGAAGGTAGATATGTGAGTCATAATTGGGCTAAACGGAGTATTTTTTGGGATTTATCGTATTGGCGAACGCATTTGGTTTGTCATAATGTTGACGTAATGCATAATGAAAAGAATGTGTTCGATAATGTATTCAATACAGTTATGGATGTGAAGGGCAAGACTAAAGATAATTTGAAGGCCTGTTATGACGTTGAAGTATATTGCAATAGGCCAGAACTATATATGTGTAACGTCGGAGAAGGGAGGATAGCAATACCTAAGGCATGTTACACATTGACAGTAGAACAAAAGAAAATGTTGCTTGAGTGGTTGAAAGGATTAACTCTTTCAGATGGATACGCATAAAATCTTTGTAGATGTGTTGATTTTAATGAATTGAAGCTGTCCGGCATGAAAAGCCATGATTGCCACATCTTCATGGAAAGATTACTTCTGATTGTCCTTAGAGAATTCCTTCCAGCTAATGTTTAGGGAACTTTGACAGAATTAAGTCTGTTTTTTTGGGACATTTGTGCTCCTAAATTGTTTGTATCTCATATGATGAAGTTGGAGCAATTGATACCGGTTCTTCTATGTAAGTTAGAGAAGATTTTTCCTCCAAGTTTTTTCGATGTTATGGAACATTTCTTGGTTCATTTGCCTTACGAAGCAAGGGTTTGTGGTCCTATACAATATAGATGGATGTATCCTTTTGAGAGGTAGTTGTCATTTTCCAAATTATGCTACGGTTAGCTATAGTCATTACATAATACTTATTTAGTATCATACTTTGAATTATGCCAGGTTCTTGTTTCGTTTAAAGTTAAAGGAGAAAAATAAAGCACGAGTAGAAGGGTCAATTTGCAATGCTTATCTTGTTGAGAAAACATCTACATTCTTCTCCTATTATTTTGAGGCACATGTGAGGACAAAACATGTATCCATGGCTCGCAATGATAAAGGCGTAGTCGGGCGAGAAGTAGATAAAGCTTCGTTGTCAATATGCAATATTTATGGGAAGATATTAGGAAAGATTCAAACCTGATTCCTCTCTCATGAAGAATATAAAGTGGCAAGAAATTATATATTACTTAGCTATGAAGAGGTTCAACCATATATTAGGTGAGATGATTGCCCCTCTGTTGATATTAGAAATAAGATCTATTGGTAATTGTGTCATTTTCTTCTCTATAGTGAGTTCACATCTCGTTTACAATCTTCAATCCCAAACATATCGGAATTGGATGTACAAAGAAGGATAGAGAATGAGTTCGCAGGATGGTTTATAGATTATGTATGCTCTTCAAAAATCAGTTAAATTTTTGTACACGTGAACATATGTTGTTAGTTAATGTATGTCCACCTGAACATTTCATATGCTTTATAGGTGAACGATCCACAAAACCATGTGTCAAATATATATTTGAAGAATCTTGCTTGGGGACCTTCGAGAAAAGTGAAAACATATACTGGGTACATTATTAATTGCTATAGATTTCACACCCACGAACATGCCGAAGGAAAGAAAACAGTGAATTCTGGAGTTTGTGTTAAGGGGGGTAAAAAGGACTCAATAGTGAGTGATTATTATGGGGTTCTTAAAGAGATTGTTGAAGTTGAGTTTCCTGGTAATCCATCACAAAAAGTTGTGCTGTTTAAATATGATTGGTTTGATCAAACAACAAACCGTGGTGTGAGAACACATAAGCAGTATAAGATTGTTGATATTAATTGCAAGAGGAGCTATCCAAAATATGATCCATTTGTGTTAGCTCAACAGGCATCTCAGGTGTACTATGCCTCATATCATGATGCAAAAGACCAAGATCCGATTAGTTAGTTGTGTGTAAAGTAAAAGCTCGACATGTGATTGATGCACTTGTGATTGATAAAGCTTACCAAGAAGAGGTGGATATTCACAATGCAATGAGCATTTCCTTAGTTGTTGATCTTGGTCCCTTAGCTCATGAATCAGGCACAAGTGATTTGTTAGATGTTTAAGAAGAAGGATTACTTAGGGATACAAATGAACTCGAAGATGAAGATGAAGACGAAGGTAACTGGAATACAGATAGCACGACAGAGATGGAAGAAGAAGAATATATATCAGAGGATGACTCGAGTGATTAAAGTACATTTATTATACGTTCGTGATGTAAAGTTTAAATCACTTATGATGGTTGCTTATATTGTTGATCAATAATCTATGTTAAAATTTCATGTTTTACTAATTTATTGGATGATCAATTATTATACTATTTTTTGTCCTTTTTATTATTTTAAATATAGTTAAGTATGAGTCAATGCTAACTATTTTGTTTTC
Organism: Voacanga thouarsii; assembly: GCA_026120185.1. Lineage (NCBI taxonomy): Eukaryota > Viridiplantae > Streptophyta > Magnoliopsida > Gentianales > Apocynaceae > Voacanga > Voacanga thouarsii. Next base: position 2,244,882 of record JANUWF010002024.1, on the reverse strand, counting down.
CACAGGTGTTCTTTGCCTTTCCATAGGTATGCTTCCTTTTCTTTTTTTTTTTTTTTAAATACAGTTAAGTGTTAGGGGAGACTCTAACTATTTTCTTTTCCACAGGTGTTCTTTGCCTTTCCACAGGTATACCTTTTTTTTTAAAAAAAAAAATACAGTTAAACATGAGTCAATGCTAACTATTTTTAGCTCAATAGGTGTTCTTTGCTTTTCTAAAGGTATATTTTTTTGTCTAATATATGAACTGGATCCCCATGAGTGATGGGTGATCACTCCTCCTGGGTAATGGGTGATTACTCTTAAGTTAATTGTTGTTGTTGACATTGACTTTCTATTATAGATGTCTTATTTGTTAGGATATAAAACCTGTATAAAAGCTGTATAAAAGAACACACATTTCATTATCTGATGGCTTTAATCCATTGACAAAGGAAGAATCATGCACTCGCCCTTCAAAATGCTTGGAAAAGGTTAGAGACTTATGTGCAAGAATGAAGCCATTTTGAAAGAAAACAAAAATAACAAACCTTTTCTTTCTCAAGTTGTATAAATAGTCAAGTTTCTACATATTCCAGTTTATCTATTGGCAGTTAATTTTTTGTTATGGAGAATGTGTTTTTTTATACAGGTTTTGTTGTACATGTTTTGTGTGTTTAATGTGTTGATGATACTTGGAATATGTTTGAATGTGGCATTAATGCCTGGAAAATGACCATTTTATAGGGGACACTCTGTCAAATTTTTTTATAAATTTGCATTTATAACTTGTTCTACATATATATTATAAATATGTTTGAAATTTAAATAATTTTATTTCAAAATTAGGATGTCTAGACATGGACAGTCTTCTGGAGGTGTTGGAATGGACCAACATACCCATCCTCCTGACACCTCATCACCATCACACGCACGGCGCCTCTCCATATCACGAACGATTTCTGGATCACATTCGCAATCAAGAGGTGCTTCTCCAGCAGAAGCTCCTACTTCTGTATCACACCATATAGGATCATAGGCCACAGACCACCGACCTGTGATTATTCCTCGAGGAGATGGGTATGTAATTTATAATTATTGATTGATTTCCAATTCAGTATATCTTATTTAATAATCATATTACTTTCCTTTCTGGCTATATAAAATAGGTTTGCTGGTTCAGATACATGTGTGAGAGAGATTCAAGGCATATTCAAGAGACAATTCAATGGTTCATATTCTACATACTCACATGTCCCGATACACGTTCAGGACATATGGTTTGACGAGTGGGGAGTATGTTTCTTTTACTTTCTTACAAATTTAATCTTATGTATATGCTATTGAAACTTATATGCTCAGGTGTCATTTGTTATATTTGCAAAAAAAAAAATTCTTTAAACTGTTAATTTAACTTTAATAGCGATGGTTTACTATATTTGCAGAAGTTATTTCGTTGGGCTTCTGAGCATGGTCCCCAGATATGGAGAAATTGAGAAAGGAAGTGTGCAAAAAGGCTTTCCGATACTTTGTTGAGGACCCAAAAAAGCACACCTGCTAATTTGTGTCCAACTTGGATTGATCCAACTAATTGGTCGGAGATGAACAAACATTGGTTGGATCCCAAGTATCAATGAGTCGTGCTGTCTACAAAGGAAAATTGGTCTCATTGCGGTGTCACTCACACAGGAGGTTCCATCTCTTTCATTGAGGACGAGGAACGCATGGTAAATTCAATTTTATTAACTTTTGTATATTTCATAATTGTCAGAATCATGCACTCGCATTCGAAATAATATTCTTTTCTATTAATTTAACTGCAGAGGAAACGTGAAGGGGACACATTTAGCTATCTAGACAAGTTCAAAAAACTACATATGTTCCAGAACGGGAAAAGATAGGGTCAGTTTGTGGGCGAGCGTCCGCAGAAGATATTGGTAAAAATAATTTATTCTTACATTACTTATTATAATAGGTCTTCTTTTAATTTTTATAAACTCACGTTATTTCAAGAGGAGGCAAATGTCACCAATGAGCGCTACTCTCAAATGGAGTCTAGCGGGTCCGTTGACTCCGTTGCTATGCCAAATGACAAGGCCATTATCATTGAGGCAGCTGGCGGATTTAACAAGGGTCATGTCTACAAATTGGGATCAGAGGCTACTCGTTTTAAGGAGCAGATGCATTAGTCTCATCTATTAGGATCATCTTCATCCACTCCTATTGATGTTGACCAGATAGTTGAGACTAGGGTTCAGTAGAGGATTCAGGAGGTTGAGGATCGATGGAGGCATCGAGAGAGGAGTCGCGAGGATAAGCACAAGCGTCGTAAGGAGATGATTAAGAAGAATTTGGAACATAAAATTACGGGAATCACTTCTTGGATGGCATTTATGTCCGAAAAGATGGGGGTTACTGTGCCACTGCGGTCTTCGGTATTTGAGGACGAGGACGTGGATGAGGATGAGGATGAACATGAGGACGAAGACGATGATTTATTTGTTTCCCCACCTGATCATCACCCCGGTCCTAGTACTGGGTTTGATGGTCCTCCCGCTCGTCCTTCAACTAGTGTTCCTAATCCTTTAGCTACATGATTGTATTTTTAACATTATTTATCTATTGTGATACTTATGTGTATATACATATCTGGATTATTGTAGTTTTACTTTATGATTTGGCATGTTGTAATTTATTATTGGTTTCGAAATTTTATTTGTTTTATTAGATATTTTTTCATGTTAAAAAACATTAAAGATTTGATATTTATGAGAAAAATTGCTTAAATATTTGTCACAAGTTTTCTAAAATTAATTTATTTGACAAATTCGGTCTTAACTTGCAGCGGATTTGCGAAGAATTTTTTAATTTTTTTAAAATTGTAGTTATTCCATTACAAATCCGTAGCAAGTTGCTACAGATTTGTGATGGATGCTTTCCATCCATCGCAAATCTGTAGCTATTTGCTTCGGATTTGCAACAGCATCTTCCACATTTATTTTAATTTCGAAAAATTCCGTTGCCAAACCCTCTTAAGTTGCAACGGATTTGCGACGGATATTTTTTCTTTTATTTTAAATATGTAATTACGCCGTCACAAATCCGTAACTCTTTGCTATGGATTTGCGACAGAATTATTTTCCATTGTATATTATCCATCGCAAATCCATGGCAATTTGCTACGGATTTGCGATGGAATTTTTTCATTTTATTTTATCCACGAAAATATTCCGTTGCAAATCCATCGCAACTTGCTATGGTTTTGCGACGGATTTTTTCACAATTTATTTTATTTTTCAATTATGTCGTCGCAAATCTCTCTCAAGTTATGACGCATTTGCGATGGATATTTTGCCTTTTTTTTAATATGTAATTATTTCGTAGCAAATCGTAGTGATCTGCTACGGATTTGCGATGGATGCTTTTCCATTTTATTTTTATCCATGAAAATATTCCATTGCAAATTCGTCGCAACTTGCTACGGTTTTGCGACGGATTTTTTCCACATTTTACTTTATTTTTTAATTATTCCATCGCAAATTTGTAGCAGTTGCTACGTATTTGCGACGGATTTTAAAATCCGTCGCAATTCCGTAGCAAAATGTAATTTAGTTGACCAGAGATTTGGCCATCGCAAATGTGTCGTTATTTGCGACGGATTTAGTTTTCTGCCGTTGTTTGCGACGCTCTTATTTACGACTGCCAAATCCATCGTAACGCTGGATTTGCGACGGATTTGGCCATCGCAAATAGTATTTTTTTTGTAGTGTACTCCCCCTGACACTGGTTGGGGGCGAAAATCCTTTGCGTCTTTGTTTGACAAGTAAGATCATTTAGAGGGTGTATCCAGCATTTAGCAAATCTCCATACGGAAGGGCAAGCCAGCTTTTATTTTAACTTAGGAGGAGATTGACCAACTCGCCTACCCCTTTCGTTTTTCTTTGATTAGTAAATTTTCTCAAGGGAAGCCAGCCATGGAATCCCTGCGGAAGGAGTTTCTCACGTTTAGCTTGAAAGGGTCAGTCAGTATTAGTTAGCTCGACAGCAAACATGTCCTTATACGGCCCTTCTTGGAAGAAGAGTACATTCGTCTCTGGCTTAAGAGCATCTGATATGTTCTAGGTTTCCTAATGCGAATTCTAAAATGGACTCCAACTTTTAGGGTTACTGCTGATCCTTCAATTGTCCCAGTTTAGATTTCCCTTGAACATCTTCCAATTCACCCGTTTGCTAAATCCGTTCTCTTTTGACTGGCTTCTACTATTGGAATGCCTTTGAAGCTGGATGAAGCCACTACCAATCTGACTCGCCCCAGTATAGCAAAGATTTATATTGAGGTCGACCTTCTAAAGTCGTTAGTTAAGCGAATACGGGTGGGGAATGACACCGAGGGGTTCTATCAGTGGGTGGACTATGAAAATCTCCCATCTTTCTGCTTAGACTGCCATCGATTAGGCCATAACCGGCAAACCTGCAAATCTGTATGTACTACAAAAGATAATTGCACGGACAAGAATCCTATCATCTTGCCTAGGGAGAAAGACAAGGGTAAGAAGATTTGGCAGCCTAAGGCTAATAACACTGCAGCTATTAATTTTAATTTAGACCAGATGGCGGCTAGCTTCCCTTCGGCAAGTCATGCTAACGAGACCAATGTTGAACCTACCATTGAGGCTCTTCCTGTTGTTTATGCTGGGCTATCAGAAGGGGAGAGGCTTTTACCGGCGTATAGCGATGAAGCTAAGATGGTGCGGCAATCCCTCTCGGCTTTACTTGAGCCCAAACTACTGGGCTATTCACCGGAGCCATGTTTGAGGATTAATATGCATGTTTCACCTACTCAGTTTGATGCTCCACGAGGCCAAGAACCTATTCGTCCATTGGAAGATGTTCAGGGGAATAAGAGACAGTTTTGTAGCCCGTTTCTATCTGAGAAGTGTATATTATTGTCTTCATTAGAGCCTGTTCGACTATTGTGGAGAGAGGGCATCCAAGACGATGCCAATATAGAGCTGAGCTTCAAGAGACGTATCACTTTGCTAACTAAGCTATAAATGAGGAGTTTCACAACTGATGATGATGATGATGATGATGTTACGGTTCAGGAAGATTTCCTCTAAGAAATCCATATTTTTAAGAAAGGGAAGATGTATATAGCTAGGCTTCAAAGCTCAGCTTCGAATATTCCCCGACCTCCGCCAATGGGTACTAGAGTGCTGCCTTCGAGAAAGGCTAAGCAAGAACATCGTTTCACCCCTCTTAGAAGGTAGTCATGAATTTCTTAATTTGGAACATCAAGGGGGTATCCAATAGCTTGAGACGTCTCAAGGCTCTTATTTGGCTCCATTCCTTGCAGTTCATAGTCGTTTTAGAACCTTTAGTCTCTACTGATTAGATTGTAGGTTTTGTTTATTATTTAGGGTTTCAAAAATATCATACAAATAGCTCGAGGAAAGTTTGGCTTCTTTGGAAGGATTATGTTCCTCTAAATGTGATTTCATCCACGGATTTTTCTTTACATGCTAAGTTTGCTGCCCCTAATGGAGTAGAGGCATTATGCTTGTTCATATATGCTCATTGCACGAGAGCAGGGTGACAATCTCTGTGGGCAGAGTTAATCCCTTTTAAGCAGCAACATCGGCCTCTACCATAGTTGGTGGGTGGTGATTTTAATGTGGTGGCAAGTATGAATGAGTATGTTGGCTCGACTGCTCCTTGTAGCTTGGCAATTGCGGATTTTGTAAGCTTTATAGATGACTGTGGGGTGGTCTCTTGTGGTTTCAAGAGAAGCCGGTTTACTTAGGTCTGCGATGGGGTGAGGCCATGCCGTGAAAGGCTTGATAAAGTCTTAATTGATCAGGCTTGGTCCTCTTTAGTTCACTCCACCACATATGCTCATTTATCCCGGACTGGGTCTGATCATTGCCCTCTTTTGGTTAGTGTTCAACTGCTTCCCCCGCCCTCCATGCTTAAGCCGTTTAAGTTCCTAACGATGTGGACTTTCCATGAGGGGTTTAGGGATTTGGTTGTTTCTGCCTGGAATACTCCCTGTGAAGGTAATGGCATGCATATCCTGGCTTATTAGCTAAAGCTCTTAAGGGCCATTTTGAAGGCATGGAATAAAGAAAATTTTGGAGATGTTTTTTGTTGGTTGCAAGTAGTAGAGGATGACGTTGTAAGGGCTAAATATGCTTACGATCAGTCTTGCAGTCCTGAGGATCGTATGATTTACCAGGAGGCCAAAGCTCGTCTAGCCTTTTTACTTCGATGCGAGGAATCTTATTGGCATGACAAGGCTAGAGTTAAGGAATTGAGAGAAGGGGATGCCAATACTAAGTTTTTCCATACTGTTTGCCAGTCTCGTTATCAGAAGGCTCCATTTTCATCCATTCATGATGAAGAGGGGCGGATGCTTTCTTCAATCAAGAATATGGGAGCTGGTGCAGTTCGGTTCTTTGAGTCTATCCTTAGCTCGGGCTCTACAGACTTCTCAGATCATACTTCCTATTTGTATAGCCTAATTCCTAATCTTGTTACTGATTCTGATAATGCCATGTTAGGAGCTTTACTATCTCCTTTCGAAATTAAGTCGGCAGTTTTTTACCTATCCTCTGAGAGTGCACCGGGTCCTGATGGCTTCACTGGAAATTTTTTTACTTATTATTGGGACATTATCCAGAAGGATATGATCTAAGTGGTATGAGATTTCTTTGCTGGAGTTCCGATGCTTAGAAGTTTTACATCTACTCTTTTGTTATAACTTCTAAAAAAAGCTTCTCCCTCAACTTTTAGCTATTATAGGCCCATCAGTCTCTGTAATTTCATAAATAAGATCATCATAAAGATTGTGGTGTCTAGACTAGGAGGCCTTCTGGGTCTGCTTGTTTCTTCTAATCATAGTGGATTTATTCAGGGATGGAACATTTCAGACAATATGCTTCTTGCTTAGGCGCTGGTTCATTCTTTTGATAAGGTAGTGTTGGGGCATAATCTTATCTTAAAGCTAGATATGGCTAAGGCTTTTGATAGAGTTAGCTGGTCCTCTTTGATCTTAGTTCTTAAGAGATTTGGTTTTGATAATCATTTTTGTACTATAATAAGGAATGTTGTCCAGCATTGTTGGTTCTCGATCTTGCTTAACGGGTAGAAATTTGGCTTTTCAAATCAAGTAGAGGGGTTAGGCAAGGGGATCCTCTATCTCCAGCCCTCTTCATCTTGTCACAAGAGATTATGTCTATAGGGCTGAATAATCTGCTTCTAAACCAAGGTTTTGTTCTGTATGCTCTTCCTACTAAATGCCCTCCTATCACTCACTTGAGTTTTGCAGATAATACAATTATCTTTTATACTGGGGGAAAGCGGTGTCACCTAGAGGTTAAGGGTTTGCTATATGACTACCAAGCTTGCTCTGGCCAGCTTATCAATGATGCAAAGAGTTCATACATAGTCTCGCCCAAGGTTTCTTTGTACCGATGTACTGTCATCCAAAGAGTGTTGGGGTTTAATAGAAAACCATTTCCATTCACTTATTTGGGTTGTCCTATTTTTATAGGCATAAGTAAGAAGGTATATTTCTCATTATTGTTGAATAAGATTCGATCTAAGATCTCTGGCCGGTAGACTTGTGTTGCTCAAGACAGTTCTAGCATCCATCCCTATTCATCTCTTGCATTTAGTCTCAGTCCTATTGTCAGTCTTTGAGGAATTAAATCGCTTATTTTCTCGCTTTTTCTGGGGGATGCATAACCTAGGCTTAAGGCACCACTGGAAATCTTAGCTTTCTTTATACTTCCCTCATGATGAAAATGGATTGGGAATCCGCTCATCGGTGGATGTCTTAGATATTTATGCATACAAGCTATGGTGGCGTTTTAGGCTTGGTAATACTCTGTGGGCTCTCTTTATGTGGTCTAAGTATTCCAATGGTGCTATACATCCTTTGCTATTTCCTTATTACACACGGCCGTCGCATGTGTGGAAACGTATGCTTAGGACCAGGGATTCTGCAACTACTTATTTTGGTGTTGAGGTTGGAAATGGCCAGTGTCCTTTTTGGTATGATAACTGGTGGGGTTCAAATTCTTTGGCTTCGGTTGACTCCACTGTCCAGTGTGATCAGTTTCGACTCTCAGACTGCATGTCGAATGGTTTCTGGAATGTAGGGCTCATATTGAAGCTATTGGATCCTTCATTGGCACTAGCAGTACTGCACTCTACCCCACCAGTTTTAACTTCAGAGCAGGATAGATTGATATGGAAGCATTTGTTGACTGGAGCTTTCACCTCCTTTTCAGCCTTTGGCCTGCTGCGTTGCAGGAATGATCATTGGCCTTTGCTTGGGAAGATTTGGCAATCGAAGATTTCATCTAAGGTCTGCATTTTTCTTTGGAAGTTTCTGAATGGTATGCTTGCGCTGGATTACTCCCTGAGTAGGCTGGGTTTCAATATGACTTGTAGGTGCTATCTCTACAAAGCAGATTCTGAGTCATTCATGCATCTATTCTTTTCTTGTGTGGTTATTAAGTGGGCTTGGGAAGCCTTTCTGCTGCCATTTTTGGAGGCAGTAGACTCGCTTCAGCTTCATTCCCCTCCTGATATTCTGAACGTTTTGTGGTCATACTTTAGGTGCAAAGGGCAATTGCTTAGGATTTTTTTCAGTTGCTATCTTATGGAATGTATGGAAGGAACATAATAGTGTAATTTTTGAAGACAAGCGGCCATCAATGATTACAGTTCAGCGGAATGTTCAGTTCTTTTTAAAGGATTTTTTTGCTAATTTTCCTATGATAGTGTTGTCCTAGTTGCGTGGGGCACTGGCATTTTTGAACCTGACCTGGTCTGCTAATAGGAGCATTCATATATGGCCTGTAAAATGGAGGGATAAGGTTGATATGCACAGGTATTTAATACTCAATATTGATGGCGCTTCTAAGAAGCTGACTGGCTTTGCTGGGGCAGGATGGGTACTTCATTTTCCCAATGGAACTTTTCACTCTGCGTTTGCACCATTCCTCGGGCAGGCCACTAACATGGAGGCTGAATTCGAGGCTCTTCATCTTGGTCTTAGAATTTGCAAGAAGTTGAAGGTTTCAAATGCTCAAATCCAATCTGATTCTCTTGCATTAGTACAGATGGTTTCTGGGTGTCAAAGAGTTCCTTGGCATCTAAGGGATTTGGCTTTGAAAATTAGGTTTCTCCTTGCTAAAATGCCTTTGTTCTCTTTGATTCATGTATACAGGAAAGCAAATCAGTTGGCAGACTTTATGGTTAACGAGAGTTGTCAGTTGCAAGCCGCCGTAGCATACTTTAATTATCTGGATTTGCCTTCAGAGGCTAAAGGCATTTGTAATATGGATAGGCTAAGCATTCCTTTTTTGCGTATTAAGTTGGTTGTACCTTAATTATTTAATAAAAATTTTAGGGGGTTCTACCCTCCTTTAACTAAAAAAAAAAAAAGGGAAACTCAAATATTCATCTATCATCCAAATACAAAATTATGAGTTCATGAAATAGTCACAAAGCATAATCATATGCACACACTCAAGCTGAATGAATGCTATTTTCCTCATGACCTAGATGTGAATAGAGTGGGGTGTTATATCATTGATGATAGTGAAAAGGCATTGGTGCAAGACTTAGGAGAAAGAAGAGAGCGAAATTGTGAGAAGAAAAAGAGGAGAAATGAAAGAAAAGATTATGAGAGAGAAGGAAAGATTCTATAGGAAAGAAGAGGGAGGAGGGAGGAAGGAAATAAAATTAGAAAGGAAAGTAATATTTAGAAAATATTATTGAATTATCTAAGAAGGTTAAATACGTCATTTGAATAAAAATTACTCTGGCAGAAAGAAAATTGTTCTAACAATATCAAGAGCCATCAAATTAATCAATGAGGACTTGTTTGAATAATAAGTGTTAAAGTTTCTAAATTCAATCTATATCAAATACATAATTTAATAGAAATAACACTCTTTTTGTAGTATAAATATTTAAAAAATGAAACAGAAGGAAATGAACATAACATTCCTCTCATGGTCATCTCTTTAAATAAATAAAGAAAGAAAATGGGATATCAACTAAACATTCATTTCTAATAAAATTTTCCTAGTTTTTTTTTTTCAAGAATGGGCTTCCCTTTCACTCATCAATTTTGTAAACTAGATGCTGGAAAGAGAAGAATAAGCTAGAAAGATAATCTCAAATTTCATAGTTAATTATGTCCATTGTTTAGAGGCCAAAGAATATCGGCTGGAAACAAATGCACTTCACCTAAAATGAACCAGCATCAAGAATATTCCAATTATTATGACTATTTTCTAATGGTTTTAGTGTTGCCTTGGTAATAGAAAGTCAGTTTGAGTATGTAACACTTTTAATTGTAAATCTTTCACAATTGGAAAAGTCAGGGTGCACTAACTTTTGATTAATGCTGATGTCAATAGTGATTTTTAATTCCAATTATAGATATTGAATAGTAATTACATTTGTAATTTTAAATATTCTTTAAAATAGTTGTTATCTTTTTTTGTTTTTTTTATCAAAATGTAAAATGATTAATATTGATCAAAAGCTATTTACATGGTTACTCACTAGTCCATAGTCCAAGGGACTGATTGCTAGTGGATATGACAACAATTCTCAAATCTAGTCAAAACATTAGGGTACAAAGTAAAAATAACATTATACACGTGTTTTAATCCTCTTTACAATATCCAATACTTGGCAAGCTTCCCCCTCAAAAACAGCTTTGTTACGAGCCTTCCATATGAAGTAGAAAGTGGCTGCCATAGTAGTAGCCTTAGCCTTAGATAACCACGAAGACCCACGGTTGGCACGCTTGTACCACTTAAGGCATGCTCTGGATGTATTCATTGTTTGATGAAGTCCCAGCCACCTTTTAATTTCCCTCCAAATCGTAGCAGAGATGGGGCACCCGAAAAATAAGTGGTTATTCATTTCCAACTATGCCTTACACAGTGGACATGACATATCATCAAGCCGGAACACAAGTACATCTTTGGTCTTCAACCTTCCCCTAGCACACAACCACAGAATAAATGTGTGCTTAGGGGTTAGCCCCTGTTTCCAAACAGTATTAGGCCAATATACCCTGAATGTAGTTGGCCTTAGATATTCATAAGCTTGAGAAGTGAACGAATTAGTACCCATAGACCAAGAGTGAAGAAGGTCCGCCGTACTATTAGTGACTTGTTCCCTATCCATTATTAGATCTCTGATTGAGAGAAGGCTACAAAGTAAAGGGGATTGGCTCTGATGATGATCAACCTCCCAAACTGATCTTCCCTTCATATAGTAGTGGTCCAACCACTTGACCCACAAAGATTGTTTCTCTGCTTGTACATCCCAAATGATCCTAGACAATAATGCCCCATTCCAAGCTTGTAAATTTTGCAAACCAAGTCCCCCTTCAGTCTTGGGCATACCAATATCTTTCCAGGCAACCAATGCTTTTTTTGAGTTCCACAGAAAATCCCTAGCCATCCTATCAAGCTGGCAAATCACAGTTGCCGGAGTAGGAAGAATGGACAACCAGAAACACTCAACGCCTTGAACAACAAACTGGATCAATTGGAGTCTTCCTGCATAAGAGAGAGAGCGTGCAGACCATCTCCCAATGTAAGAGCCAATTCTATCAAGCAAAGGTCTGTAGAAGGTAAGTCTAATTTTACCATTACTGATTGGTAAGCTAAGGTAGCGAAAAGGAAGTTCTCCAATAGGAATGCCCGTCTTATCCAGAATACTCTCCTGTGTATCTCTCCAGATCCCAGCAAGATAAATATTTGACTTATCCTTATTAATTTCAAGGCCCGAGCACCGCTTAAAAATTTCCAAGCAATCAAGGAGAGTTCGAACAGAAGAACAATCTCCCTTAGCAAACAACATCAGGTCATCTACAAAAGCAAGGTGAGTAATTCTTAACGCGTCACACTTTGGATGGTATCTGAATGGAGTCCCAAGTGTGTGCACTTTAACAACTCGAGAGAAATATTCCAAGCAAATGACAAATAGCAAAGGAGAGATCGGATCACCTTGTCTCAGACCTTTAGCACCTCTAAAGAAACCATGCATAGTCCTATTTATAGCGATAGAAAAGGAAGTAGTGGTTACACACTGCTCAATCCAGTTCACGAAGATATGAGGGAACCCAATTTCTGTAAGTAATTCTAGTAGGAAGTCCCAGTTAACTGAATCATAAGCCTTCTTAAGATCCACTTTAATCGTACATCTAGGAGAGACTCTAGTTTTGCTATACTCACGCATAAGCTCCTGAACCAGGAGAATATTATCAGTCATTAGTCTATCGTGGATGAAAGCAATCTGGGATATGTCCACAAGATGTGGAACAACCAACTTGAGTCTTTCCGCCAAAATTTTTGAGATAATCTTGCACACCACGTTGTAGCAAGAAATTGGCCGAAAATCACCCACCCTCTCTGCATGTTCAGATTTGGGGACCAAGTTAATAATAAAGTGGTTGATTTGCTTTAATAATCTGCTAGATATGAAGAATTCCGAAACAGCATCACATAAATTATGTCCAACAGTATCCCAAGCTTTCTTGAAGAACAATGCAGAATAACCATCTGGACCCGGAGCTTTGCAGTCACCAATATCCCATAGGGCCAATTTAATATCCTGTATAGTGACATCTTTAATCAAGACATCCATTAGGTCATGAGGAACCATTGGCCCAGCACGAACATAGTCCACATTGATTTCCTGGTAGCATAACTTAGTTCACAGCAGGTTACGGAAGTATTTCACAAAATCATCAACAAGGGCCTTAGGACTATCAGTCATGTACCCATCTTTCTTGAGAATATAAGCAATGAAATTCTTTTTTTTTATTCCTTCTGACAATGTTGAAGAAGTACCGAGTATTCTTGTCAGCTTGTGTGTGAAACCCCAGTCAGAACCAACTTTAGAGTAAGGGGGTTGGGATGCATAACATACTTTATTGCATGATTAAATATATTTTTATTTGATTTTATGTGCCTTGGATTTGAGTTTTAATGTAAGTTGCTAGTGAAAATAACAACAAGAGTTGTTATGGTGTAGTAGTTAGAGCTTTGGAAATTAATTCTTGAGGTCTTGGATTCAAATTCCATCATAGGAGCTTTAGCTTGGTTAAATTTTATTTTTGCTTGGGAAGTAATAATTTCGGCCTTAAGTGCTTAGAGTAGGGGAGTGATGATGTCCTAAGAGAGACATGTTAGGAGTATCATCATTCTACTCCCTTGCCCTACTCGAATTTCCTAAGAGGAATTCATTTTTCCTTTATCTTTGATTTTTCCTTAGTTCTCAACTCATTAGTGTGATCAAGTTGTTCTAGTCATTTTCTTTCCAAAAATTTCAGTAAAGTTTTGTGGTCTTGTAGGATCAAAATGTCTTAGTAAAAGACTTCTTATGGCCTGAAAATGTGGAAGAGTTGTGGGAGATTCCAAGAGGAAAAATTCCTCTAGTGAGCTTGCTGAAAATTCACTCTAGCTAGTTCATCTTCCTTCTTGGAATGAACTGAAATTTTCCAGCTTATTGTACCTTTAAAGTGTCGAGTTTCTTAGCTAGCATTCCCTCCCAAATGCTGCCAGAAAAATGGTCTTTTGGATCAGCTTGCAACCTGAATTCTTTAGCTATTTCCGGACTGCTCAAAGCTGGAGCAAAACTAGGAAAAATTCCTGTACAAATCGCAACTTTGAAAGTCCAAAATCATGTTGTTTTCTTCTAGATTTTTTTGAGCATTTTAGCCAAGTTTTTCCTCCATGAAGAAGGCTGAACACCAGCCTTGAACACCCCGAAATTCCCCTTCAAACTCGCTGTAAGATGGCTGGAAAATGGCAGTCGAAAAAGTTGTCCAGAAATTCCAGCCTAGCGAAATTCTGTGCAGTCCAATTGTCCAGCTTTGTTTCCTAATCTTCCTCCAGCCGAAACACCATCATTGTTCTGCATAAACCTTCCTTAAACCTTCAGTAACAGAGCTCCATTACTCCCCTTAAGCTTCTGCATTAAATTCAGACATGGCTGCCTTAAAATATCTCCAACAAATCCCTGCAATTATGCTTGATGGATTTCCAAAATTCCAGCCACCATAGTGTAGCAACTTTCCATAATATATCCCTCAAATAACCAGACTTCTTCTTCACCATTATGCTCCCCATTTTCAGCCACTATAAGCTTCCTTAAACCAGCATTAATTCCACTGAAATTTTGCTCAAAGCAATCGGCCATGGCAGACTTCCAAAGCTCTCCAACAATCAAGATATTTTAGAATATTTAGTTTCCAAATTTACTTCCTAAAAATATTCTTCAAGGATTTTAACAACTAGCCTTTCCTTTTCCCTTTCAAATCAAAGAACTAACCTCCTAAACCCTACAGAAAATTCAGAAGCCCTAATTCTCTTAGAATTTCGGCAGCTGCACAACACAATCTCTCAAATTCCTTCAACCTTCAAGAACATACACACTACACCAAGAGCACCTACTTCTTCCTTTCACCTAATACCCCTCCAAACCACTTCAAACCTTTTTTAAAATATCAAGATTTGACCTACTCACTGCCGTGAGTCCATCAACACCATTCTTAATATCAAACTCCACAAATCAACTCGCTACTTCGGATCAAAACCAGAAAATTCTGTGAATGTTCAAGAACACCTTTAAGGTAGGATTGTTCTAACAACTTCATCTTCTCTAATTTTGATCTCAAGTGAGAATATATGTGAATAAACATGCTAATGGTCTCTTTCTCTCTCTCTCTCTCTCTCTCTCTCTCTCTCTCTCTCTCTCTCTCATGACCAAAACTCTCTCTCTTGGCCGGATGGCTTCATCTTCCATGGTCATGCTATCTCCATCTTTCTTGGACAAATTTAGGCATTTAGGAGTTGAAATCCGTTCTAAACTCCTTCAAAGCATTCATCAACCAAGTAAGTGCCTTCAATCTTTCTTTTAAATCCTAGATTCATGTCTCTAGGATGTTGTTGTTAGAAGGTGGATTATGATAGGGTTTGAGTATGTATTGTTGAGATTGAAGCATGAATATATGTATGATTGTGAAGGAGATGGGATTTATGCATGGAAGGATTATCTTGGTTGATAGTATGATGATTTGAGGCTTGACACATATCATAGGAGGTATTTGTGATGAAGTATGCTAGAAATTATGCCACATTTGATGAATAGGATTTATATGCATGTTGGATTTTTGAAGCCATGATCATATTTATGCTAGTAGGAGTTAGATCATGTTTTGATAAATTGAGATCTATGCTTGTATGCATGATTTGAATGATTTGATGAGTTGAAGGGTTGTATATGTTCATGATTGTGAATAACCATGGAAATATGATCATGATCTAGTTGTCCCTAAGCAAATTTTTATTTCATGAATAAAATATTTAATAATATAATTTTGCTAGTGATTTCAAAAAACCCTAGAAAGGGTGGATTTGGAATATTATATTTATATAAAGGATAATTTAGTCAAATAAATAATAGTTTTAATAGAAAAATAAAATATATAGATATTTTATAAAATAATGAAATCAACTAAAGCCTTTTATGGAAATAATCATAATTAGTAAAATACTTATTATTATAAATTTAATTATTATCTTTTAATCAAAGCCTATTAAAACTTATTTATTATTTTTCAAGCAAGACTCATTAAAATTCATTTTCAACTAACTTTGGTTATCAGTTATTTTCTAACAACTAAATTATTAATAACTCATTATTTTCCCTAATAACCACTTAGGACTCTTGATCAAATAAGCTCTAAATTTTTCTTAGCAAGATTTAAACTTTCAACATCTTGGAATTTATTTCCCAAACCATTAGTTATTTTAAATATCAGATTAGGCTCAACCTATAAACCTATTTATTTATTGTTTGGCTTTAAAGCTTGGGACACTAGGATCATGGTAGTAGTAAGTTGAGTTGATTTAAAATTGAGGAAGTGGATTGTGGCTTGTGGCTTGAAATTGATTGTGATTTGTATTTGCCATGTGGGGTTAGGTCAGCTGTTGGGGACCTCTTTATTATGAGTAAGAATCAGGTAAGCTCCTGCATAAAAACCTGATAGTTGAAAAATGTTTAATTATGGCAAGCCAAATGTAGAGTGTATGGACACTCATTTTTGTAAAGGCAATTGAGGGTTGTCTCCCGTTTTATTTTCGTCAGATGAGTTATTTGAAATTTAATAAGCAGATTTACTCAAACTCATAACTCTTTCTGAAACTGTTTTTGACAAAGATTTTGGAAACTCTTAATTGCCATGTTCAAGTGGAACTGTGTTTGTTCATTTTTTCCAAGTGGGATACGTTACGTTGAGTACTCAATAAGGGTAGACTACTAGGGCTAGTCTTTGAGGGGTTAGGGTAAGTCTCTCAGTAGGTGGCCACCTCCGAGGGGTGAGTCCTTCCCAGATAGGACGTCAGTCCAGTGGATCGTGCCGGTCCGAGCTAGCAGTGTTCTTTTCAGTCAAGTGACTGTGTTTTGCAGGAATGGACACCCGGTTGTTGTTTGGGTATAGAGAAGAAGGAGTATCTGGCCTAGTAGACCGATCACCTACTTTTGTCAGTCTGCACAAAGTGTGGCATTCTGACCGGCGATATGCACAAAGTGTGGCATGCTGACCATTCGGTTATGGGGCCCAGCGTGTGGTAACCCGTAATCCTTTCTTTTGAGTGGTTGATTTTCTAAATTATGTATGGTTGGAAAAGCCAAAACACCACTCTTACTTTTGACGGATTTTTATTGCTTGCTAGTGATCTCTTATAAAGAATTTTATACTTTGCATTCACGAACTGTTTTCACCCGACACTTAAACACACACGGACTTACTGAGATTTCTATCTCACCACCATTTTTACCATGATTTCAGGTCGGTCCTGCTGTGGGGGTGAGTAGCTTGATATTGCCTGCTTTGGAAGATTTTCTGATAATTTATTTTGTGTAATATTTCGGGGAAGATGAGGGTGGATGAATGTTATTATGGATTTGTTTTGGGTATTCTTGAATTTATTCGTGGATTTATTGGATTTTTTTTTGGGATGTAATAAATTTTAAGTTCAAGTATTATTTTTATTCCGCAATTTTTATTTCTGTGACCTAATTATAAAGACCCCTTGTCCTTTGGACGGGGCGATATCCCCGGCCCTGGCGGGCCTAGATAGTGGGGTGTTACACTGTGCAACATACTTACCTTTAGCAAGTTGCTGGTAGAACTTCATTTCTGCCTCTGCAAGATTCCATGCAGTCCGTTTACACTCCTTGAACTGTGCAACCAGATTCTGATCCACGGGGTTTTCTAGTAATGACTGTTGGGCATTAATAGTAGCTAAGTTTGCTTGTTCAACACGACCAGACAGGTGAGAGAATTCCAGTCTGTTTAATCTCTGGAAGTCCCGCTTTAGCTCTTTCAACCGACGGCAAAGAGTGAACTGATGGAATCCAGTGAACGTTCGATCCCATACTCCCTTGACAAGATTATGAAATGAGTCATGGTCAGCCCAAAGATTAAGAAACCTAAATGGACGAATAGATCCCCCGTTATTGTCAACAACTGACCAAATGACAAGACTATGATCAGAAAGAAACCCAATAGGAAGGAATTCCACCGATGCCTGGACATAGCATTGGAACCAAGCATCATTACCCATGACTCGATCAAGTTTTGACCACACCTTAGAATTAGTCCAAGTAAATCGCGGGCCGACATAGGAAAAGTCCTCCAGACCAGCATTAGCACATAATGACGCAAAGTCCCTAATTTCATATGAAGTCGGCATGGTACCACTGAGTTTATCATCCACATGTAGATAAGTATTGAAATCACCCATAAGGATCCATGCCTCCAATAACGATGAGGATAATTGCTCAATCTCATTCCACAAAGTCCTTCTTGCCACAACAGAATTGTAAGCATAGACAAAAGAAAAGAAATAAGTAACATGAGAAATCTTACATGTGATGCAAACCGTGATAGCATGAGGCGAGCATTGGACAAGGTTCACATCCACCTTTTCCCCATTCCAGAAAATGACTATTCTACCCCCATCAGCTTCAACCATGTTATGTAAAATCGACCAATTACTGAACTTGTGTTGAAGGATATTATCCAGCCCATCAACCGTCAACTTTGTTTCCAGTAAACCTATGACATCCATACGATGTTTTGAGATGAATTCTCGAACCCCGTGCTGCTTGAGGGTCCTGTTGAACCCTCGAATATTCCATGAAGCAACTCTCATGAAGGCCTAATTAGTGCCTATTTGGCACCAATCAAGTTAACACTACTTTGAGCATATTTCTTCCATACTAACCAGATAAATTGCGAAGCCTGTACGGTAGCTTTACCTGCATTCACCATAGCCGATGGGATTTCATTAGGACTGGGTTCCTTTCCAGGAGTAGATACTGACTTATTAACTCCAAATTGGACATGCCTCCGTGAATTGGATCTCATTTGTGGACACCCTATACGCCTTGTCCTGGACCTTCCCCTTGCATCCCTAAACTGTCCTCATTGCACAGCTGATGTTGATGGATCATCTTTAGCTCTAGCATCCCCTATCATTGTCTCTACACTGCCCTCAGCCACAGAAGGAGTGTTGTGCCTTTGTACATCACCATTACTTTGGACAGGCTCTTTTCCCTTGTCAAGACGAGTCTGCCTTATTTGAGAGGGAGAAGCTAATCTCATCTCCTGTCCGACCGATGCTGACAAGGGCCTTAGCCTATTCTTTATCCATTTGTTTGTCTGGTCACTACTAGGTTTCTGGAGCTGTTCCCTCTTTTTCATTTTTTCCCCCATACAAGCCTCTGTGACATGGCTAAATTTGCAGCAAAAATTACAATGAGATGGTTCAAACTCAAACCTGACAGTTTGCTGTTTGATCTTGCCAGAAGGCAGCCTTATTGGCACCACTTTCACTAGGGGTTTAGATGCATCCACTTCCACCAGAACACGTGCATAAGACAGACGATCCAATGTCGCTATGAGCATATCAGTCATAATTGGTATACCAATAGTAGAGACAATTTTACTAAGAGACTTCATGTTCCAGCAACCAAGAGGTAAAGTTGGGAAAGTGACCCATATAGGCATCATACTTACCTCTTCCAATGAAAAATCAAATTCTGCAGGCATCTCCTTTGGCATGAGTGATCTTCCAAATATTGCATAAGGCCCTCTATGGAGAACTTTCTGTTTGTCATCTTCCGAGTTTAACCGGAAAATCAGCCATCTAGAGGCATGCGAGTGCACCTTAGACAACACACCCCACTGTTTAGTGAGTTCCATGACTGCCTTCATTCCCGGGAATCATCCCGCAAACATCCCTATTAGACATGAACCCAGCTTGCCTACAGTATCCTCGAAGTCCATTGCATCAATATCAACAAACTTTCCCGAGCTGGGAATGTGACTTAACTTTATTCCATTAGACTGTTCCCTGTTTCCTTTCACAATGTTAGCCCAAGATCAAGTTGATTGACTGGAATCCACAGGAATGATAGAGGGATGTGAATTCGGTTGGGAATGGGTATTGTTCCCCACACATGGACCATGAGGGATAGAAGAGTCCGGGGTATAAGAGGGGGTTTGCTCCTCACTGGCAAGCAATGCAGATAGACCTCACCAGGTTTGTTTTGTTGTGCAACGAACTGGGTGGTTGGGGAGTGTAAGCACCCAACATCAGGGCCTTCTGGGGAGGTCACTATGTTAGGTACTGAATCTGGCAAATGAGGCAGCTGAATAATGAGAGTAGGTGATTGAGGAGAAGTGGGGTCAATGACCGAGGTTGTCTCGGGTAAAGACATGGATGGTGGGCATGGATTAGCCATGATTACGTCTGGGACAGAGGGGAACTGCTGTTCAGTCTGGGCAGAGGAGTGGTATGCCTGGGGTGTGGAAGGCGACAACACCCCAGAAGAGGTTAGTTTTCTCCGTCCTCTAGTCTGGACCATTAGGTCCAGGCCATCAGACAAATCAGTAGGCGTCAAACAAGCAGTTGGAGTAGGTATTATCTGGGAAATTGAGATGAAAATTTGAAGCCTAGATCGGGAGGAATATTCTGGCCAACGGAATGGAGTAGGTAGGGGACTTCTTTGTATAGGTGGAGAAGGAGGTTGACAGGAGGTTTACAAACAGTTGGTAGGGGAAAATCAGTAGGGCGTCAAACAGCAGGTGGGGGAATGGAGTAGGTAGGGGACTTCTCTGTATAGGTGGAGAAGGATGTTGACAGGAGGTTTACAGACAGTTGGAGTAGGTATTATCTGGGAAATTGGGATGAAAATTTGGAGCCTAGTTTGGGAGGAATATTCTGGCCGAGGCTGCAGGAGTCATCAATTGACTAACTGGTTTTCGACGGAATCATCAAGCTAAAACAGATCAAATTCGCTGGATGCCAGGAATTGACGCATGAACAAAGAAACTGGAATAAGAACAACTTAATATGAACCTCAGGACAAAAGATAGATTCCCACCCTTACAACTAAGTTAACAAAATACGGAAGATGACAGAATACTAGATAGATTAGCTAGACCAAGGCCGACAAACAACTAGGAAAATGCAAAAGGATATAAAGATTGAACGCCGGAGAGCAACAGGAAAAAAAACATCATAGAACGGAACTTATGCAAAGACCCTAGTGCAGCAAAACCCCGGGACAGCCAGGATCCAGGAACTAAAACTGAAATCTAGCTCAGACATACCCATGGCAACCGGACGCAGCAGCAGGAGGGACCATGCATTAACATCAAAGCTTGAAGACCTATCATTGTTATCTACATATTATAATAATTTGCATAATCTTTACATAGAACAAAATATTTTATTATTAAATTTCAATATGTTTTGTTCTTTGATTTTATTAACATAAAAATTATTTTATTGTATTGTTCAACTATTCCAAATAAAAATTATATATATATATATATATATATATATATTTATATCAATCATAAGAACTATTATGAGAGAAGTTAACCAAGGTTATTTCTTTTAAATAAACGTAATGGTTTATGATCACTGTTTAAAATAAAATTGTATGGTAGACACCTTAAATTATCATGATTTGATAATTATTTTTTATAATCACAATTAGTACATAAATTCTAATATGGATCTAATCCACGTGGACCAACAGTTTTTAAAAGTTTTATGCATAGTATAAGTTGTATTGGTACAACCCAGTAAAACTACTATTTGTATAATTGTGTTTGATAACAAAACGGCAGTTACCCTTCTTGCCTTTACGTGATCTGGTCCGGGTACCTCCATTACTATTTGGATGTTCAGTGAACAATAATACTAAACGATTGACAGAGAACTGGAAACTGGATATATACTTCCTCGTCTTATTACCCTACGTAAGTCCTCATCCTTCTTTTTGTCTTAAGCCGACAGATCACCGAGTTTACAACACCAATTTGACTACAATGCGTATTGTATCAGCTAGGTGGCAAGGAAATGGCGAAAAGTTCTGAGAATCCTTACGCATGATATTACGCGTGGCAAAATGAGTTGTCTCTTGCCACCATTTTCTACTTTCGTAGTCCAGCTGAAGATACCATGATAAAAGAAGAACATACTATAAATAGGAAGATAAGATTTCAAAATCATGAAAGAATCCAATAAACCTTCAACTCCCACCACACTACTCGTATGAAACTGGACACATCCATTTCTAGAGCATATCATCCTTCTCATCTTATAAATAGAGAAAGGGGAAGCAAATGGATATGCATCTTTCCGAAGACTTGTATTGTCATATTTCAATAGAAAGTTTCAAGAAATATGATGTTCAAGGGTTACATTTTCTTTGGTTTTCTCTTTGCAGTTCTTCTCGTCTCTTCCACCGTAGTTGCCGAGACATCAGTAGCAGAGAAAAAGAGTTAGTAGTACTTTCCAATAAATTGATAATTAGCAAAACTTCCCTTTTGCTTTGTTGCTGGAAAAGCATTCTCAAAGAACAAGGACATCCGTACATTTAAGTACTAGGTGTCTAGGTTGAATATTAGTTAGGTGTTTTTACTTGTTTAATCATTATTAACTAGAATTATTAATTCTAAATAAAAAGCTTTTTGACTTGCAGAAAATGAAGTAAAAGAGACAGATAAGCCAGATGACGCAAAAGAGCCTGATCAATATGGTGGCCGCTGTAGATTTGGCTGCTGTGGTGGTTGGGGCCGTTATGGGTGTAGCAGATGTTGCAGAGCTGGTATTCTTTTCTAGAGTTGCTTTCAGTATCAATTTTATCGTCTAAAACTTGTGGCATTTCTGGTGTTAAGTACGGTGCCTTTAGTTTATTATAGCCCACTTAATCATTTGGGAGAGTTCTACAAGAACTGAGAATTATTTGGATCAAAGCAAGGCATGGTTCCCATGTTCTCAGTCTCTGTGTTGTTCTTACTTAAGTACACACAGTCAGATTTGATTTCGATGGTTTGCCGTAGCAGTGATAGTTTTAAGTGAACAGCTTAACATACTTTGAGATTGGGATTCAACCATATTAGCATATCAGTGTTCATTCAAAATTCAAAGATTCTTTACTCAGCAGGTGATCAGGATATAAAAGAGACAAATCAAGCAGATGATGCAAGAGAGCCAGATCAGAACCGAGGACGCTGTAGATTTGGCTGCTGTGGTGGTTGGGGCCCTTATGGATGCAGAAGATGTTGCAGAGCTGGTAACTTTTCACTAACATAAGAATTGGTATCTTGTGTAAACATGTAATCGTTTTGGTATTATATTCTGAAGCACTTAGGTTATTATAGTTTCATTAAACGTGTTGTCTGATGGTCAAAGATGTACATATGTGCCAGAACCAGGAATTTTCCTAAAACACAAGAGCTATTTCCATGCTTTTAGTTGTCAAAATTGTGCCGTGAAAATCTGTCGTCAAACGTCTATAGAATAGGATTCAGCCATTTTAGAATACCTAGTGTTTGGTTCAAAATTCGGAACTTCTTTGCTCAGCAGGAGAGGATGTAAACGAGGCAAATCAAGCTGTGGAAAGTAAAGAGCCCGATCAGTATGGAGGACGCTGTAGATATGGCTGCTGCGGCGGTTGGGGCCCTTATGGATGCAGAAGATGTTGCCGAGTTGGTAAATTTTCACTAACCTTTGCTCTATTGTCTAAACATGCCCATTTTTGTATTATAAAGTGGTGCACTTATTCAGTTTATGTAGTTTTATTAAACGTGTTGTCCGATAGTCAAAGAGGAATATTTTTTAGGAAGTTTGAGATATGCAAGAACCAAGAATTACTCAAATACAAGAGCTGTTGCCATGCTTTTAGTTGTCAAAATTGTGTTGTGAAAATCTGTCGACAAACTTCTATACAATTGGGTTCAGTCATTTTAGAATACATTGTATTGTTTTGAAATTCAGAATTCTTTGCTCAGCAGGTGAGAATGTAAAAGAGGCAAATGAGGCTGTGGATACTAAAGAGCCTGACCAGTATGGAGGACGCTGTAGATATGGCTGCTGTGGTGGTTGGGGCCCTTACGGATGCAGAAGATGTTGCAAATCTGGTGAGGCACCTATATAGTACAGAACTATTATTGTTATTATGCCAAAATGGTCTTGGCTTCTGGCAAACTGTTTGGCGTACTTCATCTAAAATAAGAGGTGTAAGATGTAGAAAAGATTATGCAATTAATACTGCTTGACAATTTTTTACTTTTTAATTTTATGCAGAACACGACACTGAAGGAACAAATATGGCAGCCGTAGATGGTGGATACAACAAGGTTCAAATTGCTGGATCTGGCAGTGGTTTCAGTGCCTCGGCAGCCAAACCCTAAATTAAACTTCAAGAATAGCATCTGTTCAATTCCTCCATGTACCATGTTGATATACAAATAATACACGTGGAGCGAAAGAAGTAAGAATAACAAAGATGAATTTTGGACTCCTACTTTAGCTCTAGGGTTAGATCCCTAAGTTGCTTAAGTACTGTGAGTCCATTGTATTGCTGTTGTACGAAATCAATAGAATCATGTGTTTTGCATCTCAAGGTTGAAAGAAAATATTTTGATTTTCTTCTGAATTTGGCTTTGTTTCCAAGCTTTTACTCAAGTAATCCCCGAGCTAATAATAAACAACATATAATTAGTTTTATCAAGAAACACTTATCAGTAGCAGGACCTATTAGAATTGTACCAAAAGACACTGCAGGAGAAGAGGCAATTAGTGACAAAACTATTCTGTTAACTGAATGAAACAATTGTTACTGAAACTTTTTTTTGTGACAAAGAAAAGGGTTGACACTGAATGAGTGTCAGAAAGCCTCCTAGTGACAACATTAGGATGTGGTCACTTTCTGTGACAAAATGTTCATTGTCTCTAAATATCAATACGCATTAGTAACCACAGTGGTTGTCACTAATTTGACAAAAAATACTTGCCACTATTACTATTGAGTTGTCACAAATGTAAAACGTTTAGTGACAATATATATAAAGTCATTAGCAAAAATTAGTAAACATTTTTAAAAATTTTAATAAATAAATTATACCAAAAAAAGTCCTTTAATGAAAAACAATGTTTTAACTAAAATTACATACTTCAAAAAATCACTTAAAAAGCATCATGGACCGCCTACGTGGTGATTCAGCTGGCACTCATAATTCTATTTAGAGTAATTTTATGCTGTAAAAAAAGCATAATTATTACATATTAAATATATATCTACATGTAAAAACTTAAACATGTATTTTAAATGAAAATTATAAGTATTAGTTGTACAATAGAATAATTGTTTTATCTCAAAAAATATATATTTTTAATACGAGTGAATTATCTCTATTAATAATTTTTTTTGGATTTCATCAAGTTTTATAACTTTATAGGTAAAATGACTCGCAATTGGCAAAAGAATTTTTCTCGTCTAGCTTTACTCTATAAAAATTTAAATTTGCTAGTATAAAAATATATTCTACTAAATAAATGAGTTGAATTTTCCCTTGCAAATGTAACACTGCTCTTTTTATTTATATATTTTAGTACAAGTTCATAAATATAATATATATTTATATATATATATATATATAATTGCATGTGTGTGCATCATATCATGCACAATGCATAATTTGATAGGAATTTTGGATATTGTATATTGTTTATGTACAGTATCATTTATGTGAAAACACTAAATTTATATTCTCATTTTGGTTAAAAAAACGATATTAATATTTTGAAAAAAAAAATTATGGACCAAATTTACTTAGTTTAGCCATTAAAGGTTTTTACCATATACATAGTCTCTTGAATTCTTTAAAATTACATTGAGACCCTAACATTTTTACCTTTTCTTGTTGTGGGAAAAAAGTGACTTTATACCGATAATGACTGTTTAAGTATTAAAATATTATTATAAATTTATAAAAATTATATAAATACTTTTCTTTAATTTAAACATTGTAAATCCAAACCATATATAACCAAATAAATTACAAAAACAAGATAAAAGCCTTTTTTTTTTTTTTATAATGGACAAACAAAGATTATGTTCTCAATTCTTCTTGACAATTTCTATAAATTATTATCTGCTTAGCTCCATATTTTTATCTATTGATTCTATCTTTTTTTTTTAATTTGTAAGTCTTTATTTATATATTAATATATCTAAACAAAATAAAGTAAGATTTTCAACATTTTCTCATTTCTCTAGTAATTTTCTCTTCTTTATGTATATCCTTATATATATATATATATATATATATATATATATATATATATATATATAACTTTTTATCAATGTTTAAGTATCAATCAAGTTAAGTAAAATCAAATCTATAGGTTATATGATTGGTCAAATAATTTTTCAATAATATATCAAAATCGTCCCCCTTAAACTCATCTAGTCACTTTTGGCACACACTAATTATTCAAGAAAGAGAACACCCAAATTTTAGAAATTTTACTAATAGTAAAAATATCAAATAACACTTTAAATTAAAATTTTAATAGATTATACTTTTAATTCTTTTCCAATTTTCAGTTATAGAATTTTGAACTTTGTAGTTTAACTCTACCTATAAATGTCATAGTTATATTATTTACCGCCATATAATGCCAATCCCTTTGAATGATGCCATTCCTGTCTCTAAGCTCTACGTAAACCTACCACTAGGTGCCATTAAAAAGGAATCTCAGTTCACTTGTAATTTTAGTTCCATGTTGGCCAATGCCTTTCTTTTCTTGTATTCTTATTTTTAATGAATAGAAAGGTTAACGTTAGTGTTTTATAAAATAAAAAAAAAATCATTTTTCCTCAATTTTCCTCTCTCGACCTCT
The DNA here is from genome assembly GCA_026120185.1 of Voacanga thouarsii. Lineage (NCBI taxonomy): Eukaryota > Viridiplantae > Streptophyta > Magnoliopsida > Gentianales > Apocynaceae > Voacanga > Voacanga thouarsii. The sequence goes on along the minus strand of JANUWF010002024.1, from coordinate 2,218,585 downwards.
CTTTCCTTTGCCTCCTTTCTCCCTCTTCTCTCTCTCTCTCTCAATTGTGAAACTTCTATCTCTTTACTCTTTCTCGTTTTCTCACTTTAGGTCAATTTGGAGTGGATAGTCAAAATCAATTATTCTTTCAGGAAATATTTCTTAGTACTACATATAAAATTAGAAAATCCTGAAGGCTTAAAATGTCAAAAATCATCAAAACAAAAATATATTAGGAAAACGAAAAATTTACCTCTGTGATTAAGTGGCCCTCTTCGCACTAGTGTAGATATCTGTATAAGAATATTTGTGGCTAGTGGCTCACATCCTACTGCGTCTCATCCACGTGAAGTTTTCGATCTTTTGAAATGGTACTCGTAACACAATCGGTGAAAGCTTGAAGTTTGGGTTATGATCAACTTTGAAGGCTTGGTATGAGTTTGGTTTTTTGTGAATTCTTCACAGACAAAGCCTCCTATAGAATTGGCTTTCTATGATGCTCTCTGTGATTGCAATTGAAAAACTCAAACTTCATCCCATCTATGAAGACCCATTTCAATTGATCAAATTAGATGCTCGAGAGAAAAGACATTATATGTGCAAACAGAAAGCTTCCATACTTTCTGTTATCTTATACGCAAAACAACACGGGTTCCATCCTATGTTGTTATTTATTTATTTAATTAAATAATTGAATTAATAAATAATTATTTTAATTATAATAATTATTTTTTTTTATAAATTTTATTTTACCTTGATCTTATTCATTGGGCCAGATAAATTATTTATTTTTAAGCTAAAACACTCATAAATAATAAATCTCAATTATTTATTTTCTGAGCTTTATTAAACAGCCCAATAAATAATAAGCCCAAATAGATCAAATAAAATTTCATACCTTTTATCTAGTTCCAGATTAATTTTCTAATTATTCAATTTGGGCTTTGAGCCCTGAATAATTAATTAACCAATTATACTAAAAAAAATAAATATTCTCTCTCAAACATTTTATTTTATTCTAGTCTAATAATAAATTAGACTAATAAAATAAAAACCCATAATTATCAAGACCAATTCCTTAACACAAATCCTTCATGACTTAAGGGCCATTCTGGGGACCAAAAGACACATCACTTTGGCTACTAAAATGACCAAAATACCCTTATTATATAAATAGCTATATTTTGCATTTTAAATATTTCCTAATATTACCATAAGGAAATATTGACTCTAAGGACAATGCTGCGTTAGCAAAATCTTCGACTTACAGGTGTAATGACTAAAATACCCCTTTACGCATTGCCGTGCATTTAGAGAGGAAGAGTGTACTAACACTTCTCTAATGGACATCTACTATCCTTAGACTTCTAGTCCAATGATCCACGACTCTTGGAATGTTTTCACTTTTTAAGAAAGCTACCCTAAAGAAAACATCCAAGTCATGTTCCCTAGGACCTTGGATAATTAGATCATTTGAACAATCATAAGGGGCGATATAGCGTAGAAGCTATTATGTACAAGTCTGTCTTAACTAACTAGTCACATATACCCAATATACAAATATATTCGTTCTACGAAAGAACCTTAACTACAGTATATCAAAGTATATGCTTCTAACTTCATCAGATTACCAAGTCATACTCAAGCGGTAGAGTATTAATCCACACTACAACAGTAATAGTTTGGGTTTCTTTTAAATAGTACTTTTAGAAACTACTATTACATGTCATGTTCTATGTATTTGAAATACGATTATACTATGAAGTGAGTAGACTATTCACTGGCTAAAGACAAGTCATTTCCCATTTGAAATTCATAACACAATAACCTATACATTATGAGATTCAAATTCTCATCAATAAGTTAAGAATAAACATTTATGTATTAAGTAATCTGTGATCCATACCTTACTATGAAAGACTAACATTCACATGAATTACTTACTAAAACACTATGGGTCATTTCCAAATAAAAAATCGTGCACAAATAAAATGTAAATTCACAAACAAATTTTGAGAATAAATTCTTTTATTAATAAATTCGATAATTACATCAGATAATCTAGTTTAAATGGCATATATTCCAACAAATTCATCATTCAAAATGAAAAAAAAAAAAAAGTTCCTCTAAAGCTAATTGAACTCTCCATTCTTCAATTCTTAGTTGTAATTACCTATTGATATCATGCTTTGTTATTTCATAATCCACCTTTTTCGTTTTATTTTTAGTTGATCTATAATTTTTGTTTATTTTAGTAGTTGATTTTGATATTTAATTTTTATTTAAAAACTAAATATGTGGTCATCTATTTTTCAAATTTAATAATAACGTGATTATAAAAAAATTAAAAGAAATGAAAAATTAATTCGTTTCAATGTAATACTCTTGATAAGAAATTATATAAATTAGGCTTCTTAACTTTTAAAATACATAATGTCAACAAACATTACCTAGTACTCGTCGCAACATGAAAGAACTTTCCAAAAGGTAGAAGAACCACACATATATTGGATAGAAAACGACCGTGGAACTTTAGAGTAGAGATTACAATATATATATATATATATATATATATATATATATATATATATAATATCCTTCCATTTCTGTACTTTAATTAACTATTATTATATATAGAATAAGAATTTGTATAAATAATTAGAATAAAAGTTTATTAGGGTAATGAGACGAACGTTTTGGTATAAAATAAGTTTTATATCAAATTTATTCTAATTTTGATCGCGAACTGAGAAAAACTAAAAAAGAATTTGAAGAATCCCGATTCCCATCATTGAGTTCAGTAACATGCCTAAATTCCATTGGTGGAATAAAAAGTTTACTCAATTGGAGTGTATATTAACCTGAATTTTAGTTCATTCTTGAGGAAGATAGTGAATATGGTCAAAAGAGGACACTTTGAGATTGGCTATTGAAAATAAATGTCATTTCGTGATTAGGTTAAAGAGACCAAGTGTTTTTATGTGATTGGTTATATGAAATTGAATGGAATTTTATAAGAAAACTATAAGCTTATTCAACAAGATTTTACAAGTTTCTTCAATAAGCCTTTGACCAATTAATCAGAGAATTGACCATGTAATCCTTTGGCCACGAAAATGGCGGTGGAAGGGTGGAATTCAGCCAAGGAAACCAGCAGCCAAGAGAAGAAAAAGAAAGAGAAAAGCTTATTTCATAAGCTTTTTACTTGAAGCTTCCTACATAAGCTTTTACATAAAACTTCTTACATAAGCTTACACCCAAACTTCTTACATAAGCTTATTACAAACTTTAGAATTAAAGTTGATCAGTGTAATGAAACGAACATTTTGGCATAAATTGAGTTTTCGAGGATATTGTCGTAATTTTAACTGTGAATAGAGAAAAACTGAAAGAGAATTTCAAAATTCTGACTCCTACCATTGTGATTAGTCAAATATGTAGATTCCAATAGTGCAATAAAAAATTTTTCCAATTGAAATATATACTGACCCGAATTTTAGTTCATTCCTAAGAAAATTATGGAGAACGGCCAAAATTGGAACTTGTGGCACCATATGATTTGTGGGTGAAATAAATGTCAAAATATTATTAGTTGCATGAAATATTCATGCGTGTGTTATATTTCATAAAGCTTATTAAATAAGTTTATGAGATAATTAAGGAACAAGCTAGTAAATGAGAATTTTACACATAGATGGATAACCCACAATAGCATTTAATGAATTGTGACCAAATTGGTCATAAATTCACCAAGTAAGGCGGTGGAGAGCATGAGAGATGGCAGCAAGAAGGAAAAAAGGAAGAAGAAGGGGAAAAGAAAAGAAAAAGGAAGAAAAACTAGAGAAAGTTTGGGAGAAAAAGAAAAAGAAGAGAAAACATTTCCAAAGGAGAAATGAAGTAAACTCGAAGAATTTCAAGCCTAGAGCAATCAACAAATAAGATAAAAGTTTATATTTCATGAATTAAAGTTATAGCATGAAGTACAAGAATAGTTTTGGTATGAATTTTGTTGAGAAATTCATGAGATTTTATGGTTTTCTTTGCAAATTAGCTATATTTTGAAGTGTATATGTGTGCTGGGTATGTCGGTAGCTTAGAGAAATCATGTGCTATGTTTTATATGGTGTATAAGGATGTTTCGATGGTGGCTTAATGGGTAGTTTATGGCTGCATAAGGAGGAGAAAGAAATGGAATGGAAAAAAAGGGTTTAATTGTTAAGAAAAAAAATAGAATAGTGTTGTTATTATTATGATTGTTAATTTTGTGTTGTGAAAATATGAATTTGTTGAGTTGGTTGTCTCTGAAAATCAGAGAATTGAAGGATGTTATGATGGAAAATCAAGTGGATTAAGTACTGTATAATAGTTATAATTAAAGGAGAATAAAAGAATAATGATTCTTTTGTGAAAATAATTATTGGAACAAGAAAAGCTGGGACTGTTTTGCCTCAGTAGTATTGCAACGGTTTTAAGCCTGGGAAAATAGAATTCATAAGATTGTAGTTGAGCATTTTACGAGCTTTTTGGCACAAATTTGAGGTTAATCGGATGTGTATGTGAAAAGTTATGCAAAAATCAAAATTGGGTATAAAAGCTGGAAAATACAGAAATTGTTTTTAAGAAAATGGACTTAATTGTTGTTTCAATGATATTCAAGGATGAATGAAAGATTGGGAAGACTTATGAAAGTCTTGTATTCATTTGGAGGAAAAAGGGATAGAAAAGTGAATAATGGGTTTCATTATGTGAAGAAATCCTATTTCAAGAAAAGAAATAGGAAAACTAGGAAATTAGCAATTTCCTTATGTTAGTAACTATTAATTGTGAACTTCAGTTACTAAGTTAAGAATGGAATGACCTTTAATATAGGTTATCCACGTTAGAGGTTGGGCGGAAAACTAGAAGCATTATACCTATGGGTACGTCGATATAGGACACAAAGTGAGTCCCTTTGATTTTTTTTTTTTAAGTAATAAATGCTAGTGAGCATTTTGTTTCATAAAGTAATGTTTTATGAATTATTTTCGCTTTTCTAAGGAAGAAATGGTACCATGTCATGTTAGACTTGAATAGAAAAGGTGAATTTTCATAAATGGAATTATTCATAATTAGCAATGAATTTTCCTAAAGCCTTTTTATAATAAAGTTGATGGACCTTTATGTTTTCTAAGGAAAAAATGGTTTCTCTAAACGGAAATTATTGAGGACTTTAGGAAATGACATTTTTTCGAGGAATTGTGAACCACTTGTATCGTGAATATTACTTGGGTATAAATGCACACCTGAAAGGTTTTTATTCTCATTAATTATGAGATGAAATTATGTTTTATTTTGGGAAAGAATATTTTTTCCTTTTTATGGGAAGGATTTTTTGGAATATGTGAATTATGACTTTTGGAATCATAATTGACATGTCTTGAATTTAATTCTTCTTTAGGATTAGAATTATGGAATTCCTGAATAAAACTCCTTTTAGAATCAGGTATTTTTTTTAAAAAATGACAAAAGTACCCTCGAGAATGTATTTTATAGTGCAAAAAGGATTTTTATCCTTTTTCGCTATGATATGGAAAACAATCTCTCAATATGAGATTAACTTTTGGAAGATAATATTTTGGCCCCAAAAAGTGTTTTGTTTATATTCCTTCAGGAATGGAATATTTGATTGGCGTTGTAAGTCAACGGAATTGGACTAGTCTTATAAACCAATGAAGACCTTGAGTACTCAACAAGGGTTTTGGTCTTTGTACTAGCTCTCGTTAGAAGTAAACGACTCCAAATAACCTAACTAGTTTTGGGGATTGTTTTAATCCAAATGGAGTGATAGGACATTGAAATAAGTTGTCATGGCTAGCTGTTTAGTACCTGGCAATTGCCTATGTCTTATGTGCATATTATTTTGGGTTGTTCACGGTTGCTGGGTAGGGACAGCTAACATGTTCAACTCTTTTCTACCTCGATGGTGATTGACGTTAGGATTAGGACCCTTGGGCTTATTATGGCAAATAAAAATACAAATTTCAAGGTATTGTCCTAGTATGTATTTACCGCTCGGGTCATGCATAGTTTTATGTTGTAGGCTTGCGTCCTAGCACAATGAGACTGTGATGTCGAAGGCAAAGTCTTGTGAGCTTTGCACATGGCCGACCTTCTATTGAAAGAAGTACTTGTATTTCTAAAATAGGGGCAATGATCTTCAATTAAACTCAGTTTCTCAAAAATGATTAAACTTAGCTTCAAATTTGGTCATAATACATTTTTTTTAGCAAATTCAATAAAACTAGCGGTTAGATCATTAATTTGATATGCTTAAGTTTGTAAATGTGTTAAGTTTTGGGTATTTTTACAATGATTATGCAAGATTATGTGAAAAAATATATTTGACTACCTTCAAATTTGGTCATAATATATTTTTTACTATTTTTAACAAATTAGGTGGTTAGATAGTAAATTTGATAAGCATGTCTTTCTAAATGTGTTAGGTTTCGAGCATTTTTATTGAGACTATGCTAGATTCTGCGCTAAAACATATTCGATTACCTTTAAATTTGGTCACAATACTTTTTTTATTGGCTTTATCAAATCTAACAGTTAGATCGTTAATTTGATATGCCTATCTTTCTAAATGTGTTATGTTTTTGGTATTTTTTACAGAGATTATGCAAGATTCTGAGGCAAAACATATCCGCTTACCATTAAATTTAGTTGCAATACTTATTCTAGTGCTTTTATCAAATCTAACAGTTAGATCATTAATTTGATATGCCTATCTTTCTAAATGTATTAGATTTTTGGTATGTTTACAAAGATTAAGATAGATTATATAGCAAAACATATTCAATTTCATCAAATTTGGTCATAATTATATTTTTAGCAGTTTTATCAAATCTAATGGTTGGATCATTAATTTGATATGCCTTTCTTTCTAAATATGTTATATTCTGAGTATTTTTATTGAGATTATGCTTGACTGTGTGGTAAAATATATTCGATTATCTTAAAATTTAGTCATAAAATTTTTCTTGATGATTTTATCAAATATAACGGTTGGATTGTTAATTTGATATGCCTATCTTTCTAAATAAGTTAAGTTTTGAGCATTTTTATTGAGATTATTCTAGCTTTTGTGGAGAAACATATCCGATTACCTTTAAACTTGTTCATAACACTTTTTATTAGTGATTTTATCAAACTTAACAGTTGGGTCATTAATTTGATATGCCTGTCTTTCTAAATGAGTTAGCTTTCGAGGATTTTTACAAATATTAAGCTAGATTCAGTGGCAAAACATATTCGATTACCATTAAATTTAGTTATAATACTTTTTTTAGTGATTTAATGAAATCTAATAGTTGGATCATTAATTTGACATCTCTATCTTTCTAAATGTGTTAAATTTTCAGCATTTTTACAGAGATTAAGTTAGAATCTATAGCAAAATATATCTGATTACCTTTAAATTTTGTTATAATACATTTTTTAGTAATTTTATCAAATCTAACGATTGGATATTTGATTTGCCTATCTTTCTAAATGTGTTAGGTTTCGAGTATTTTTATTGAGATTAGACTAGATTCTCTTATAAAACATATCCGATTACTTTTAAATTTGGTCACAATACTTTTTTTTTTTTTAGTGATTTTATCAAATTTAATGATTGGATTGTTAATCTGATATGCTTATCTTTCTAAATGTGTTTGGATTTCGGCATTTTTACAGAGATTATGTTAGATATTCTATGGCAAAACATATATGATTACCGTCAAATTTGGTTATAATTATATTTTTAGCAATTTTATCAAATCTAACGCTTAGATTGTTAATTTGATATGTCTATCTTTCTAAATGTGTTAGGTTTCTAATATTTTTATTGAGATTATACTAGATTTTGTGGTAAAAATATTCGATTATCATCAAATTAGGTCATAATTACTTTTTTTTTTTTTTGCAATTTTATCAAACTTAATAGTTGGATCGTTAATTTGATATGCCTATCTTTCTAAATGTGTTTGGTTTCTAGCAATTTTATTGAGATTATACTAGATTCTGTAGTAAAATATATCCAATTACCTTTAAATTTGGTCGCAATGATTTTATCAAATTTAATGGTTCGATTGTTAATTTGATATGCCTATCTTTCTAAATGATTTAGGTTTTGAGTATTTTTATTGAAATTATACTATATTCTATGGAGAAACATATCCTATTACCTTTAAATTTGTTCACAATACTTGTTTTGGTGATTTAATCAAATCTAACGGTTGGATCATTAATTTAATATGCCTATTTTTCTAAAGGTATTAGGTTTTCAGTATTTTTCAGAGATTTAGCTAGATTCTATGGCAAAACATATCTGATTGTGTTTAAATTTTGTTATAATACCTTTTTTAGTTATTTTATTAAATCTAAAGGGTGGATCGTTAATTTGATATGCCTATCTTCTAAAATGTGTTAAGTTTTCAATATTTTTATAGAGATTAAACTAGATTCTATGGCAAAACATATCTGATTTACTTTAAACTAGTTTGATATCCCATGCATTGCACGAGTTGTTAAATTCTTAAAGTTTAATGTATTAATAATAAATACATACATATCTTATTAATTAATTGAATTAATTATTTAATTAGTAAGATTTTAAATGAATTTAGATAATATTCAGATAACATTCAAAGAATCATGCATTTCATAACATTAACTGAATAAATGTTCAACAGTCACCAAAATAGAAGATAATGATGTATTATCTACTATGAAAATGTCTAGTCATCTGATGCAATGTATCTTTAATAGAGCATTTATGTTATGATGGACAACAACCATGTCACGTGTCAATTTAAGAACATGTAAATGTTACAAGTGTTATAGCGAGCTGATCCCACTTCGATTTATATATATTTGCTCATAATAAATTTTTTTAGTAATTTTATCAAATTTAACAGTTGGATCATTAATTTAATATGTTTATCTTTCTAAATGTGCTAGGTTTCAAGTATTTTTATTAAGATTATGCTAGATTCTGTGGTAAAACATATCCAATTACCTTTAAATTTGGTCACAATACTTTTTCCAAAGATTTTATCAAATCTAACGGTTGGATAGTTAATTTCATATGCCTATATTTCTGAATGTGTTAAATTTTTAGCATTTTTACAGAGATTATAGTGCTAGCAGTTGTATGATATTCTTCTAGTATTATAGTAGTATTAATAACTGAATTACTACAACCAGTATCAATTAAGGCTGCTACTTCTATCTCTATATTTCCTATTTTAATTAAAACAAGAATATCTATCCTATTAGTTTTATTGTTTTTCTTTCTATCTAAAATTTCTATATTCGGAGTATAACTATTTTTAATTATTTGAACCTGTTCACTATTTGTTTTATATACATGATCTTCTAATTGGTCTATCTTTTGTTCTACTATGCTAATTCTTCATTCTAAATGATGCTCTATTGGATCTTCTCTTTGTTTTTGTTTTCCTTTGTCTATTATTTTTAATTCTATATTTTGTTTTTCTAAACAAAATTTACAAGCTTCTTGTAAACAATTACTACATTGCCATCCAAGTGCTAACGAGGGATATTTTTCATATAAGTAACAACGTTTGCTATCTAATCCTTTCTTATGTATCCAATCATGTTCACAATTTACAAGGACTAGTTCTTGAATGGTATCTATTACATTATCTAATTGAGACAAATAAGACAATTGATTTTTTGGTGACCGAGTATTAGCTATTTCCTCTACAAAATCTAAATCTTCTATTTCATCATTAGACTGAGGTTGATGAGAGTCTATATCATCAACAGAGATTATGTTATATACATTTTCTGAATCTGACATATATTCATCTACATCAATAATATATTCATTTACACATTCTACTAATGCAGTTTGTTTATTATATAGATTATTTTTTCTAAGACAGTCTCTTACTAAGTGATTAGGCTGACCACAACTATAACATTGTAATTTATTTTTATAGCTTCTATTTTTACTAAATTTTCTAACATGCCTATCTTTGTTTAAATAAGGTTTTTTAGCTGAGGATTTTCTAAGGTAATGTTTTTTCTTATAATATTTCATTTTTGGTTTTCTATATATTTTCCTAGAATTTTGTTAACATAATGTTGAGTAGTATAAATATTTTTACAAAAACTATATTCTCGTTTTAGTTGTTTCTGTATTTGTATGAAGGTATATTTTTCTGCTAATTTCATGACTATGAATTTTATACAAGTAGCTATATTTTTTATATGTGCCACATTCCAATCATATGATTTATAACTTTTATATATTTCTTCTCCTAAGGGTCCTGGTAGTTTTAACAATAATTTTTCTAAAATTGATTCTTCATAAAAACATCCTGCTAAAGTAGTATAATAATAATAATCTTGTAAACAAGGTTTAATAAATTTCCATTCTTTTATAGATAATTGTCCTAATTTTCTAATAGCTTCTTCTTGTTAAATTCTACTCCCATAATTAGGACTTTGGGCTGTTAAAATTAATTGAATCTTATTTGTAAAATTATGTGGATTTGGTCCTAAAGTTAAATCATTTGCCAATTCTAATGGAAACTTTTCTTTATATTTTTCCCAAGCTACTCTAGCTATTTCTCCTAAAAAGGTTTCTAAATAACTGTACATTTCTTCTGCTGTATAATCAAAGTTTTGTTGAATATAATGTTGTACTACTAGATATTTCCAAGTGTCTATTACTCCTTCCCACAATTGTGGGTCATGAGCTGCTAAATTTAGCATTCTACCATTATCTATTAATTTCTTATTATCTATAGTTTCTAGGGGTTGCCTTTTTCCCTTAGGTGCTGTTTCTGATTGCATTTCTCTATAATCACTATATGTCATTCTAGGTAAATTTCCTGGACCATAATGTCTAACAACTTGTTGTGGTACTACTGGCTGTGGAGGAAAACAAGGATTACTAGAGGTAGTAGAGGGAGAAGCAGTATCCATATATTCTACACATGTATTATTTTCTTCTATATTTTCAATATATATTTTTCAGTTTTTACTCTTATATTTCTATCTAAGTCATAATATAAATATTCAGTATAATCTATTTGTCCATTTTGTTCTAATTCTATTTCTAACCTCATTAATTCTTTTTTTGATAATTCTAAACCTAATTCTTTAGGATATATTATTCTATTTTCAGTTTCCATACTTTCTATACATACATTTTCTATTCCTTGTCTTAAAGATTCTGTATCTTCAACTTCTTCTTTTCTTCTGTTTGTATTGGAATAATTTAAAAATCTAACACTAGTTTCTTTTCTATTATTTTGATATATTATACAATCTCTAGGTACTAAAGGAGTATCTGATTCTAAGAATTTGCTAAGATTTCATTTTTCTCCTACTAGAATTTCTGGATTAACTTTTACTGGTTTTATTAATTGGATTCCTTTACTAGCTATAGCTTCTGTGATAGGTTTTATTTCTATTTTATATTTTGTTCTAGAACCAGTGGTTAATCTTCCTATAAATCCTAAACTTATGATTAAATTTTCTCCACTAAAATCTTCATAACCCTTAGTTTGAATACCTATTTCTATGTTTTTAGCTAAATCTTCTAAGGTTATTAAAAAAATTTGGACTACAATAAAAAATTCCTTTTTTTTTCATTCATGTCTACTTCTATTGTTGCTATAAGTGCTTTTTTAACATCTTTCCATATTTTATCTAATATTGTTAGTAAAAACTTTAGTTCCTAATCCCGATCTTGCTAATCCTTTAATTCCTATTACTATTAATCCTAAATTCATATAAGTATATGTATTTGTTAAATTTTTAAAACTTTCAGTTGTGACTAATTTTAATATTCTAGGTTCTGTGGTTACTGACAAGGGTTCTTCTCTACTAGATCTAAATAAACCTATATGAGATTGTAACCAACCTACTTGGTATAATCTTCTAGGATTTAATAAATTTATATTATGATTTCTATAAATTTCCACATCTCTGTTTACATCTATAATTTCATCTAACGGAATTTGTCTATTTTCTCTAGATTGTCTAATCCTTCCTAAAAGAGAAGTTTCTACACTAGTATTTTCATTTAGAGTTCTACTTGGTCCTGAAAATGATAGTCCCCTCATAATTCTTTATAAATGGCTTGTTTTTTAAGTACTTATTTTATCTGAAGATAAATATCCAAATTTATAAGTTATTTGTTTTTTCTATTTTCTTTCTACAGGAATTTTACTAAATTTATCTGTTAATTTATCTATTTCTTTTTCTAGGCTTAAAGCTGCTAGTCTTTTTTCTAAAATTTCTAATTTTTCACAAATTTTAATTAATAATGCTATTTGAATATTATTTTATTTTGGATATATTTTATCTGAATTAGAAGTTCCTATATAATTAGTAAGGCCTAAAGTTTCTGAATGATACTTTTTTAATTCTAACAGGCACTTTTTATAATCACTATTATCTTCTAAAGTCATTAACTAAGAATAAGCTTTTCTATATTTTGTAATGTTTTATTTATGTTTGAAAAAGATTCTTCTAGTTTCTGAGAGTGTTTTCTAAAATTGACCAATATTTCTTTATATTGACTAGTTTCTTCTGTTAAGGATTCTAAGTTTTTTACTCTTCGTATTATAATATTATTTTGTTCCTTAATATATTCTAATTTTTCTTCTAATTGTTCTAATATCTTGTTTTTGTCTTTAATATGTTTTACTACAATGTCCCAACTATTAGAAATTTTCTTTTCTTGAGCTTCTAATTGTTCTCCAAAACTAATTACTAAATCAGTAAGACTATTAAATTGCTGATTCTCACCATGTAAACTGTGTAAATATTGGGAAGAGAAATAACAAGTATGCTTATATTTATTACTATAAATTATGTTCTTAGTCTTTCCTACAAGTTCAAGATTTAATTATTCTATTCGTCTAATGTCTGTCATATACTAGGATGAATTTAATATTTCTAATCTTTTTATTAACAAGCTATTTTCTATAGTTAGATTAGAGATTCAATTACTGAGCTGGAAAAATTTAAAAGAGTATGGATCAATAAAAACAAGCAAACGAGAATACCGTTTAATAATTGTTTTGTTAATTTTTATTCTATTATTTAAATGGTAAATGCACAACATAAAAATTAAGCTAAACTTAATAATGCTAACTGTCCACGAATACCAGTAAGTTCTACATTTAACATATAAATAGTATAAATATACAGCTTAATATTAGGATTATAGGGATCAGTAGTTCTAAGCAGATTTTTGTAAATTGCAATAAGTTTCAACGTACTTTTTAATTGAGCTTTTAAATCACTTAAGTAAAGCATAAGCATTTGTTTGCTATAAAAGAAATTCAAGAGCTAGATAATGTTTAATAATGGAAAGGCTCTGATACCAAATAGGAAGGGGGGGGTACCCTTTTGGAACTTGAGCTAATTTAGTAGTTCTAGAATAGGTAGAAAAGAAAGAAACTTGGTGGAAAAACTAGTGCAAGAACTTAGTGGAACAAATAGTATAAATAGAAAAGAAGCTAAATATACTAACAAGTAAACATGTTACGGGAAAAGGAGATGAAAGTGAAAATAGTGCTAGAATAGTATTTCTATAGTGGAATTTGTAGTGGGAAAAGTAGGAAAGTACTAGGCAAACAAACAAACAAACAAACAAACAAACAAACAAACAAAGAAACATACATACATACATACATACATACATACATACATACATACATACATACATACATACATACATACATACATACATACATACATACATACATACATACATACATACATACATACATACATACATACATACATACATACATACATACATACATACATACATACATACATACATACATACATACATACATACATATGTGTATAGCTCTTAAGACTTCTATATATCTATATATAAAGAATACACTATTTATATATAAAGCAAGCATGGAGGAAATATTAAAATGTCCAAAAGGATTATAAGTCAAATATTAGCTTTTATTTCAAAATATCGTTGGCAAATTAAGTCTAATTTAGCTTGATTAATATATAATAAATACAACCATGGACGGTATCTTCGAAGTTGACAGAGTTCAAATTTATAATATCAAGATATGCGTAACACTGATCAATAGTTTCTAAAGAATTTACAGTCCTTTTAAAGTAATGATAGCAACTAGGAGTAATTAATTCTTGTAAAGCGTAATAATAACGAGCTGATTCAGATACCATAGAGAATAACTAAGGAATAAGAAAATAGTTTTAAAGTCTTACCTAATAGTATGGTCACTTATCCTTTTACGCACTAGGATGGCTCACGCCTCTTCCCCTAAAATGCCTTTAATGCCTCTCCAATGGCTTCATGGCTAAACGGGTACTTTGGCTCTTTTGTCGACGGCTACTAAGGATATGTAGTGATGAACTGTTTGGGAGTGCTCTTTCACTCTTTTACTTATCCTTAGCTATTGGAAAGTTAAAAACTAAACATTACTACCGAAGGAGTTATTGCAAAGAGAAATTGTATTTCTAAAGTTGATGAGGTTTTCTCACCAGAAAGGCTTACAAAAATGTAAAGAACTAAGGAGAGTTTCTATTATATGCATCATGCTCAACATTTCTGAGACTGATGCTTATATATTGAAAAAATTCCTATAAGTCTAGCTTGTAAATGTACAACGCATTCCTCTAGGCATAATAGAAAGTAGAAAATAAAGTTTGTTGCAGGAGTCCTTTCTTGTTTTCTTTTGCATGAGTAGGAGTTCCTATAGCCAAGTTTGATTATCTTTTTGCATGAGTGGTATGAGCGGAGATCATCTTTAATCTTCCAGCATTTCCTCTTCAGATTCGCTTCCACGTTTTTCAGTTCTAGATCATTCTTCTTCTTCATGTAGCTTCTTTTCATAAAGAAAGAGAATATATTGCCAAAGATCTGGATATTTTGTCTTGTTCTCAAATTCTACTTCAGCCAAACAACATCAATGTTGTACATATATTATTTGAATCTTATTTTCTGCAAAGAGGTGGAATTTCCGACCTTTCTTCCTGATTTTTCCATTTTTAGAAGTAAGAGTTCTTAGTCTCTAATGTTTCAGTTGTCTTGCCATACTTTTCAAACAAATCTTTTGTCTGATTAATCCTGATTCTGCATTGATTGGTAGCTTTCGTGTTAAGGTGACCTATATAAGATGAATTGAAGGAATGATTTCAAGATCATCCTATTCTGGTGTGGCTGAGCTAATTTTAATTTTTATAATAGGTTCTGCTATTTCAAATTCTTTCAAGATTTCAAGAGCTAACTGTCTTCCAACAATGTCTGTTTGTTCTGGAGTTGTATAGATAACCTGATTGAAGTATCCATAGTCTAGCAGTATCTGTAGTGTGACTAGAAACACTTCTCAATTTACTAAGATTAATTCAAAATTTCTAAAATATGCTAAGTTGATATTAGTTGTTAAGATTAAATATTCTAATTGACAACCACAAGTGATAAAATCAAAAGTATATGTTGCGCAATCAAGTTGACAAATTTGACAGGTATCGGGGTTACACTCTTTTGTAGGATGTTTGCAATAAACAGGATATAAGGTTAAGTGAGGATCTGTACAAGTTCTAAGCCACTCTTGTAAAATAGTAAATTTTTCTAAAAACTTATCTTGGAATTTTTCAGAAACTATTTCTATATTATTATTAGGGAATCTTGTGTAAGAGTTGTTGTGCTTTAAAAAACATTCTAGGAATCAATAATTCAAAAGGTCTAGTTATTTCTGGTTTTTCTGGCATAAAAACAACTTCTAGTTCTTAATTCTGAAAATCTTCCAACTTAGCTGTTAATCGCACAATTTCTTCATTTTGAGAAGAAATTATACCAGTATATAGCTTATGCTGTTGTCGCAATGAATGAATTAATTCTTTTTCAGAATTAATATCATCATTGTAAGACCTGCACTTATCATTTAATAATTTAAAATTTCTACTTAAAGCATCACAATGGTAACAAAAATTTATCTTCTGTACATTTGTGTCTACTGAAGAATTACTTATGCTAGGTATATTAGTTATTTGAGGAAAAAACATGTGGGGAAGAATTCTTTAGTTCTATTCTACAGTCTGGTTCAATGAAGAAATTTAAACCAATTCTACTTCTAGCAAATTCTAATGCTTTATGAAGATTTCTAAAACCTTTGTATAAGGGTTTGTTAAAATTTTCAACATATGCACATACAGAAGTCCATTGTGAGTAAACACCTGGTTGGTGACCATGTGTTACTACATAATGTGAATAACTCTGTCTTGGTAGATTACTAAGAAGGATAAGTAAAAGAGTAAAAAAGCACTCCCAAATAGTTCATCACTACATATGCTTAGTAGTCGTTGGCAAATGAGCCAAAGTACCTATTTAGCCGTGAAGCCATTAGAGAGGCATTAAAGGCTTTTCAGGGGAAGAGCGTGAGCTATCTTGGTGAATGAAAGGATAAGTGACCATACTATTAGGTAGGACTTTAAAACTCTTTTCTTATTCCTTAGTTATTCTCTATGGTATCTGAATCAGCTCGTTATTATTACGCTTTACAAGAATTAATTACTTCTGGTTGCTATCATTACTTTAAAAGGACTATAGATTCTTTAGAAACTATTGATCAGCGTTACGTATATTTTGATATTATAGAATTTGAACTCCGTCAACTTTGAAGATACTGTCCATGGTTGTATTTGTTATATATTAATCAAGCTAAATTAGACTTGATTTGGCAATGATATTTTGAAATAAAAGCTAATATTTAACTTATAACCCTTTTGGACATTTTAATATTTCCTCTATGCTTACTTTATATATAAATAATGTATTCTTTATATATAGATATATAGAAGTCTTAAGAGCTATATATATATATATAGGTTTGCCTAGTTCTTTCTTACTTTTCCCACTACAAATTTCACTATAGAAATACTATTCTAGCACTATTTTCACTTTCATCTCCTTTTCCCATAGAATGTTTCCTTGTTAGTATATTTAGCTTCTTTTCTATTTATACTATTTGCTCCACTAAGTTCTTGCACTAGTTTTTCCACCAAGTTTCTTTCTTTTCTACCTATTCTAGAACTACTAAATTAGCTCAAGTTTCAAAAGGGCACCCCCCTCCTATTTAGTATCAAGGTTTGTTAAAATTTTCAACACATGCCATTACAGAAGTCCATTGTAAGTAAACACCTGGTTGGTGACCACGTGTTACTACATAATGTAAATAACTCTGTGGGTATACTGAGAATAGAAATTGATCAGTACGGTGAAACACACGTTTTTATGTGAATTAATAAGTTATTCGGATTATCGGGGACATTTTCGTCATTTTGACCGCACCCGTGATTTTGACCTCGAATTTGACCAAACTGAGTAAGAATTGAAGAATTTAAGTATTACCAATGGATTCAGTAGAATTTTTGGAGTTGAAAGGTAAAATAAAATATTTTCCCATTTCGGACCTGAATTTTGATTATTTCGGAGAAAAAGTGAAATTGCGGTTAAAAGAAATGGTACATGTGGTGTTTTGTGATTGGTGGCCAAGGACATGTGTCAAATAATAAGAAGATGCATGGAATATTCATGCATAAAAGATTATTAAAGAAGTTTAATAAAATAAAAAAAATAAGCGGAAAAATGAGATTTTGACATGTGTAAAGTGGCCACAATGATGAAATGAAAGCTAATTGCTCTTCAATTTGACCATTTTGAGGTAGTAAGGAGGCTGAAAATTGGCAGCCATAGTAAGAAGAAAAGAAGAGAAAAGAAGAAAAAAGAGAGAAAACAAGAGAAAAAGGTGAGAAAATTAAGAAAAATTTGGAAAAAGAGAGAGAGAGAGAAAGTGTTGTTCTTGAGAGTTTGGTGATTCTTGGAGAGAATTCAAGCTAGAACATCTCATACACAAGGTAAAATGCTATGCTCCAAGAATTAATGTTTGTTTTGATATGAATTATAACATGAAAACATAAGAATTGTGATGATCAAAGTGATTATTGTGTACTATGTGAGACTTTGTGTGTGCAAGTGTGTAAAATAGTTGAATGGAAGATCTATAAGCTATATTTTGTGTAGTGAATAAGGGTAGTTGAATGGTGATTTAAGGGGTTGTTCATAATTGCGAAGTAACAAGGTAGAATCGGAATGAAAACGAAGTTAAACATTAAAGAAAACGGTTTATGATTAATTTTTTAGTATAGATGTTGATTGTATGTTATTTGCATAGAAACTTAGTGACTTTGTTGAACCTGAAAACCTAAAGAATTAAGGTTGTTTAAAAAGAGGGGAAATGAAGTTGATTAAGTGTTATATAGGTGTTATTTATCAAGAAGAACAAGTAGGTGAAGTTGTTTTGTGAAAATAGGTTAAACACAAGAAAAGTTTGGGATATTTATGCCCTAGAATATCTTGGACAGTTTTGAGATGGTGGAAATGGAATCCATAGAAGTGTAGTTGAGGATCTTACGAACTTTTTGACATAAAATAGAGCCCAATCGGAGTTGTGGATTGAAAATTATGCGTGAAAAAAAATTGTGTGTCAAGAAAGGAATTCTAGAATTTTTGTGGGGAAATGAATGAATTTAAGAGGGATTAATTGTGTGATTTTGGAATGAAATGTGTTAGCCCTAAGGGCTTTCTCCTATGTTTTGACTTATGACAAACATTGATGTGAATTAACTTGTGTAATCTATGTGTGATAGGACATGGTTGATCTCAGTTCTTCTAAGACATTCAAATTTGATTGTTAAGCAATTCTTGAGCAACGAATTCAAATATGAGAGATCAAATGAAGTTCAAATTTTGTGAGTTTGTATACCAAGGAGTCCTTATAGAAGAACTTTAGACTAGGAAGTATTATTAAGGTATTTCTCATTAATTTCTATGTCTCTTTACCTTTTGATCCAATTGATTTTTTTACCTTGAAGCACACAAATAAAAAGATTACAAAGTTTTGAAAATCTTAGAATTTTAGATTGAGTAGTTTGGATGTTTCTGTATCCAAAAGATTCATTCAAAATTCTGTAAACAATGTTGATTGTTTCTGCTTCAAAAAGTGCCATTTTGGATTTACTTTTTGGATGCATCGTCATCTGAAACTTGAGTCCAAAACAAGGGTAAATTTAATAGAAAAACTATAGTCGTTGGTACTTCACTTTTTTGGCTCTATAAAAAGCCTCTAAACAATATTAGACATAAGATTTTTGTGACATTTTTCTAAGAAACACTATTGCTCAACAGTTTACAAAAATCTCCTTTTATCAAGTGCTTCAAAGTGAATTCATATTGTGTCAAAGGTAAAAGTATTTGTGTTTTGTACCTTAGTGAACATCTGCTCAAACAAGTGAGCTTTTACTATTCTATTGATATTCAATCTCCTTTGTAGTACAAGGTTATGGTGTAAAACCCATTTGGGATGAACCTTGATTTGATTATTTGATTGAGAGGTTTTAGAAAACCAAGTGTGGTGATCCTTTCTTATATGTGGTACAGTTTGATTTCATTAAGTCGAGTAAATGAAATCTGGTTGAAAATCCTTAAGTGTGAGCTTAAGGTAGTGGGCGTAGATCTTGGTAGATTGAACCGCAATACATTCTGTGTCTCATTTCTTTTCATACATCATTCACTGCTTTGTATTTCTTTCTTTAGTCTGAATCTGGATATATCTCAAAGAGTTCTTGGATAGCTTTCTTTGTCACCATAAAGTAGGTCTAAGAAACTTGATGATCATCATTATTCTATATATCAGACGATTTGAAAATTTTTAGTTTGCCAAAAACCTTATTCACCCACCTTCTAAAGTTTTTCATTTGGTGTTAGAGCTTGGTGTACATATTCTTGGTTTAACAACCTTGTAGAAAAGATCTTCATGGTAAGCTCATCTTCTTTTCCATATATTGAAGGATTTTCAACAAATCGACCTCCTTTGTTCAATGGAAACAACTACACATTCTAGAAAAATAGAATGAAAATTTATGTATGTTCTATCAACTTTGAGTTAAGGAATTTGATAGAGAAAGGTCCTTTTATTCCATCAAAAGTTGTTGATGGCATAAAATTACCTAAATAAAATGACTTGTTTAGTGTTGAAGAGAATGCTAAGATGACTTTAAATTTTCAGGTTATGAACATTTTATGCTGTGCACTTGATGCGACTGAATACACTCGAGTTAGTCATTATGATTCAGCCCATGAAATATGGAAATTACTTGAAGTCAACCATGAGGGGATAAGCTAAGTTAAAGAATCAAAACTGGGACTTCTAATTCATGATTATGAATTATTCACAATGAAGCCAAATGAAAGCATCACTGATATGTTCATGAGATTCACTAATATTACAAATGGTCTCAAAGTCTATGGGAAGGTTTACTCCCTTGGGGAACAAAACCAAAAGATTCTAAATGCCTTACCTAAAAGCTGGCAGCCTACAGCTCTTGCAGTGGAAGAATCCAAGGATTTAAAATCCTTACCAACCGAAGAGCTGATCGGATCTCTTCTAACACATAAGATGAAATTTAAAAGGTTTTAAGAATCTGATGACCATGATAGAGGCAAAAAGGGAATAGCATTGAAAATTAAAAAAGAAGATGAAGAAACAAGTCTATCTGACAGCAGTGAGGGTACGAAAATGGACAATGAAGATTTGGCTATGATAGCAAAAAAATTCAGAAGAATGTTCAACAAAAGGAACTTCAAAAGAGGAAAAAAGTTCATAAGAAAGAAATGACAAACTCCAGCATTCAAACCTCAACGTTATGAATGTAAAAGCACTAAACACTTCATTGCTGATTGTCCAGTTGCAAAAGGTAAGGAAGAAAGAATGCCTGGAAAGAAGAAAGACTTGAAGGCAAAGAAAGATAAAGGATTGATGGGAATTTGGGACTTAAATGGGATTGAATCTAAAGATGAAGATTTTGAGAATGAAACTTCCAACATATGCTTCATGGCCATGGAAAACGAGGTAAACTCTACTACAACTAATTTCATGTCTAATTCACTTATATATATGACTGAAAAATATGATGATCCGAATGAGCTGTTAATTGATATGTTTCATGAACTAAAAAAACTGTCCAGAAAAAATAACGAAATGAAGTTGAAGATTAACTATTTGATAAAAGAGAACGAAATGTTGTTAAATGATAACAAAATGTCTCTTAAGTCACATGTGAGTGCTATTATGGAAAAAGATATGATCATGACTACTTTACAATATGCATTTTTGGAAAATAAAAATTTGTGTGATAGAATTCAAACTCTTGAAAGTATGGTTAGCACTTTTGATGACATGAAAAATAGAGTCAATGATCTTACCACTTGTATTGAAAAATTCAAAAAGAGTAAAAGTAATCTGGAAAAATTATTCGGAACTCAACATCAAGTTGGAAATCGAAATAGCTTAGGATATAGACATGAGAATAAGGACAAATTTCACAAGCCTAGATTTGTTAATGCTGCAAATCGAAATGGCTTAGGATATGGACATGAGCATAAGGACAAAAATAACAAGCCTCAATTTGTTAAATCTACCTTATGTTACCCAACACACAAAGCTTGCACATATTGTGGAAAACCAAGACATATAGTATCGAGATGTCTTATTAAAAGAAAAGTGGAATCCGGTGGAATAACATTCTGGAAAATCAAAGGAAATGTTACTAACCTTCATGGACCCAAGAAAGTGTGGGTACAAAAAATCATTCATCCTTCTCATGTATAGGCACATTCTTTGAGCTTCACCTTGGACAGCAGTTGTTCAAGACACATGATTAGAAAAGCAACTTTGTTAGAGGATAGACAGACTACAAATGAAGGATTGGTTACATTTAGAGACAAGAAGATAGGAAAGATTCCTGGCATTGGTAATATTGGTAAAGGTTCCTTAACCATTATAAAACAAGTATTACTAATTGATGATTTGAAATATAACTTTCTTAGCATTAGCCAACTATGTGATAATGGTCACAAAGTTATCTTTGAAAAGGATTCTTGTTCTATAATGGATAGCTCAAATCTTAAAACAATCTTTACTACCAAATGTATTGGAAATGTGTATGTATTCTATCTAAATGAACTTATAGCTAAAGATATTAGATGCTTATCGGTGCATGACAATGATGGTTATCTTTGGCATAGAAGATTAGGTAATGTATCTTTTGATTTACTAAATAAACTGTCTTCAAAAGAGCTTGTTAGGGGACTGTCTAAAATGAAGTTTGATAAAAGCAAAATTTGTGATGCATGCCAATTCGGAAAGCAAATCAAAACCTCCTTTAAACCCAAGAAAATGATTTCATCCTCAAAATCTCTTGAATTAATTCATATGGATTTATTTGGACCAATGAGGACTGTTAGTCTTGGAGGTAAGAAGTATGCATATGTACTAGTTGATGATTTCTCTAGATTCACTTGGACTTTATTTCTTAGACAAAAGGATGAAGTCTTTTCTGAATTTTCAAAACTGATTAAACGCATCCAAAACTCTATTGGATGCAAACTGATTTCTATTAGAAGTGATAATGGTAAGAATTTTGCAATAATGAATTTACACACTTCTATGATGAAAATACAGTCTTTCACAATTTTTCAGCAACCAAAACTCCTCAACAAAATGGTATTGTTGAGAGGAAAAATTGCACTTTGCAAAAAATGGCTAGGTCAACGCTTTGTGAAAATGCCCTTTCAAAATATTTTTGGGCTGAAGCTGTTAATACAACTTGCTATATAGTAAACCGAGTTATGCTAAGACTGTTTTTGAGAAAAACACCTTTTGAACTTATGATTGACAAAACTCCATCAATATCTTATTTTAAAGTGTTTGGTTGTAAATGTTTTATCCTTAATACCCGAGACAATCTTGAAAACTTTAACAGCAAGTCCGATGAGGCCATATTTCTTGGATACTCTTCCAACAAAAGGGCATATAGAGTATACAACAAAAGAACTCTTTGTGTGGAAGAATCCGTGCATGTTGTGTTTGATGAATCTAACATTTATGCTTCAAAGAGAGATGATAATGATGTAGGAAGTTCAAAGGAAGTCAAATTAGATCAACTCAAAGCTCCACCGCTAGATACTCATGCAAAAGAAGAAGAAATTGAAGAGCTACAATTTGAACAAGAAAAAGAATAAACTGAAGATTTTACGAATCATCAATTGTCAAAAGATTGGAAATACAAAACAGGTCATCCCAAAGAACAAATCATTGGTGATCCAAATTATGGAGTTAAAACTAGATGGTATTTCATCGACAACTTTGCTCTTCTCTTATATATAGAACCTACCAGTATTAATATAGCAATGCATGATGAATTTTGGATTATTGCTATGCAAGAAGAATTAAACCAATTAGAAAGAAATCAAGTTTGGAAACTTGTCCCTAGACCTCTTGATCGTCCTGTTATTGGTCTCAAATCGGTATTTAGAAATAAACTTGATGAAAGCGGAGTTGCGAATAGAAATAACGCTAAATTAGTCGCCCAAGGATTTAATCAAGAAGAATGTATTGATTATTATGAGACATTCATTCTTGTTAGTAGACTAGAATCCATAAGAATGCTTCTTGCTTTTGCATCCTTCAAAAATTTCATGCTCTATCAAATGGATGTTAAGAGTGCATTCCTAAATGGTTTTATTGAGGAGGAAGTTTATGTTGAACAACCTCTTGATTTTATTCATGAGCACTTTTCAAATCACGTTTTCAAACTTTCTAAAGCTCTTTATGGATCAAAGCAAGCTCCAAGAGCTTAGTATGAGAGGCTTAGTGGTTTCTTGATTTCAAAAGGTTTTTCAAGAGGCTTGATCAATACCACCTTGTTCATCAAATTTGATAATTCTGGTGATCTACTAATTGTTCAAATCTATGTTGATGATATCATTTTTTGTGCTACTAACGACTCTTTGTGCAAGATGTTTGCTAAGACAATGCAGCAAGAATTTGAAATGAGTATGATGGGAGAACTAAGCTTCTTCCTCGAACTGCAAATTAAGTAAACCAAGGATGGAATCTTCATAAATTAAGATAAGTATGCAAAGGAGTTGCTTAAAAGGTTTGGAATGAATGAAGCAAAATAAATCTGTATACCTATGAGTACTTCTATAAAACTTGATCAAGATGAAAAGGGTAAGAAAGTAGATGAACATAAGTATAGAGGTATGATTGGAAGCCTACTCTATCTTACTGCTAGCTGACCAGACATTATGTTTTCAGTATGTCTTTGTGCTCGTTTTCAATCTTGTCCAAAGGAATTACATCTATGTGCAGTAAAATGCATATTTCGATATCTAATTGGCACATATGATTATAGCTTGTGGTATTCTCACACTAACATATTTGATCTTATAGGATACACTGATATAGATTATGTAGGCTGCAAAGTTGAAAGAAAAAGTACTAGTGGCCATTGTCAATTTCTTGGACACTCTCTTGTGCCATGGCATAGCCAAAAGCAGGCTTGTGTATCCTTATCCACTTTTGAGGCTGAATAGATCGCAACCAGCAGTTGTTGTGCATAAATTTAGTGGATGAAAAATACATTGCTAGATTTTGGTCTTAACTTTAATTGCGTAAATATATTATGTGACAATACAAGTGCTATTAATCTAACAAAAAATCCTGTTCAACATTCTAGGACAAAGCATATACAAGTTAAACATCATTTCATTTGAGATCATGTGCTCAAAGGCGATGTGTGTGTTGAATATATTTCAACTGATGAACAACTTGCAGATATCTTCACTAAATCTCTAACTGAAGAAAGATTCAACAATATGAGAAGAGGTTTGGGAATTACAAAAATCTGATAACTAACCTTTCGACATAAGTCTTCTTTATTTTGTAGGATTAGTGAAGATAAAGTTTTTGGACACAGTGCTTGTATCTAAAACACACCAACAACTATTTGGACACAGTACTTAAATTCAAATCCCGCATCCAAAATGCATTTATGAAAAAGTCTCGTTTGGATGAATATTTTGGATTGGGTCAAAATCCAAAACAATATATATATATATATATATATATATATATATACTCTATATTTTTCCATATTCCAATTTTTGAATTTCAAAAAGTTGATTTGCACATTTATCTAAACTCCTGCGATAAATTCATCTTCTCAATGCACTTTATATCACATTTCTCTAGACATTTAAAGCACTTTGATTTTTCTCCAAATCTTTGTAACTGACATCCTCCAAAACTCTCCGTGCTCTTCTTTTTCAAAGAAAACTGCTAGTCCAAAAAAAAAAAAAAAAACCCTAATCTTACAAATGGAGAAAATGAAATCATCTGCACCAAAACCTAAGAAGGTGCACAAAATATCTCCGAAGATGAAGCAAAAGGGTTCAACTTTAAGTAAAGAAAAAGTAAAAGAAGTCTCCCCTGAACCAGACTTCTTGGCGTCACACTATGACTCATCAAAGTCTTCTCTAGAACAAGTGAGTTCTGGAAATTAGGTACTCTGTTTCATAGACTCTAAATGTGAATTTGATTACAATGACTGGGTGTCAAGGAACTGAATGGTTATTTCTAGATATCGTGCTAATCCTTTAGCCTTTATAAATCTTTCAAATGTATTGGATATGTTTGAATACATTAGATGGGGTAGTTTACTTTCTATTGATGAGAAATTATTTACTCCACATGTTTGGGAATTTTATGCCAATTTAAGAAAAGGTCATCTTGAGAAAACTGGGAGATGTTTTATGATTCAATGGTATGTGCCAAGAATTAAAGGAAAAGATATTGAGTTTGATCACCGTTTGCTAAATAGGATGTGTGATGTTAGGGATGTTGGAATTTAATATTTTGAGTTGAATAAATTTCCAGAGGGAAATGATATCTTTGAATTAAAGAAATTTGAAGAAATCTTTACTGGAGGAAAGAGTTTTGGGAACTCTGGTAATAGAAGTACAAAATGCCTTAATGGAGTTGGAAGGATTTTGCACCATATGGTTTCCACTATGGTAGTTCCAAGCTACGGACATAAGACCTCCATAAGCATTTTGCAAATGGTAATCATGTTGACTTTGGTAGAGGGAAGGCAAATAAACTTTAGATTTTTAGCTACTAAATTAATGTTGCAATCAAGGAATACCTCTAGCAAAGCTTTGCCTTTTGGAAATCTATTATCTAAAGTGTTTAGTCATTTTAATGTTGATTTAAATTCAGTTCCTTGTGATCTGACAAAAATGAATGTTTACAGCTTTGACTCATTTAAAAGAATAGGTTATGTAAGAATAGCCAATGAATGGAAGCTGTTGAGAGACACTAAGGGTAAAGAAAGAGAAAATTTGATGAAAATTAAAGCAAAAGGAAAGTCTGTTCCTGTTGTTGGAATAAAAAGAAAGCTTGAAGATGATCCTTAGGCAGAATCCTCTGCTAAGGGAAAAGAAAAGGATGAGGGATTATTTGTGAGTATATTGGATGCTATCAACTCACTGGCTGTGAAATTGGATAATCTCAGTTCTGAGCTTCAAAGTCTTGGAAATAGATTGACAGCAGTAGAAAAGACTGCAAAAATAGATGCACCAGTGTCTACCCCTACAATGTCTGCTCAAGAAAAGGATACAAGAGAAGAACCGGTCATTGAAAAAGAAACTGAACTACCTGCCGCGAAGGAAGAGCATGCTACTGAGCAAACTAAGGAAAAATCTCCGGTTAAGGAAACTGTAGCACCTTCTGCATCCTCTAAACTACTTGTCTTATCTGGAAAGAGACAAAAGCATGTTGTGGTGAAAAGAAAATCTAAAAGGATTGCTGGTCAACACTCAAAAAAAGGTGCCGGATCAAAAGTTGAAACAATTAACATTTCCTGAGAAGACCAATTTGGTAGGATGATCTTCAGTTGACATCATAAACAATTTGCTTTTTGCAGTAGAACAATTTACTTTCCTGTCTTTAATTATGCACAAGGATAACTGCTTACATTCTGCATATTGCTTGAATTCTGACTATTTCCTATCTATCTCTATTCTATTTCTGCTTCCTTTTTGTTATTATTCTTTTTGATTGATGACAAAGGGGGAGAAATAGATATGAACTGATATGAATGACTGAGAAGTTTCTACTTGAATTGATATTGATGCTGTCTAAAAATTTTTGGGTTAGTTACTGAAATAAATAGCTATGACTGAAAATATGAATTTACTACCTGGAAATGTTTGCTTAACTTACTGGAAACTGCTTTTGGAATAGTGGGATAATCTTTGGCTAAATTTTTGCATACATTTATGCAAACTTGCATGAGTGAAACTTTTTGCTGATAGTATTTGATTTCAGTTGTTGTTATCCAAAATTAAAACTTCAGTTTGATATCAAGATTTTTTTTTTTTTTTATCAAAAGTACTCTCTTCATATTTGAGGTATCTTTGAGATTAGATAAGATGTGATATGATCCCATGACAATTTTTTGATTAGAAAGAATTTTTTCTTTTTGTTTAAAACTCCTTAAGATTCTGAAAATTTCATTATTCCGTGCATTATGTTAGGGGGAGTTTTGGACACAAATTTTCTTGATCCTAAAATTTTGTTTACATATACTATTTTGTACACACACTTTGGATATCCAAAAATTTGTATCCATAAAGTTTCATACATACCTTCAAAAATATTTTGGATGTTTGTTTTGAACGTACAAAATTGATTTTAGTTTTCCCTCTCATTTTGAAATATGTAAACATTAAGGGGGAGCATCTCATCGTTTAACTTGCCTACAATATCTCCTTTATAAAATTTATTGATTCATTATTCCCTTTTGGAATAATCGTAAGGATATGGAGATAGGTTAGGCTATAGGCTTCTTGAGCTATGCTTATTCTTTATATATATATATATATATATATATATATATAAATCTCATAAGCACTCCTTGAGTTTGATTATGAGAGATTGCATTTTTTTGAAAAATATTCTTATCTCTCTCAATCAACATGTTCATACTATACACATCATTGCTCTTTATATATATATAATTTTTATTAAATTTGTCATCACTCAAAAATGGGGAGATTGTTAGCCCTAAGAGCTTTCTTCTATGTTTTGACTTATGACAAACATTGATGTGAACTAACTTGTGTAATCTATCTGTGATAGGATATAGTTGACCTCAATTCTTCTAGAGCATTCAAATCTGATTGTTAAGCAATTCTTGAGCAAAGAATTCAAATACAGGAGATCAAATGAAGTTCAAATTTTATGAGGTTGTATACTAAGGAGTCCTTAAAGAAGAACTTTAGACTAGGAAGTATTATTAAGGTATTTTTTTTTTATTAATTCCTATGTCTCTTTACCTTTTGATCCAATTGATTTTTTACCTTGAAGCACACAAAGAAAAAGATTACAAAGTTTTGAAAATCTCAGAATTTTAGATTGAGTAGTTTGGATGTTTCTGCATCCAAAAGATTCGTCCAAAATCCTGTAAATAGTGTTAATTGTTTCTGTCTGAAAAAGTACCATTTTAGACTTACTTTTTGAATGCATCATCATCCAAAACTTGAGTCCAAAACACAGGTAAATTTAACAAAAAAATTATAGCCATCGGTACTTCACTTTTTGGCTCTATAAAAAGCCTCTAAACAAGATTAGACATAAGATTTTTGTGATATTCTTCTAAGAAACACTATTACTCAACAGTTTACAAAAATCTCCTTTTATCAAGTGCTTCAAAGTGAATTCATATTATGTCAAAGGTAAAAGTGTTTGTGTTTTGTACCTTAGTGAACATCTGCTCAAACAAGTGAGCTTTTACTGTTCTATTGATATTCAATCTCCTTTGTAGTACAAGGTTATGGTGTAAAATTGATTTGATTATTTGATTGAGAGGTTTTGGAAAACCAAGTGTGGTGATCCTCTCTTATATGTGGTATAGTTTGATTTCATTAAATTGAATAAATGAAATCTAGTTGAAAATCCTTAAGTGTAAGTTTAAGGTAGTAGACGTAGATCTTAATAGATCGAACCACTATACATTCTATATCTCATTTCTTTTTATACGTCATTGACTGCTTTGCATTTCTTTCTTTAGTCTGAATTTGGATATATCTCAAAAAGTTCTTGGATAGCTTTCTTTGTCACCATAAAGTTGGTCCAAGAAACTTGATGGTCATCATTATTCTGTATATCAAACGATTTGAAAATTTTTAGTTTGCCAAAAACCTTATTCACCCCCCTTTAAGATTTTTCAAAATGAATGAGAAACATGAAGATAATCCCTTGTTCATGAAGAGAGGAAGGCTATGGAAGAAGAACAATGGAAGAATTGAACAAATGATGGAAAAATGACACGAACGATTGTTGAGCATTTTCTTAACAATCGGTTGAATGTCAGTTAACCGTCGGGTATATCGGCCGAATGTCGGCTAACCGTCGGGCACGCCGGTAACTTTTCAACCAAATATAATTAAACATAAAAACGATGTTTGATATTGGTTTATCGATAAACGGCTAACGACACATTGGAACGGTAGTCAAATGGCATGTGAACGATAAAAGCTTATTTAGGACATGAGGTGAGTCCCTTTGACTTCTAAAACCTTTTGAAAGCTAGTATGCTTTATTTTTCCATGAAATGCTACGTTTTACACCATTTTAGAATCCCTAGATATATTTAAGATTTTTCTGAGCAAGATTTATTTTATGCCATTTTAGGCTCGAATGAACATCATAATTGGCTTGGAAACCTTAACGGATGATTAAAGCACGAATTTTGTGAATTAGTCCTTTTTGAATTAAATACTTGGAATTTTCAAAAAATGGCAAATTTTGGAATTAGGTATTCATGAATTGACTAGAATGCCTTTATTGGAGCATTTTATGGAAACATGATTGGAAATCTTGAATTTAATCCTCTTTGAGGATTAGAATTCTGGATTTCTTGAAATAAGTTCCTTTTGGAATCGAGTATTTGAAAAATGATCTAAATGTCCTTATTGGAATGTTGTATGGAAACATTTGGAATTGGGTATTCGGTAAATGACCGAAATATCTTTATTGGAACTTTTGTGAACAATTTTCAAATCAGGTACGGGTAAAATGACCCGAATACCCTCAGAAAGACTTTTTAGAATCGGGTATGGGCAAAATGACTCAAATATCCTTGGAGATGATTTTTTGATCGAGTACAGGCAAAATGACTTGAATACTTATGGAAACTTATTTGAATATGCGAAAAGAACTTTTTACCCTGTTTCAACATGGTTTTGGAAAATGATCTCTCAGTATGAGATTGACTTTTGAAAAACGACATTTTGATCTCGAAAACTACTTTATTGGCCTGGTGTGCCTATGTAATAAACAGATTGGCCCTGCGGAGCCTATGGAATAGTTATCTAACTTACGAGTCAGTGGGATCAATTTCTAGAAAATGATATTTTGGCTCCAAAAATATTTGATTTGGAAATCCTGCAGGAACAAATAACCCTCTGGCCCGATTAGTCAGTAGGGATTGGTATTGGTAACGTTAAGTACACAGTAAGAACTTTGATCTTTGTACTAGCCTATGTAAGAGTTAGATGACCTTAGTAACCTGGCCTGGATTATCTTACTCTGAATGGGATGACAGGATATTGTGATGAGTCTTCTTGATTAGCCGTTTAGCACTTGGCATTTGTCGTGCTTGCGAGCACACCTTACTTTTGAGTCGTTTGCTGAATGCCGGGTGGGGCCACTCGGTAGAGTTTGACTTCTTGCCGCTTCAATGGTGAATGATGTTAAGATTGAGACCTTTTAGCTTACGTGGCAAGTAAAATCTTTAGTGTACTGCAGTACACTAATACATTCTCGATAGTATGCTGTAGTGTACTTACCCTTCGACAATGTATAGTTGAGTGTTGTAGGCTGCGGTCTTAGCACAATAAGACGTGGCCCCGAATTTGAAGCCTTATGAGCTTTGCGCACAGGCTGACATTCTATTGGAGTGGTGCCTATAATTTGAAAATTGGAACAATGATTTGAAATTGAAATACAGTTTTCCAAATATGATTGAGTTCTGAATAAACTCTTTTTTAGAGAGTTTTAGAATTAATTTCAGTGGAAAAAGGAAAAAGAAAACTTTTTGCAGTGCCATTTTGGGATAAAAAGGCAACATTGCTTTACTTTTTCTGTTTTTGTAAAGCATTGGCACACATGGGACTCAGTGGGTGATTTTTCACTCACATGTGTCTTTTATGTTACTATTTTGTAGGTTTCGGAGTTGACCAGACCTATAGCTTCGGAGATGATACCACAGTGACAACAGTCTAGGTCCGGATGCTTTCTCTTTTGATTATATACTTTGTTATTGATATAGTATGGAGATTACATGTGTGAGACTCACTGTTATATATGTATATGACCGTGTCTGTATGAGTTTGTTGTACCAGTCTGGGCCTTGGTTACTACTTTTAGTTCTTCGTTATAACTTTTTTGGGTAACTGGATAGGGCAACACCTGATTTTGGTATACTTCAACTGTTACTTTTAGTAGAGGTGTTACAATTGGTTTCAGAGCATAATTATCATAGAACTGTGGTATCCTCATAAGAATTGATAGAACCTTTTTATCTTATAGGTATAATGGATAAGAATGATAAGGGCAAGCGCCCAATAGATGATTGCAGCGATGATGGGAAGAAGGAGACGGGTGAGAGTTCGGGCATGAAGAAACCTTAGAAGATCAGGATGGTCTATGATGCGTAAATTTTAGGTATATAAAATCATCAATTTTAAATTCATCGCTTAGTTAAGTTTTAATTAAAACATTAATCCCAAAACACACATGCGAGCAAGTATACTCATCGCAAGTATAGTATATGAAATTAACGAGTATTGATCCTCAAAGGAACAAGTACACACTAATCACTTTTCATTCATTATTTAACTGACCTAATAGAGTAAGAAGATAATAAAAAGAAAAATAAAGAAATATATACAACTCAAGGATGTAGGTTTATGTAATTTAAAAAATCATCTTAGAAAACATGATAATGAACCAACAAGCAATTCTCTCAACTAATTATCATCTTGGCATCATGAAGGAATATAAAGTAAAATTCAATCGTTTCACAAGTCATGATTCTATTTAGATAAATCCCACTTTGTTTCCCAATCCATGAAATCCTATATTTTGATTAAATTAACAGATTTGCCAATCAAGCTAAATAACTAAAACATGCATTAGGTTTAATTTCTTATAAACATGAAATTAGCTAATAACCCTTTACTTGAGGTGAAATCAACTAATTTTGTTTACTTAATCCTATAATCTTAACTTCATTGTTCAAGTCTATCAAGATTAGACAAATATGAAATCAATACAATGAAACTCCTAACATCGTTGTCTCAAATCAACTAGAAGAACTCGCATCAATAACTAATGAAATCAAGTAATCAAATACCAAAGATGATAAAGAATTGATCAAATAACTGAATTAACACAAAATTATGAATCACAAAAATAATGTTAAATTATAATAAAAATATTAAATATATCATTGTTAAAGGAAAAGAAGATAAAGAGAAAAGAAAGCACTCATAAACAAGCCTCATTCTTTTTTCTCAAAGACTCTCTTGAACAATCCTCTTTGATTTAGGTGAACTCCTCCTTCAATGAGAAATTTAAAATTTTTTCTTATGAATCCACCTGTCTCTATTGTATATCTCAAACCCTTATGTTTTCTTATTCTTTTATAGGCCTCTTGGATGCTAATTTCGTGGCTGAGGATGTCTTGGCTGAGTAGGAGTAGAAAAATACCAAAATTATTGGATAATCCCTAATTTCGTACACAAAATATTTACCTCTAGAGTGTACCTGGCACCAGGTACCTTCGACCCACCTGGCGGCAGGTGCATTTTGTTCTTTCCCTGTTTTTGCTCTGTTTTTTGCCTTTTCTACTTGGCAGACAGAATGGACCTGGCACCAGGTGCACTTGTCAGACTTGGCACTAGGTCTGTTCTAGAATTTCCCCTGAAGCTTGCTTGAATTCTTCTGTTGGAGCAGAATGGACCTAGTGCCTAGTCCCTTTGCTGGGCCTGGAACCAGGTCTATTCTGGTTGTATGCACTTTTTGCTCGATTTTAACTTAAATTTGCACATATTTGTCAAAAACACCTTTTACAAGTAAAATGTCAAACAAGAAGGAATATGCCTAGTTATTACGACAAATATATCTTAAAATACCCTCAAATAACTAGGAAAAGAATGATGATGTTAACTCCTATTACATACCCCTGCACTTGAACATTTACTTGTCCTCAAGCAAAACACTTTAGTCCAAGAAAAATTATCAAGAAAATACAAGTTCTTATTCACTCAAAAATTTCTTCACCATAGAAAATATTATTTCTTCCCTTCAAACTTATGATCCAACTCTTGTCATTCATATCCTTTGAAAACAATACAAACTTTGAAACATTGGACAAGACATCACAAAACTCTTGAAGTTAAATTAATTAAGTGTATACCTTAGTCTAAGAAGATTATTTCATTCTTCAAGTAAAAATATAGATAATATGAATAACATAAGTCAAGTCATCTACCAATTTAAGCATTATAAATCCAACAATTGCATAACTCAAGTCATGATGTAAGGAAAGTACTCAAAAAAATTTTCTCTCAATTTTTTCAATGGTTTAGGGAATTGATAACCTCAAGTGCATAGATTTCTCTTCACACACTGTATTGGCTCCCTTTACAGTCATCATTCATCATTTCTTCAAACAATTCTTTCTTTCTTCTTTTGCTCTTTCTTGCCTTTTTGTCTTGGGGATAGCCTCAAGAGAGTGCATTGAATTCACTTGCTACTTCTCCCCATATTGACCCCCTTCAAAGATTAATAAATAAGAGCATTTGTTTCAAATCACATAACAATGATCTTGTTTCCACTCATTGTTTCTTCTTTCAACTCAAATCAAGAAATTTTTTCTCAGAATTCTCCACAATGTTTCCTTTCAAGGATCTTTTATCATTTGCATTTTTCATCATAATTCAAAGCTAGCAAAATTTAAATTCATAATATAAGAGTTAGCCAATAAACTCTTCCCATATTCATCATATCCTCTACATTTTAACTAGTTGAGTCAAATAACATTCAAACACCAATGATAAATAAGATTAATCAAAATTCTCAAGTCTTGACAAATGTCCTATTCAACAAAACCATTTTCATAAAAACCCAAATGAATGACAAAACTTACATTCAAGTAAGAACAAGAATTACAACTTTGTTTAATAATGAAAATCACTAAAAAATTTCATAAAAATGATATGGAAATATTTCTTCAACCTCATTCCCTCCCCCCCTCCCCCCACACACACATAAATTGGACATTATCCTTAATGGCCAAAGGTAGAATAATAAAAGTACAGCCAAGAAGACCAAAATGAATAAGGAAGAAGAATAAAGTGAAGAGGATACTTCTATTACATCATAGTGCCACCATGTTTGAATCCACCACAAGGAAGGGTCATTACAAGAGTACCTACTAAAAGAAAAACAAAACAAGGAAAACATAAATCTAGAAAAAGAAAAAAATGAAATAACATAAAATAAAGGAAAAGATAAAGGAAACGAAATACAAAGGATCAATGGCAAATCATGGTGCATAAAAGGTAATGTCGAGATGCTCCAAAGTGCCAAGTTCTTCCCCCAAATATGGTTTTAATCGACTTCCATTGAATTTAACGATTCCCTTAGTTGGGTAAAAAACCTCAATAACTCAAAATAGACAAACTTGACATACGTCCCCAACCATCGAGATTTTAACTTATCTGGAAAAAGTCTAAGTCTAGAATTAAAGACTAACATTTTTGAAACTCATGGGGAGAACGAATATGTCTATCATGCCACCATTTTTTCTTGTCCTTGTAAATCCGTGAATTATGGTAGGCATTGTTACGCCACTCATCCAACTTATTTACTTGAAGCATTCTTTCTTTTCCTGCAAGATGAAGGTCAAAGTTGACAAGCTTTATTGTCCAATGAGCCTTATATTCAACTTCTACCAGTAGATGACATGATTTTCCATACACCAATCAATAGGGGGTTGTACCAATGGGAGTTTTAAATGAAGTCCTATAAGGCCAAAGAGTATCATCTAGCTTCAAACTCCAATCATTTCTTGTATGATTAACCACTATTTCAAGATTCTTTTTAATTCTCTATTGACCACCTCAACTTGGCTACTAGTTTGCGGGTGATAGGGAGTAGCAACTTTATGAGTAACCTCTAAATGTTTGAGAGCCTTATCTAATTGGGAATTACAAAAGTGGGTCCCCCTATCACTGATGAGCACTTTAGGCACTCCAAATCGGGTGAAAAGTTTTTTTAAAAATTTTACAACAACTTGCGCATCATTAGTAGGCAAGTCTTGCACCTCAACCCACTTTGATGCATACTCAATCACAACCAAGATGTATTTGTTACCCAAAGAACTAGAGAAAAGGGCCTATGAAATCAATCCCCCAACAATAAAAAATTTCACAAGCTTGAAAAATTTGTAAAGTTATCTCATTAGATTTAGCGATGTTACCTGTACGTTGACACCTATGATAACTTTTAACAAACCTGTGAGAATTCTTGAAGAGTGTAGGCTAATAAAAATCAGACTCAAATACCTTTCTTGCGGTGTTGTTAGCTTGGTAGTGGCCTACTGTAGGTCCTTCATAACAATGTTTCAAGATATTGATGCTTTCCACGGAATCCACACAATTTGAATGATTTGATCCGTACAATACCAGAACAAGTATGGATCTTTCCAAAAGTAATGTTTTACTTCAGAGCGGAATTTCTTTTTTTGTTGTGCATTGAAGTTTTCCGGAAAAATTCCTGCAACTAAGTAATTAGTGAAATCCGCATACCAAGGTAGTTGAGAAATCTCATCATCAATAAGTAAAAGTTGTTTATCCAAGAAGGTGTCACTGATGTCTCCATCAGCCAATGACTCAAGGTTGGGATTTTCCAACCTAGACAAGTGATTTGTAGCCAAAATTTTCGCTCCCTTTTTGTCCCTAATCTCCAAGTCAAATTCCTACAACAATAAAACCCATCTTATAAATCTTAGTTTGGAATCATGCTTATTTAGTAGGTACTTAAAGGTAGAATGATCCGTATACACAATGACTTTGGGCAAATCAAGAAAAGAACCAAATTTATCAAATGCAAATACAATTGCAAGCAACTCTTTCTCTGTCGTGGTATAGTTCTCTTGTGCCGCCATAAGAGTTTTGTTTGCATAGTAAATTGGCTGAAAGTGCTTATTCCTCCTTTGTCCAAGCACTGTGTCCACTGCATAGTCACTTGCATCACATATTAGTTGAAAAGGAAGAGACCAATCCGGTGCAATTAAAATAGGAGAATCAATCAGTTTTGTTTTAAGCACATTGAAAGCATTAAGACATTTTTCATCAAAAATAAAAAATAACATCTTTTTCAAGCAAATAAGTAAGGGGTTTAGAAATCCAAGAAAAACGTCCTATAAAAACCTACATGCCCAAGAAAGTTTCAAATTGCCTTCAAGGAAGTTGGAGGAGGGAGTTTCTCAATTGCCTCAATTTTGGCCCTATCAACCTCAATACCTTTCGTTGAAATCTTGTGTCCTAATACTATACCTTCTTGCACCATGAAGTGACATTTTTCCCAATTAAGCATGAGGTTGGTCTCTTCACACTGTTGAAGTACATTTTCCAAATTGGCCAAACACAAATCAAAAGAATCACCAAAAATAGAAAAATCATCCATAAATACCTTCATGACATCTTTCACAGGCTATACGAAAATAGCCATCATACATTGTTGGAATATTTTGGGGCCTTTGCAAAGACCAAAAGGCATACGTTGATATGCAAAAGTACTAAAAGAGTATGTAAAGGTCGTCTTCTCTTGATCCTCTGGTGCTATGAGTGTTGGGAAATATGCCCTCTTAGACTAGGTTTCTGATGTAAATATCGAATGTTTTAATAAAAAAAATTATTTTCAGAAATTGTTTATGAATTTACATGTTATTTGTGCACAATTACGTTTGGAAAAGACCCATTGTGTTTAAGTAAGTGGTCCATGTGAATAGAGGTCTTTCACAGTAAGGTATAGATCACGGGTTACTTAACACATAAACGTTCGTTCTTAACCGATTGATGAGAATGGGAATCTCATCATGTCTAGGTTATTATGTTGTGAATTCCAAATGGGGAATGGCTTACCTTTAGCCAGTGAGTAGTCCACTCACTTCATGACATAAGCGTATTTCGAATACGTAGAATATGACCTGTAGTAATGGTTTCTTAAAGTACTATATGGTAGAAACCTAGACTTCTACTGCTATAGCGTGGACTAGTACTCTACGACTTGAGTGTGAGTTGGTGGTCTAACGAAGTTGGAAGCATGTATTTTGATATGCTATAGTTGAGGTTCTATTGTAGGGCCAATATACTTGCATGTTGGGTATGCGTGACTAGTTAGTTAAGATAGACTTATACAAGATAGTTTCTATGCTATATCACCCCTTGTGGTTGTCTGCATGATCTAAGTATCTAAGGCCCTAGGAAACATGACTTGGATGTTTGCTTTAGGGTAGCTCCCTTGGAAAGCGAAAATAATCCAAGAAGTTGTGGATCATTGGACTATAAGCCTAAGGATGGTAGATTTCATTTAGAGAGAAGTTAGTACACTTCTTCATCTTTAAATGTATGGCAATGTATAGAGGGATATTTTAGTTATTACACCTATAGGTCGGAGACTTTGTTAACGCAGCACTGTCATTAGGGTCAATATTTCCTTATGGTGATATAAGGAAATATTTAAAATGCAAAAATACAGCTATTTATATGGTAAGGGTATTTTGGTTATTTTAGTAGCCAAGGCGGTGTGTCTTTTGGTTCCCAGTATAAACCGTGAGTCCTAATTAAATACAGGCTAAGGAAGTGGTGTTAAATTAAATTAAATAGATTTTTTTTTATTTAAGTAGTCTTATTTAATTATTGGGTTAGAATAAAATAAAGGTCCATAGAGAGAGAGAATTAATTAAATTAGTTTGGTAGGTTAATTAATTATTCAGGGCTTTAGCCCAATTTGAATGATTAAAGATTAACCTGGGACTAAACCAATATATGCTTATTTATTGGACTAGTTTATTTGGACTGAAAAATTAATTATGAATTGGGCCAATTATTTAGTTCTAATTAGAATAATTAATTAAGTTCAAAAGGCTAAACTAAGAGTTTAATGGGCCAGTCCGGTTTAGCCTAGGGTTTTATTTAGGTTAAATAGGAGGATTGGACATAACGTTTTTTTCACGGCTTTTTCTCTGTGAAAAAGACCAGACATCTCTCTCTCTCCAGAAAATATTCATTAATCTGTGAGTTGTTCACCAAATGGAATTAGGCAAGCCATATACTGGAAGATCGAGAGTTTGGCGTTCACCTACATGCAAAGATGGAGTAGGAGGCTTGCAGGAATCGCACAAGAGTTTAAGGCTGAAGTAGAGCGTTGGACAAGTAAATTAATCAAGACCTTACGATCGAATTGCGGTAGAGAGTACCTCCTTAGTGAATTCAAGGACTATATGGTACATCATAGGATAGTATCTCAACTCTCTACGTTGGGGACACCCCAGCAGAACGGAGTAGCTAAGAGAAGGAACAGAACAGTAATGGAAATGGTCTGAAGCATGATGTCTCATGCTACTCTTGCAGTGTCTTTTTGGGGATATGCCTTGGAAACAGTGGCATACATTCTGAACTTGGTGCCTTCTAAGTCAGTGCTTAGGACTCCCTATGAGATGTGAACTAGGTGTAAGCCAAGTCTGAATCATCTCAGGATATGGGATTGTCCAGCTTATGTACTGGTCAAAGGAGACAAGTTGGAACCAAGATCAGAATTATGCTATTTTGTTGGGTATCCAAAAGGGACAAAGGGTGGTTACGTTTATCATCCTAAAAAGCAGAAAGTACTGGTTAGTACCAATGCTAGATATTTAGAGGATGATCAGAGTACTTCCACAAAAGGTTCAACCAAGTTGGAACTAGAGGAGAAGTTATCTTTGGAATCAATTTTTTTTGACCCAATTGTGGAATAAGAAGATAGCCTTAAGAGCCTGTACAAATGGAGCCTCGTCGTAGTGGGAGAGTGTCTAGGGTTCCGGAGAGATGGACTGGAGAAGCTTTCGAGCTAGTCTCCGACCATCAGGAATAAGACCCCACTAGATAAGAGGAGGCTATTGCTGATGCCAATGCAGATCTATGGCATGAAGCAATAAAAGCCGAGATTGAGTCTATGTATCTCAATCAGGTTTGAGATCTTATAACTTCACCTAAAGGAATAAAATCCATAGGGTGTAAGTGGGTTTACAAGAGAAAGAGGGGAGTGGATGGGAAGTTGAAAACCTTCAAAGCTAGGCTTGTGGCGAAATGGTATACTCAGAAAGAGGGAATCGATTATGAGGAGACCTTTTCCCCAGTAGCCATGCTTAAGTCCATCCATATCCTCCTTGCCACCACATGTTATTATGACTACGATATATGACAAATAGATATTAAGACGGTATTTTTAAATGGCCATCTTAGCGAAGACATCATATGTCCTAACCAGAAGACTTTATCGCTGAAGGCCAAGAACATATGGTTTGCAAGCTTAAGAAGTCTATTTAGAGACTTAAGCAGGCATCGAGAGCATGGAATATTCATTTTGATGAGATTGTAAAGTCTTATGGTTTTATTCAAAACAAGGATGAACCATGCGTGTACAGGAAACTTGAAGGCATTAATGTGGTTTTTCTTGTCTTGTATGTGGATGATATTCTACTCATTGGAAATGATGTAGGGTCATTGTTATATACAAAGGTTTGGCTATCTAGTCAATTCAGTATGAAGGACTTGGGAGAAGCCAGCTACATTCTCAGGATTAGACTTCTTAGAAATAGGAAGTAGAGAATGTTAGGATTATCCCAAGCGGCATACATTGACAAGATGCTGGCCAGGTATAGCATGGACTCATGCAAGGGAGCTCTAATTCCTTGCAGACATGGGTTGTCATTTTTCTCAGGGGACTGTCCTAAGTCTCAAGAAGAAAAGGACAGAATGAGTAGGATTTCTTACGCTTCGGATGTGGGAAGTCTCATGTATGCCATGTTGTGTACTAGGCCAGATATCTGCTTTACCATAGGCTTGGTTAGCAGATATCAGTTAAACCCTGGGGAGGTTCATTGGCAAGCTGTAAAGCATATTCTTAAGTGCCTTAAGGGAACTGAGAGATTATATGCTGGTTTACAGGGTTGATAACTTGGTTCCTACAGGATACACAGACTCAAACTTCTAGGCGGATAAGGATGAGAGAAAACTCACTAGTGGATATGTCTTCACCTTGTCTAGAGGAGCTATTTCATGGAAGAGTATCAAGCAATCTTGCATTGCTGACTCAACCATGGAAGCTGAGTATATGGCAGCTTCAGAGGCATCCAAGGAAGCAGTTTGGCTCCGAAAGTTCCTTTCAGAACTTGGAGTCGTGCCACATATGGACAGGCTGATTGTAATGTATTGCGATAACACTGGAGTAGTATCACAATCTAAAGAACCCAGGAACCACAAGAAGGGGAAGCACATCAAGAGGAAGTACCACCTGATCTGGGATTTCATCCAGAGATGGGAAGTCATAGTGGAACAGACTACCTCCGAGAACAATCTAGTTGATCCATTCACCAAGCCTTTGGCTAAGAGAGTCTTCAAGAGACACTTAGACGCCATAGGGGTGGGCACCTATGGACTTACTTAGTCTTAGAGTGCAGGTGGGAGATTGTTGGGAAATATGCCCTCTTAAACTAAGTTTCTGATGTAAATATTGAATATTTTAATAAAAGAATTTATTTTCAAAAATTATTTATGAATTTACATGTTATTTATGCACAATTACGTTTGAAAAAGACTCATTGTGTTTAAGTAAGTAGTCTATGTGAATGGAGGTCTTTCACAGAAAGGTATGGATCACGGGTTACTTAACACATAAACGTTCGTTCTTAATTGATTGATGAGAATGGGAATCTCATCATGTCTAGGTTGTTATGTTGTGAATTCCAAATGGGGAATAGCTTATCTTTAGCCAGTGAGTAGTCCACTCACTTCATGACATAAGCGTATTTCGAATACGTAGAATAGGACCTGTTGTAGTGGTTTCTTAAAGTACTATATGGTGGAAACCTAGACTACTACTACTAAGCGTGGACTAGTACTCTACGACTTGAGAATGAGTTGGTGGTCTGACGAAGCTGGAAGCATGTACTTTGATATGCTATAGTTGAAGTTCTATCATAGGGCCAATATACTTGCATGTTGGGTATGTGTGACTAGTTAGTTAAGATAGACTTGTACAAGATAGTTTCTATACTATATCGCCCATTGTGGTTGTTTGCTTGATCTAAGTATCCAGGGCCCTAGGAAACATGACTTGGATGTTTGCTTTAGGGTAGCTCCCTTGGAAAACGGAAATAATCTAGGAAGTCGTGGATCACTGGATTAGAAGCCTAATGATGGTAGATATCATTTAGAGAGGTGTTAGTACACTTCTTTATCTTTAAATATACGGCGATATATAGTGGGGTATTTTAGTCATTACACCTGTAGGTCGGAGACTTTGGTAACGCAGCACTGTCATTGGGGTCAATATTTTCTTATAGTGATATTAGGAAATATTTAAAATGCAAAAATACAGTTATTTATATGATAAGGATATTTTGGTCATTTTAGTAGTCAAGGCGGTATGTCTTCTGGTTCCCAGTATATACCGTGAGTCCTAATTAAATACAGGCTAAGGAATTGGTCTTAAATTAAATTAAATAGAATTTATTTTATTTAAGTAGTCTGATTTAATTATTGGGCTAGAATAAAATAAAGGTCCATGGAGAGAGAAAATTAATTAAATTAGTTTGGTGGGTTAATTAATTATTTAGAGCTTTGGCCCAATTTGAATGATTAAAGAATCACCTGGGACTAAAACAATATATGCTTATTTATTGGACTAGTTTATTTGTGCTAGAAAATTAATTATTAATTGGGCCAATTATTTGGTTCTAATTAGAATAATTAATTAAGTCCAAAAGACTAAACTAAGAGTTCAATAGGCTAGTCCAGTTTAGCCTAGGGTTTTATTTAGGTTAAACAGGAGGATTGGACATAGCGTTTTTTTCACGGCTTCTTCTCTGTGAAAAAGACCAGACGTCATACACACACACACACACACACACTCTCTCTCTCTCTGTGTCCAAAAAATATTCCTTAGTCTGTGAGTTGTTCACCAAATGGAATTAGGCAGGCCATATACTAGAAGATCGAGAGTTTGGCGTTCACCTACATGCAAAGACGGAGTAGGAGGCTTGCAGGAATCGCACAAGAGGTTTCCACCAGCACACCTACCCCGGTTGCACACATTTCGGTCCAGCCATCTTTGAGAACAAGAAGAAAAGGTTAGAAATTTTTAACCTAGGAGTCCCGCCAGAGCACGACCGTTGCCGGCTCTGTTTGGGTTCTCTAATTCTTTAGTTTTTCTAGTTTTTTTGTTT
The DNA here is from genome assembly GCA_026120185.1 of Voacanga thouarsii. Taxonomy (NCBI): domain Eukaryota; kingdom Viridiplantae; phylum Streptophyta; class Magnoliopsida; order Gentianales; family Apocynaceae; genus Voacanga; species Voacanga thouarsii. Next base: position 2,176,069 of record JANUWF010002024.1, on the reverse strand, counting down.
TCGCTTCCGCTACGTGCTCTGTGTCTTCCCTTCTTAAGCCTTGAATGGGAATTTGAAAATATCTGAAAAAACCATCTAAGAAGCAATAAAACTCATATCCGCCTAACTTTTCTAACATTTGGTCAATGAAAGGGAGAGGAAAATGGTCCTTCCTAATTGCCTTATTTAATTTCCCATAATCAATACAAACCCTCCATCCGATTACCAATCTCATTGGGATCAACTCATTTTTTTTTATTTATTAGGGCTCATAGTTATTCCTCCATTCTTTGGTACCACTTATGTTGGAATAACCCAAATACTATCAGAAATAGGGTAAATGATGCCTGAATCTAAGAGTTTAATCATCTCACCTTTTACCACATCACTCTTGTTTAGGTTCAACCTACGTTGGGGTTGCACTACGCGTTTGGCTTCTTTTTCCAACAAGATTTTATGAGTACAAAAGGAAGGGCTAATTCCCTTAATATTCTTGATTTTCCATGCAAGGACTCCCTTATATTTTCTTAATAGACTTACCAATTTAGTCTTTTATTCATAATTAAGGTCTTTGGCAATGTTCACGGGTAGTTTTTCACCTTTTGGCAAAAAAGGTATATTCTAGGTGCTCGGGGAGGTCTTTCAATTCCAATTCCGATGGTTCCTCAATGGTTGACTTCATCCTTCCTAAATTGCTTTTTTCGATTTCCTCAAATTCTTCCAACCTATGTCCTTTAAGTAAGTCCTCCAAATATGCAATGGATTGTTCTATATAACCTTGGACAGTTGATTCTTGTAAAAAGTCAAGGATAGGTTCATCAAGAATATCAACCCTTAAACAAGAATCACCACAAGAACTAGGATGTTGCATGCTTTTGTGGATTTTGATAATGACTTCCTTGTTCCCAACCCTAAGTGTCAATTTTCCTTCATGAACATCAATTAAGACTTTGGCAGTTGCTAAAAAAGGTCGACCTAGGATTAAAAGAACTTTAGAATCCTTATCCATATCTAGAATAATAAAATCCATAGGAAATATAAATCTATCTACTTTAACTAATACATATTCCACTATTCCCCTAAGATATTTAATAGATCTATCTGCAAGTTGAATACTCATCTTAATGGGCTTAGGTTCACCTAAGCCTAGCTTTTTGAAAGTTTTATATGATAAAAGATTAATACTAGCACCTAAGTCGGCTAAAGCATTGCAAAATGTAAGAGTACCAACAAGACAAGGAATAAAAAAACTCCCTGTATCACTTTCTTTTCGTGGCGTAGTCCATTGGTCCTGCATAATAGCTGAACACTCTTTATTTAAAACCACAGTGGATAATTCCTTGAACCTTTTTTTGTTCACAAGCATGCTTTTGAGAAATTTTGCATATCATCCTTATTAAGCTTAATCAATTGTTTTTTGATTTCATAGTAGACTGTTCAAACAAATGATATCAATATCTTAGATTGATATATTTGAGCACGGCCATGCATTTTTTTAACAGTCTAACTTATCAAGGGGCCCATGGATATCTCTCCCATAATTGAGAGGGACAAACTCCTTCACAATCAATCATATTCCTCTCCTTGATTTATTTTATATCCAACAGTAGTCTAATTTATTATCTGGTTAAAGACAACTTTAGACAATGTCAAAATATAGAATTTATCAAGTAAGAAACTATGATGAATTTAGGTCGAAGGACTTTCAATATTATTATGGCTAGAAAGTACTTATGACATATTCCATGAAGTACTCTCACAGTGGGTCATGTCCAATACAATGTTCTCTAACATTTATTTATGTCTTGACTCGATATCACAAATATCCATGGCCGATAAAACATAGCCATCAAGTCACAAACATACTAATCTTAATTTATTATTATTCCAATAATAATAATCGATCGAGGACAACTTTAGAATAGTCATTGAATTCATTGTAGGGTTTTACTATCAAGTCACGTACTTGATGACCAACAAAACAAAACTCACTATTCATGGAAAGGAAAGCCTCATATTATTATATAAAACATAATGACAATTGTATAAGTACAAATTGACTCTAGGGCATATCCCCAACAGTCTCCCACTTGCACTAAGACCAATTTGGCATAAGCCGTAATCCCATTGTTCCGGTATGACTATCATGTTTAGACGATGGGAGAGGCTTTGTCGATGGATCTGCAACATTGTCATCGATTGGCACCTTGCATACATTGACATCTCCTCTATCAACAATTTCTCGAATGAGATGAAAACGTCTAAGTATATGTTTGGATCGCTGATGTGATCTTGGTTCCTTAGCTTGTGCAATGGCTCCATTGTTGTCACAATAGAGATCCACTGGGTTCACAATACTAGGAACTACATCTAGTTCTCGTAATGAACTTTTTAATCCAAATCGCTTCTTTAGTCTGCAGTGAGGCAACTACATACTCAGCCTTCGTAGTAGAATCGGCCACGGTGTCTTGCTTTGAACTTTTCCAGCTTACAACACCTCCATTCAAACAAAATAGAAAACCCGATTGCGATCTATAATCATCTATGTCGATCGAAAACCAGACATCGGTGTAACCATTTACAACTAGCTCGCCTTCTTGTCCTCCATAAACTAAGAACATATCTTTAGTTCTTCTTAAGTACTTTAGTATGTTCTTGACGACAGATCCAGTGTGCCTCTCCGAGATTTGACTGGAACCCGCTTGTCATGCTCAATGCATATGATACATCGGGTCGAGTACATAACATGGCATACATGATAGACCCTATAGCGGAAGCGTATGGTATCTTGTTCATGCGCTCTTCTACATCCTTCGTAGAAGGACTTTGAGTTTTGTTGAGCTTAATGCCATGTGACATTGGCAAGAATCCTCTCTTAGAGTCTTGCATACTCGAACCTTTTCGAGTACCTTGTCAATGTATGCACTTTGACTTAGGCCAATTAGCTTTCTAGATCTATCTCTATAGATCCTTATACCTAGAATATAGGTAGCTTCACCTAAGTCTTTCATTGAGAAACAATTTCCCAACCATGTCTTTACACTTTGTAGAGTTGGGATGTCGTTTCCAATGAGTAAGATATCATCAACATAAAGTACCAAAAAGACTATTGCATTCCCACTTGTTTTCTTATAGACACAAGGCTCATCTTCATTTTTGATAAAGTTAAATTCTTTAATTGCTTCATCAAAACGAAGATTCCAGACTTCGAGATGCTTGCTTCAATCCATAAATAGATCTTTGAAGCTTGCACACTTTATTAGAATTCAAAGGATCATCAAAACCCTCGAGGTTGTGTCATGTACACATCTTCGAGTAAGTTTCCATTAAGAAACGCGGTTTTGACATCCATTTGCCAAATTTCATAGTCATAATATGCTGCTATGGCAAGAAGAATTCGATAGATTTAAGCATTACAACTGGTGAAAAGGTTTCATCATAGTCTATACCATGAGTTTGTCTATAACCTTTTGCTACCAGTCGTGCTTTGTAAGTATGCACATTTCCTCCATGTCTGTTTTCTTTTTGAAAACCCACTTACACCCAATGGTTTTTGAACCTTTAGGTGGGTTAACCAAAGTCCAAACTTGGTTATCATACATGGATTGCATCTCGGACTTCATAGCCTCTAACCATTTTCTAGAGTCGAACTCTTAATGGCTTCTTGATAGGAAGTGGGCTCATCATTAACCATAAGCTCCACATTGTGATCGTCGGTGATGAGAAATCCATATCTCTCGAGGTTGTTGATGAACCCTATCGAACTTCGAGGTCCTTGTTCTATAGATGTAGGCTCATCTTGGACTTGTGAGCCATCTAATCGAGATTCATTATTTGGTTCAGGCACTAATTGTGGCTCTTGAATCTCATCTTGATGAGGTTCAGGCACTAATTGTGGTCCTTGAATCTCATCAAGATGTATTTTACTCCCATCGATTCTTTTGGAAATAAATTCCTTTTCAAGAAAGAATCCATTTCGAGCAACAATTACTCTATTTTCTTTTGGGAGATAAAATTGATATCCTTTAGTTTCTTTAGGATACCCCACAAATATGCATTTATCGATTTAGGTGCAAGTTTATCGGATAATAAACGCTTTACATAAACTTCACAACCCCAAATCTTCGAAATAACAAACTAGGTTGTCTCCCAGTCCATATCTCATATGGCGTTTTCGAACCGATTTAGATGGAACTCGATTTAGTATGAATGCAGCGAGTCTCAAGGCATAACCCCAAAAGGAGATTGGAAGATCAGTTTGACTCATCATTGATCGAACCATATCTAATAAAGTCCGATTTCTCCGTTCGGATACACCATTCCATTGAGGTGTTCCTGGTGGAGTTAATTGGGAAATAATTCCACAATTTTTAAGATGCTCGTCAAACTCGTGGCTTAAGTATTCACCACCTCGATCCGATCGAAGTGTTTTGATACTTTTGCCAAGTTGATTTTGTACTTCATTTTGAAATTCTTTGAATTTCGGAACGATTCAGATTTGTGTTTCATCGGATACGAGTAGCCATATCTGCTGAAATCATCCGTAAATGTAATGAAGTATCGAAATCCTCCTCTAGCGAGTGAATTCATTGGTCCACATACATCAGTATGTATTAGGCCCAATAAATCAGCTTGCCCTTTCATTTTGTCTTTTGAAAGGCGCTTTAGTCATTTTGCCTAATAAACAAGAATCACATGTTCTGTAAGATTCTAAATCAAACGATTTTAGAAGCCCATCATTATGAAGCTTTGTTATGCGTTTCTCATTTATATGGCCCAAACGACAATGCCAGAAGTAAGTCTGATTTAAATCATTGGATTTCAATCTCTTAGTATTTATATTATAGATAGACATGTCTGAAGATCCACGAAGATTTAGAATATAAAGCCCATTCGATAATGAAGCATCTCCATAAAAAATACCGTTTTTATTAATGGAGCAAATGTTATTCCTAATAACAAATTCAAAACCTTCTAAATCCAAACAAGAAACTGAAATAATATTCCTACTCATAGCAGGAACATAAAAACAATTGTTCGTTGGGGATATGCCCTAGAGTCAATTTGTACTTATACAATTGTCATTATGTTTTATATAATAATATGAGGCTTTCCTTTCCATGAATAGTGAGTTTTGTTTTGTTGGTCATCAAGTACGTGACTTGATAGTAAAACCCTACAATGAATACAATGACTATTCTAAAGTCTGTCCTCGATCGATTATTATTATTGGAATAATAATAAATTAAGATTAGTATGTTTGTGACTTGATGGCTATGTTTTACTGGCCATGGATATTTGTGATATCGAGTCAAGACATAAATAAATGTTAGAGAACATTGTATTGGACATGACCCACTGTGAGAGTACTTCATAGAATATGTCATAAGTACTTTTTAGCCATAATAATATTGAAAGTCCTTCGACCTAAATTCATCATAGTTTCTTACTTGATAAAATCTATATTTTGACATTGTCTAAAGTTGTCTTTAACCAGATAATAAATTAGACTACTGTTGGATATAAAATAAATCAAGGAGAGGAATATGATTGATTGTGAAGGAATTTGTCCCTCTCAATTATGGGAGAGATATCCATGGGCCCCTTGATAAGTTAGACTGTTAAAAAAATGCATGGCCGTGCTCAAATATATCAATCTAAGATATTGATATCATTTGTTTGAACAGTCTACTATGAAATCAAGAAATAATTGATTAAGCTTAATAAGGATGACATGCTCCGTGCCTTATGCTTAATCTGGATATCGTGTGACAAAGGGACTAAATATAAAATTATGGTTTGGTTCAAAGAGATCACCGATCTTCATTTAACCTGGATAGTTATAATGTTTTGCTAGAAACCGCTTATAACTTGTGGGCCATTTAAATACGATTTAGGCATCGTCGCCGGTGTTAAATGAACCTATAGGGTCACACAATAAGCGAACTTGTTAGGTTATTTTTCTGGTGACCAGGTTCGATGAATCTGGATGATATCCAGATTATAAGAATCTGACTCGGTAAAATAATTAGTTAAATTACCGAGATAATGGCAGAATCTTATCATATCAGTTTTAATTTAATTTGAATTTAAATTAGAATATGATAAGATATGATTAGGGTTGGACTCTAAGAGGTTCGAGGGTTTTTTAAGAAAACCCTAGCCGTCTTTCGATAGTCAAATTTTTCGGTTGAGAACATTCGTGCCATTCTCTACCAGAGAAAAAAAAAAAACCTCTCAAACCCTAGGCGCTAGCACTCCCCGGGTATCGAGTGAGTTCGCGGTGTGTATCCGTAGAGGACGTTCGCATACTGCAGCGTCTGGTGATTGTTCGGGTCGAACGTACAACAGCGCAACCAGAATCGAAGGATTTCGATTACAGCAACCAGAGGTAACTCTTAAAGCTTAGATCTTCTTAATCATTTACTTGGGTCCTCGGGAGGGATTCGTAGATGTTTTCCGCGTTTAGGAGTCCACGAATCCCAACAATTTGGGCATGTGCACCAATGCTTCACTAAGTGGAATGTTTATGTGCAGTTGTTCAAAGATTTTCAAAAACATGTTAAATTGTGCATCCTTTCTTGTTTTATGTGTGCGAGTGGGGTAGGGTACCGGTGGCTAAAAATATGGTTTTTTATTTTATTTTTCAAAAGGTTCAACAAGAGGGGTTGGCTCCGGCCCATCTTCTTTAGATGGTACCAATTCCATATTGAGATCGGGTAGCTCCTTACCACTCCTTAGTGTAATGGCAGTATAATCATGTTATGCTTCTACCCCTAATGGTGACTTTATCACTAAGTTCTTTAAAAATCAAATTTATCTTTCTATATTTCTAACCATACCCTAAAGTTTTGACAACGTGTCATCTATCTTAGAAAAATGCTTAGTTACATGGGTGGCAAATTTCTCCAACACCCCTTCTAAGGTAATAGAGTTAGATGGTTGCGATGTCATCCTGTGAGACATGTTAGGATACCTTTCCATGCTCCAATTGGCCATCTTATCTATACAAAATAACTTGTTAGCATCATATATACACAACACAATATGAAATCGGGTTAGTTAGTTAAGGTACATGTTTTAGAGGAAATTACAATGTATAAAGACACTAAAGTACAAGTATACAAGAAAATATAATATGACACCTAGTCATACAAGGAACATATATACATATTCACAAATTTACATATAGACATATAAACATATAAACATATAAACATGGTTAAATCAATAAAATCCAAGCTTTCATGATATTGTTCCCAGGCAACGGCGCCAAAAACTTGATGCGTAAATTTTGGACATATAAAATCATTAATTTTAAATCCATCCATTAGTCAATTTCTAATTAAAACATTAATCCCAAAATACACATACGAGCAAGTATACTCATCGCAAGTATAGTATAGGGAATTAACGAGTATCGATCCTCAAAAGAACAAGTACACACTAATTACTTTTCATTTATTGTTTAACCGACCTAATAAAGTAATACTAGTATGTCAAGGTTTATATTATTTGAGAAATTTTCCTCATGAATTAATTTTATTTAAGTTAAGAGTTAATAATTCCAAAATTTTTCCATTTAAAATTCCTAGAGATTTTGATCTCAAGGTTTTATTTGACAAAAATAATTTTTCCTTTACTAAAATGAATTAAAATGACTTTCTATTTTAACTTACAAAAATTTTTAAATCCAAAATATTTTCTATGTCAAGGATAAAAAGTTTTTAAGAAAATAACCAAGGATTAATTTTGTTTAAGTTAAAATAACCATTTAATTAAAGAAAAAAAAATTCTTGTCAAATAAAATTTCCCAAAAACTTTGGTCTTTGAGAAAATGTGCACATAGGACTTAAAATAAATAGCATGTTGGAAAATTGTAAACGTTGTCATACTTTTTTGTTTTTAATCCTAAGTGCCCAAATAATAGAATTAAACACATTAATTAAATTAATTAATGATCTTGTTTAATCCTAAAATCGTTTACTATTATTTTTCATGAAAAATATTCAAAGAATATTAACTATTACAAAAATAATAATTTTGCCTGGTATGGGACAAAAAAAATTATTTATTTCTCTAGTCTAGTGCACCTGCTACACTGGATCATGGCCTATGGTCTGTGGGCACCATCACAACTCCAGGAAGCATCCTGGATGCATCTTGGCCAGGATGCTCTCTGCATCCTAGTCCTCGCGTGGCCGAGGCGAGGCGTCCTGGGCCCGGCTGTGGCTTCGAGCTGTGGTTGGCCTGGGCACAGCCTTAGCTCCAGGCACGATTGAGCTGTGGCTAGACTCAACTTCCGCCTGGACTTAGGCGACTTGGTCATCTTCTCCGTGAGACCCTTTTCTTTCACTAATTTCTTCTGTGATTTTTCTTGGGCTTTGCAACTTCCTTCGTGATCATTGTAGGCAGCCTCTTGTTACATTTTTTTCAGACAAAAACATGACATCTGCTTATACCCTTTCAAATCGAGTTTACATGAAAGCTGAACAGAGCATTAAATTTTTTTTTTTTTATAGAGTTCCTATACCTCAACCGTGAAGTTTACAACGAAACTACCCATTCCAAAAATAGTGAAGGATCTCATAGTATTAATGAAAATTAGTCTTGTCAATTTTATTAACTAGCATGCATTAATCCTAAGCATTTCAAAGCAACTCTCTTTGATACCACTTGATGCTTTGAAATCAAAATAGAAGCCATGCAAGCTACACTAAAAGCTAAAAAAATAAAGCCACGGCACAACGGAAAGCCAAAAACCAATACTTTTGCGTGTCCTTTGTCTGTTTGGCTGAGAAGAAGAGGTGTGAACCACTGGAGTGGCTACTTGTCTTGACGACGATTTTGATGAAAAACTAGCAATCCTTTGACTCCTCCTTGGCATGAACATGAATCCTTTGCTTCTCAGAATATTCCACTGCCCAATCGAATTGGTGAAACAACTTAGGCGAGGAATGACACTTCTCGAATCTTTGCTATTGATTAGCAAAATCAAAAAGAACAAAAAGAAGAAAAATGACCAAGAGTGAGAGAGCTGAGAGAATAAAGAGAAAAAAAAACAATCTGAGAGTTTTTTTTTCCTTTTGCGTGCATCTGTGTCTCTGTCAACTTAGACCTCTGGCTTCTTCACAATATCAGATAACCAAAACACTAGAGTTTTTGATATTTCAAAACTCCCAGAGGCTATCAACAGAAAAGGTTTGGCTAAGCCTTAACTCTTCTGTTTTGATGTGTACGAATTTGGGTATAAAAAATCATATAAAAATAAGCACATTCCCAATCAAGTTTAAGTTAAAACATTTACCCCAAACTACACATATGCAGGCGTACTCATCATTAAGCATAGCATAGGGTTTAAAATGAGTGTCGATTCTCAAAGAACAAGTATGCCTTAATCACTTTTCTTTAATTATTTAACCGACTCAATAAAGTGAAGAAGAATAACAAGAAAAAAATAAAATAAAATAAAAAAATATATACATGTCAAGGATGAAGAATTATGTAACTCAAACCATTATTCTGACACACATGACCTTAAAGTACCTAATCATTATCATAACTAATTATTCTCTTGGCATCATGAAGGATTAAGATAGATTCATTTCTTTTCTGATTCATGAAATCACTATCTTTTAGATAAATTAGCATCATATATCCTGTCTAAACTAATTCACCTAAAAGATGCATTAAACACAATCCTTGACTAAATTTTCATATCTTGGCAAATGTAAAACATGAAATTAACCAACGAATCCATATCCTGGCAGACATCAATTAACCTTTAATTACCAAGTTTTTAGCAATTAACCTCTTTTCCAAGCAAGTTAATAGAAAACAAATATGAAATTAATGAATTGAAACCACCATCAACCCCCTTTCCAAGCAAGTCAATAGAAGAAACAAAAAATTAATCTCATAATCAGCATAAGTAATTAAATATCAAGAATAACAATCAATTAATCAAAAGATCAAAGTAACTCTAAAAATCATGAATACTGAAAATAATATCAAATTAAAATAAAACAATTAATACATCATTCTTCAAGAAAAGAAAACAAAGTTAAAAGAAAGCACTCATAGACAAGTTGTAACACCCTACTACCTAGGCCCAACAGGACCGGGGATGTCGCCCCGTCCAAAGAACAAGGGGTCTTTATAACTAGGTCACACAATCAAAATAAAAGAATACTTCAAAATTAAAACTTATTATCATCCAATAATTCGAGAACAAATCCAAAATAAAAATAAAATTATTCACTCTCAACTCCCAAAGCATTACATAAAAATAAATAACAGAATATCCTCCAAGCAAGCAACAACTAGCTACTCATCCCCACAGCAGGATCGACCTGAAATCATGGTAAAAAGAGTGATGAGATAAAAATTTCAGTAAGTCCGTGTGTGTTTTGAGTGTTCAGTGAAAACAGTTCGTGAATGCAAAGTGTAAGAATTTCATTAGGAAAATACTGGCAAGTAATAAATAATGTTCAAACGCATGGGTGGCGTTTTGGCTTTTCCAACAATACATGTACAATAAAATCAACCACTCAAAAGGGCAGCCATAGGTTACCACACGTTGGGCCCCATAACCATACAACAGTCAGAATGCCACACTTTGTGCATACTGACAAAAGGTAGGTGATTGGAAAATACTGGCAAGCAATCAATAATATTTAAAAGCAAGAGTGGCATTTTAGCTTTTCTAACCATACAGGTACAATAACATCAACCACTCAAAAGGCGGTTATGGGTTATCACACGTTGGGCCCCATAACCATACAACGGTCAGAATGCCACACATTGTGCAGACTGACAAAAGGTAGGTAATCGACGGGTAAGATTCTCCTCCTTCTTTACACCCAAACAAAATCGATTGTCCACTTCGGCAACACCCAGTCCACATGACTGAAACCTGCTAGCTCGGACCGGCATGACTAAGTAGTACTGGCGTTTCTCTAAGTTGAGTTTATCTTTTGGAGGTGGCCTCCTACCAGAAGACTCACTCTTGCTCTTCAAAACTAGTACTACTAGTCTACCCTTATTGAGTACTCAACGTAGTTCATCCCATTTGGGAGAAAACTGATAAAACATAGCTTTGCTTGAAAATGGCAATCAAGGGTTTCCAAAGTCTTTGTCAAAAATTAGTTTTAGAAATAGTTTGGTGTTTGAGTAAAACTGCTTGTTGATTTTCAAATAATTGCTGTAATTGAAACAAGGAAGGAAACTGTCCTTATTTGCCTTTACCAAATCAATGTTCACATACTTCGGGTTTACCTTGCCATAGAAACCTTTTACAATAAACAAGTTTTATGTAGGAGCTTACCTGATCCTTTGCTCGAGATGAATTAGAGATCCCAAAAGTTGGCCTAACCCCGCTTGGGGTAAACATAAGCCATAATTAAACTCAAGCCACAATTTACTTTCACAAATAAACCTAGCTCAACTTACTACAATCATGACCCTAATGTCCCAAGCTTTAAGGCTAGATAAATAAATAAAAAAAAGGGTTTATAAAATAAATCTAGCTTGTTGTTAAAATAACTAGGGTTTGTGAAATAGCTACTAACAAGTTGAAGGTTTAAATCTTGCTTTAAATAAATTGGGGTTTATTTGATGAAGGGTCCTAGGTCCTAAATGGTATTATTTAAAATAATGATTTATAATAACTAGTGGTTAGAAAATAATTGGTAAATAAAATTAGTAATAAGTAGATTTTATTATGTTTTGATTAAAAGATAATAAATAAATTTTATTAGTATTTATGAATATATGACTTACAAAATTAACATTTTACCTATTATGATTATTCATATAAAAGGCTTGATTAAATGATATTATTATATATAATATCTATATATTTTATTTCTTTAACAAAAGCTATCATTTATTTGACTAAAATATTATTATTTTATATCATTGTTCAAAACCATATTTTCCTAGGGTTTTCGAAATCATTAGGAGAAATTATAGCATAAATAATTTTTATTGATGAAATAAAATTAGCTAACTTAATTAGCTTAGGGACAACAAGGTCATGCTCATAATTTCTATTGCTAACCATAATCATGAACATACACTCTACACCAATCATCAAATCATTCAAATCATGAATAAAGGCATAGATCTAAATTTACCAACACATGATCTCAACTCCACTAAACATAATGATATGCATGGCCTCAACAAGAATACAAGAACATAAACCCTATGTGACATAATCTTTAACATGCTTGATTAATCATACTACTCACGACATAATGCATGCAACAAACCCTAAAACATCATATAATCTAACCAAAACCAATCATCATCATGCATCAATCCCAACTCCATCATATAAACATATTCATTCATGCTTCAATCTCAACTCTATCATATAAACACATACTCAATCTCCAAATATATTCCATCCTCATCCAACTACATCTAAGAGACATGATTCTAGGGTTTAAAGAGAAGATGGAAGAAACTTACTTAAATGATGACTACCTTGGGGACGTTTCTACAGAATCCTCTCGCTACGAGACTTCATCCGTCCAATGGAGGAAGAAAGAAACATGGCCATGGTTGAAGTAACCATTCGACCGAGAGAGAGAGAGAGAGAAGGAGAGTTCATTAGCATATACTCATCAAGGTCGAAGATGGAAGAAGATGAAGATGATTGTTAATGCTTACCTTGAAGGTGTTCTTGAGCCTTCAAGAAAATTCTGGTTTTTTTATCTAAAAATGAGACTTCGATTTTGGTGTTTGATGTTAAAAATTGCAGAAGTAGATTCAAGGGGTTGAGTAGGTGTAATCTAGAGTTTTTGGAGAAGATTGGAGTGGTTTGGAGTGGTCTTAGGCATGAGAGGGTTAGTAGGTGTTCTTGGTGTGGAAAGAATGGAGAGAATAGGGAGAGGGCTGGCTGAAATTCTGTGTAGCAAGGAGTGGCCGACTGATTTGGAGGGTTTAGGAAGTTGAATTTTCTGATTTGAGAGGAAAAGGAAAGCTGGTTATTTGAAATCCTAAAAGAATATTTTAGGGAATCAATTTTGGAAACAAATATGGTAAGAAGATCTTGGTTAATGGAGAGCTTTTGGAAGCTTCAATGGCCAACTGAATTGCTGTGATTTTTGCTGAGATGAATGGTGTTTGAATGAGCCTTAGAGTGGCTGAAAATATGGTGCACAATGGTGAAGGAATTTTCTGGTTTGAGGGTTAATCTATGGAAGGTTGCTAGAAAATTTTGCTAAAATTTTGGACCTCAATGAATGGCTTGATTGGGGTGATTGATGGAGAGATTTTAGGAGCAGCCATGGAGCTGTTTTTCGTGCAGAGCAATGGAGGAGATGATGGAGCTCAGTTCATTGCTATTCAAGGTGAGTTGGCACAGAAAAATAGAGTAAGTTTCGGACAAGGTGAAGAGGGAACAAGCTGGAATTTCTGTTCAAGATTTTCCCAAGCTGGCTGGAATTTCTGGGCAGATTTTTCTGTCATATTTGAGTCAGCTTGTAGAAGGTTTGAAGGGCCATTGGAGGGTCTTTTAAGATTGGTTTCTAGCCTTCTTTATGGAGGAAAAACAAGGCTGCATTGCTGGAAGAAACAGCTTGGTTTTTGGGCTCTCCAAGCTGCAAAACTGCCCAGGAAATTTTTCTGGTTTGCACAGCCTTTGGCAATCCGGTTTTGAGCTGAAATGTTCAGTCTTCAAGCTAAGTGAAATGGTCATTTTTCTGGCAGCATTTGAGAGGGAATATTGGCTGAAAATTTCGACAATTGGACTAGTCAAGAAGTTGGAAAAAAATTTTCTAGTTTACTACATGAAGAAGATGAACACAACTAGGTTAGAGTTTTGAAGGTTCAACCATGGAGATTAATTCTCTTGGGAACCTTCTATAACTCTTCCCCAATTTCGGTCAAGAAGATATCCATTCATAACCATTTTTGAAACCTAAATATCACATATCCTTGTTCGAATTTTTTGGAAACAAAATTGGCTTGGATAAATTGAACATCCTAATTGATTAAAAATTAAGTAAAGCTAGAGATCAAGAAGGGTAGGAATCCCTTAGAAATTTTTGTAGGGAAAAAGAGTGGAATTGGAACATTCCTATCATGTCTCCCCTAGGAAAACACTCCCACTCCTCCCTAAAGCATACAAGGGCCGAAAATATAGCCTTCCTAACACAAACTAAAATTCAATCATGCAAAAACTCAAATGATGGAATTTGAACTCAAGACCTCAAGGAATTATTCCAAAGCTCTAACCACTAAACCACAACAACTCTTGTTCTTATTTTCTCTCCCAAATATTTTTCCTATTTAATCCTCAAGCTATCTCCCTATTTTCACCTCAAGAAAAAATTACCATTTTGCCTTTCTTACTCAAAAACACATTTAAGCCTTCTAGACTATAAATCACATATTTAAAGCACATAAAATAATATAAAAATATATTCATGCATGCAATAAAACATAATATGCATCCCAACCCCCTTACTCTAAGGTTGGTTTCAATTGGGGTTTCACACAAGCCTCCACTTTCTTCCTTCGTAGACCCTCTTGTACAATCCTCCTTGATCTGATGAATTCCTCCTCAATTTTGAGTGATTTTATGTTTTGATCAATGAATTCCTCTCAATGACTTGTGTTTTTGCCTCTATTCATAGGCTTTAGAAGTTCTAAATTTGTCCTTCTAGGGTTTCTAGCTGAATAGAAATAGGAAAATACTAGAACTCTGCAAATTGCCAAAAAATATGCACAAAAATCGAGGTACTACCTCAGTACTAGTGCACAGCCGGTGTTGTCTGTCCTACGTACGACCGATGCCAGTTGTGTTCTGCTTCTCTACCCGTTCATCGATTTTTCTTGATTTTCGTACCAAGTCTTCCAGATTGCAGCCAGCACTGCCTTTGGGCTCCTAACGGCGCCGGCTGTGTTTTGTTCAGTTTTTGTTTCACCGATTTTTTATCGTCTCGAAGTGCGTGCCAGTAGATGTGGCCGATGCCACCTCTCCTGTTCTGGCTGGCGCTGCCTCTAGTCTATTTAGCGACGATTTTACCTTATTTTACCCCTAAAATATGAAATAATGCACAAAATAGCTTTCCAAGGGTAAAATCTCAAATATGAAAGAATATAACCAGTTATTGCACAAAATGTATCACAAAATGGCCTCAAATAACTAGGAAATATATGACTAATTTAGGCCCTATCACATTCCCTTACACTTAGCTCTTTGCTTGTCATCAAGCAAAGTATCAAAGACAAGTAGAAAAAAAAAAAAACATAAGTTTTCATATAATCACTCAATCAATTTCAAAATAATATTTCTAATGCTTTCTTTATTCAAGAAATTAAAACATATGGTACTATACCTTTCATAACAAATGCAAGACTTGTGTAAGTGAAGAATGACTTGTAGCATCCCAACACATAACATTAATCTCAAACCATTGGAAAGAATTTAGTTCAAGAAAAATATGCGTTCCATAAGCTTACTTTTCATACGCTCTCTCCACTAATCTGAGACATATCATGATTCTACTTAGGTCAAGTAGGACTTTTAAGCTTGTAATGTAAGGCTAAAGGGTTTGTAATGTAGTTGTTAAACGAATGATATAGGAAAATCAAATACCAAAGAAGATGAGAGTTTGCAAGAAAAGGATAAACAAAATGTACTAATAGATTCCAGACTTTTCTTGCTCTCCTATCACCAAATCAATCAAAAACCCATAACCTTGTATAGCAATCATATCATAGTTCAAGCAAATCCTACATTCTTTTCATCAATAGTTATTTACTCATCAATCATATTGCACAAGATCATCAAAATTTCATCAATTCTTATTCCAGCTCAACCACATTCTTCCTGTGCTATTCTTTTCTTTTTCTTTCAGCTTTTCTTTTCTTTTTCTCTTCTTTTCTAATGCTGTTTTTTTTTTTTTTGTTTCTCAGTTTTTTCTTTCAATATTTTCTAACAGCTTTTTGTTTTTCTCAACCTTTCTTTTTCTTTTTCTTTTCTCCTCTCACAACTCCAACTCAACACATGACGTATGACTGAATGTAACAAGTTATGACATTTACACAAGCATTTTCACTCACAATTCTTCTACTTGTACTTTTATCCATCAAGAGCTATCAAAGATGTGGAAGGTAAATCAAACTCTCAGAAAGAAGTAATGGACAAAGTATAATAACGGGTTTAAGAAAGAAATTAACAATTTAGGCTCAAAATAGGCACTAGGGATAATATCAGATAGGTAGGCTTAAAAAGCTCAAACTATCCAAAGAATGTCTATTACCGCCATCCCAAAATTAAATCATGAATGTCTTTCTTATTTCGCCTCGAGGGGTATTCAAGTAAGTTCTAGAATACTCAATGAATTTTAGCAGAAAAACAGGTTTAAGAACAATGTAAAGCGTTTGATCAAGAACTACTTAGTCTAAGTGTGTGCAAAAAGTCATGCATAAGCTACAAATGATATAGAATATATGCACTATGATCTAGCACAAAGACGTGCATTAAAAATACATCTTGAAAGCTCAAAAAAATCAGAAAAATTTTGAAAAATTTTGCTCAAAAGGTTCAAAGAAGAATAAATCATAGAAGAAGCATAGAAGAATTCCCACTCTAACCACTCCCCCACACTTAAACTGGACATTGTCCTCAATGACCAAACAAATAGAGCAAGGAAATAATGCCATGGGACCAAAAATAAAGGGGAAAAGAGAAGAAAGAAAATACTTCTAGTGTATTGTGCATTCTCCTACAAAATAGTCGAATTCCAGCAGAAAGGAGCATTGTTGAAGTACCTAAAAAGACGAATACACAAAAGAAACACACCAAAATATAAAAACTAGAAAAGAGAAATAAGCAAAAAGTAAAGAAAATAGTATGAAAAATAAAAGTATATAGTACGAAAGAAAGAAGTCAAGATAACCCAAGAAGTTTCATTCTGTAGTGTCAAAGAGCATATCCACCTGATCTGTGTTGTGAAGCATTTCACTCGATTGCCATTGACTTTGAAAAGAACTTAACGCTCAAAATAGAAGATAGGCATGATGAATGTAGAATGAAGAGAGGTTTTTGAAAAATAGAAGGTTTATGAAAATAATTTTTCTCACTAAAGCAAAATGCATAAACCTATTTCTCTAACATTTTTTAGATAGACAAATATTTTTGTCAACATATAAGTGCACATGATCTCTACAGAATGTATCAAACTTGAAATCACCTTTTAAACCTTCAAAAGAATGTTCATAATTAAAATTCCCCTTTAAACTCAGTATTTGAGTTCTTAAAGATGAGATCAAGAAATCCTTATTTTTTAATATATGTACAAATACCAAGTTACCTCCCTTTGAATGGGATGAAGAGTAGAAATTACCACAATCCTCCAAGGACTTCTTATGATGTAGCATTGAAAGATCCAACTCCTTGAGGTATGATAAATTTAACACATCATCATTTGGACCCTTGTTCTCCAAGAATTGAGAGGAACCTAAAAAATCATGTGATAAAGAGAGATTAGAATTATTAGCTCATAGAGTAGAATTCAATACCTCCCTTTCCACATTGGACAATTGGTCCTCATATCCTCTCTCATTTCCTTGGAGATTCTCTTGTTTAAGCATATGGGCCTTTATGGCATCCTCAACCAACTTAGCTAGTTGTGTTCTTTGATAGCTCAATCGTTGGGATACTTTTTTATGCCACTTAATGGAGGAATTTGAATTGGCGACAAAAGAATGCATTGAGGCATCAAGTGACATCTCACAAAAAACATCGATCTAAGATTGCAACTTTGGCAAATTCTCATCATTGTAGCTCCTTTAATCTTGTGCCCAAAAGTAGTTGTCCATGATGATATCAATCTCACGCTCAAAAAACAAAAATGAAATCGAAAATAAAAACAAAAGAAAAGAAAAACAAATAATATAAAAATAATGAAAAGAAAAACACACGCATTCCCAAACTATTTACATACAGAAGTTAGTGGTATTTACAGTACAACATGAAGTATGTTAGTTAATTAAGCCACACAATATTACAAACAACAAGATATAATACTGATTTACACAAAGAACATATATACATATTTACATATAGACCTATGGACATAAAAACATATAAACATGGTTAAATCAATAAAATCCAAGCTTTCATGATATTGTTCCCCGACAACGATGCCAAAAACTTGATATGTACGAATTTGGGTATAAAAAATCATATAAAATAAGCACATTCCCAATCAAGTTTAAATTAAAACGTTAACCCCAAATTACACATATGAGCAAGCATACTCATCATTAAGCATAGCATAGGGTTTAAAACGAGTGTTGATCCTCAAGGAACAAATATGCCTTAATCACTTTTCTTTCATTGTTTAACCGACTCAATAAAGTGAAGAAGAATAAAAAGGAAAATAAAATAAAATAAAAGAATATATACATGTCAAGGATAGAGAATTATGTAACTCAAACTATTATTCTGACAGACATGACCTTAAAGTACCCAATCATTATCATAACTAATTATACTCTTGGTATCATGAGGGATTAAGATAGATTCATTTCTTTTCCAATTCATGAAATCACAATCTTCTAGACAAATTAGCTCACATAAAAGATGCATTAAACACAATCCTTGATTAAATTTTCATATCCTGGCAAATTTAAAACATGAAATTAACCAACGAATCCATATCTTGGCAGACATCAATTAACCTTTAATTACCCAGTTCTTAGTAATTAACCCCCTTTCCAAGTAAGTTAATAGAAAATAAATATGAAATTAATGAATTGAGACCACTATCAATCCCTTTTCCAAACAAGTTAATAGAAGAAACAACAAATTAATCTTGTAATTAGCATAAGTAATTAAATATCAAGAATAACAATCAATTAATCAAAAGATCAAAGTAACTCTAAAAATCACGAATACCGAAAACACTGTCAAATTACAATAAAACAATTAATACATCATTATTCAAGAAAAGAAAACAAAGTTAAAAGAAAGCACTCATAGACAAGCCTCCTTCTTCTTCCTTCATAGACCCTCTTGTACAATCCACCTTGATCTGATGAATTTCTCCTTAATTTTAAGTGATTTTATGTTTTGATCTGTGAATTCCTCTCCATGACTTGTGTTTTTCTCTCTATTTATAGGCTTTAGAAGTCCTAAATTGGTCCTTCTAGGGATTTTGGCCGAATAGAAGTAGGAAAATACTAAAATTCTACAAATTGCCAAAAAATGTACACAAAAATCGAGGCACCGCTTCAATATCAGTGCACAGCCGACGCCGCCTGTCCTGCCTAGGGCCAGCGCCAGTTGTGTTCTGCCTCTCTGCCCGTTCGTTAATTTTTCTTGATTTACATGCCAAGCTTTCCAGATTGTAGCCAGTGCCACCTCTGGGCTCCTAACCGGCGCCGGCTGTGTTTTGTTCAACTTTTGTTTCACTGATTTTTTATCATCTCAAAGTGAGTGCCAGCAGTGCATGGCCGGCACCGCCTCTCCTGTCTTGGCCGGCGCCGCCTCTAGTCTGTTTAGCGATGATTTTGTCTTATTTTACCCTAAAAATCTGAAATAATGCACAAAATATCTTTCTAGCGGTAAAATCTCAAATATGAGGGAATATGACCAATTATTGCACAAAATGTATCACAAAATGGCCTCAAATAACTAGAAAATATATGATTAATTTAAGCCCTATCATGTTCCATGAATCAAAATAACCTTTTAGTCCAAGCTATTGGGCCAAAATTAACTTATTATTTTCCTTGGACCCAATGAGCCCAAAAATAATAACCATTATTTATTTATTTCTTGGACCTATTAAAATAACATAATAAATAATTAATGAGCCTAAGTGAACTAAAATAATTATTTAAGCATTTTATTAACTAGTTTAAACCCAGGTTAATTTTTTTTTTTAATTATTCAATCTGGATTTAGACGCTGAATAATTAATTAACCAATTAAACTAGATAATAAAATTAATTTCTCTCGTTCCTTCATTTTATTCTACTCTAAAAATATATTTGACTTTTTGAATAAAATAAAATCCTTTTTATTGTGACCATTTTCTTGACCTAAAATAATTAGCACTTACGGGTTATTCTGAGGACTAAAAAGACACATCGTACTGTTTATTAAAATGACCAAAATACCCTTGTAACATAAATAGCTGTATTTTACGTTTTAAATATTTCTTAATATCATCATAAAGTAATATTGACCCCAATGACAATGCTGCGTTAGATATGTCTTTGACCTACATGTGAAATAACTAAAATACCCCTCTATACACCGCCATTCATTTAGAGAGGAAAGAGTGTACTAATACCTCTTGTACTAATACCTCTCTAAAAGACATCTACTATTTTTAGGCTTCTAGTCCAACAATCTATGACTTCTTGGAATATTTTCGCTTTCCAAGAGAACTACCCTAAAGTCAATATCCAAATCATGTTCCTCAGGGCCCTATATAATTAGATCATTCGAACAACCACAAGAGACGATATAGTGCAGACACTATCTTGTACAGGTGTATCTTGACTAACTAGTTACATATACCCAACATACAAGTATATTGGTCCTTCTAAAGAACCTCAACTATAGTATATCAAAGCATACGCTTCCAACTTCGTCAGACCACCAACTCATACTCAAGCTGTAAAGTACAAGTCCACGCTGTAGTGGTAGTAGTCTAGGTTTCTATCATATAGTACTTTAAGAAACCACTATTACAGGTCATATTCTACGTATTCGAAATACTCTTGTGTTATGAAATAAGAAGACTACTAATTGGCTAAAGGTAAGCCATTTCCTATTTAGAATTCATAACTGATAGGGGCTAAAATCATTATTATCTTCCTAGTTATTTGACGTTGTTTTGTGATACATTTGTTGTAATAACTAGGTATATTTCTTCCTATTTGATATTTTACTTTTAAAAAGTATTTTTGACAAATTTGTGCAGATTTAAGTTGATTTCGAGCGAAAAATGAACAATTCCAAAACAGACCTGGCACTAGGCCAGCCAAGGGACTCGACGCTGGGTCCATTCTAGTCAAACAGCAAAAACAGAGCAAAATTAAGTCCAAAAATAGAATGAACTCGGCATCAGGTGGCCCAATTGGACCTGGTACCAAGTACACTCTACCCAGAGGCGGTTGTGAGCGAATTTGGTATTTTTCAAAAAATTTTGGTATTTTCTTAATCCTACTAGACTAAACTTCTCAAGCAACGAGTTTTACTATCAAGGAGGCTTATAAATATAAGAAAAACACAAGAGAAAGGTATGATTTGAAGGATCCAAGCTAACTACTCAATCACCACTTAAATGAGCATTATTTAAAGGAGGTTTTCAAGAGAAGAAGAAGGTCTTGTCAATGAGTTTTATCTTGTATCCTTTGTTTACTTTTCTTTAACAATGATGTGCTTAATGTTTTGATTGTAATTGGATATTATTTTGGAGATTATGATTTTGAGTTAATTGAAAATTTTGATCAATCTATTATTATCTTTGGTATTTGATTACTTGCTATCATTGGTTATTGATGCAAGTTCTTCTAATTGACTTGAAAAAAAATGATATTAGGGGTTTTATTGCACTGATTTCATATTTGTCTAATCTTAATGGACTTGAACGACGACATTAAGATTATAGGACTAGGTGATCAAAGATTAGTTGATTTCACCTTGACAGAGGGTCACTAGCTAATCTCATATTTTCAAGGAAGTGAGATTCATGTATATTTTGGTTAGAATGGCTTGATTGACAAATATACTAATTGAATCAAAATATAGTGATAAGCTTAATACATGTTTTGGTTATTTTAGCTTGACTGACAAATCTATTAATATGAATCAAAATATAGTGATTCCATAGATTGACAAACGAAGTGAAATTTATCTTTATACTCCTTCATGATGCCAAGACGATAATTGATTGTGATGAATGCTAAGTAATTCAATATTGTGTTTTCAAGATAATTATCTAGTTACATGAAATTTCATCCTTGAGTTAAATTTATTTTTATCTTTATTTATTTTCTTTTTTAGTCTTTTCTCATTTTATGGGCTAAAAATAAAGATTTGGATAAAGTAAGGTAGGAGCTTAAGTTCTTGTGGATTTGATACTTGCTATTCCCTATGCTATACGATAGGTATACTTGCCCATATGTGTGGTTTTAGTGGTTGGCATTTTAATTAAAGTTTGATTGATTGTATAATTTGTTTGTAATAACACTAAAAAACACACGTCAATAACACAATTACATTGTTATGATGAGATTTTGATTCTCATGATTGGTTAAGAACAATACTTTATGTGTTAAGTATCCCATGGTCCATACCTTACTGTGAAAGACCTTCATTCACATGAACTATTTACTTAAATGCAATGGGTCTTTTATAATAAAATCGTGCACAAATATAAAGAAGATTTCACAAACAATTTAAAAAAAAATACTTTTATTAATACAAGTCAAAAATACATCAAAAATCTAGTCTAAGAGGGTATACATCCCAACATAGGAAAGTTATAGGAGACCAAATTATATGTAAAATTCAATAAGTGTGAGTTTTGGCTGCAAGAAGTAGCATTCTTGGGACATGTGATATCCAAAGACGGGATTATGGTGGACCCTGCAAAAGTTGAAGCGGTAACCAATTGGAAATGTCCCAGGACTTCCAACTAAAATACGAAGTTTTTTGGGATTAGCAAGATATTACCGAAGGTGTATTGAGGGATTTTCTAAGATAGCTTCACCTTTGACTTGACTCACTCAAAAGAAAGTTCTTTATGTTTGGACTGAGAAGTGTGAGAGAAGTTTCTAGGAACTAAAGAAATGGTTAAGTTCTGCTCCTGTTTTGGTACTACCAATGATGAACGAACCTTATTAGGTGTACATAGATACATCGGAAGAAGGATTGGGATGAGTATTGATGCAGGAGAGAAATGTGATAGCCTATATCTCCAAGAAATTGAAACCCCATAAGGAAAAATACCCTACACATGACTTAGAGTTAGCAGCTATTATGTTACTCTTAAGAAATGGAGACATTATTTGTATGGAACTGAGTTTGAAGTCTTCACCGACCATAAGAGTTTGAAATATATTTTTACTCAAAAGGATTTGAACATGAGGCAACATAGGTAGATGGAAGTTTTGGAATAATTATGGTGTCTAATTAAATATCATCATAGAAAAGCAAATACAGTAGCAGATGCCCTCAGTAGGAAGGCGAATTTATCAACTCTTCGGATACTACAAATTCCAGAATTAAAAGCATTTGCAATAAACAAAGAAATAAGAATGAGTAATATCTCCATTCAACCTGCTTTCCTACAATAGTTGAAGTGAGAGTAAGATAGAGATGAAGAGTTACAAAAGTTGATGCAAGAGGAGGCGAGTAAGGGAGGAGCTGAATTCTGAAAGGACAATGATTGGATTATCTGTTACCGAGATCGATATTGTATTCTAAAACAATCTGCAATGAGACAAGATATTTTAATGGAGGCACATCGAAGTAAGTATACCATCCATCCAGGAACAGTAAAGTTGTATTATGACTTGAAACGGCGTTATTGGTGGATTGGTATAAAGAAGGACATTTCAGACTTTGTGGCTCGATGTTTAATTTGTCAGCAGGTGAAAGCCAATCAGCAACAACCTGGAGGGTTATTACAACTATTACTTACTGCATCGTGGAAATGGGATGAAATTACCATGAATTTCATTACGGGATTACCTATGGTAGTAGGACAGTGAGATACTATATAGATGATAGTGGATCGATTGACTAAGTCCACTCATTTCATCCCCATCAACCAGTAGGATTCTTTAGAGAAGTTAAGTAAGATTTATATGGAGGAAGTAATTAGACTACATGGAGTACCCTCTAGTATTGTATCAGATTGAGATCTTAGATTTACCTCGAAGTTTTGGACTATATTGCAGTAGAGATATGGAACAACATTAAAGTGTAGCATAGCAGCGCTCCCATAGATAGATGGACAAAGAGAAAAAGTGAATAGAATTTTGGAAGATATATTGCAGGCTTGCGCTTTGGACTTTGGAACTAAGTGGGTCGATAATTTGGGGTATGCAGAATTCACATACATTAATAGTTATCAATCAACAACTAGAATGACCCCATTTGAAGCCTTATATGGAAGGAAATATCAGTCCCCGTTGTATTGGGAAGGTTTAGGATGGAGAACAGGATGCTTTTGATCTTGGAAAAGTTCGACAGGCTATGAAAATGATCAAAATTAAGTTGGAGGCAGCTCAGAGTAGACAAAAAAGCTATGCGGATCGCCACAGGAGAGATTTGGAGTTTGTAAATGGAGATCATGTATTCTTGAAGTTGACTCCACAACGGTAATTGGGAACCAGAGGACAAGGGAAGAAGTTGGCACCTAGGTATGTTGGACCATTTCCTATTGTCGAGAGGATTAGAAAGGTGTCTAATTGATTGGTAGAGCTTCAAGGTATTTACAACGTATTTCATGTCTACCAACTTCAGAAGTATGTAGATGATCTTGCACACATTTTTAATAAAGAGCCTATTGAGATGACTCCAAACTTGAAGTATGATGAACAGCCTATTAAGATCTTGGAGTATGCTGAAAATGAATTGCGGAATAAGAAAATTCTACTTGTAAAAGTGTTATGGAATTATCATCCAGTGCAAGACGTGACCTGGGAAATAGAAGCAAAGATGTTGGAGAAGTATCCAAAATTATTCCAAGTGTAAGCTAATTTCAAGGACAAAATTTTTGTAAGGAGGTGAGATTGTAATACCTTGTATTTTAATCTTCAATTGGCTACTACTTGCAATAGGATGAGAATTTGTATAAATGGCCAGAACAAAAGATGATCAGTATAATGAAGCGAATATTTTGGAATAATAACATTTTGTCGGGACTTGGATGTAATAATTGAATTTGTTCTATCCATACCCTAAATCTTCAGAAGGCTACTATTGTTAATAAAATAAAAATTTGAGGGTACACTAAGAATAGAAATCTTCAGAAACACACGTTTTGGTGTGAATTAAGTTATTTGGGTTATTGGGGGCATTTTCGTCATTTTGACCACGCCCGTAATTTTGACCGTGATTTTGACCAAATTGAGAAAGAATTGAAGAATTTTAGTATTACCAATGGATTCAGTGGAATTTTTGGAGTTGAAAGGTAAAATAACATATTTTTCCATTTCGAACCAGAATTTTGATCATTTTGGAGAAAAAAGTGATATCGCAGTAAAAAGAAATGGTACGTGTGGTGTTTTGTGATTGGTGGCCAAGAAATTGTGTCAAATAATAAGAGGATGCATGGAATATTCATGCATGAAAATATTATTAAAGAAGTTGTATAAAATCAAAGAAAACAGTTGGAAAAAAAAAAGAAGAGATTTTGACATGTGTAAAGTGGCCACCATGAAATTAATGAAATGAAAGCTAATTGGTCTTCAATTTGACCATTTTGAGGTGGTGAGAAGGCTGAAAATCAGCAGCCACAATAAGAAGAAAAGAATAGAAGAAAAAAGAGAGAAAATAAGAGAAAATTGTTGAGAAAATCAAGAAAAAATTGGAAAAAAAGAGAGAAAGTGTTGTTCTTGAGAGTTTGGAGATTCCTGGGGCAAATTCAAGCTAGAACATCTCATATACACGGTAAAATCCTATGCTTCAAGAATTAAATTTTTAGATTTCATTACGGTGATCATTTTTGATATGAATTATAACATGAAAACATGAGAGTTGTGATGATTAAGTGATTATTGTGTACTATGTGAGACCTTGTGTGTGCAAGTGTGTGCTCTATATTTTGTATAGTGAATAAGGGTAGTTGAATGGTGATTTAAGGGGTTGTTCATAATTGCGAAGAAACATGGTAGAATCAGAATGAAAACAGAGTTAAACATTAAAAAAAAAAAAAAACAGATTATGATTGTTTTTTTTAGTATAGATGTTGATTGTTGTTATTTTCATAGGAACTTAGTAACTTTCTTAAACCTAAAGAATTAAAGTTGTTTGAAGGGGAAATGAAGTGGACTAAGTGTTATATATCAAGAAGAACAAGTAGGTGAAGTTGTTTTGTGAAAATGGGTTAAACACAAGAAAAATCTGGGATGTTTATGCCCTAGAATCTCCTGGACGGTTTTGGGGCAGTGGAAATGGAATACACAGTAGTGTAGTTGAGGATCTTACGAGAGTTTTGACATAAAATGGATCCCAATTGGAGTTGTGGATTGAAAATTATGCGTGAAACAAAATTGTATGTCAAGAAAGGAATTCCAGAATTTCGGTTGGTAAATAAATGAACTTAAGAGGGATTAATTGTGTGATTTTGGGATGAAATGAATAAGAAACATGAAGATAATCCCTTGTTCATGAAGAGAGGAAGGATATGGAAAAAGTAAAACAAAAGAATTAAACAAACGATGGAAAAACAAAATGAACAATTGTTGAGCGTTTTCTTAACCGTCGACTGTCGAACGTTTTCTTAACTATCGGGCACGTCGGCTAACTGTCGGCTACTTTTCAACCAAACATAACTAAATATAAAAATGATGTTTGATGTAGGTTTACCGGTAAATGGCCAACGACATGTTGGCAATGGTGAAAACGGTAGTCGAATGGTGCGTGAACGATAAAAGCTTATTTAGGACACGAGGTGAGTCCCTTTGAATTCTAAAACCTTTTTGAAAGCTAGTATGCTTTATTTTTCCATGAAATGCTACGTTTTACACCATTTTAGAAATCTCTGGATATATTTAAGGTTTTTCGGAGCAAGATTTATTTTATACCGTTTTGAGCTCGGATGAACATCATAATTGGCTTGGAAACCTTAACGGATGATCAAAGCACGAATTTGTGAATTAGTCCTTTTTAGATTAAATACTTGAGATTTTTGAAAAATGGCAAATTTTGGAATTAGATATTCATGAATTGACTAGAATGGCTTTATTAGAGCATTTTATGGAAGCTTGATTGGAAACTTTGAATTTAATCCTCTTTTAGGATTAGAATTCTAGATTTCTTGAAATAAGTTCCTTTTGGAATCAGATATTTGGAAAATGATCCAAATTTCCTTTATTGGAATGTTTTAAAGAAACTTTTGGAATTTGATATTTGGTAAATGATCGGAATATCATTATTGAAACTTTTGTGAACACTTTTCAAATCGGGTAAGGGTAAAATGACCTAAATACCCTCGGGAAGCCTTTTTGGAATTAGGTATGGGCAAAATGACTCGAATACCCTTGGAGATGACTTTTGTGATAGAGTACAGGAAAAATGACTTGAACATTCATGGACACTTGTTTTCATGTGTGAAAAAAACTTTTTACCCTATTTCGACACAATTTATGCAAGTGATCTCTTAGTATGAGATTGACTTTTGAAAAATGATATTTTGATCCCGAAAACTACTTTATTGGCTTGGTGTGCCTATGGAATGAATTAATTGGCCTTGTGGAGCCTATGGGAATAGTTATCTAACTTGCGAGTCAGTGGATCAATTTTTGAAAATGATATTTTGGCCCTAAAAATGTTTGATTTGGAAATCCTACAAGAACAAATAACCCTCTAGCCCAATTAGTTAGTAGGGATTGGTATTGATAACGTTGAGTACTCATCAAAGACTTTGATCTTTGTACTAGCCTACATTAGAGTTAGACGACCCTAGTAACCTGGCCTAGTTCTAGGGATTGTCTTACTCCGAACGGGTTGACATGATATTGAGATGAGTTATCTTGGCTAACTGATTAGCACCTGGCATTTTCCGCGCTTGCAAGCGCACCTTACTTTTGAGTCATTTGCTGAATGCCTGGCGGGGACACTCGGTAGCGTTTGACTCCTTGCCGCCGCGATAGTTAATGACGTCAGGATTGGAACCCCTTGGCCTATGGTGGCAAGTATAATATTTAGTGTGCTGCAATACACTTATACATTCCCGGTAGTATGCTACTATATACTTATCCTCTGGCGATGCACAGTTGAGTACTGTAGGCTATGGTCTTAGCACAATAAGACATGGATCCGAAGGTGAAGCCTTATGAGCTTTGCTTATAGGCCGACCTTCTGCGGGAAAAGTGTAACACCCTGCTACCTAGGCCCGCAAGGGCTGGGGATATCGCCCTGTCTAAAGGACAAGGAGTCTTTATAACTAGGTCACACAAATAAAATAGCGGAATAAAAATAATACTTTGACTTAAATTTTATTACAACCCAAGGATAAATCTAAGATTAAATCCAAGTATTCCAAAAAAATGAATCCATAATAAAGATTATCCACTCTCAACTCCCCAAAGCAATACATAAAAATAAATGACAAAATTCTCTTCCAAGATAGATAATACTAGCTACTCATCCCCACAGTAAGATCGACCTGAAATCATGGTAAAAAGGGTGATGATACAAAAATATCAGTAAGTCCGTGTGTGCTTTGAGTGTCGAGTGAAACCAGTTCATGAATGCAAAGTATAAAATCTTTATAAGAGAAATACTGGCATGCAATAAATATTAGTTAAAACCAAGAGTGGCATTTTGGCTTTTCCTACTATACACAATAATTAAAATCAACCACTCAAAAGAAAGGGTCATGGGTTACCACACGTTGGGCCCCATAACTGGTCAGAATACTAACACTTTATGTAGACTAACAAAAGGTAGGTGATCGGCCTATCGGGCAAGATACTCCTCATTCTCTATACCCAAACAACAACCGGGTGTTCATTCCGGCAAAACACAGTCAATTGACTGAAATAAAAACTGCTAGCTCAGACTGATATGACTAAGTAGTACTGACGTTTCTCTAAATTGAGTTCATCTTCTGGAGGTGGCCTCCTGCCAGAAGACTCACTCTTGCTGTAACACCCCGGAAAACCTAGGCCCGCCAGGGCCAGGGATGTCGCCCCATCCAAAGGACAATGGGTCTTTATAACTAGGTCACAAATAAAATTGTTGAAATAAATAATACTCAAACTAAAAAAAAAAAAAGAATTTATTACAACCCAAAATACTTCACAAGTACATCCATGAAATTCCAAAACAAAAACCATAATTAAAATCATCAACTCTTGTCTCCCCAAAGCAATACATAAAAAAAAAAAAAAAAACACATTCTCTTCCAATGTAGCAACTCACCTACAACAGGATCAACCTGAAATCATGATAAAAGGTGGTGAGACAGAAATCTCAGTAAGTCCGTGTGTGCTTTAGGTGTTTAGTGGAAACAGTTCGTGGATGCAAAGTGTGAAATCTTTATAAGAGAAACATTGGCAAGCAATAAACATTAGTCAAAAGCAAGAGTGGCGTTTTGGCTCTTCTAGCCATACATAAGTAATGAAATCAACCACTCGAAAGAAAGGGATATGGGTTACCACACGTTGGGCCCCATAACCGATCAGAATGCCTAACACTTTATGCAGACTGACAAAAGTAAGTGATCGGCCTACTGGGCAAGATACTCCTCCTTCTCTATACCCAAACAACCTCCGGGTGTCCATTCCGGCAAAAACACAGTCACTTGACTGAAACAAAATAAACTGCTAGCTCGGACCGGCACGACTCACTGGAACTGGCATCTTATCCAGGAAGGACTCACCCCTCAGAGGTGGCCACCTACTGAGGGACTTACCCTAACCCTTCAAAGACTAGTCCTAGTAGTCCACCCTTATTGAGTACTCAACGACATTCCCCACTTGGGATAAAATGAACAAAGCATTGTTCTTCATGAAAATAACAATTTGAGGGTTTCCAAAGCTTTGGGAGAAATTAGTTTTCGAAAGAGTTTCAAGTTTGGAAAAATCTGCTCAAAGACTTTTAAATAATTTAAGCGTTGGAATTAATGATGAATTCAACCTTTAATTGCTTTCAAATAACCGAGTGTCCTTACACTCCGCATTTGGCTTGCCATAAGGAAATCATTTCACATCAATCAGGTTTTATGCAGGAGTTTACCTGATTCTTGCTCACAACAACAAGGTCTCGAACAGCTGACCTAACCCCACATGGGCAAATACAAATCTTAATCAGATTCAAGCCACAATCCACTTCCTCAATTTTAAATCAACTCAATTCACTACTATCATGATCCTAGTGTCCCAAGCTTTAAGGCAAAACAATAATTGAATAGGTTTATAAGCTAAGTTTAATTTGTTATTTAAAATAATTAATGGATTAGGAAATAAATTCTAATAAGTTGAAAGTTTAAATCTTGTTAAGGAAAATTTAGAGTTTATTTGATTAGGAGTCATAGGTGGTACTAGGTAAAATAGTGATTTAATGATAGCTTAATTGTTAGAAAATAATTGATAGCTAAAACTATTTAAGATTAAATTTAATAAGTCTCTCTTGGAAAATAATAAGTAAATCCTTAAGGGTTTTGATTTAGTAATTATTTTATTAAGTATAAATCTTTTCCATAAAGGCTTTAGTTAATTTTTTATTTTAAATAATATTTATTTATTTTATTTTCTAGAAAAGTTATTATTTATTTGACTAAAATATCCTTTACATATATTATAATTCCAAATCTACCCTTCCTAGGGTTTTCGAAATTCTCTAGCAAAAATTATTAGTAAATATTTTATTCATGAAATAAAATTTGATTAGGGACAACTAGATCATGATCAAGATTCCATGGTCAACCATAATCAATAACATACTCAATCATTCAATTCATCAAATCATCCAAATCTTGCACATAGGCATAGATCTAATTTTATTAAGACATGCTTTAACCTCTACTAGCATAAACATGATCATGGCTTCAAAATCTAATCATGCATACAAATCCTATTCACCAATGGTGACATAATCTCTAGCATGCTTCCTCACAAATACTACCTATGACATGCATCAAACCTCAACTCATCATTCAATCCACCAATATAATCCTTCCATGCATAAATCCCATATCCTTCACAATCATCCATATACTCATGCTTCAATCTCGACAACAACACATACACAAACCCATCGTCATTCATCTTCTCACAACATCAACCTGGAGACATGATTCTAAAGTTTAAAGAGAGGATTGGAGGTACTTACCTGGTTGATGAATGACTTGAAGGAGTTTAGAGAAGATCTCAACTCCTAGATGGCTAATCTTGTTCAAGAAAGTTGGCGAAAGCATGGTCATGGAGGAAGAGACCATTCGGCCAAGAGAGGGAATTTCGGTCCATGAGAGAGAGAGAGAGAGAGAGAGAGAGAGAAGAAGAAGAAGTCATTAGCATGATTATTTATATAGATTCTCACTAGAGATCAAGTTTGAAGAGGATGATGTTGATAGAGTGAATTTACCTTGAAGATGTTCTTGTTCAGAAATTTCTGCTTTGATCCGAAGTAGCAAGATGTTTGGAGGAGTTTGATGTTAATAATGGTGTTGATGGATTCCCAGCAATGAGTAGACTAAATTTGGAGATTTTCATGAGGGTTTGAGGTGGTTTGGAGGGGTATTAGGTGTAGATAAGAAGTGGGTGTTCTTGGTGTAGTGTGTGTGTGTTCTTGATGCTTGAAGAAAAATCGAGAGAGGGAGAGAGATGGTTTGTGCAGCTGTCGATTTTTCTGTGGGAATAGGCCTGGCCGAATTCTAGTAGGGTTTAGGGAGTTGATTCTCTGATTTGGAAGGGAAAAGGAAAGGTTAGTTGTTACAATCCTTGAAGAATATTTTTGGGAAGTGAATTTGGAAAGTAGATATCCTAAGAATATCTTGATTTGTTTGGACAGCTTGAAGTCTCCTATGGCCGACTGGATTGTGCAGCTCTTCTGGGGAATTAAGGCTAGTTAAAGGAGGCTTGTGATGGCCGAAACTAAGGTGCACAATGGTGGAGAAGATGTCTGATCAATTGAGCAAAATTTTATGGAAAGTTGTTAAACAAGATGGCTGAAATTTTGGAAAGTAATCAAGTTAAATTGCAGGGATTTGGTTGAGGGATTTTTGGACAGCCATTAATGGAATTTCGTGCAGAAGTTCAAGCGGATCAATGGAGCTCTGTTGATGAGGTTTAAGGAAGGTTTTGACAGATTAAGGTTGGTGTTTTGGCTGGAAGAGAGATAGGAAACAAGCTGGACGAAAATCTGCACAGAATTTTCGCTGCACAGTGATTTTTCTGGCAGATTTTCGTCTGCTATTTAGAGCCATTTTTCAGCGAGTTTTGAAGGGGATTTTAGGGGTATTCAAGGCTAGTTTCCAGCCTTCTTTATGGAGGAAAAACATAGCTAAGGTGCTGCACAAAATCTGGGAGAAAGCAGCTTGGTTTTGAGCTCCCAAAACTGATTTTCGTACAGGAATTTTTCCTACTTTGCTCTAGCTTGTGCAGTTCGAAATTGGTCAAGAGTTTTCAGGTTTCAAACTGATCCTAAAGACCATTTTCCTGGCAGCATTTGGGAGGGAATGTGAGCTAGAATTTTTGACCTTTTGAAGGTACAACAAGCTGGAAAATTTCAACTCATTCCATGAAGATAGATGAACTAAGATAGAGGAAAAATTTCAGCAAGCTTTCAAGAGGGATTTTCCTCTTGAATTTTCCCACAAATCTACCATATTTTCCAAACCAAAAGAAGTATTTTGCCAAGACATTTTGATCCTAAAAGACCTCAGCACTCTGCTGGATTTTCTGGAAAGAAAAAGGATAGAACATCTTGATCAAACTAATGAGTTGAGAATTGAGGAAAATTAAAAATCAAGGAAGAATGATTTTCCCTATAAGAATTTCGAGAAGAGTAAAAGGAGTGGAATGAGATTACTTCTATCATGTCTCTCCTAGAACATCATCACCACATTAATCTAGGCCCTTAAGGCCGAAACCATCATTTCCCAAGCAAAATAAAATTTACTCAAGTTAAAACTTCTATGATGGACTTTGAACCTTAGACCTCAATAATTTATTCCAAAGCTCTAACCACTAAACCACAACAACTCTTGTTGATACTTTCACTAGAAAAAATTATTTTCTATTCAATCCACAGGCTATCTCCCTATTTTCGCCGCGGGCAAAAATTATCATTTTGCCCTTCTCACACAACATTCACCCACACAACTTCAAAACAAGAAACCCACATCCAGAGCATATAAAAATCATATGAAAGCATATTTAAACATGAAATAAAGCATGTTATGCATCCCCAACCCCCATACTCTAAGGTTGGTCTTGACTGGGGTTTCACACTTGCTCTTCAACACTAGTACTACTAGCCTACCCTTATTGAGTACTCAACGAACGTATCCCACTTGGGAGAAAATGAACATAGCACAGTTTCACATGAAAATGGCAATTAAGGGTTTCCAAAGTCCTTGTCAAAATCAGTTTTAGAAAGATTTTTGAATTTGAGTAAATCTGCTTATTGATTTTCAAATAATTCATTTGACTAAAATAAGAAAGAAGTCAATCCTCAATTGCCTTGCACTCTACATTTGGCTTGCCATTAAAAAAAAAAAAAATCATTTTTGCTTCAAATAGGTTTTATGCAGGAGCTTACCTGATCCTTGCTCACAATAAAGGTCTCCAACAGCTGACCTAACCCCGCATGGAGTAAATGCAAACCACAATCAAACTCATGCCAAAATCCACTTTCACAAATAAAACTAACTCAACTAACTACTACCATGATTCTAGTGTCCCAAGCTTTAAGGCCAAATAATAAAGAAAAAGGGTTTAAAAGTTAAGGCTAATTTGATATTTAAAATAATTAGTGTTTTGGAAAATAGGTACTAGTAAGTTGAAGATTTAAATCTTACTGAGAAAAATTTAGAGTTTATTTGATGAAGAGCCCTAGGCGGTATTAGGTAAAATAATGATTTATTAATAATTATTTGCTAGAAAATAATTGATAACTAAAATTAGTTGAAAATAAATTTTAATGAGTCTTGATTGAAAGATAATAGATAAACTTTAATAGGTTTTGGTTAAAAGATAAAAATTAAATTTTAATAAAAAATATTTTACTTATTATGATTATTTTCATAAAAGGCTTTAGTTGATTCCATCATTTTATATAATATCTATATATTTTATTTTTCTAGCAAAAGCTATTATTTATTTGACTAAAATATCCTTATTATATATAATAATCCAAATCTACCCTTCCTAGGGTTCTTCGAAATTACTAGCCAAAAATCAAAATATTAAATATTTATTGAAAAAATAAAATTAGCTTAGGGACAACTAGGTCATGATCATAATTCTATTGCTAACCACAATCATGAACATATTCACCCCTTCACATCATCAAATCATCCAAATCATAAATATAAGTATAGATCTAAATTTACTAAGGCATGATCTAACCTTTACTAGCATAAATATAATCATGGCTTTAATAATCACACAAGAATATAAATCATATTCATTATAGATGACATAATCTCTAGCATACTTAATCATGGAGACATGCATTAAACCCTAAAACACCATACATTCAACCAAGATAATCCACTCATGCATAAATCCCATCTCTATCATATTCATACATATATTCATGCTTCAATCTCAACTTATCACAACAATACATACTCAAACCCTATTCATAATCCATCTTCTATCAACATCATCCTAGAGACATGAATATTGAATTTAAAAGGAGGGTTAAAAAGGCTTACTTGATTGATGAATACCTTGAAGGAGTTTTGAATGGATCTCAACTCCTAGATGACTAGATCCGTCTAAGGAAGATGAAGAAAGCATGGCCATCAGTGAAGAAGCCATTCGGCTAAGAAGGAGAGAGGTTCGGCCAAGAGAGAGAGAGAGAGAGAGAGAGAGAGAGAGAGAGAGAGAGAGAGAGAGAGTCCATTAGCATGTTTATTCATATACATATTCATTAGAGATCAAAGATTAGAGAAGATGAAGTTGTTAGAACAAACCTACCTTGAAGGTGTTCTTGATCCTTCACAAAAATTCTGGTTTTTTATCCAAAAGAGCAAGTTGGATTTTGGAGTTTGATGTTGAAAATGATATGGATGGACTCACGACAGTGAGTAGATAAATTCTAGAGTTTTAGAAGAAGTTTGAAGTGATTTGGAGGGTATTAGGCGAAAAGAAGGAGTAGGTGTCCTTGGTGTGCTATGTGTTCTTGAAGGTTGAAGAGAGTAAAGAGGTTTTGATTTGAAGCTGCCGAAATTCTTAGGGATTAGGGTTGACCGAATTGTTTGTAGGGTTTTGGTAGATGATTTTCTGGTTTGGAAGGGAAAAGGAAAGGCTAGTTGTTGAAATCCTAAAAGAATATCTTAAGGAATCAAATTTGGAAACTAAATATAGTAAGAATATCTTTGATCATTAGAGAGCTTTTGGGAAGCTGCTATGGCCGAATTGTTGTGTAGTGTTTCTGTTGGATGAAAGTTGATTGAAGAGGGGTAATGGTGGCTGAAAAGATGGAGTGAAATGGTGAAGAATAAGTCTGGTTGTTTGAAGAACATTGTATGGAAGGTTGCTAAATTAATGTTGCTGGAATTTTGGTATCTAATCAAAGCAAGATTGCAGAGATTTGCTGGAGAGATTTTCGGGCAGCCATGTTTGATTTTCATGCCGGAGTTTGGGGAAGACAATGGAGTTCTAATCATGGCTGTTTAAGAGTGGTTTGTGTAGAAGAAAGCTGAAGTTTCGGCCAGGGATGAATTAGGAACAAAGTTAGAAATTTTCCTGTACAGAATTTTCGCAAGGTGCTAGAATTTCTGGACAGTTTTGGCTGCCATTATCCAGTCAGCTTGTAGAGAGTTTGGAGGAGATTTTAGGGGTCTTTCAAGGCTGGTTTCCAGCCTTCTTTATGGAGGAAAAACATGGCTAAGATGCTAAGCAAAAACTGAAAGAAAACAGCTTGGTTTCGGACCTCCAAAGCTGCGAATTCAACCAGAAATTTCTCTGGTTTTGCACAGCATTTGTGTAGTCCGAAAATGGCCAGAAAAATTCAGATCTCAAGCTGATCAAAAGGCCATTTTCTAGCAGCATTTGGGAGGGAATAGTGGCTAAGAATTTTGACACCTTGAAGGCACAAGAAGCTGGGAAAATTTGAGTTCATGCCATGAAGGAAAATAAATCTAGCTAGAGTGCAATTTTAGAAGGTTCACTAGAGGGATTTATTCTCTTGGAATCTCCCACATCTCAACCACATTTTCAGACCATAAGATGTCTTTCACTAAGACATTTTGAACCTTCAAAGCCACAACACTTTACTGAAATTTCTGGAATGAAATTGGCTAAAACAAATTTGACCAATCTAATGAATTGAGAATTAAGAGAAATTAAATATCAAGAAGAAATAAATTCTCTTAGGAAATTTTGAGTAGGCACAAGAATAGGATTAGAGTACTCCTACCATGTCTCCCCTAGGACAACACCTCTGCCCTATGCTAAGGTTCTTAAGGCCGAAAATACGCCTTCCCAAGTAAAAATAAAATTTAATCATGCTAATGCTCCACGATAGAATTTGAACCCAGGACCTCAAGAATTAATTCCAAAGCTCTAACCACTAAATCACAACAACTCTTGTTTTTATTTTCTCTCTAAAATATTTTTCTTATTTAATCCTCAAGCTATCTCCCTATTTCCTCCTCAAGCAGAAATTACCATTTTGCCCTTCTTATCCAATAATCATAATCAAGCCCTCTAGACTATAAAACATAAATTTAAAATACATAAAATCATACAAAAATATATTTAAACATGCAATTAAGTATGATATGCATCCCAACCCCCTTACTCTAAGGTTGATTCCGA
The DNA here is from genome assembly GCA_026120185.1 of Voacanga thouarsii. Taxonomy (NCBI): domain Eukaryota; kingdom Viridiplantae; phylum Streptophyta; class Magnoliopsida; order Gentianales; family Apocynaceae; genus Voacanga; species Voacanga thouarsii. The sequence goes on along the minus strand of JANUWF010002024.1, from coordinate 2,139,379 downwards.
CGGGGTTTCACAAAAAGTGTCTGTAATTTAGAAATTGGGGCAATGATTTGAAATTGAAACATAATTTTCCAATTATGATTAAGTTCTAAATAAACTATTTTTATAGAGTTTTAGAATTAATTTCTGTGGAAAAAGGAAAAAGAAAACTTTCTGTAGTGCACTTTTGTGATAAAAGCACAACATTGCTTTACTTTATCTATTTTGTAAAGCACTAGCACACACAGGACTCACTAGGTGATTTTTTACTCACACGTGTCTTTTATCTTATTATTTTGTAGGATCCAGAGTTGAGTAGACCTACGGATAGGGAGACGATACCACAGTGACAGCAGTCTAAGTCTAGACACTTTCTCTTTTGATTAAGTACTTTATTACTGATGTAGTATGGAGATTGCATGTACGAGGCTCACTATTATATATGTATACGACTGCGTCTGTATTAGTCAGTTGTACTAATCTGGGCCTTGGTTACTATTTTTGGTTCTTCGTTATAAAGACTATTTGTCTGGGTAACTGGACGAGGGGACACCCGATTTTGGTATACTTCTGCTGTTATTTAGTAGGGGTGTTATATAAATATACATACATACATACATATATATATATATGTGAATACATATATACATATGTGTGTGTGTGTGTGTTTGTATGTGAAGGATTGTGAGAAAATTAAATATGCAGCGTATGACAGCAAATTAAAATTTTTTCTGAGGCAAAGCTTAGGAATACTTACTTCTAGGGTATTTTACTTGAATAGCTAGAGTTGGATTCGGGGTCGATGACACTTCTTGAACTAGAATGTCTACTTGTTCTGAGGGTATACTAGCTAACCGTCGGCTCCTTCGCGTGAAACACTTACTACGTTTGCTAACTTTTGACCTTCCAGAGTTTTTTTGAACCTCCTATCAACTTCTACCGGTGAAAGTAGAATTAGGGTAAAGAAGATTGAAAGAAAAATGGAAGAGCCGAAACGATAAAAGAAAAACGATGGAAAAACGACGGCCAAAGAAAACGATGGTCGTTTGCTAAAGAAAACCGGAAGCTGCTTTCTTTCTACTGTGTAATTTTGGTCATCTTTCACATAGGCACACATGATGCATTTTTAAAAAGAAAAAATAGCTTTCCTTTTCCTTTACAAAACCAAACAGCCGGCCTTTTTCTTTTTTTTCATTTATTTCCTAATTTCTTTTTCCTTTTTCTTGTGTAGTGGTGGCTAACCTTGGTTTCCAAAACCTATTAGCTGTTACACACAAACCCTGGTGAGCCAGGACTTTTCTTAATTAGTCCAAGACTAATTAAATAGCTTTCTTGTTAATTATGTAATCTACTTGGGCCTAATATAAAACTATCTAACATAATTAATTAATAAATTAATTAATTAAATTAGCTTTTTTATTAATTAATTAATCCATTTAGGCCCAATATAAATTTATCCAAGATAATTAATTAATAAAATAATTAAGTAAATTGACACAATTAATTATTCTAACTCAAATAAATAATTAATTGGACTCCTAGAATAATTTTTTCAATAATAAAAAATTCACTCAACAAGCCTATATATTAAATAAATTTACTAAGGTTATTTGAGTTAATCTAGGAACAAAAAAATATATTATTCTTGGTTGTTAAAATAACCAAAATACTATTGATAACAAATAGCTGTATTTTATCGTTCTAAAAATTTTATTTATCATAAAATGAAAATATTGACCCCGAGGATAAAATTGCAAGTGTAGTGTCTTCAACCTACAGGTGTAATGACAAAAATATGCCTTTACATAACACCCGTAATTGAGATAAGAAAAATGCATTAACATATTTCTCAATGACATATACCATTCTTTGATAGCTAGTCTGATAATCCATGACTTCCAATATGTATCCACTTATCATAGGGAGCTACCCAAAAGTGTACATATATAGTCACGTTTCCTAGAGCCCTGAATTATTTAGATTATCTCGGACAATTACAAGGGGTTGATTTAGTCATGTAATGAAGCATAGAAACTCTATTGTATAAGTCCTTCTTAATTAATTAGAGTCATATACCCAACATACAATGTTATTGGCCTTGCGATAAGACCTTACTTAACATACATCAAAGTGTACAAGTCCAATTTCACCAGACCACCAACTTATACTCAAGTATTAAGGTACTCGTCCACGCAGTAGTTGCGATAAACCAATCTTTATTTATTTTAGTAATTTTATAAAGATTATTATCATGTGGTCTAATTCTACATATTCCAAATACGCTTATACTATTGGTGTGAGTGGACTGCTCACTGGTTAAAGGTAAACCTTTCCCCATTTAGAAATCATAGTGTAATGATCTAAACTTTGATAAAGTGCCTAGCTCCATCAATCAATCAAGAATAATTTTTCACTTATGTGTTAGTAGTCCATAATCTATACCTTATTGTGAATTACAACCAATCATGTAGATTACTTACTAACACATTTAGACCTTAATATGCAATATATGTAAACAAACAACCATTAATGAATGAAACTTTTATTAATTTTCAAAATATAGAAATACATAGGCTATTTTAGGCATACATTCTAACAAACTCCTACTTACACTACATGGACTATGATTGTCCATATGTGCCTACCCCTATGACATCTAAGTGTTTTCGAAATACCTTCTTTGTCAAAGGCTTGGTAAATGGGTTTGCCAGATTATTTGTAGAGGAAATTTGGTTAACCACTATCTCTCATTTCTTGGTGACCTCCTAGAAAAAGTGATGCTTCCTATCAATGTGCTTGTCCCTCCGATAGTTTCTTAGCTCCTTACATTGTGGCACAGCTCCAAAATTGTCACAATATATAGTTATCAGTTTGTCCATTTGTGGCACAACTATAAGTTATGTGAGGAAATTTTGAAGCTAAACTTGTTTTTTAAAAGTTTTTGAAGTTGCCACATACTCAACTTTCATAGTAAAATCAGCAGTACAAGATTACTTAACACTTCTCCACAAAATAGGCCCCCCAAAACAAAGTGAAAATATATCCACTAGTGGATTTTTTTTCATCTTTATTCACCTGGAAGTCTGAGTCTGTAGGAACTAAGACATCGGCCCCGTAAATAAGCATATAATCCCTCGTTCCATTTAGGTACTTGAGAATATGCTTTACATCTTGCCAATGTTCTTCCCCTAGGTTTAACTAATACCTGCTAGCCATGTCTACTACAAAGCAGATATCTAGCCTTATATACAAAGTATGACATACGTGAGACTTCTCACTGCTGAGGCTTAGAAAATCCTACTCATCTTTTCTTTTCTTCCTTTATCTTAAGGCATTGCTTGGAAGATATGTCAATCCGTGCCTAAAGGGTATGATTTTCCCTTTACACTGATTTATGCTAAACCTAGCCAATATCTTGTTAATGTAAGCAAAATGAGATCAGCCTAACATTCTCTACTCATATCTCTAAGAAGCTTTATTCCAAGAATGTAGATAGCTTTTCCCGTATCTTTCATGTTAAATTGACCTGATAGCCAAATCTTTATAGATGACAATGTACCTACATCATTTTTAATGAGTAGAATGTCATCCACATAAAGTACCATAAAAGACACGTTGTTACCATTTGTTTTCCTATATATACATGTTCATCCACATTTTGTATGAAACTATAAAACTTTATAGTCTTATTAAAATGTATGTTCAATGCCCATTATGCTTACTTAAGTCCATAGATAGACCCTTAAGCTTACAGACCATATGCTCTTGGCTTTTCACAATAAAACCTATAGGTTGGGACATATAGATGTCTTTGTTAAGATAGCTATTAAGAAAGACTATCTTGACATCTATTTACCATATCTTATAGTTATAATTGTGAAACCCCACCTAAAGCCAACCTTAGAGTAAGGGGGTCAGGATGCATATCATATTACTTTGCATGAATATACATATTTTAGAATGATTTTATGTGCTTTAGAATTATGATTTATAGGCTAAAAAGATTAGTTATGTTTATTGAGTAGGAAAGGGTAAAATAGTAATTTTGCTTGAAGTCAAAATGGAAAGATAGCTTGAGGATTAAATAGGAAGAATATTTGAGAGAGAAAATAAGAACAAGAGTTATTATGGTTTACTGGTTAGAGCTTTGGAATTAATCTCTAAGGTCATGAGTTCAAATCTCATCATTTAAGTTTTATCATGATTAATTTAATTTAAGGTTGGATTTTCGTCTCTTGCATTCCATAAGTAAAAATAGGAGTGTTGTCCTAGGGGAGATATGAAGAGAATGTCATAATCCCATTCTTATATCCTAAAAACAATTCTTGAGAGATTCATGTCCTTTTATTCCCTAGCTTACCCTAAACTTTTTACCAATTAAGTTTGTTCAAAATTCATCCAAATCTATGGTTTTAATTCTAGAAAATTCAGTAAGGATTCTTGGCCTTGGAAATTTTGAAAATGATTCCTAGAGGCTGGAGATTGGACTGAAAATAGGGAAAGAGTTAAGGAAGGTTCCCAAAAGAAATTAATCTCCATGGTTGAACCTTCAAACTCCACTCCATAGTATTCATCTTCTCCATGGAAGAAATCTGAAAATTTTCCAGATTCTTGAGCAGCCTAACCTTCAAAAGTCTTAGCCATCTTCCTTACTCAATTGCTGCCAGAAAAATGGCCAACTTATTCAGCTTGAAGGCTGAAATTCTTTTGCCAAAAACAGGACTGTACAAAGCTGTGCAAACTAGAAAAAAATTCTGGACAGTTTCGATGCATAGCAGGCCAAAATCAAAGCTGTTTCTTCTACCTTCAAACTAGTAAATTACCTCTGTTTTTCCTCTATATAGAAGGATGGAAACTAGCCTTAAAGGACCCTCAAACACCTCTCAAAACCCTCTGTAAATTGGCTGGAACATTGAAGAAAATTGCACAGCAAATTTCAACAGACCAATTCGAATCACAACCAGAAAAATTCTAGCCTTGCTTTCTTCAAGCCTTGTCTGAAAACCACCTCAAACCTCTGTAAGTTAACCTTTGTCCAGCCATGAACTGAACTCCATTACCCCCTCCACTGACCCTACACGACTAGACTCCATAGCCACTCCTCAAATTCCTCCTACAATTACTCCAATCAAACTTTCAATTGAATTTCAAAATTTCCAGCATTTGCTCCATGATAACACCCTTGGATTAAGCTTCATAACCAGAAATTCTCCCCACCATTGAACTTAGAATTTTGGCCAGCCTTATAGCTCTCTCAACCCTCATTCATTTCAGCAAAATATAGCAAACCAGTCGGCCATTGTAGCTCCAAGAAACCTCTATCAATCAAACACCATTACCATATCTTTTACCTTAAAACACTCCTTAAATTTATCCATTTGTATTTCAAACAACCAAATTTTTCTCTCCTCTCTGATCTGAAAATCAAAATCCCAGAACTCCCTCAATCATTCGGCCAGCCTCTTCAGAAATTCCTCCAACATTGTCTCTCTAATTCTCTCCATTTTCATCAAGAACACCAAGAACACACACTACATCTCTTCAAGCCAAAGACTACTCTAAACACCTCCAATCCCTTCCAAAAACTCTAGAACATGCCTACATACTCTCTAGAGTCCATTTCTAGATTTTATAACATCAAATCTCGAAAACAAAAATTGACAATCGGATCAAAACCAGAATTTTCCTTGAAGTCTCAAGAATATCGTCAAGGTAACCAAGAACAACTTTTGTTCATCTTCTTCTCTTCAATATTTAACATATCATACTAATGCTCTCTCTCTCTCTCGCTTGGTCGAAATGGTTGCTACAACCATGGCTGTTTTCTTTCTCCTCTCTTGGATGATTCAAGCCTCTCAAGTGCGTGGATCTTTTTAAATCTTCATCGAGATAGTCATCAACCAAGTCTTTCTCTTTAACCTTTCTTTTGAATTCTGGATTCATGTCTCTTGGTTGTTGATAGAGAGGATAGCATATGAATGGCGGATTTAGTATATGCATATGTATAAAAGGGTTGAGATTCGAGCATGAGAATGATTGATCATGGTTAAGCTTTATGAATTTCCTTGTGGATCGATGCATGTTCATCATGTCTTAAGAAATTATAAATGTTTAAGCATGCTAGAATGTTATGTCACCTTTGGTGAATAAGATATTATGTCCTTATTTTCATTGAAGCCGTGGGTATGATTATGATGATTATGCTTAGTAGGGATTTGATCATGTGATAGTCGGTATGGATTTAAGCCTTTGTTCATGAATAGAATACTTTGTTGATTGATGTTGGAGTATGTACTCATGAATCTTGTTAGCAATAGGAAAATTATGATAATGACCCTGTTGATCTTAGGCTATTTTGATTAGTAAATTTTATTACCTCAATTAAAATTATTACTATGTTTTTCCTCCAAAGATTTCGAAATTCTTAGGAAGTTTTGGAATTAGAGTAGTAAATGAAATAGTGATATTTTATTAGCCAAATAAATGATATCTCCTATTAAAAATAATACATAAATAAATATATAAATAAAACCTTTGATATAAATAAGTAAAATATTAATGACCTTGTAGACTATATATTCATAAATACTATTTATATTTATTTGATATCTATTAATGAAAACTTGATAAATTTTATTTATTATTAATTATTAAGTATCAATTAAGAGATTAATAATAATTTAATATTTACTTTAATAATACTACTTAAGAATTACCATTTATTAATATCAACCAGGACTTAGGATTCTTCAATAATTAAACCCTAGTTTATTTATTAACAACAACACTCAAGATTTATTATTTGAACCTATAACTTATTAGTAATTATTTTACAACCCCTAGTTATTTTAACTTATCAGGTTAGTCTTATTTTATAAAACCCTTCATCATCTAGCCTTAAAGCTTAGGACATTAGGGTCATGATTGTAATAAGTTGAATTAGGATTATTTATGTAAGCGAATATAGCTTGAGTATAACCTTATGACTTGTGTTTACCCCAGGCAGGGTTAGGTCAGCTTTGGAAGACTTTTGAATTTGATCAAGCAAATGATCAGACAAGCCTCTGCATAAACTTATTTGAAGACAAAAGATTTCTATGGCAAGCCAAACATACTCATTTTGTAAAGGCAATTAAGGACTATTTCCTTTCTTATTTCAGTCAAACAAACCATTTGAAAATCAAACAAGCAATTTTGTATGGCAAGCCAAACACACTCATTTTGTAAAGGCAATTAAGGACCGTTTCCTTTCTTGTTTCAGTTAAACAAATCATTTGAAAATCAAACAAGCAGTTTTGCACAAACACTAAACTCTTTCTAAAAACCAACTTTGGTAAGAATTTTAGAAACCCTTAATTGTTATTTTCAAATAAAGTAATGTATTATGAGTTTTTCCCAAGTAGGACAATCATCGCTGAGTACTCAATAAAGGTAGACTATTAGGACTAGTCTTTGAAGGGTTAGGATAAGTCTCTCAATAGGTGGCCACCTTTGAAGGGTGAGTCCTTCTCGGATAGGATGCCAGTCTAGTAGGTTATGCCGGTCCGAGCTAGCAAGTTTCAGTCATGTGGATTGTGTGTTTCCGGAGTGGACAACCGGTAAGTTTGGATGTAGAGAAAGAGGAGTATCTTACCCGATAGGCTAATCACCTACCTTTTATTAGTCTACACAAAGTGTGGCATTCTGACCGTTATATGGTTATAGGGCCCAACATGTGGTAAACCATGGCTACCTATTTGAGTGGTTGTATTTATTGTGCACATGTACGGTTTGAAAAGCAAAACGCCACTCTTTATTTTTTAACCTTATTTATTGCTTGCTAGCACTTTCTCTAGTACACTTTTTATAACTTGCATACATGAATTGTTTTACCTGAAACACTCAACGCACACACGGGCTTACTGAGATTTTTATCTCATCACCGTTTATGCCATGATTTTAGGTCGATCCTAGTGTGGAGATGAGTAGCTAGATTTGTTGCCTGCTTTGAAGACTTTACGTTATTTATTTTATGTGTTGTTTTGAGAGATGATATTAATCAATTTATTTTGGATTTGTTCCTGAATTTTTGGGTTGTAATAAGTTCAATTTTAAAGTATTATTTCTATTTCCGTTTGTGTGACCTAATTATAAAGATCCCTTGTCTTTTGGACGGGGCGACATCCTCGGCCCTGTTGGGCCTAGGTTGTGGGGTGTTACAATAATGACATGTGATGGCCAAGAGAATGCATATAGACTTAAGTATGGCAATAGGTTAAAAGGTATCCTTATAATCGATCCCTTCTTTTGGAGTATAACCTTTTGCAACCAACCTTGCTTTAAAAGTTTCTACCTTTTTATTCGTACATCCCTTTCTCTTACCCACTTGCACCCCATGAGTTTAACTCGTTTAAGTGCAGTGGCAAGATTCTAGACTTGATTGAGATACATAGATTCTATGTCAGCATCCATTGCTACTTGCCATTTGCCTGCATACACATTAGCAATGGCCTCATCGTATCTAGTAGGATCTTGTTCCTGATGGTTGGAGACTACCTTAAAGGCTTCTCTAGTCAATATTTTAGGAACCTTAAATATCCTTCCACTACGACGTGGTTCATTTTGTATAGGAACATCTGGCTGTCTCTTTAGGCTACTCAATCCGGGTACTACAAGTTGAAGTGTCAATCAACTTCTCTTTAAATTCTACCTTACTTGAAACCTTAGTGGATCCACTTTGTTCATCCTCTAAGTACCTAGCATGAGTACTAATAAATACCTTTGCTCTTGGGGATGATAAAAGTATCCACCCCTTGATCCTTTTGAATACCCTATAAAGTAGCACAATTCTAATCTTGGGTTTAACTTACTTCATTTAATCAGTACATAAGCTAGACAACACTATACCTTGAGATGATTCGTATTGGGCTTTCATCTAGTCTACATCTCATAGGATATCTTAGGCACTGGCTTGGAAGGTACCAAGTTTAGAATATATATTGTTGTTTCCAGAGCATATCCCCATAAAGAAATAAAGAGAGTTGCATGACTTATCATGCTTCTTACCATTTCCATCAAAGTTCTATTTCTTCTCTCAACTACTTGATGCGTAGAATTTGGGTATATAAAAATCATACAATTTTGTATCCATTCCCAATCAAGTTTAAATTAAAATATTAATCCAAAATTACGCATATAAGCAAGTGCACTCATCATTAAGCATAGTATAGAGAATTAATGAGTATCGATCCTCAAAGAACAAGTACACACTAATAACTTCTCATTCATTATTTAACCTATCAATTAGATTGATAAAGAAACCGAAATAAAAATAAAAATAAAAATAAAAAATATACATAACTATTGGAAAGAAAAACATATAATTAAATAGTTATTCTAAAAAATATGACAAGAATTATCTAATACTTATCACAGCCAATTATTGTCTTATCACCATGAATGAATAAAAATAGAAATCACTTCTTTCCCAATCTATGGAATCACTATTTCTTGATTGAATTAGCAGATTTTTCAATCAAACCATCATAACCAAAGAAATGTATTAAACTTATTCCTCACACATATCCCTATACTCTAGACAATATAAACATGAAATTAGTCAATAACCCTATACTCTAGGTGAAATCAACTACCTTTTGATTACTTAGGTTTAGTTCTCAACCTTCTTTCCCAATCTAATTAAGATAACAAATACATAGAATTGATTAAATTAAACTCAATCTAACTTCACTTTCCGAAGTTCAATAGACATAAATTCAATTCCATCGATCTATCAAATAAAATCAAGTAATTAAATACCAAGAACAATAATCAATTGATCAAAAATTAAATAAATTACAATATCATGGATCCGAAAATAATATTCAAATACAATTAAAACATTAATCTCATCACTATTTAAAGAAAAAGAAAACAAAAGAAAGAGATATGTACTCATAGATAATCCCTTCAACTTCTAATAAAAACTCCTCTAAAATCAATGCTCCTTGAGTGTTAAATTTCTCCGGAGAAAATATTATATGGTTGCACTCTAAATATTTGTTTAACTTTCCATGTGTCCACCCTTTTTGCTAAAGTGAATAGACTATATTTATAGGCTTATAGATTTCCTGAAAGTTTTACAATACACAAGAAGTAATTTCCTAATGGGATTCTTGAGATTCTATTCACCAACTTAATTGCACTGACCCGCAATTTGCTGAACCCAAATTGCTACCGAAGCCAATGAAGACTCTAAGCCAAGCAAGCATTCTTTTCTTATCTTTCTCTAAAGCCGAAGCTTTGTCTAATGAAGCTACGAAGTCAAGCTAACACATTCCTTTTCTTTTCCTTGGGCAGAGCCTTGAAGCCCCTGCGAAGCCAAGCCTTTTCTCACCGAGCCAACTTTTTTCTTTCTTTGCTAAGCTACTGACCCCATCTTTCTTGCTGAGCCGTCGAGCTTATCTTTTTCTTTCTTCTTGAAACTGGCTCACCTGAGCTGATGCAAGCCGAGCCCGAGCTACGGCTTTTTTTCTTTCTTTCTTTCTTTCTTTGCGAATCCGCGGTTCCCATATGTTGGAGCCTCTCATGGCCCATGCGCAGCCTCCCAAAGCTACTTTCACATTTTTCTTACAATTAGGCCGCGGGTCTCACTGACCAATTCTCCTCTATTTTTCATTCATTCTCCGAACTTGGCCTGGCACTGGGTCAGTCCTCTTAGCTTAGCGCCAAGTTTTCACTGGAATTCTTCAATTAAACTCCAAATTCACCTATTTTTGCATAAAATCACAAAAAAATATTTCTGTAAGTAAAATATCGAATAGGAAGGAATATGACTAGTTATTATGTCAAAAGTATCACAAAATATTCTCAAATAACTAAAAAAATATATGTAAATTTAGGTCCTATCACTACTCCATTCTGCTGAGGAGTTCCAAGTGCAGTTAGCTAAGATACTATACTCTAATGTGCCAAGTAGTCCTTGAATTCACCAAGGAGATACTCTCCACCATGATCCGATCTCAGCTTTTTGATTAGTTTCCTTGTTTGATGCTCCACCTCAGGTTTAAACTCCTTAAATCTATTAAAAGAGTTAGACTTGCACCTCATCAAGTAAACATAACCAAAATGCGCATGATCATCTGTGAATATGATGAGGTATTCATAACCTTCTCTAGCAGGTGAAGACATAGGATCACAAACATCAATATGAAGTAACTCCAATATTTCCTTGGTCCTTTCCGCCTTTTGAGTAAAAGGCATTTTGGTCATCTTACCTATAAGACAGGATTCACACTAAGGCTATTTCTCCAATTTCAATGAGTCCAAATGTAACACCCCACTACCTAGGCCCGACAAGGCCGAGGATGTCGCCCCGTGTAAAGGACAAGGGGTCTTTATAACTAGGTCACACAAAAGAAAATAAAAGTAATACTTTAAAATTGAACTTATTACAACCCAAAAATACATGAACAAATCCAAAATAAATTATTCGCTACCATCTCTCAAAATAACACATAAGAAAAATAACATGAAGTCTTCAAAGCATAGGCAACAAATCTAGCTATTCATCTCCACAGCAGGATTGACCTGAAAACATGGCATAAAATGTGATGAGATAAAAATCTCAGTAAGTCCGTGTGTGCTTTGGGTGTTCAGTGAAAATAGTTCGTGGATGCCAAATGTGAAAACTTTATAAGAGAAATATTGGCAAGCAATAAACATTAGAAAAAACAAGAGTGGTGTTTTCGGCTTTTCCAGCCATACATAATTTATAAGATCAACCACTCAAAAGAAATGATTATGGGTTACTACACGCTGGGCCCCATAACCGGATGGTTAGTATGCCACACTTTGTTCACACTGTCAGTCAGAATGCCGACACTTTGTGGAGACTGACAAAAGGTAGGTGATCGGCCTACCGGGCAAGATACTACTCCTTCTCTATACCCAAACAACAACCGGGTGTCCATTCTGGCAAAACACAGTCACTTGACTGAAATAAAATTGCTAGCTCGGACCGGCATGACTAAGTAGTACTGACGTTTCTCTAAGTTGAGTTTTATCTTCTGGAGGTGGCCTCTTGCCAGAAGACTCACTCTTGCTCTTCAAAACTAGTACTACTAGCCTACCCTTATTGAGTACTCAACGATAATTGTCCCACTTGGGAGAAAATTGGTAAAACATAGCTTTACTTGAAAATGGCAATTAAGGGTTTCTAAAGTCCATGCCAAAATCAGTTTTAGAAATAGTTCAGTGTTTGAGTAAAACTGCTTTGAAAATTTTCAAATAATTGGTTTGACCGAATCAAGAAAAGAAACAGTCCTTAATTGCCTTTACCAAATCAGTATTCACATACTTCGTGTTTAGCTTGCCATGGTAACCTTTTACAATAAACAAGTTTTATGCAGGAGCTTACCTGATCCTTTGCTTGCTCAAATTCAAAAGTCTTCCAAAGCTTACCTAATCCCGCCTAGGGTAAACACAAGACATAAGGTTACACTCAAGCTATATTCACTTACACAAATAATCCTAACCCTAATGTTCTAAGCTTTAAGGCTAGATGATAAAGAATTTTATAAAATAAGTCTAGTTTGATAAGTTAAAATAACTAGGGTTCCTAAAATAATTGCTAATAAATTATAAACTCAAATAATAATTCTTGAGTGTTATTTTTAATAAATAAACTAAGGTTTGAATATTAAGTCCTAAATAGTACTAATAAATGGTGATTTAAAAATAGCTTTATTATAAATAAATATTTAATTACAAATAACCTTTAATTAATTTTTAAATAGATAATAAATAATTAGTAATAAATAATGAATGAATTATTTTAAATTTTAATTAATAAATTACAAATAGATTCTAATAATATTTTATTTATTGTAAAGGATTTATTACTATATATATTATTTTTAATAAAAGATCTCATTTATTTGATAAAGAAAATATGAATATTTTAATTAATAAACCATTCCAAATCTCCCTAGAGTTTCGAATTTTATAGGGAAAATATAGCAGCATTCTATTCAAGGTAATAAAATTTGTTAATAAAAATAATCTAGCCTTAACAAGAAAATACTTTTTCACCATGATTTTCCTATTGCTAGAAAGGATTCATGAACACCTTCTCCATCATCAAACAATATATTAATCCATTCATGAACATACACTTGAACTATCTCATACCATCACATGGCCAAAATCCTACTAAGCATAATCATCAATCATGGTTTCCATGGAAAAATAAGAACATAAAAACCTAATCACCTTTGGTTTCATGGTCTCTAACATGCTTCAAACATCCATAAAATTTCATTAAGCACGAAGAACATACATTGATTCGAAAGGAAAACACATTCATCCTAGTCATATACAACAATCATCATGTCCTAACTCCGTCCCCTTAATCCACATGCATATACTCAATCCCTTATCCATCTTTCATTCTTCCTATCAATATCTAAGAGACATGAATACTGAATTAAAAGAAGGATTAAAGGAAAATACTTGATTTGATGAACACTTCGATGAAGAATTAAGAAGGTCCACGCGATTGAGAGCCTTGAATGATCCAACGGGAAAACGGCCATGGTTGATGGTTGATCAACCATTTCGGTCGGAAGAGAGAGAGAGAGAGAGAGAGAGAGAGAGAGAGAGAGAGAGAGAGAGAGAGAGAGAAGAGAGAGAGAGAGAGCATTATAACAGTACAATCGAATGGAAGAAGATGAACAAGAAGGTTGTTCTTGACTTACCTTGTTGATGTTCTTGAGACCTTCAAAGAAAAGTTAATTTTGATCTGTTCGAAAATTCTTGTTTGCGAGGTTTTGTGTTATAAATACCAGAAATGAAGTTTAAAGATTAAATGGAAGTGATTTGGAGTATTTGAGAGTGATTGGAGGTGTTTAGAGTAGGGTTAGGCTTGAAGAAGGTTAGTGTGTGTTCTCGGTGTTCTTGGTGTTCTAGGTGAAAATGGAGAGAATTTGGAAGAAATGCTGCACGAATTTTGGTAGAGGGCTGGCTGAATGGTATGGAGTGAATGAGGGTTTCGGTTTTCAGCAAGAAGGAGAGAGAATGATCAGTTTTTTTTTTTTGAAATTTAAATGGAGGAAATGGTGGAGATGTTTAAGGTAAGAGGTTAGCTATGGTGTTTGATCAAGAGAGGTTTCTATGGTCTTCAATGGTGCCGGCTGAACATGGTGGTTTTGTTGAATTAATTGAAGGTTAATGTTGCTCCAAGGCTGGCTAAAATTCAGTCTTAAATGGCAGAGGAAATTTTGGTTTATTTGCCTAATACAAGAGTGACTTTAATGGAGTAAAATGCTGAAATTATTTGAAGTTCAAAAAGAGTTTGAATGGAGTGATCTTAGGAGTGTTTTGTGGTGTGGCTATGGAGTCCATATGCTCAAGGTAAGTGTGGGGTTAATGGTGTTCAGTCTACAGCTGAGCAAGGTTCAATTTTATAGAGGTTGAAGTTGACTTTCGGCCTAGGCTAGAAGGGAGCAAAGCTGGAAAATTCTGGTTTCATGCTTCAAGAGTTTCAAAGGCTGCGCAGAATTTCTGTGCAGAATTTCTGCACACCTTCAACCCGATTTGCAGCTGACTCTTAAGGGAGTTTGAAGGTCTTTCTAAGGTGTTTTTCCAGCCTTAATGCTGGAGAAATATTGAGGAGTTTTGCTGGCTTGAAGATGAATCAAAACAGCTTCATTTACTTGGTTGAAAGCTGCGAAAATGACCAGAATTTTTTTCTGGTTTGGTGCTGTTTGTGCAGTCCGAAAATTGCACAGATTTTCCAGCCTTCAAGCCACATGAAATGACCATTTTTATGGCAGAAAATGAGTGGGTTTACTGGCTGAATTTTCGAAGAAATGGCCTGCAAATATTCTGGAAAATTTCAAGATTTTCCTTTACTAGAAGATGAACAACATGAAGGAGAGTTTGAAGGTGCTATCATGGTGATTGATTTTCTCTTGGAAACCCTTCATATTTCTCCTCCTACTTTCGGCCAACTTCCCAACCTCCAAAACTGATTTTCGAACTTCAAGGTGGAGGAGTTATCACAGAATTTTTTTGGAATTTCAAAGAAAGGATTTAATGGTTTTGAATTATAAAGATGTTAGGACAAACTAGTGGTAATAAAAAGGACAAGAATTCCTCTAGAATTTTTTTTAGGACATGAGGATAAGATTAGGACATTCTCTTCATGTCTCCCCTAAGACAACATTCCTATTTCCATGAAATGCAAGAAAACAAAAATTCAAACTTAGTTAAGATAATCATGACAAAAGCTTAAATGATGGGATTTGAACTCATGACCTTAGAAATTAATTCACCAAGCTCTAACCATTAAACTACACTAATTCTTGTTCTTATTTTCTCACCCACATATTCTTCTTGTTTAATTCTCAAGCTATCTTCTTAATTTGACCTCAAGCAAAATTACTATTTTACCCCTCCTACTCGATAAGCATAACTAAGCATTTTAACCTATAATCCACAACTCTAAAGTACATAGAATCATTTAAAACATATATATTCATGCAAAATAATATGATATGCATTCCGACCCCCTTACTCTAGGGTTGGCTTTAGGTGGGGTTTCACACCAAAGACCCATTTTGGATTAACCTTTGAATCCGATTAGGATTCATATATCATAATCTTAAGTGCCATAAATAAGAGTTATTTGATGTGGCCTTTCTATTATTATTATTAGATTCTGTCTGAGTATTATTTATTCAACAATTAATAGGATTAATATAAAAAGATTCCCACACACATTTTCAGAATAGATAATATTTTCATTTCTACTGATTGAAATACCATAATGGAAAGAAACAGAATATCCTTCATTAATCAATCTTGAAACTGAAATTAAATTCTATTTAAAATTAGAAATATATAAATATCTTTCAAAACTAAAATCCTATTATAGTCAAATAAAAACTGCAAGCCTCCCACTGCTTCGGCCGACACTTGTGTTCTGTTGCCCACTCGTAGTCCATACTCTCCTCTACTGAGTCACCTTATCTTGCTGAACTCTTGTAAGGAGTTACAAATATGGTCAGTGGCTCTGGAATCAACAATCCAAGTCATGACCCAACCATCAATATAGACTCTAGGTATAGAGTAATGCCTGAAGAGGACTTAGCCAAGAAGTCCGAACAATTCTTCTTAAAGTGTTCTTTCTTGCCACACTTAAAGCACTTGCTATTGGGCTTATCACTGGGCTTGGACGGATCGGGCTAGGCTCCTGCATTGATCTGGGCCTTCTTCTTCTTGAACTTCTTGGTCTTAGGCCTAATTCTAGAAGATGAACCAGAATGAGTAACCAAAATCTCTGACTCAGGCTTCATTATTTTCTCAGCAGCCTGAAGTTCTTTCATTAACTCTGTCAAGGATATAATCAACTTGTTCATGTTATAACTTAACTTGAACTGAGAATATAAATTTGGGAAGGTCTCAAGAACCATGTCAATTTAGCTCTCAGCATTGATTGTTGCCCCTAGAACCTCAGCCTCCTTGAAGTGAACAATCATCTTGAGCATGTGCTCGCAAACCGATACCCCCTCAGCTATCCTAGTGTTCATAATTGTTCTAAGAGCTTCTTGCCTTACGGGCCGACTCTTGTCAGCAAACATGGTGCACAACAATATATCAATGTCATATGCAGTAGGCATGTTTTTGTGCTTAGACTGGAGAACATTAGACATAGAAGCTAAAATACAACATCGAGACATTTTATCAGTTTTTCTCCATGCCTTCTTAGCCTCACAATTTTAGGATAGGGGTTGGTCAGAACATACTTTTACTCTTCCGCATTGAATACTATGTTCGTATTCCTTTTCTAGTCCACATAGTTAGGTCTGAAAGACTGTGAAAAAATTAAATACACAGTGAAAAACAGCAAATTAAAAATTTTCCTAAGCCAAAGTTTAGAAATACTTACTTCTAGGGTGTTTTACTTGAATAACCAGAGTCAGATTCGAGTTTAACGGCACTTCCTAAACTGAAACGTCTACCTATTCCGTGGGAATACCAGCTAACCGTCGGCTCATTCGCATCAAACACTTACCACGTTTTCTAGCTCTTGACCTTCTAGAGTATTCTTGAACCTCTATAGACCTCTACCGGTGAAACTAGAAATAGGGTGAAGAAGATTGGAAGAAAAATGGAAGAGCTAAATGTTAAAGGAAAAATGAAGGAAAAACAACGAAGTTAAAAAAAAAAAAATGGTGGCTTTGTTTTGTTTCTAAGGAAAACCAAAAGCTATAGTAAGTTTGCATAGTGATTTGGTTAACCCCAATCAACCCATACTCAAGCCCTTTTAATGCTACAACTTTCTTTCCATTTTCAAAACAATCCACCAATTTCCTATTTTCCTATTTTCTTATTTCCTTTTCTTTTTTATAGTTGCAGCTATCCTAGGTTTCCAAAACCTATTAGCTGCTACATACAAATCCTGGTGGGCCAGAGCTTTTCTTAATTAGTCCAAAACTAATTAACAAGCTCTCTTATTAGTTAATTAATCTACTTGGGCCTAATATAAAATTATTCAAGATAATTAATTAATAAACCAATTAATTAAATTGACCCAAGTAATTATTCTATTAAAAAAAATAATTAATTAGACTTCTAGAATAATTCTTCCAATAATAAATTCATCCAATAAGCCTATATAGTAAATTAAATTTGCTAAGGTTATTTAAGCTACTCTGGGGACCAAAAGACATTATTCTTGGCTACTAAAATGACCAAATTACCCTTGCTAACAAATAGTGAAATTTTAATCATTTTAAATATTCCATTTATCACCATATGAAAATATTGACCCCAAGAATAATATTGCAAGTGTAGTGTCTTTGATTTACAAGTGTAATAACGAAAATATCCCTCTACGTAACACTCGTCATTGAGATATGGAAAATGCACTAACACCTTTCTCAATGATATCTACTATCATTTGATAGCTAATCCGATAATCCATGACTTTCAGTATGTATCCACTTAGCACAGGGAGCTATCCAAAAGTGTACATATTTAGTCACGTTTCCCAGTGCCCTGGATTATTAGATTATCCCAGGCAATCACAAGAAAGTGATTTCTTCACATAATGAAGCATAGAAACTTTATTGTGTAAGTCTATCTTAATTAACTAGAGTCATACATCCCACGTATAAGGTCATTGGCCTTACGATAAGACCTCACCCAACATACATCAACGTGTACAAGTTCAGTTTCACCAGAACAATAACTTATACTCAAATCTTTAGGTACTCGTCCACGCAATAGCTGTGATAAACTAGTCTTTATTTATTTTAGTACTTTTATAAAGATTATTATTGCGTGGTCCAGTTCTACGTATTTGAAATACACTTACACTATTGGTGTGAGTGGACAACTCACTAGTTAAAGGTAAATCATTCCCCCATTTAGAAATCATAGTATAATGATCTAAACCTTAATGAAGTTCACAGCTCTATCAATCAATCAAGAATAATTTTTTCTTATGTGTTAGTAGCTCATAATCTACACCTTACTATGAAAGCATGACACAATCAAGTAGATTACTTACTAACACCTTTAGAACTTTAATATCCAATATATATAAATAAACAACCATTAATGAATGAAACTTTTATTAATCTCTAAAATACAGAAATACATAGACCATTTTGGGTGTGCATTCCAAAAAGGTCTAATTAACTTATTCCCCTTAAGAATAATGGACAAAGGATTGAAACCAGACATTTTTGTTGATTGGAAAAAACTAAAACTTCATTTAGAAAAATGTTTGTTTTGGAAAAAAATATATAAAAATACACATTTAAAACATTATATTGTTTCCATGATATGGTTAACCTATTAAAACCATTATAAAAAATATGAAAATTTTTGCTCTTAGAAAAATTGGCAGAGCTTTGTAGGAAGGTGAACAATTTTCTAAGTTAAATGTATAACCATCACAAATTAAACTTCCTTAATAGGTAATGATCCAGAAATAGTTCCATTGATAGGATGGTCACTACTTTCATCACCTGCGGATAATCCAGCATTAATGTCTCCAATGATAGGCTAGCTGACACTAACACATATCCTAGGCTTTAATTATAATGCTTCCGTTAGTTCTAGATTTTCGTAAAAATCCATCCTATAGGGGGTCATGCTTAGAATGACGCAAGGAAATCCACAATCTCTAACAAGAATCTATGATGGAAGTCATGGGGCCGTTGGAACTCTTCTCCCGCTTAATCTTTTAAGAAAAATAGCTTTCTAGGAAAAACATTTCTTTAAAATTTTAATTGGTTTTTATTAACTTTAGGGAAAATCCAAAAATTCAACAATTATTCTCTATGCCAAGGATAAAACCCTTTAAGAGAATAAACTATGAATTTTTATTTCACTACTTAAGCTAAAACCATTTTATAGGAACTAAATTTAAAATGCTTAAATTCAAAAATATTCTCCATGTCAAGAATAAAACCTTTTGCAAGAATAAACCATGAATTTAATTTTAAATTACTTAGTTCCAATTTTAAAAAATTTTCCAAAATTTTTTTATCCAGAGAAAAATTAATTTCTCAAAAATATTTGTGCATTTGATCATAAAATTAAATAAAAAAGACATACTCCAAAAATAAACCTTTTACACGCTATTTCTAACATTTAATTCTTATGTGACCAAATAATGGATTAAACACCATAATAATAATAATAAAATTAAAATGATCTTATTTAATCCTAAGGTGGTTCCACCTTTACTAACTATTTTCTTGCAAAATTATTTAATTCCATACATAAACTATTGTAAGAAAATAACCTTGTGTGATATGGGACCCCAAAAGAAAAGAAATTACAAAGAAATTAAATAAAAAAAACTTCATTCAGTGGACCCAAATGGAGTAATCCGAACCATCGATCAAACCAGGACGAAACTTAGCTCTCTGTAGATAGAACCCTGTTGGGATTCGTGGACTCCTAAATGCGAAAAACATCCACGAATCCCTTCCAAGGACCCAAGTAAACGATTAAGAAGATGTAAGGTTTAAGAATTACCTCTAGTTGCTGTAATCGAAATCCTTCGATTCTGATTGCGCTGTTGTACGTTCAACCCAAACAATCACCAGACGCTGCAGTATGCGAACGTCCTCTATCGGATACATACCACGAACTCACTCGATACCTGGGGAGTGCTAGCACCTAGGGTTTGAGAGGTTTTTTTTTTTCTTCTTCTGGTAGAGAATGGCACGAATGTTCTCAATCGAAAAATTAGACCATTGAAAAGACGGCTAGGGTTTTCTTAAAAACCCCCGAACCTCTTAGAGTCCAACCATAATAATATCTTATCATATTCTAATTTAAATTCAAATTAAATTAAAACTGATATGATAAGATTCTGCCATTATCTCGGTAATTTAACTAATTAATTTACCTAGTCAGATTCTTATAATCTGGACATCATCCAGATACATCGAATGTGGACATATTTCCAGATTCATTGTATCTGGTAAATTTTCTAAGTACGATTAACTTAGACATATTTCCAGATTCATCGAATCTGGTCACTAGAAAAATAACCTAACAAGTTCGCTTATTGTGTAACCCTATAGGTTCATTTAACACTGGCAGTGTGCCTAAATCATATTTAAATAGCCCACAAGTTATAAGCGGTTTCTAGCAAAACATTATAACTATCTAGGTTAAATAAAGATCGGTGATCTCTTTGAACCAAACCATAATTTTATATTTAGTCCTTTTGTCACACGATATCCAGATTAAGCATAAGGCACGGAGCATGTCATCCTTATTAAGCTTAATCAATTATTTCTTGATTTCATAGTAGACTGTTCAAACAAATGATATCAATATCTTAGATTGATATATTTGAGCACGACCATGCATTTTAACAGTCTAACTTATCAAGGGGCCCATGGATATTTCTCCCATAATTGAGAGGGACAAATTCCTTCACAATCAATCATATTCCTCTCCTTGATTTATTCTATATCCAATAGTAGTCTATTTTATTATCTGGTTAAAGTCAACTTTAGATAATGTAAAAATATAGAATTTATCAAGTAGAAAACTATGATGAATTTAGGTCAAAGGACTTTCAATATTATTATGGCTAGAAAGTACTTATGACATATTCCATGAAGTACTCTCACAGTGGGTCATGTCCAATACAATGTTCTCTAACATTTATTTATGTCTTGACTCGATATCACAAATATCCATGGCCAGTAAAACATAGCCATCAATTCACAAACATACTAATCTTAATTTATTATTATTCCAATTATAATAATCGATCAGGGACAGTTTTAGAATAGTCATTGTATTCATTGTAGGGTTTTACTATCAAGTCACATACTTGATGACCAACAAAACAAAACTCACTATTCATGGAAAGGAAAGCCTCATATTATTATATAAAACATAATGACAATAGTATAAGTACAAATTGACTCTAGGGCATATCCCCAACAAACCCAGTCTACCTTCTCAAAGAAGCCAGTCGCGACTTTTAACGAACTGGCCACAAGAAATTCTCCCTGAAGCCAACAGCGGCTTCACGTTATCCAGTCACGGCTTGTGGGAGAATTTCTTCTCCCATCTAGTCATGGCTTGGTAGCCAGCTGGCCGCAGCTTGGCTATCAAATAGCCAATCTAGCCGCGGCCTTCTTCTGCAATCTGTCTGCAATTTTCTATTCATTCTTCAGGTTTTTCTTCAGGGATTTTTTGTGTTGATCCAAGCACCAATTTTTGTACAAGAATTTGTAGATAAAATTGAAAATACAACTTCAAACGCCTATGCCTTTCTAAACGAGGCTTACACGAATTCTACGAAAAACGAATAACAATAAATTACAGGAATTGAGATTATGCTAGATTCAATGGAGAAACATATTCTATTAACTTTAAATTTGTTTACAATACTTGTTTTAGTGATTTAATCAAATTTAACAGTTGGATTGTTAATTAGATATGCCTATCTTTCTAAAAGTGTTAAGTTTTCAGTGTTTTTACAGAGATTAAGCTAGATTCTATGGAAAAACATATTCGATTACCTTTAAATTTTGTTATAATACTTCTTTTTATTTTATTAAATCTAATGATTGGATCGTTAATTTGATATACCTATCTTCCAAAATGTGTTAAGTTTTCAGCATTTTTACAGAGCTTATGCTAGATTCTGTGGGAAAACATATATGATTACCTTTAAATTTGGCTATAATAGTTTTTTAGTAATTCTATTAAATCTAATGGTTAAATCATCAATTTGATATGCTTATCATTCTAAATGTGGTAAGTTTCGAGCATTTTTATTGAGATCATGGTAGATTCTGTGGTAAAACATATTCAATTACCTTTAAATTTGGTTACAATATTTTTTTAAGTGATTTTATCAAAGTTTTCTAGCATTTTTACAGAGATTATGCTAGATTCTGTGGCAAAACATATCTGATTACCTTTAAATTTGATTATAATATTTTAGTGATTTTATCAAATCTAATGGTAGGATCATTAATTTGATATGACTATGTTTGTGTGTGTGTGTGTGTGTGTGTGCGTGTGTATATATATATATATATATATATATATATATATATTCATATTCATCAATACATATTCATATAAATATATTTACATATTAATGTATGCATACATGCATATATGAAAGACTGCGGAAAAATTAAATAGGTAGTGGAAATTTTTCTCGAGCCAAAGTTTAGGAATACTTTCTTCTAGGGCATTTTACTTGAATAACTGGAGTTGGATTCGGGTGCAACTGCATTTCTTGAACTAGAACGCTTACTTGTTCACCAAGTATACTAGCTAACTATCAGCTCATTTGCATCAAACACTTACCATGTTCTTGATCTTCTAGGATATTCTCAAACCTCTTATGGAGTTCTACGAGTGAAAATAGAACTAAGCTGAAGAAGATTGGAAGAAAAATGGAAGCGTTGTGATAGGGGCTAAATTAGTCATATTTTTCCTAGTTATTTAAGGTTTTTTTGTGATACATTTTGTTCAATAACTAGTCATATTCCTTCATATTTGAGATTTTACCATTGGAAATGTATTTTGTTTATTATTTCATATTTTTGGAATAAAACGAAGCAAAAACACCGCAAAATAGATTAGAGGCAATGCTGGCTAGGACAGAGGAACTGGCGCCGGCCATGCACTGTTGCATGAACTTCGAGACGACAAAAAATTGATGAAACAGGATGGAACAGAGTGGAACCAGCGCCGGCTCCAATAGCCAAGGCGGCGCCGGTTGCATTCTGAAACACATTGTGCAAAATTCAAAGAAAAATCGACGAACAATTGGAAAAATAGAACACAATCGGCGCCGGCTCTAAGAGTCAAGGCGGCGCTAGCTGTGCCCTAAAGTCAAGGTGGTGCTTTGATTTTTCTACACGGTTTTTGGTAATATGTGGAGTTTTAGTATCTTCCAACTTCTACTCGGCCAGGAACATTGTACCAACGAGTTTAGGCACTTCCTAAGCCTATATATAGATAGAAAACATAAGGGAAAATGAGAGAATTCATTGATCATTACAGAAAATCACTCAATCAAAGGAGGAATTCTTCAATTCAAGGAGGGTTGTGCAAGAAGGTCTTCAAAGGAAGAAGAATGAGGCTTGTCTATGAGTGCTTTCTTTTACTTTGTTTTCTTTTTCTTGGCAATGATGTATTAATTGTTTTATTGTAATTCGACATTGTTTTAGATGGTCATGATTTTTAGAGTTATTTGATCTTTTGATTAATTGATTGTTATTCTTGGTATTTGATTACTTGTACTTATTACGAGATTAATTAGTTAGGTTTTTCCATTAACTTGTTTGGACAAAGGGGTTGATGGCAGTTTCAATTCATTATTTTCGCATTTGTTAGCTTTTAACTTGCCTGGACAAAGTGGTTAAGAGTACGGACAAAGTAATTCAAGGTTAATTAATGTCTGCCAGTATATAGATTCATTGGTTAATTTTATGTGTAATTTACCAGGAATGGGAATTAAATAAAGGACTATAGTTAATGCATCTTTTGGGTAAGATTGATTGAGACAGGATATGTGATGCTAAGTTACCTAGAAAATAGGGATTCATAGATTGGACAAAGAAGTGAATCTATATTATCCTTCATAATGCCAAGGGAATAATTAGTTATGATAATGATTAAGTACTTTAGGATCATGTTTGTCAAAACAATGGTTTAAGTTACATAATTCTACATCCTTGACATGTATATATTTTATTTTCTTTTCTTTTCTTTTTTATTTCATTTTTTTTACTTTATGGAGTCGGTTAAACAATGAAAGAAAGGTGATTAGTGTATACTTGTTTCTAGAGGATCGACACTCGTTTGAACCCTATGCTATGTTAATGATGAGTACACTTGCTCATATGTGTAATTTGGGTTTAACGTTTTAATATAAACTTGATTGGGAATGTGCTTAGTTTTTATGTGATTTTTATACCAAAATCCAAACACATGACGTTGAAATGGTAAAGGACAAATGAAAGAAAAACAATGACCAAAGAAAACGGTGGCCATTTGCTAAAGAATGCCGGAAGCTACATTCTTTCTACGGTGTCATTTCAATCAACTTTCACACAGGCACACGTGATGCATTTTTTAAAAAGAAAAAACAGCTTTTCTTTTCTTTTACAAAACTAAACAGCCGACCTTTTTTCTTTTATTTCCTAATTTCCTTTTCCTTTTCTTATGTAGTAGCGGCTAACTTATGTTTCCAAAACCTATTAGCTGCTACATATAAACCCTCGTGGACAAGGCTCTTCTTAATTAGTTCAAAACTAATTAAATAGTTCTCTTATTAATTAATTAATCTACTTAGGCCTAATATAAAATTATATAAGATAATTAATTAATAAACTAATTAATTAAATTATCTTTTTATTAATTAATTAATCTACTTTGGCCCAATATAAATTTACCTAAGATAATTAAATAATTAAATAATTAAATTGGCCCAATTAATTATTCTAACCCAAATAAATAATTAATTAGACTCCTAGAATAATTCTTTCAATAATAAATTCACCCAACAAGCCCATATAGTAAATAAATTTGTTAAGGTTATTTGAGCTACTCTGTGGATCAAAAAACATATTATTCTTATCAACTAAAATGATCAAAATACCCTTGCTAACAAATAGCTGTATTTTATCATTTTAGAAATTCCATTTATCGCCATTTGGAAATATTAATCTTGAGAATAATATTGCAAGTGTAGTGTCTTTGACCTACTGGTGTAATGATAAAAATACCCTTCTACGTAACACCCGTCATTGAGATAGGAAAAATACACTAACACTTTTCTCAATGACATCTACCATTCTTTAATAGCTAGTCTGATAATCTATGACTTTAAGTATGTATCCACTTATGACAGGGAGCTACCCAAAAGTGTACATACATAGTCACATTTCCCAGGGCCGTAGATTATTTAGATTACCCTGAACAATCACAAGGGGGTAATTTCTTCACGTAATGAAGTATAAAAACTCTATTGTATAAGTTCGTCTTAATTAATTAGAGTTGTACGCCCTATTAGGGATATGCCCTAAAACAATTTGTACTTATACTATTGTCCTTATGTATTATGTAATAATATGAGACATTTCTTTCCATGAATAGTGTATTTAGTTTTGTGGTCATCAAGTACGTGACTTGATAGTAAAAACCTATAACAAATACAATGACTATTCTTAAATTATCCTTGATCGATTATTATTAGTGGAACAATAATAAATTAAGATTAGTATATTTGTGATTTGATGGCTATGTTTTACTGGTCATGGATATATGTGATATCAAGTCAAAATATAAATAAATATTAGAGAACATTGTATTGGACGTGACCAACTGTGAGAGTACTTTATGGAACATATCATAAGTACTTTCTAACCATAATGATATTAGATGTCCTTCGACTTAATTTCAACATAGTTTCATACCTGATAAACTCTATATTTTGACGTTGTCTAAAGTTGTCTTTAACCAGATAATAAATTAGACCACAGTTGGATATAGAATAAACCAGGGAGAGGAATATGATTGATAGTGATGGAATTTGTCCCTCTTAATTTTGGAAGAGATGTTCATGAGCCCCCTGATAAGTTAGACTATTAAAATGCATGGTCGTATTCAAATATATTAATTTGAGATATTTATATCATTTGTTTGAATAGTCTACTAAGATCAAGAAATAATTAATTAAGCTTAATAAGGATGACATGCTCTATGCCTTATGCTTAATCTAGATATCGTGTGACAAAAGGACTAAATATAAAGTTATGGTTTGGTTCAAAAAGATCACTGATTTTCATTTAACCTGGGTAGTTGTAATATTTTGCTAGAAACCACTTATAACTTATGGGCCATTTAAATGTGATTTGGGCACACTACCAGCGTTAAATGAACCTATAGGGTCACACATTAAGCGAACACTTTAGGTTATATTTCTGGTAACTATGTTCGATGTATCTGAAAATATGTCTAGGTTAATTGAACTTAGAAAAATGACTAGATACAATGAATCTGGAAATATGTCACCAAAGAGCTTTAGCTAAGAAATTTTGGCCTTTAGCTAGGATTTTTTTTTTTTTTTTAGTAAAATGAAACTAAAATGAATACTTATGTCTGATTGTTTTCATAAAACACTGGTACACACAGGACTCACTGAGTGATTTTTACTCACACGTGTCTTTTACTCTATTTTCTTAGGATTTAGAGCCAAATGACCACGCGACTAGAAGATGATACCACAACATAAGCCCACGGACTACATTTTTTGCATATGTATATTATATTACTTTCACATTACACTTGATAGTGTATGCTGAATCTTACTTCTGGGTTATATATTACAGTAGTGTGGCTTTAATATATTAGTATTAGCACTTATTTTCTCTATATTAGTTCTGTTTGTTATAAAGACTCCTTGTCTGGAAAAGCTGACAGGGCGACCCCAAACTTATTACACGCTTTCGATATTATTTTTTATAGGAGTGTTACATTCTCACATAAGCTTCTTAACAACTATAAATAGAGGAGAAGGGAGAAGAGATGAGAGAGAAAAAGCTAGAGAAAAATAAGAAAAATAAGAGAAAAATGAGGGAAGAGAGAAAGGAAGAAGGAAGAGAAACTTGGAGCAAAACCCACTTAGATTTCATCATACACAAGATAAAACACCAAACTTCAAGAATTAAAGTTGCTCTATATTTTATGGTGAAATTTTTGGTATGAATATTGTAGAGAAAATAGCATAAATTATGAATAATACTTTATGAAGAAGTAAGGTGTCAAACTGTATGTGTTTGTTGTGTGTGGCGGTACAATTAAAAGTGTATGTATTGTGTTTTGAGTGATGTTTGAAGGCATTTTGAAGGTGTTTTAAAGAATTGTTCATGGCTTGAAAAGTAGAAGAAGGAAATAAAATAGAATATGATTTAATAGTTGAGAAAATAGAGGATTTATTCTACGTTCTTATAGCTGTTGTTTTTTGTTGAGATGTTCCTGCTTTGTTTTTTTTATTAAGACTAAAGAGATTTATAAGATGTTCAAATGGTAAATAAGGTATTAGAAGGAATACATGGTGCATATGTTATATAGAGAAGTGAAGAGAATAGATTATTTAAAGAAAAAGAACAAAACGGAAATTCTGTTTTGCATGAATTCCGACAAGGCTGAAGAACCAATAAATTCAATGGATTGACAAGTTATTCTAGAATTCCATGACCTAGAAATTGTAGCTGAATATCTTAGGATCATTTTAAGACCAATTTGACATGATTTAGACCTGTAGATATGAAGTTATGATATAACTACCAAAAGGTGAGATTTCAGTGATGGACTTAAAAAGCTGAGATGTTATAAGAAAAACTAAATGTAATCAGAAAGAGAGTTGGAGTTTTCTAAATTGGAAAATATAAAAGAATGTCTTGAGAACATCTTGGAACTAGTTTGACATTAATTGGATTTGTGAATCAAAAGTTATGATATAAACAACAAGTGTGCCAAGAATGAGTAAATGCAGAATTGTGTACATGATTGAGGAAAGAGATAATGAAATGGACTTGAATTATCTCAAAGATGTATATCTTATTTATAGCATGAGATAGAGAAATAGGAAATTAAATAATTTCCTTAAAAACATTTCTTGGGTGAAATTCATTGGTTGTACATCCTTAGAATACTAAGAGAAATGTGGAATGACTTTTAGCATAGATTATTCATCCTAAAGGATTTGAGAAAGCTAGAAGCAATATATTACTACATCAAGTTAGGACACGAGGTAAGTCCCCCGATTTCTAAATCCGTCTTAACTGAGTATCTTTTACTAGCAACATGCTTTCTTGATATGGATAAGGTTTTCCCGATATATCAAAGTAAAAGCATTTTGCATGAATTTGAGAACATCATGAATGATGTGAGTCCCTTTGGTTTACAAATCCCATTTTAATTAGTGTATTTCAAAATTATCTGAATACTAACATGTTTATCCACTGATTTTATGAACAATGGAGATTGCAAGTCCCTCGACCTTTAAAACCATATTTCGAGACAACATGCTAAATTTTCACGTGTTAGTGTTATGTCATAGAGGCAATCACATATATTTTGTATATTGCATATTTATTTAATAATACAAGACATTCTTTATTTTTCAATTTGTTTTATTTATACTTTCGCGTGAATATAACTATTAGATAAAGTCCCAAGTGAAATAATATGTTTGAAAAAATCATGATAAAGATCTTTATGTGAGGTTCCTACTACATTTGATTATATTCTTACTTAATTATCCCTAGTTATAGTATTAATGAGATAGAACATCATTAATATGTTAAGACTAGCATGCGTTATATTTCCTGATTTTATCAGGCAGTGGTTCTCACATCCGTGAGTATTATGATACTTAAAGTTAATACGTGGATGCTTGTTACTTGAACAAGTACATTGGATGACCTAGTTATAAGAAAATTACATGAATAACTATTTAGTGCCAATGATAGAATCTCATTATAACAAACATGTCAGTATCTTTAGATTTGAGATCTTCAAGGTACTTTGTTTGCTAAACATTATACTTTGATTCTAATCTTTGGAGTCAGATCGATGGCCGCCTATAAGATAGATATTGGGTATAATGTGAAGTAAACGAAAGTAGTTGAGAGGGTCAATAAAAAATTCACCACTTCTAATAGTCTCACGACCACTTGTAGGAATCATTACTCAAGAAATCCTTGGCCAAGGCGACTATGTATTATAAATAGTTTTAGTTGATATACATGATGAGTATTGTTTTCCGGGTATAAGTACTAATATATTCGGGCTAGAATTAATTAATATTTTAGAGGAAGTTGGCACTAATTTCATACTCTAAATCGAATGAGATATTATTTGGTGAAAGGAGTTTATTGCACTATTGTTTGCTATTGAAAGGTTCATGTCAAGCCACATAACTTTTGTGCTTTTGGGTGGTCATGATGTATTGCTAAATATTGTTTTATTAATTAGAGAGTTAATAAATCAATCTTTGTTATAATTCATAAGTTAATTCTAATTATTAAGGATTACTAATCTTAAAGCTATTTTGATTAATTTATATTTTGCTATTAATAGGCCAGAAAACCTAATGGGTCAGATACAACAAAGGATAAAGTACTCGGGATGTTATTTGATAACATTACAGGGTTATTTGAGAGAAGAAGAAGTTGTTGTGGTTGAATTATAATTAGTTATAATTCATGGAGTCATATTGTAATTAAGAAAAATTACAATACTAATTGGGAATTAAGGAATCCTTATTCCTTAAAGTTTTTGGTTACCAATCATGAAGCATATATTCTGATATATGCAGAGTCATGTTTATGTGAAAAATAACTGAACGAAAAAGGAAAACCATTTCCTATGTTTTTCTGGTGTTCATCTTCTTCCTCTCAAAACTCTAGCCACCGATGAATGTACTAGCATCTCGTTCATGATGTAACTGATTAATCCTTGTGTGGATTATCATTGGAGGCAATTCTACTCTTGAATTGTAGTGGTTGTGACCAAACGACAACTTTTTCAAATGATTGTTAGATCACGCCATTAAGTGAGTAAAGAAATTTTGAATAGTAGTGAAAGCACCAAACCATGAAGGCATTTATCCTTACCTTTCTTTGTTCCATAATAAAGCATATAAGTGATCCTGGGAATTTTTTTTTCTATTTTCTTCCACCATGTTACATAGATTACATGACCGCTTAACTAACACCATGTATCATGTGAATGTTGATTACTCAGCGAGAGCTTTTCTCCGTGTACTAACTCACGTTAGAGATAAATGGTACCAAGTAACCTAATCAGTTTTGGGATGCGTTTTACTTCAAATGAGGTGATAGGATATTAGGATTAGCCGGAGCTTTTCTCCATGCACTAGCTTGTGTAGGAGATAGATGACACCAAGTAACCTAGCTACTTTTGAGGATTATCTTACTTTGGATGAAGTTATAGGACATTAAAAGTTGTCGAACACTTGAATACTTGAATGTTCGAATACTTGAATACGTGAATACTTGACACGAATATTTGAATATTTAGCATGGACACTTGAAAACTCAAATACATAGATACTGGAATACCTGAATACTAAATATTCGGATACTTGAATACTTAAATTCTTGAATACTTTGAAATACTTGATACAATTATTAGTACTTTTTTATACTAAATTCTTGAATTCTTGTTTTAACATATGCTCGTACTTGAAATTTTGAATTCTTGAATACTTGAATTTCAAATGAAAATTCTTGGATCCTTAAACACTTGAATCTGGTACAAAAAATCTTGAATTTCTAAATACCTAAATCATCATGTTTTCACACAACTATTCCTGAGATCTTGAAGTAATATATTCTTATAAAAGAATTCCAAAATACTTAAGTTAGCATATTTTACACTAGAATTCCTGAATTCCCGATGTAATCTGGTTTGCATACGAGGAGTCCTAGCTATGTTTTGGGAAAGTACTCTTGATAAGTCATTTTCATTGGAAGCATACTAGCACACATAGGACTCACTGAGCCTACGCTCATATACATGTTATTTATTTTGAAAAAAAAAATAGGAATTAGAAGCACAACAAAAGCACAGTAGACTCCCACAGGCTTGTGCTATGTCTAGAACATATATAGATGATTAGGTAACTCTTGCATATGTATTGGAAGTTAGACCTATGTATTGTTTTGTGTTTAATAAAATTATTTTGAAAACATTTTCCGCTACATGTCGACTTAAGTTCGTTATAAAGACTCCTTGTTTGAGAGATCAGACAAGGTGACATCCCACAAAGATAAGTTCACTACGCTATGAAAAAGTGGGGTGTTACAAATGGTATCAAAGTATTGTGGAACCCATAATGGAACCTCTAATAAAGTATAGCAGAGTCTCTAACGAGACACAACAGAGTCCATCATAATAAACATAGATGTGGATTCATAGAGATAGTGAATTTATAGAGTCAAATATGGATTTTAGGTGTCCAAGTTGGATGTAATCTTTTCTGATGAATCAGAAGAAGAGAAAGTTGAAATAATTTTGACATTTCCAAAAGAAGTCTGTGATCCCAACCTCAAATAACAGTAAAGAGATTAAGGTTGGGTTGCCTCAGAATTGATACACTCAAGGAATAACTACTGACATTGAGCCTCCAATTTTAGGATCAGTAGTGGTGAGATGATAAGTAGAGAATTTCATACTCA
This sequence comes from Voacanga thouarsii, assembly GCA_026120185.1. Taxonomy (NCBI): domain Eukaryota; kingdom Viridiplantae; phylum Streptophyta; class Magnoliopsida; order Gentianales; family Apocynaceae; genus Voacanga; species Voacanga thouarsii. The sequence goes on along the minus strand of JANUWF010002024.1, from coordinate 2,107,637 downwards.
AGGACCTTGTATATACAATACGATATAAATTATGTAGATAAGGATATGCACACTTGTGTACTATTCTAGTAGTATATTTTACGTATTAGGAACCCTGTTTATCATAATATATGGTAAGGTACGATAGTACCAGCACTAACGCATTGGATCCTATCAGAACTCCAAAGTTAAGTGTGTTTTGAGCAAGAGAAATCCTATGATGGGTGACCCCTGGGAAGTAGTTATGAAAGTTGAAAGAAAGTGACTTAGAGTGGTCTAAAGAAATGAAAGTGGGATCTAAAGTGGGATCTATATGTAGAATGGACTAAATACAGAGGGTTTAGCTATAGATCATATGAGAACAACATATGTAAAGATAAGTTATTTGGCTGAAAGAATATGTTAATTTCCCCAGAGAAACATGTTTGCATGTACGAAATAGAATTATTCTTCTATCTTCTATCATATGTTTAGAGAGTATTGAGATGTATATATGTTGGGATGTATGCTCTCTTAGACTAGATTTCTGATGTAATTTTGGTTTGTATTAATAAAAGATTTATTCTCAGAAATTATTTGTGAATTTTTCATTACTTTTGTGCACAATATTACTGAAAAAAGACCTATTGTGTTTAAATAAATGGTTCATGTGAATGGAGGTCTTTCATAGTAAGGTATGGACTTTAGGTTACTTAACACATAAACTATTGTTCTTTACCAAATGATGAGAATGAGAATCTTATCATGGTAAGGTTCTTGTGTTATGAATTCTAAATGTGGAATGGATTACCTTTAGCCAGTAAGTAGTCTTCTCATTTCATAACATAAGTGTATTTCAAAAACGTAAAATTGGACTTGTAGTAGTGGTTTCTTAAAGTACTATACGAAAGAAACTTAGACTACTACTATTACAATGTGGACTTATACTTTATGGCTTGAGTATGAGTTGGTAGTCTGACGAAACTAGGAGCATATGCTTTCATATACTATAGTTGGGAATCTATTGTAGGACTAATATGCTTGTATGTTGGGTATATGTGACTAGTTAGTTAAGATAGACTTGTACAAGACAGCTTCTATATTATATCGCCCCTTGTGATTGTCTGAATGATCTAATTATCCAGGGCCCTGGGGAATATGATTTGAATGTTTACTTTAGAGTAGTTCCCTTGAAAAGCAGAAACATTCCAAGAAGTCGTGGATCATTGGACTAGATGTCAAAGGATAGTAGATATCTTTTAGAGAGGTGTTAGTACATTTCTTTCTATCTAAATGAACAACGATGTGTAGAGGGGTATTTTAGTCATTACACCTGTAGAACGAAGATATTGTTAACACAGCATTGTCCTTAGGGTCAACATTTTCTTATGGTGATATTAGAAAAAATTTAAAATGTAAAATATAGCTATTTATATAGCAGTGGTAGTTTGGTCATTTTAATAGTTAAGGCGAAGTGTTTTTTTGGTCCCCGAAATAGCCTATAAATCCTCATTAATTTTGGGTTAAGGAAATAGTCTCGATTAAAGATGATTTTGTTTTATTCTAGAAGTCTAATTTATTATTGGTCTGAAATAAAATAAAAGGTCGAGAGGAATTAATTTTATTATTTGGTTTAATTGATTAATTAATTATTCAGAGCCTTAGCCTAGACTAAATAATTGGAAAGATTAAACTGGGCCTAAACTGGATAAAAAGACTTGAATAATTATCTTGATCTATTTGGACTCATTAATTATTTATTGGGATATTTTTATAAGTTCGAAAAAGAAATAACTAATGTTTATTATTTATGGGCTCATTGAGTCTAAAAATAAATAATAACATTTTCTAACCCAATAGCTTGAACCGGGTTTTTTTTTTTTTTCTTTCACAAACAAAAGAGTTTAGTGTGAGCTAAACGTCTTTTGTGAAAGTATATTTTGATAACATCCGATTGTTTTGAAAAACCAAAAATCCCAGAAGTCTTGATTTTCAAATAAGCAACGTATATTTTGTATATACGACTGTGAATGAAAAAAAAAACAAGTTTAGTGCAATTTCTCTCTCGTTTTTCTTTCCTCCTTGATACTACTAATTTTGATAGCAGAGTGTCAAGAGAAAAAGACTGTTTTTCTTGCCTGAATTGTTTTCACCAATGGCATTTAGGCAGAGGAATATTCTGAGAATTGGAAAGCTTGTGCGTTCATGTCAAGAAGAAGTAGACAACTATGGGTTTTGATCCAAAAGTTTCAACAAGCCGAGTAGAAGACATTCATGTTGTTCAGTCATCTTCCTCAGTGCCTAAAAAGATTTTAAAGCATAGAGGTATAACATACCTTCTGCTGTGTTTTTCCTGCGTTTTTTTTGCTCCAGTATGTGTGCTTTGCAATTTTTTTTAGCTTCAATATACTTATTTAGTGTTTCATGGAGTAGATTTAGAGAGGAAGAGGTACCACGAAATATTCCTCGTGGTAGTACTGGAGACCGAGCTAAAGGAGAAATGAGCGATATTACTAGAAGTACTACTTTCAAAATAGAAACACAATCTCAAGAAAATGAAATAACATAAGTGTTACAAACATAACTACAGTACTCTAGCATGTAACCAGAATTACAAACCGAATAGAATAACACGCTAAAGAAGAAATGGATAGAGCATTGGAATGATTTGTAAAATTCCCTCCTCTTCGATTTTATAGATAAGCAAACTCGGAGAAAGAAGTTAGGTCCTAGATGGAACAAATAGATGACATATATGCAGTGTTAGATTATTCTGAGCAAAGAAAAGTCCAATTTACTACTTTCAGACTTTAAGAACCTACTCGAGATTGGTAGTTAAGAAAGAAATAAGTGCAAGAACAAGAACAAAGGGACTGGACTTGAAAAGAAATCTTGGAAGAATTCAGGAATGAATTTAAACCCCATTAGGTGGTTGAAAGGAAGAAAGAAGAATTTTAAAATTTTATACAAACAGAGACGACGGTTGGAAAATATACTGCTGAATTTGTTGACTTTCAAAATATTGCCCTTTATTAGTGCAAACAGACTCATATCGAATTTGACAATTCATAAAGGGATTACGACCTGAGTTAAGGCGTACATTAATTGCCATGGCCCCAACATGATACAATGTGGCTGTAGAAATAGTGTCTTGACTAGAGGTAGAAGATTTGAGTCAGGCTAGATAAAACCATAAAAGATAAGCTGAGGTCAATTAATAATATAAAGACAAACATTCAAGAAAGAAGGAGTTGATTTTAAGAAGAACGGAATACATTCAATGAGCTTATTGTCACAAGGGCAGACATACCTATGAAAATTGTTGAAAAGACTTAAAGTATGTTATCAATGTGAGAAAATAGGACATACTTTAACCACTTGTCCGTATGCTAAGAAACAAGGAAATGCACCTCCTTCTCATGAAGAATACAAGCCTAGAGAATTGCAGTGAAATAAAGGATATATCAAGGCTTGTGTAATACCTATAAGTAGAGAAGGAATAGATGACATGAGAGACCAGAAGTAAATGTTTGGTGGAATTAAGTTAAATACAAATTTCGATGACGAAATTTCTTGAAGGAGGAGAGATTGTAATATCCCTCATTTTTTGTACTTTAATTAGCTATTACTATGTATAAAATAAAAATTTGTATGAATGACCAGAACAAAAGTTGATCACTGCAATGAGACGAATATTTTGGAATAAATTTTTAAGGATATTATAGTAATTTAACCATGAATTGAGAGAAACTGAAAAAGAATTTGAAGAATCCTGATTCCTACAATTAAGTTCAGTAAGATGCGTAGATTCCATTAGTGGGATTGGAGTCTCTTGGTTCTTGATATTGTCATTGACCCTTGTATTGTCGCTCTCCCTTCTTGAGTTTGAACTGCTTAGTTGGCTTGATTCCTATCATTTCCCCCTTCTTGAAATTGATTCTTCTACGAATCATCACTTACATCAAAAGGAATTAAGTCACTAATATTGAATGTAGCACTGACTTTATACTCATCGGGCAGGTCGATCTTGTAGGCATTATCTCTAACTTGGCCAATGGCTTGGAATGGTCCATCTCCTCTAGGGTCCAACTTGCTCCTCCTTTGAGTAGGAAATCTCTCCTTGCGAAGGTGCACTCAAACCCAACTGCCGGGGGCAATTAAAATCTATTTTCTCCCTTAGTTGCCCTTAAGGGCAATATCTTCATTTTGCTTTGCGATAGCTACCTTTACCTTTTCATGGAGTGCCTTCATTAATTCTGCTTTCTTGGCTCCGTTAAGATTCATGCGTTCTCCTACAGGCAAAGGAACCAACTCTAAAGGCATTAGATGATTAAAACCATATACAACTTTAGAAAGAGAAGAAGAAGTAGTAGAATGGATAGCCCAGTTATAAGCAAACTCAATGTGGGGTAAGCACTCTTCCCAAATCTCCAAGTTTTTCTTATTAATAGTTTCAAGAGTTGGCTGAATGCACGGTTAACCACCTCCGTTTGCCCATCCGTTTAGGGGTGATAAGCTGTGGAAAACAAAATATTAGTACTAAGTTTATTCCACAAGACCCTCCAAAAATGGCTAAGAAATTTAGTGTCCCCATCAAACACAATAGTCCTTGAGATTCCATGAATCCTTACCACTTTGTTGAAGAATACATCTGCAAGATATGAAGCATCATTAGTTTTGGAGCAAGTCACAAAATGAACCATTTTTGAAAACTTATCAACAACTACAAATGTGGAGTCCTTACCCCCTTTGGATCTAGGTAACTCTAAGATACAGTCGATGGAAATATCAATCCAAGGGGCATTTGGAATGGATAAAGGAGTGTACAGTCCATGTGAGAGTTACTTAGATTTAGCTCGCCTACATGTTATGCATTGAGAACAACATTTTTCTACATCCCTTCTTATTTTTTTGCCAAATGAAATGTTTTTTGGGTGTGCCTAAGGCTTTTGCAACACCAAAATATCCCATTAGTCCCCTACTATGGGCCTCCTTGACTAGCAATTCCCTAATGGACCCTTTTGTCACACAGGGTCTTGATTCTCTAAATAAAAATCCATCGCGCCTATAGTATTTAGCAAATGCACATTTTTCACAAGTACGAAAGATTTTCCCAAACTCTTCATCATTTTCATACAATCCCTTCACAAGCTAAAAACCTAGAATTTTAGCATCTAAAGAGTTTAAAAGTCCATACCTTTGAGATAGTGCGTCCGCAACTACATTGTTCTTACCCTTTTTATATTGAATGACATAAGGAAGTGTCCCAATGAACACCATCCACCTTACATACCTCTTGTTCAAGTTTTGTTGGCTTTTGAGGTGCTTAAGGATTTCATGGTTAGTGTGGATCATAAACTCTCTTGGCAATAGGTAGTGTTACCAATATTCTAAGGTCCTTACCAAGGCAAAAAGTTCTTTATCATAGGTGGAGTAATTGGTAGCTGCCTTTGACATTTTTTCACTGAAATAAGTAATGGGTTTTCGATCTTGGGTTAGAACTACACCTATCCCTACCCTACTTTCATCACACACTTTCTCAAATGCTTTCTCAAAGTTTGGTAGGATAAGAATTAGGGCTTAACTCAATTTATCTTTAAGGGTTTGAAATGCTTGTTGTTGGGCTTCCTCACACTTAAATCCTACCTTTTTCTTCACCACTTTGGTTAGAATGGCTGCTAGGATGCTAAAGTTTTTTATGAATCTCCTATAGAAGCTAGCTAGCCCATGGAAGCTACAAACTTAGGTAATGGTGGTAGGAGTGGGCCAATCTTGGATGGCTTTTACTTTTTTCTGATCAACCTCAATCCCCTTAGCACTCACAATATACCCAAGAAATGTAACCCTTTCCAAACAAAAAGAGCATTTTTCCAAGTTACCATACAATCTTTCTTTTCTAAGAGCAACAAGCACATATTGAAGATGATTTAAGTGATCTACATATGACTTACTATACATTAAAATGTCATCAAAATACACAACAACAAATTTTTCAATGAATTCTCTTAAAACATGATGCATTACACGCATGAAAGTACTAGGAACATTAGACAACCCAAATGTCATAACAAGCCACTCGTACAATCCTTGTTTAGTTTTGAAAGACGTTTTCCATTCATCACATTCTCTAATCCTAATTTGGTGATAACTGGATTTCAAATTAATTTTAGAGAAAATGCTTGCACTAAACAATTCATCAAGCTAGTCATCTAGCCTAGGAATGTGATAGCGATACTTAACCGTGATATTATTCATGGTACGATAATCCACACACATACTCCAAGTCCCATCCTTCTTGGGAACCAAGAGAATCGGAACTGCGAAAGGCTTATACTTTCTCTCATGTGTCCCTTCTCAAGTAATTCCTCTACTTGCTTTTATAATTTTTTGGCCTCCTCCAGATTGGTTCTATAGGCCAGTCGCTTGGGGATAACAGCCCTGGGCATAAAGTCCATTTGGTGCTTAATTCCTCTTATGGGTGGCAATTCTCTGGGCACCTCCGTGGGGAAAACATCATCAAGCTCTTAGAGAATGGCTTCAATTTTACTTAGTAAAGACACGATAGAATCATTAGTAGAAATATAAGATCCTTGGCAAATAAGAAGAATAACCGATTCTTTAGTCTTTATTGCTTCTATGATCTCACTCTCTTTTTCAAAATAGTTCACTCTTCTTTTACCGCCACTATCTTCTCCTTGCTCACTCCCATCCGTGATGGTTAATAGCACTTTTTCCCCCCATTCTCTCCCTCAACTATTTCTGTTTCCTCTCTTGTTCTTTTCTCTCTAACTCTTATTTTTGCTTGGCATATTGTGCTCCCTTTTTCTTTTCTCTTTCCCTCATGATCTTTCGGTTTTTATTCACCTCACTTGGGGGCATAGGGGTTAGAATGAATTTGGATCCCTCCTTGACAATAGAATAGGTGTTCTTCCTCCCATCATGCGTTACACTCCTATCATATTACCAAAGTCTCCGTAAAAGTAAATGACCTACTTATATAGGCACCACATCATATAGTACATCATCTTTGTAGTTTCTCATCTCAAAAGATACTAAGACTTGTTTGTTGACCCTTAATTCTCCACTATCATTCAATCATTATAGCTTGTACGGCTTGGGCACTTAATCCATTTTATACCCAACTCATCAACTAAGTTTGCATTAATCACATTGGTGCAACTTTCACTATCCACAATGATACTACAAGGGGTCTTGTTGATTAGACACCTTATGTAGAATATGTTCTCCCTTTGTTGATGGTCTTAGTTCTCAATGGCTTGGGAATTCAATGATCTCCTCATGACTCAAACCAAGGAATACACTTAGCTAACCACTTCTCATTTACCACTTTGCTCTTCTATATTTTCTTCTTGGTCTCCTTGGTATCGGTCTCCCTCATCTTCTTCATCGATTGTGACTTCTCTATAGGGGTTAGTGTATATAACCATTTTACTTGGACACTCATAAGAAGTATACCCATAGCCAAGACACTTGAAGCACTTGATCTCTATATTTCATTGTGGTCTTTCCAAAGCTTTTCCCTTATCCTTGTTCCAATCTTCCTTAGGTTTCCATCCTTCCCTTAGCTTGTTGTACTCCCTTTGGAAAGGTTTAGGAGCATCTTCCTTCTTGATTGGCATCTTTCTAGTGGTTTTCAGGTTTTGAAATGTAGGCTTAGCAAAAGTCCTCCTCTTTAGTTGCTTTTCAATCTTGGCGGCGGCATGAACTATGTCCTCAAGTCGGTCATAGGAATGCAACTCTATCAAATTGTCTATTTCCCTATTCAATCCACCCAAGAATCTCGCCCTTGTTGCCCTAGGATCCTTTTGGATTTGGACTCTCATCAACATCATCTCTATTTCCTTATGGTAGTCCTCCACATATTTAATTCTTTGTTTAAGGGATTGAATCCTTTGGTAGAGGTCTTGGTAGTAGTGGTGTGAGACAAACCTAGCCCTCATCATGTCTTTTAACAAGTTCCAATTGCCCATGTCTTCTACTCCCATTTACCTCATTTAAGTGCCAAGTTGTCCCTACCAAACCAATGCATACTCCAAAAACCCTAAGATAGCTAGCCTCACCTTGGATCTGTCACTGCAGTTATGGCATTAAAAGTGTATCTCCATTTTGCTCTCCCATTCAAAATAGGCATTGGGATTAGGGGTGGCAATATTAAACATGACACAGAAATGACATAGTTATAGTGGGTTAGGATTGAAGTTTCACGAGTTTAGGTCGATATAGATCGACTCGTTTAACTTTAAACATATTCGGGGTCATAAACGGGTTCAACCCGCGAACCCGTTTAACTTTTTTTTTTAATACTTATATTTAATACTTTTTGTAATATCCTACAAATTTTACTATAAAAATTAGATAATTTAATTTTTTTACATGAATTAATTGAATTAAATTTTATGATATGAATTAATTGAATTATTTGTGTATCTATTTTGTTTAATTATATGAGACCTCTTAAGAAAAATAACTTATGTTAATGTGACTATTTGCTTAATTTATAGTAAATGAATAATTCTTAATTAATTATTATTTAGTGTCTATAATAATAATATTATTATTATAATGACCTTTTAGATAGAAAAAATAATTTCTTAAACAATCTAATTTTATTGCAAAACTACATTTGTTTAGATTTTTAAGATCAAATCTTATGAATTTATTGAGATATCTAGATATTTAGTTAGATGGTTTATTGTTTTATTGGTTATTTATGACTTTATGGACTGTTTTATTAGTTTTCTTAATTTTATATGATTTGATTTAAATTTTTAAAATTTTTTATGTAATGGGTGGGTAGATTGGAAGGTTTAGTAGGTATTCATGTTGGTAGGTTTTATAATTATTTATTTAATTTTCGTGTTAATCTATTTTATAATACGAATACAACACGAAAATAAATAGGTTGATACGACACGACACGTTTATTAATTAGGTCGTGTTTGGGTTGGCCTGTCGCATGTAATTTTCCCAAGTTGACACGATTTGCTAACCCGAACATGACACGATTTCCACCCCTAGCCAGGGCACTCTTCTCATAGAATGTTTGTGGCTTGAACTTGATATGGCTCAACTCCCTATCTTCATCATTTCCTTCTCTCCTACCTCCTCTATTACCCCAACCTCTATTGAGTTCCCCATACGCATCACCATGTTCTTTCTCATACCCTTTATCAACTCCATCAAATTCTCCTTCCAACCTTCTTGGATTATTTTCTCCATTCCTTCCTTGACCTCTACCTCATCCTCCTCTTACTCTATGTCTTCCCCCTCTCATGAGAGCTTGTTGGAATTCCCCAATAGAGTGCTCATCCCACTCTTCAACTTGTTAAGTATTCAATGGAAGAGTATGGGCATCATCATCTCCTATTCTAGGGGTTAGGGGCTTCAAATCTTTCTTAACCTCTTCTTTGTGCAATGGTAGAAGAGGTACCAAGTTGATTCCTCAACCCCGTTAGCTCCCTTGTTATGTGTTGAAACTCACTTTGCATAGTTCTCATCATAGCTTGCAAATCATCTCGCAAAGCCCTAACATCAAGTGGTTTTTCTTGTGGTCTACTAGAACCAGTTAGATTAGGTCTAGGAAGTTCTGGTTCTTGGACCATGGCAATGAAGTTACTCAATGAGTTATACCTGCAAAAGAGATTAATAAAAAGAAATAGTTCCTCTCTTTACTCCCTTTCATGTTTACTCTCAATAATTTTCATTCTATATGTGTATTTACCCTCTTTGGCTCTTTTCATAATAGTTTCTCCCTATTGCTTTTTTCTCAACAATTAAACCTTCTTATTCAATCCAATTCTCCCCAATACCCAAAGATTTTGTCCAACCAAGTGAATCAACAAAATTCAATAGATTTTCCAATTAGGGGGTCTTAGGCGAATTTTAACAAGCACTTGTTAGGCACCCTAAGAAAACAAGTTTTCCAAGAAAGAATTTCAAAGAACAAGGACTCAAATAGTGCAAGAACAATCACTAAAACATAAGAAAGCAATTTTAAACAAGAAACGAACAAGAATCAACAAGAAACAAGAAAAACTAGTAGATAGGAATAGGAAGAACAAGACTGCCACAAATATGTAATGGAAAATATGAGTTCAATAAGCATGGATTTCAATAATATAGTGATATATCAAGTCCCAACATCCCAGGGAATGAAAATTAAAATTCAAAACCCACAATGGTAGGCACAAATATCCTCATAAAACATTTAACAAATACCAAGGTTGCAATCTCGTCACTTGAGAAGAGCTAACATTTTCACCCATATTTGTTAGATAGTGTTTAACCAAACCAAATTTCTGATTGCTTGTCATTATCATGTTGCTAAGATTACTGATTAGATAAATATTAGGTTAGCTGGTGTATAGCTATCTCTAGTTATTTTCAGCTCTTGTACCTCTATATATATATATATATATATATATATATATATATATATATATATATTAGCATGTACTCACTATCATATATACAAAAAATATAACGAAAGCCTTCCAGTACAAATCATTTCATGGTATCAGAGCCAAGCATGAGTGACCAAATTGTCTTGTGTGCCCTTTAAATTGCAAAGAAGACACTTTAATGCCTTCCAATGGTGATCAGTAGGAGTATGCATAAATTGACACAGTTTATGCACACTGATAGCAATATCCAGGCGTGTAAGGGTTTTTATATTACAGGGCGCCAATAAAAAAACTGGAATTAGGGCGAGTGTGATCCACATACCCGGTTGGTTGTACCATGTAGATAGTTTCCTACAAGTGACCATAGAGAAACGCATTAGACACATTGAGCTGCTTGATTTGCCAATGATGTATATTAGCAAGAGCAAGAACAGTGCGAATGGTGGTTGCCTTCACAACAGGACTAAATGTTTCTGTGTAGTCCACCTCTTCATGCTGCGTAAAACCTTTTGCCACCAATCTCGCCTTATATCTATCAATGCTGCCATCTGCTTTTCATTTGATCCTGTAAACCTACTTATTTGAAATCACATTAGCATCCAAAGGCTTAGGAACCAAGGTCCAAGTGTTATTAGACAGCAAGGCATTAATCTCCTCTGACATAGCATTTTTCCATTCAGTCAATTTACTAGCTTGAAGAAAAGTGTGGGATTCTTGTGCCAGAAAATGCTGGTCCGGTTGGTTGACAAGAGATAGATGAGTGGCATGTTTAGCCATAGTACCAAGTCTTAAAGTCACTTGATGGGTTCTGGTAGGAGAAAGATTAGGGGGCGGGGAAGTGGGAGATTCGAATGGCTGATTCTAACTATTGCCTAACCCCAATGGCAGTCTTTCCTACTTTTTCTAAATATTCCGGTGATCCAAGTGCTCATGATGTTCAATATCGGCAATTAATTGGCGCCCTGCAATATATCACCCTTACACGCCCGGATATTGCTTTCAGTGTGAATAAACTGTGTCAATTTTTGCATACTCCCACTGATCACCATTGGAAGGCATTAAAGCGTCTTCTTCGCTATTTAAAGGGCACACAAGATTTGGGGTTGTTGTTTTCTCCTACCTTTTTCTCTAGATGTACAGTGTTATGCTGATAGTGATTGGGGAGGCGACTCCGATGATCGTCGTTCTACTAGTGGATTTGGTATTTTCTTGGGCTTACGCCTTATCTCCTGGCTTGCCAAGAAGCAACCCACCATCGCTCGATCGTCCACTGAAAGTGAATATAAAGCTATTGTGAATGCAACTTCTGAATTTTTGTGGCTCAAGTCCTTACTGCACGAACTTGGTTTCCCCCTTGCCGCTAGTATGTGAAACCCCAGTCTAGACTAACCGTAGAGTAAGGGGGTTGGGATGCATATCATGCTTTATTTTATGATTAAATATGTTTTCATATGATTTCTATGTGCTTTGAATTTTATTTTTATTATCTTGAAGTCTTGTTGGTGAGTGATGTGTGAGAGGGGCAAAATGGTAATTTTTGCCCGAGGTGAAAATAAGGAGATAGCTTGTGGATTGAATAGGAGATAATTTTCCTAGTATAAATAGCAACAAGAATTGTTGTGGTTTAATGGTTAGAGCCTTGGAATTAATTCTTGAGGTCTAAGGTTCAAAGTCCATCATAGAAGCTTTAGCTTGAGTAAATTTTATTTTGCTTGGAAAAGGATGGTTTCGGCCATGAGGGCCTAGATCAATGTGGTGATGATGTCTTAGGAGAGACGTGTTAGGAGAATTCTCACTTCATTCTCTTGTTCTTCGCGAAATGCCTAAAGGGAATTCATTCTCCCTTGATCTTTAGTTTTTCTTAATTTCCAACTCCTTAGCTTGATCAAGGTGTTCTATCCTTTTCCTTTCCAGAAAATTCAATAGAGGACTAAGGTCTTTTAGGATCAAAATGTCCTAGTAAAAGGCTTCTCATGGTTTGGAAAATGTAAATGAATTGTGGGAAAATTCAAGAGGAAAATCCCTCTTGAAAGCTTGCTGAAATTTTTCCTCTAACTTAGTTCATCTACCTTCATGGAATGAGCTGAAATTTTCCAGCTTGTTGTACCTTCAAAAGGTTGAAAATTCTAGCTCACATTCCCTCCCAAATGCTACCAGAAAAATGGTCTTTAGGAGCAGTTGAAACCTGAAAGTTTCTTGCCCAAATTCGGACTGCACAAGCTGGAGTAAAACAGGAAAAATTCCTGTACGAAAATCAGCTTTGTGAGCTCCAAATCAAGCTGTTTTCTCCCAGATTTTGTGCAGCACCTTAGCCATGTTTTTCCTCCATAAAGAAGGCTGGAAACCAGCCTTGAATACCCCTGAAATCCCCTTCAAAACAAGCTTCAAATCTGCTGGAAATGGCAGGCGAAAATTCTGCCAGAAAATTTCAGTTCAGCGAAATTCCTGAGCAGAATTTTTGTCCAGCTTGTTTCCTATTTTGTTTCAACCGAAAACCCCAACCTACTTCTATCAAAACCTCCCTTAAACCTCCATTAATAGAGCTCCATTGTTCCCTGAAGCTTCTGCACGAAATTCCCTCCATGGCTGACCGAAAATCTCTCAACCAAATACCTGCAATTTAGCTTGATTACTTTCCAAAAATTTCAGCCATCTTGTTTAACAACTTTCCATAAAATTTTGCTCAATTGATCAGACATCTTCTCCACCATTGTGCCCCTTAATTTCGGCCACCACAAGTCTCCTTTAACCAGCTTTAATTCCCCAGAAAACTGCACAATCCAGTCGGCCATAGGAGACTTCAAAGCTGTCCAGAAAAATCAAGATATTCTTGGAATATCTAGTTTCCAAATTTTCTTCCTAAAAATATTCTTCAAGGATTGTAACAACTAGTCTTTCCTTTCCCTTCCAAATCAGAGAAGTCACTCCCTAAACCCTACAAAATTTCGGCAGCCACAACTTCTCAGAAAAATTGGCAGCTTCTCTTCTCTCTCTCTCGATTTTCTTCAAGCAACAAGAACACACACACACACACTACACCAAGAACACCTACTCCTTGTCCACACCTAATACCCCTCCAAACCACTTCAAACCCTCACGAAAACCTCCGGATTTGATCTACTCCTTGCTGTACATTCATTAACACCCTTATTAACATCAAACTCCTCAAATCATCTTGCAACTTTGGATCAAAAAGCAGAGATTTCTGTGAAGAACAAGAACATCTTCAAGGTAAACTTATTCTAACAACTTCATCCTCTTCAAACTTAATCTCTAATGAAAACCTATATGAATAAGCATGCTAATGATCTCGTCTTCTCTCTCTCTCTCTCATGGATCGAAATTCCTCCCTTGGCCGAATGGTCTCTTTTCCCATGACCATGTTTTCGCCACCCTTCTTGAACAAGATTAGCCATCTAGGAGTTGAGATCTTCTCTAAACTCCTTCAAGTCATTCATCAATCAAGTAAGTACCTTCAATCCTCTTTTTAAAATTTAGAATCATGTCTCTAGGTTGATGAATGGCGATGGGTTTGTGTATGTGATGTTGTTGATTGAAGCATGAGTATATGTATGATTGTGAATGAGATAGGATTTATGCATGGAAGGATTTAATTGGTGGATTTAATGATGAGTTGAGATTTGATGCATGTCATAGGTAGTATTTTTGATGAAGCATGCTAGAGATTATGTTACCATGGGTGAATATGATTTATATGCATGATTAGATTTTGAAGCCATGATCATGTTTATGCTAGTAGAGGTTAAATCATGTAATAATAAATTTAGATCTATGCCTATGTGCAAGTCTTGGATGATTTGATGAATTGAAGGATTGAGTATGTTATTGATTAGGACCATGGAATCTTGATCATGATCTAGTTGTCCCTAAGCAAATTTTATTTCATGAATAAAACATTTACTAATAATTTTTGCTAGAGAATTTCGAAAACCCTAGGAAGGGTAGATTTGGAATTATAATATATGTAAATGATATTTTTGTCAAATAAATAATAACTTTTCTAGAAAATAAAATAAATAAATATTATTTATAATAAAGAAATTAATTAAAGCCTTTATGGAAAAGATTTATACTTAATAAAATATTTACTAGATCAAGACCCTTAAGGATTTACTTATTATTTTCCAAGAAAGACTTAATAAATCTAATCTTAACTAGTTTTAGCTATCAATTATTTTCTAACAACTAAGCTACCATTAAATTACTATTTTACCTAGTACCACCTATGGCTTCTGATCAAATAAACTCTAAATTTTCCTTAACAAGATTTAAACTTTCCACTTATTAGAATTTATTTCCTAATCCATTAATTATTTTAAATAACAAATTAAACTGAGCTTATAAACCTATTCAATTATTGTTTTGCCTTAAAGCTTGGGATACTAGGATCATGGTAGTAGTGGATTGAGTTGATTTAAAATTGAGGAAGTAGATTGTGGCTTGAATCTGTTTAAGATTTGTATTTGCCCATGTGGGGTTAGGTCAGCTATTCGAGACCTTGTTGTGGTGAGCAAGAAGCAGGTAAGCTTCTGCATAAAACCTATTGATGTGAAATATTTTCTTATGGCAAGCTAAATATGGAGTGTATGGACACTCGTTTATTTGAAGGCAATTGAGGGTTGAATTCATCTTTATTTCCAATGCTGGAATTATTCAAAAGTTAATGAGTAGATTTTCCAAACTCGAAACTCTTTCTAAAACTGATTTCGCTCAAAACCTTGGAAACCCACAAATTGCTATTTTGATGCAGAGCAATGCTCTGTTCATTTTATCCCAAGTGGGAAACGTCGTTGAGTACTCAATAAGGGTGGACTACTAGAACTAGTCTTTGAAGGGTTAGGGTGAGTCTCTCAATAGGTGGCCACCTCTGAGGGGTGAGTCCTTCCCGGATAAGATGCCAGTTCCAGTGAGTCGTGCCGGTCCGAGCTAGCAGTTTATTTTGTTTCAGTCAAGTGACTGTGTTTTTGCCGGAATGGATACCCGGTGGTTGTTTGGGTATAGAGAATGAGGAGTATCTTGCCCAGTGGGCCGATCACCTACTTTTGTCAGTCTGCACAACGTGTTAAGCATTCTGACCGGTTATGGGGCCTAAAGTGTGGTAACCCATATCCCTTTCTTTCGAGTGGTTGATTTCATTACTTATGTATGGCTAGAAGAGCCAAAATGCCACTCTTGCTTTTGACTAATGTTTATTGCTGGCTAATGTTTCTCTTATAAAGATTTCACACTTTGCATCCACGAACTGTTTCTGCTAAACACCCAAAGCACACACAGACTTACTGAGATTTCTGTCTCACCACCTTTTATCATGATTTCAGGTTGATCCTGTTGTGGGTAAGTAGCTACCTTGGAAGAGAATGTGTTTTTTTTTTTATTTTATGTACTGCTTTGGAAGACGAGTGTGGATGATTTTAATTATGGGTTTTGTTTTGGAATTTCATGGATGTACTTTTGAAGTATTTTTTTTTTTTTTTGGTTGTAATAAATTCTTTTAGCTTGAGTATTATTTATTCCAGTAATTTTTATTTGTGACCTAGTTATAAAGACCCATTGTCCTTTAGACGGGGCAACATCCCCGGCCCTGGCGGGCCTAGGTCATCCGGGGTGTTACATAGTACATTGTGGTGTGACAATATCGGTTCCATTTATTTGTCCTCCAATCCAGTGTTTCATGCTTGGACAAAACACATAGAACTTGATTATCACTTTGTTCGAGAACAGGTGGCTAACGGCACGCTTGTTGTCAAATTCCTCTCCACTGCTGCCCAGTTAGCTGATATTTTCACCAAGCCCTTGTCCTTCAATCGATTTACTCTTATTCGCGATCGTTTACCTCTTCAGTCGGCCAAGGACTTGCAGGGGGGTGTTAGATAGTGTTTAACCAACGTGTTTAACCAAACCAGATTTCCAATTGCTTGTCCTTATCATGTTGCTAAGATTATTGATTAGATAAATATTAGGTTAGCTAGTGTATAGCTATCTCTAGTTATATTTAGCTTTTGTACCTCTATATATATATTAGCATGTACTTACTGTCATATATATAGAAAATATAACGAAAGCCTTCCAGTACAAATCGTTTCAATATTCAAGCCCATTTTCACCACAAACATGAGACAAATTTGTTCTCAAGGATTACAATAATATCAAGAAGCAATTTCTCCAAAGAAAAATAAAGATATAACAAAGATTTCATGACCTTTTTGGAGCATGTTTTTTTAGTTACGGGATTCCTTTATTTTTTTTTCTTCAATTTGTAAGGCTCCTTTTCTTGATGTCAAGCTTTGATTGAAATCAAGGCTTTTCTTGCTCTGATACCAAACTTTTTGGTATGATCTTATATTAGCAAATTTGTGGAACAATCACAAACAAATGGGCAACACTCTTGGCTAAACAACTATAACCCAAACAATGGAAATTTGAGACCAAATGAAGAAAGAAACTATCTAAATATTCCCTAGCAAACCTTTAAAAAACAAAGCATCAAACACCTACAAGAAATATAGCAAGACTTACTATAAATTCACCCAAATATCCTTGACACAACAAAGGAAATCAAGAATAAGAGAAGTAGAACTATAGGTACCCAAACAATAGAATTTAAGATAAACCTTAGAAGAACAATGCAACTAAAATCCAATCAAGAGAAACCACATTGGATTATCCAAAGGTTTTAAAGACTCATACATAGGGAGGACTAAACCCTAAGCAAGGTCATGAACAAGGAAGTTAAACCTCTCAAAGCTCTCTTTCACAATTTGAATAATGTAAGATGAATTGTCTTGTCAAATCACAAAAGGTGTATTTATACTACCCTAACCCTAGCTAAGTGACTACTTAGGTCTCAAGATAATTTAAGGGCTTAAAAGGTCTTTACAGAGTGTTTAAAATAGAGAAAATGCAAAGAAAACAGTAAAAATCAGCAAAACAAGAGGTCCTGCCCAACTGGACCCAGTGCCTGGAGCTGTGCTGGACCTGGCGCCAGGTCAGCACTGGAATTCCAACACTCTGTCTGGTTAGACCCGACGCCAAGAGCAGGTGCTAGACCTGGTGCTAGGTCAACACTAGAATTCTAGTGTTTGCCTGGCCGAACACACCTAGCACCAGGTCTGCCTACTGGGGATGGCACTAGGTGTAGTTTAGTAGTTGGATTTTAGCGTTTTCTCCATCTTTCGCTCCCTCTTTTGGTGGAGGCATGGGTTGTTATTGGGATTCCACTTGGATGTTCATCAAATTGAGTTTGCGGCTGCCTTCATCACTCCAAATCTCTTCCATCATCAAGTATAGTTGTAGGAGTAATTGGATATCACCTTGGAGTCACATAGTCCTTGATCTTGTCATTGGCCTTTGTATTGTTGCTCCCCCTTCTTGAGTTTTAACTACTTAGTTCGCTTGATTACTATCAAGTTTGGTGGCTAGGTTCTTACGGCTTGATAGAGGAAGAAATTTCAGTGGCTCGGTTTCGGCTTCAACAAAAATTCAAAAGAAACGGAAATTTCTTCAATACAAAAAGACAACCAAACAGAGTTGTCAATTATTTTCACGTACTTTATTTTTATTTAGAATTTTATTAGAAAATTACTACTTTTTTGTTTTGAAATTTTAGGAAACTTATAAGCCTGTAAAGAAAGGCTATTTACGTAGGAGTAATGTGAAACCCCACCTAAAGCCAACCATAGAGTAAGGGGAATGGGATGCATATCATGTCATTCAGCATATAAATATACTTTTTGAATGATTTTATGTGCCTTAGAATTGGGTTTTACAGGTTAAATGGCTTACTTATGCTTGTTGGGTAGGAAGGGTAAAAAGATAATTTTACTAGAGATCAAAATAGGAAGATGGCTTGAGGTTTAGATAAGAAAAATACTTGGGGTGAGAAAATAAGAACATGAGTTAATGTGTTTAAGTGGCTAGAGCTTTGTGAATTAATCTCTAAGGTCATGAGTTCAAATCCCATCACTTAAGTTTTATTCATGATTATCTTAACTATGTTTGAATTTTTGAATTTCTTACATTCCTTGAAGATAGGAATGTTGTCTTAAGGGAGACATGAAGATAATTTCTTGATCATGTGATCATATCCTAAAAAGAATTCTAGAGGAAGTCCCCTTTAATTTCTCTAGCCTTGTCCTAACAACTTTATAATTTAAACTATAATTTGAGATGAACCCCTAGCCTTGAAATTCAAAAATCAGTCATGAGGGATAAGGGATTGCCGAAAATAGGGAAGAGAGTTAGGATGGGTTTCCAAGAAAAAGAAATCACCATAGCTATACCTCCAATTCTCCCTTCATTTTGTTCATATTTTAGTAAAGGAAAATTTTGGAAATTTCGTAGAATTTCTGCAAGGTTATTTTCAAAAGTTCAGCCAACATTCTTACCCCATTTGCTGCCAGAAAAATGGTCATTTCATGTAAGGTTGAAGGCTGGAAATTTAGAGAATTTTCGGACTGCACAACCTTTACAAATCAAAATTTTTCCTTCAGCAAATTCGCTACCTTAGAGCTAGATTTTGAAGCCACCATTAAGTCATAAGAATAGTTGAAACTTCCTTTGTTTTTCTTTAGGAAGAAGGCTGGAAAACCACTATTAAAAGGCCTTCAAACACTATCAAGAATCGGCTGCAAATCGGGCTAATGTGTTTGAATTTGGGTATAAAAAATCATATGAAAATAAGCACATTCTCAATCAAGTTTAAATTAAAATGTTAACCTCAAATTACACATATGAGCAAGCGTACTCATCATTAAGTATAGCATAGGGTTTAAAACGAGTATCGATCCTCAAGGAACAAGTATGCAATAATAACTTTTCTTTCATTGTTTAACCGACTCAATAAATTTAAAAAGAATAAAAATAAAATAAAATAAAATAAAAGAATATATACATGTTAAGGATGGAGAATTATGTAACTCAAACCATTATTTTGACAAACATGACCTTAAAGTACCCAATCATTATCATAACTAATCATTCTCTTGGCATCATGAAGGATTAAGATAGATTCTCTTCTTTTCCAATCCATGAAATCACTATCTTCTAGACAAATTAGCATAACATATCCTGTCTCAACTAATTCACCCAAAAGATGCATTAAACATAATCCTTGATTAAATCCCCATATCCTGGCAAATTTAAAACATGAAATTAACCAATGAATCCATATCCTGGCAAATACCAATTAACCTTTAATTACCCAGTTCTTAGCAATTAACCCATTTTCTAAGAAACTTAATAGATAACAAATATGAAATTAATGAATTGAGATCACCATCAACCCCTTTTCTAAGCAAGTTAACAGAAAGAAACAACAAATTAATATGATAATCAGCATAAGTAATTAAATATCAAGAATAACAATCAATTAATCAAAAGATCAAAGTAACTCTAAAAATCATCAATATCGAAAACAATGTCAAATTAAAATAAAACAATTATTACATCATTGTTCAAGAAAAGAAAAAAAAGTTAAAAGAAAGCACACATAGACAAGCCTCCTTCTTCTTTCTTGTAGACCTTCTTGTACAATCTTCATTGATCTAATGAATTCCTCCTTCATTTTGAGTGATTTTATGTTTTGATCTGTCCATTCCCTCTTATAACTTATGTTTTCCCTTTATTTATAGGCTTTAGAAGTGCCTAAATTTGTCCTTCTAGGGTTTTTGGTCGAATAGAAGTAGGAAAATACCAAAACTTTGAAAATTACCAAAAAACATGCACAAAAATCAAGGCACCGCCTTTGTACCATGCACAACCAGCTCCACCTGTCCTGCTTAGGGCCGGCCCCGGTTGTGTTCTGCTTCTTCGTCTGTTCACCGATTTTTCTTGATTTTCATGCCAACTCTTCTAGATTGCAGCTGGTGCTGCCTCTGGGCTTCCAACTGGCACCGACTGTGTTCTGTTCAGCTCTTGTTTTGCCAATTTTTTATTGCCTAGAAATGCATACCAATAGAACGTGGTTGGTGCTGTCTGTCCTGTCCTAGCCGGCGCCGCCTCTAGTCTGTTTAGCGATGATTTTAACTTATTTTACCCCTAAAATTTGAAAATAATGCACAAAATATCTTTCTTACGGTAAAATCTCATATATGAAGGAATATGACCAGTTATTTCACAAAATGTATCACAAAATGGCCTCAAATAACTAGGAAATATATGAATAATTTAGGCCCTATCACATTCCCCCACACTTAGCTCGGTGCTTGTCCTCAAGCAAAGTATCAAAGACAAGTAGAAAACCACAAGTTTTCACACAATCTCTCAATCAATTTCAAAACAATATTTTCAATGCTTTCTTTATTCAAGACAAAACAACATATGCTACTATACCTTTCATAACAAATGTAAGACTTGTATAAGTGAAAAATGACTAGTAGACCCATCCCAACACTTAACATCATTCTCAAACCATTGGAAAGAATTTAGTTCAACAAAAATATGCATTCTATAAGCTTACTTTTCATACACTCTCTCCACTAATTCGAGACATATCATGGTTCTACTTAGGTTAAGTAGGACTTTTAAGCTTGTTATGTAAGGCTAAAGGGTTTGTAATGTAGCTTGTCAAACGAAGGGTATAGGAAAATCAAATATCAAAGAAGATGAGAGTTCGCAAGAGAAGGATAAACAAAATGTACCAATAGATTCCAGACTTTTCTTTCTCTCCTATTACAAAACCAATCAAAACCCTATAACCTTGTATAGCAATCATATTACAGTTCAAGCAAATCTTGCACTCTTGTCATCAATTATTCTCAACTCCTCAATCATCATCAAAATTTCAGCAATTCTTATTCTAACTCAACAAACATTCTTCCTGTGCTCTTCTTTTCTTTTTCTTTGAGCTTTTCTTTTCTTTTTCAAATATTACTTTTGTTTGTTTCTCAGTTTTTTTATTTCAAAATTTTCTAGTAGCTTTTTGTTTTTCTCAACCTTACTTTTTCTTTTTCTTTTCTCCTCTCACAACTCCAACTTAACACGTGACGCATGACTAAAAGAAACAAGTCATGACATTTACACAAGCATTTTCGCTCACAATTCTTCTACTTGTACTTTTATCCATCAAGAGCAATCAAAGATTTGGAAGGTAAATCAAACTCTCAGAAAGAAGTAATAGACAAAGTATGATAATGGGTTTAAGAAAAAAATTAGCAATTTACACTCAAAATAGGCACTAAGGATAATATAAAATAGGTAGGCTTGAAAAGCTCAAACTATCTAAAGAAGGCCTATTACCGTCATCCCTAAGTTCAATCATGAATGTCTTTCTTATTTCGCCTCAAGAGATATTCAAGTAAGTTCTAGAATTCTCAATAAATTTTAGCAGAAAAATAGGTTTAAGAATAATGTAAAGCATTTGATCAAGAACTACTTAGTCCAAGTGTATGCAAAAAGTCATGCATAAGCCACAAATGATATAGAACATATGCTCTATGATCTTGCACAAAGACATGCATTAAAAATACATCTTGAAAGCATAAAAAAATTAAAAATTTTTGAAAATTTTGCTAAAAAATAGAGCAAGAAAATATTGCCACGGGACCAAAAATAAAGGGGAAAAGTGAAGAAAGAAAATGCTTCCATTGCATTGTGCATTCTTCTACAAAATAGTTGAATTCATGCAAAAAGGGGCATTGTTGAAGTACTTAGAAAGAAAAATACACAAAAGAAACACACCAAAGCATAAAAACTAGAAAAGAAGAATAAGCAAAAAGTAAAAAAAGTCATGAAAATATAAAAGAAAAAAAAAAGAGAGTGACAAGTAGGAACAAGTGTAGAAAAATCATCTCAATCCTTCCCATCATCATCATCATCATGTGCTGAGGTGCCATCACCACCATGCAGTCCCGAAAAACGCTACATCCACTGAGCCCATTACTGTTCCTAATAGTTTGCCTCTGGGCAATGTCATCAATGGCGTCTCGCATGTATAGCAATATCTTCGTCTGCTAAGCTAACTGTCCCATCACCGTGGTCTCAAAGTCAGTCTTTGGTTGGGACTGTGAACCACTGGCCCGTGCTCGTGATGGTGGTGGTGGGTGCTACTCTTCCACAAGTGGTGGCCGAACTTGGCCAGGATACTATACCTTATAGGGAGTTAGCCATTTCTTCATCTCCTAGCTATATTTATACCCACAGCTCATCAACGTTTGCTCCGTGACCAGGTCATGCTCAGTGGTAGTCTCAGTCAATTCCCCCTTAGTACTAATACCAAAATCTCTTAGAATTTTCATGATTACTAGAGGAAAGACAAAGGCTTTGGTCGAGAGACAATGATGAACCACATCCCTAATGGAGTGTATGATCAATGGGGCAAGAGGATAGGCGGAGTGGTCATCATCCTATGTAAGATGTATATATCAATAGTGCGTGCCTCATTGAATCCACTAGCTCGGGGTATGACATTAAAAGCAAATATGTATACTAGAGCCCGAAAGTTGGCATCAAGATCATTGTTAGAATAGAAGCTGTTAGCTTGGGAAGCATTTCTCTTCTGCAACCCTAGAGTAGCTCTAGTTCCACTGCACCCCAATAAGGGTAAAAAAGAATCTTTTGATGATTGGTACCTATCCCTAGCCAAGAATCATCATCATACACATGGAGAAGAGTAGCTAAATGGTTTCGTGTGATGATAATGGGGGTTTCTTTCATTCGTATCTTAATGTGTGGAAGACGGTTATTGTTCTTTGCCACGATATTGGCATAGAATTCTTTTATGAGCACTGGACAATAATCCCCTTAAGCTGCACTATAGGTCCCCACCTTAGCCTCCTAAACATCATTCCTAGTTTAAGGGCACAGTCTAGGGTAGGTGCAAAAGTACGCTCCACAATAATCTTATTTGAAGCCCTCCTATTGTACCACTCCTCACAGGATGGATAAATGAAATCAACTGGCCTAAAGAACAAAGGGTCTATAGATAAAGAGGTTGATGAAGAAGAAGCGCTAGCCCTTTTGGATGATTGGCCCTATGCTCTAGACATGTTAGCAAGGAGATAGTAGTGATGATAGGAGTATAAGGACTAGGAAGCTCAAAGATTGCGAAATAATATAATCTCCCTTTTTTTACTCAAACACAATGCACAACACCACACTCAATTCTCAACCAGCTCATACCACAATTCCCAAACTCCTTAAAGTATACCAACACAATAACCAATTCAACCTCCTCCAATCAATCCACCACAAATTTCACACAACCTACACGAATAAGTATAATATCTCACTGGAAAGCGTAAATGTTCTTAACAAACCTAATGTATCTAGATGCTCATAACATGATCATGTAAATTATGGAATCATCATAACATTATAGTGATCAAGTGTAAGATAATTCAAGGCCAATATGCAACAAGTTACTCAATCATCATAATAGCCATAATCATACCCTTAAGCGAATACACAAACTCCCTAATGATCATGTGAATGAATAAAGTTCTCAAGAATCATCAACTCATAATATATCCAATGTCATGAAGCTCACAAATTAATTCACAATGCAAGAGAACATTAAATATCCCAAATTTTGGCAAAAAATATACCTAAAATTAGAAAAATTTACCTACAACATTTAAACCGTGGGAATTCAAGAAAAAACATATCTTTATGTTCTCCTATGCATGGGTAAGCAAAATATGCATCCTTTCTTCAGGAATTAAAGCTCTTTAAAGGCAGATTGAAGATTAGGTTTCTGTGAAAAATGAAAGAATTAGAAGACTTTGATCCGTAAAATCAACAAAAGGATGATAGATTGATACTCTAGAAGTGTTTAGAAGGTAAAAAATCAAATCTTTAAAGGTGTAGGATGTGGAGCCGGCACGGGTTAGAGAGAATTTGAGAGAGAGTTGGAGAGTTTAAAAGAAAAAATGGCCAAATTGGCCTATTTTTAGTGCTTCCCGCGACAGGAGCCAGCGCCGGTTCCAGGCCTAGCCAGCACGGTTGTATTCTATCCAGGCTTCATTTTTTTATTTTTTATTTTTTATTTTTTTGGTTAAAAAAGAAATAAAAATAGTGAACACACAGCAGTGATGAATAATGCAATTCAATTCATGCAAAAATAAAAAAGTAAATAAAGAAAATTGTTCCAAATCACAAAAACTTAAAGCAAAAATGACTTTAATGCTTTCCATAGCCTTGATCCCGTGGATTTTCTTTAGTGTTCCTTGGTAATGTCCCTGCTTGACAATCCCCAAGTAATTTAGCTAGTTGACCAATTTGGCTCTCCAAGTTGCACATGGAGGCCTTTAAGTTCCTTGTTGTAGCATCAACCCCTTGGAATTTAGTCTCTGTTGTACTTACCAGTTGGCCAATCAAATCTTTCAATGGTGGCTTGGGAGGTGCTGAATTGTTGTTCAAAGGAGATTGGTTCCTTTAATTTCCCCCAAAGTTGAAAGTGCCCTAGGTTGGTTTGCATTGCTCCAAGAGAAGTTATGGTGATTTCTCCAACCAAGATTATAAGTAGAGTTATAGGAATTGTTACCTAGGCGGCCATTACCTACAAAGGCTACTTGTTCTGTGGTTTCTTGGAGTGAACCCATATTTTGGCACTCATGATTTAGGTGCCCTTCTCCACAGAAATCACAACTTACATTCAGTACTTGGCCTTGAGGCATCATCATTTGCTCCATCTTTTGATTTAAAGCTTCCACATTTGCTTCCAAAGCTGCCACAGCATCCACTTTATGCACTCTTTGTACACGAACTCTAGACCTTGCAGTTCCCCAAGAGTAGTTATTAGAAGCCAAATTTTCAATAAAATCGAATACCTATTCCGGAGTCTTATGATTGATGGAACCCCCTGCAAAAGACTCCACCACTTGTCATGTTGCAAACGTAAGACCATTAAGAAATATGAGCATCTGTATTCCTAGCTTAAATCCATAGTATAGGCACTTTCTCTGGTTGTCAACTTTCTGAGTTTGGATATCCTAATACCCCATGCAGAAGAGTCCACAACTTTTAGCTAGGGTTGTCAACTTGCCAAATACCTTGTCGTATTGAACCTCTCCCAACTTTCATATAATGGTTCAGAATTTAATTATTGGAAGGCAAAAATTTTGTTTCTGAGTATGGATGTCCTAGCTGGAGGAAAATATTTGGCAAGAAAATTTTCAGCTAGGGCATTCCAAGTAGTGATGGAACCTATGGGTAAAGACTTTAACCAAGATTTGGCTCTATCTCTCAAAGAAAAAGGAAAAAGTCTTAGTTTTATGGCATCTTCAGAAACAACATTCATCTTAAAAGGTATCACAAATTTCAAGGAAACTAGCTAGGTGGGCATTTGGATCTTCTTCAGGAAGTCCATCAAATTGGACCATATTTTGGATCATCTGGATGATATTAGGCTTTATTTTGAAATTATTCGCATCCACCTTAGATCTAGTGATACTCAAGCCCGTGCCCGAGACTGCAGGTTTCACAAAATCATCCATGACCCTCCTGTTGTTTCCAGCATTATTGTTATATGCACCGTCCATATCTGCAAGTAAGTTCCTTTTGATTGTTCGGCGGATTTTTGATAATGTCCTTTAAATTTCAAGATCCAAATCTACTATATCGCCTTCACATCGTTGGGTCATGTACCACGGCTAACACCTAGAAAAGACAAGAAAGTTAGATAATGGAATTCACAATTCAAACAAAATTAAAAGAACAAATTAGTCAATTAAACATCAGTCAAAGTTAGTAAATTAGATTACAAAGATACACATGATACAAAAGATGGCACCTTTTTTGTAAAAAGAACAATTGTACATATTTACATATTTACATGGTTAAATCAACAAAATCCAAGCTTTCATAATATTATTCCCTGGCAACTACGCCAAAAACTTGATAAGTTTGAATTTGGGTATAAAAAATCATATAAAAATAAGCACATTCCCAATCAAATTTAAATTAAAATGTTAACCCCAAATTGCACATATGAGTAAGCATACTCATCATTAAGCATAGCATAGGGTTTAAAACGAGTATCGATCCTCAAGGAACAAGTATGCAGTAATCACTTTTCTTTCATTGTTTAACTGACTCAATAAAGTGAAAAAGAATAAAAATAAAAATAAAATAAAATAAAAGAATATATACATGTCAAGGATGGATAATTATGTTACTCAAACCATTATTTTGACAAACATGACCTTAAAGTACCCAATCATTATCATAACTAATCATTCTCTTGGCATCATAAAGGATTAAGATAGATTCACTTTTTTTCCAATCCATGAAATCACTATCTTTTAGACAAATTAGCATCACATATCCTGTCTCAACTAATTCACCTAAAAGATGCATTAAACAGAATCCTTGGTTAAATCCCTATATCCTGGCAAATTTAAAACATGAAATTAACCAATGAATTCATATCCTGGCAGACATCAATTAACCTTTAATTATCCAGCTTTTAGCAATTAACCCATTTTCCAAGCAAGTTAATAGGCAAAAAAATATGAAATTAATGAATTGAGACCACCATCAACTTATTTTCCAAGTAAGTTAACAGAAAAAAATAACAAATTAATCTCATAATCAGCATAAGTAATTAAATTCCAAGATTAACAACCAATTAATTAAAAAATCAAAGTAACTCTAAAAATCATGAATACCGAAAACAATGTGAAATTATGATAAAACAATTAATACATCATTGTTCAATAAAATAAAACAAAGTTAAAAGAAAGCACTCATAAACAAGCATTTTTCTTCTTCCTTGTAGACCCTCTTGTACAATCCTCTTTGATCTGATGAATTCCTCCTTGATTTTGAGTGATTTTATGTTTTGATCCGTCCATTCCCTTTCATGACTTGTGTTTTCCATTTATTTATAGGCTTTAGAAGTGCCTAAATTCGTCCCTCTAGGGTTTCTGGTCAAATAGAAGTAGGAAAATACCAAAACTCTGAAAATTACCAAAAAATGCGTACAAAAAACGAGGCACCGCCCCTGTGCACAGCTAGCACCACCTGTCCTGCCTAGGGTCGGCCTCGATTGTGTTTTTCTTCTCAGTTCGTTCGTCGATTTTTCTTGATTTTCATGCCAAAGCTTCCAGATTACAGCTGGTTCTGCCTCTGGGCTTCCAACCAGCACTACCTGTGTTCTGTTCAGCTCTTATTTCACTGATTTTTCATCGCCTCAAAGTGCGTGCCAACAGCACATGATTGGCGTTGCCTGTCCTGTCCTGGCCAGCGCCGCCTCTAGTGTGTTTAGTGATGATTTTGCCTTATTTTACCCCTAAAATCTAAAAATAATGCACAAAATATCTTTCTAATGGTAAAATCTTAAATATGAAGGAATATGACC
The DNA here is from genome assembly GCA_026120185.1 of Voacanga thouarsii. Taxonomy (NCBI): domain Eukaryota; kingdom Viridiplantae; phylum Streptophyta; class Magnoliopsida; order Gentianales; family Apocynaceae; genus Voacanga; species Voacanga thouarsii. The sequence goes on along the minus strand of JANUWF010002024.1, from coordinate 2,079,938 downwards.
AATTATTTCACAAAATGTATCACAAAATGGCGTCAAATAACTAGGAAATATATGACTAATTTAGGCCATATCACGGACCAAAGAATGCAGAAAATTCTGCACCAAAAACCATCTTCATTCTAGGTACTCTTGAAGCATTGAAAACCAGAAAATTTCCAGCTTGGTTTCTCAAGGCCAAGGCCAAAAACATGCATTCAAACCTCTGAAAATCAGACCTTGTTCAGCTATGGACTGAACACCATTGACCTCCATATTGACCTTGAGTGTTTGGACTCCATGATCACACCTTAAAAAACTCCTAAGATTACTCTATCCAAAATTCATTTGAACTTCAAACTAATTCCAGATTTTTTGCTCCATTAAAACACTATTTTAGCAAGTGATCAAACCAGAATTTCTCTGCCATTATAGACTAAGTTTCAACCAGCATTATAAGCTGAACGAACCTCCATTCTTTGCATTAAGCCTAGCTTGTTCAGTCTTATACCATTGATGAATAAGAGACCTTCCATGAACAACCTCCATTAACTAATCCTCTAGCTCAAACAACTCCTCATTTTCCTCCATTTGAATTTCAAAAAAACTGAACACTTCTCTCTCCTTCTTGCTAAATCAAAACTCCTAACTGCATAAGGCCATTCGGCTACCTATCCTAAACATCTCCAATTACTCCCAAATACTCCAGATCACTCATATTTAATCCCTAGTCTTCATTTCTGGTTTTTATAACACAATATCATGCAAAACAAAATTTTCGAACGGATCAAAACCAATTTTTTTGTTGAAGGTTCCAAGAACATCAAAAAGTAAAAAAAGAACAAAGATCCCTTGTTCTTTCTCTTCTACTCAACTTCTAATGTTCCATTCTAATGCCCTTCGTCTCTCTCCTCTCTCTCTCTCTCTCTCTCTCTCTCTCTCTCTCTCTCTCTCTCTCTCTCTAGCTGAAATGGTGATGATCAACCATGGATATTGTTTGGACCACTGAAGGCTCTCAAGCTCACGTGGAACTTCACTAATCAAGAAACCTTCATCAAGCGATCATCTATCAAGTATTTCTTCTTGAATCTTCCTTTTAATTTTTGGATTCATGTCTCTTAGATGTTGATAGGAAGATTGAATATAAATGGGGGTTGAGTATATGTATGTGGCTGGAAGGGATGGAGTTAGGACATGAGAGTTGAAATGTATGAATAGGTCTTTTAGATTTTTCTTTTGAATCAATATATGCTCATCATGGTTAATGAGATTTATGGTTGTTTTGATGCATGATAGATGTTTTGACACCAGTGATTAGGCCTTTATGTTCTTAATTTTAAATAAAGCCATGCATGATGATAATGCCTAGTAGGAGATTGGCCATGTGTTTGTATGTGTTAATTCAAGTATATGTTCATGAATGGATTAGCTTATTATTTAATGTTTGGGAATGTGTTCATGAATCTTTTCTAACAATAGGGAAATCATGGTTAAAGATTATTTTCTTTGTTAATTCTAAGATTATTTTTATTAATAAATTTTATTACTTTAATTAGAATTACTATTATATTTTCTCTATGAAATTTGAAATTACTCGGGAGGTTTGGAAATAGTATATTAATTAAAATATTAATATTTTTATTAGTTAAATAAATAAAATATTTTATTAAAATATATATGTATATATATATAGATAATAATAATAAATAAATAAATAAAATATTAGAATTAATTCATATCAAATGCCTTGTAGACCACAATAATTAGTCTTACTAAAACTTTTATTTATATTCATAAATATTATTCATATTAAAATTTATTTATTATTTATTAATTAAAAATTAAGTATAATTCAATTATTATTAATTTTATTAGCTATTTATTAGCTATTAATTATTAATTAAAAAATTAAGTGTAACTTATTATTTAAGGATTACCATTTATCAATATTATTTAGGACTTAGTATTATTCAATATTTAACACTAGTTTATTTATTAGCAATAATACTCATAATTATTATTTGAAACTATAACTTGTTAGTATTTATTTTAGAACCCATAGTTATTTTAACCCATCAAGCTAGATTTATTTTATAAAATACTATATCAACTAGTATTAAAGCCTAAGAAATTATGGTCATGGTTAGTTGTAGTTGTGACTAGTTGAACTATGAATTATTTATGTAAGGCAGGTATGGTCTGAAGGTTATCTTATGCCTTGTGTTTACCCCAGGCGGGGTTAAGTTGACCTTAGAGGATTTTTAAGTTCAAGAAGAGCAAAAGATCGGGTAAGTTCCTACATGGAGTCATTTGAAGACCAAAGTTAATATGGCAAACCAAGTCGTTGTATACGAGAACTTGTACTGTAAAGCAATTATGGACAATTTTCCTTTTCTTTCACTCAAGCAAGCTATTTAAAAGTAGACAAATGATTTTACACAAAACGCTAAACTTTTCATAAAACCAACTTGGCAAGAAGTTTAGAAACCATAATTGCTATTTTCAAGTAAATCATTGTATGATCATTTTTTTTTCTCCCAAGTGGGACAAACAACGTTGAGTACTCAATAAGAGTAGACTACTAGGACTAGTCTTAGAAGGGCTGAGTAAGTCTCTCAGTAGGTGGCCACCTCTGAGGGGTGAGTCCTTCCGAGATAGGATGCCAGCCCTATAAGTCATACCGGTCCGAGTTAGGAAGTTCAGTCAAATGGACTGTGTGTTTCTAAAGTGGAAAATTGGTGAGTTTGGGGTGTAGAGATAGAGGAGTATCTTACCCAGTAGGCCGTACACCTACCTTGTGTCAGTATGCTCAACGTGTGGCATTCTAATCGTTATATTGTCATGGTGCACAAAGTGTGGTGCCATGGCTACCTCTTTTGAGTGGTGGTATTTATTGTGCACATGTATGTTTTGGAAAGCAGAACACCACTCTTCATTTATGACATTTATTTAATGCTTGCCAGTACTATCTTTTATGAAACTTTTACAACTTGCATACATGAACTGTTTTACCTGAAATACTCAAAGCACACACGGGCTTACTGAGATTTTTATCTTACTGCCATTTATACCATATTTTCAGGTCGATCCTACTATGAAGGTCATTAGCTAGAATATTGCCTATCTCTTGAAGACTCCTTGTTATTTTTCCTATGTATTGCTTTTGAGAGATAGTAACAGACATTTATTTTTTGAATTTGTTCAAGTATTGTTGGGTTGTAATAAGTTAAATTTTGAAGTATTTCTTTTATTTTATTTTGTATGTCCTCGTTATAAGGACCCCTTGTCCTGTGGATGGGGCGACATCCCCAGCCCTAATGGGACATAAGTTGCGGGGTGTTACAAGTGGTATTAAAGCCTAGGTTTAGGCAAATATTGACATTATATGTTTTGTTTCATTAAAGATACATCTTTTGACTAACCTGGCTTGTTTATGCTGTAAGATGGTTAGAATGATCAGAACTATGAGGAAGGGGCAGTAATAGCATCCACCCATCCCTATCAACCCGGAAAGTTACCAGTACCTCAGCTTACACCGCAGCCCGCACCTTAACCAATCATACCTTTGGACGAGAGCAGTGATGATGATGTCCAGATTATTGAGCCACCTCCAATACCTGTAATAGACTTAGTTTCTGATAGTGAATATAAGGAAATTGACATGGAGTATGTCCCACTCCCACCTAGCCCCGTGATTGATTTGACTGCTGATAGTGATGACCCAGGGGAAATCGACTATGAATCTCCCCCTAGACCTTCTTTTGTACCCCCACCCAACTAAGTTGAAATCGGAGAGAGTTCTACGAGACCCGAGAAGGAGCCAATGGACTATGGATTTATGAATGGGACAAGGATAGACTTTTCTAGGAATTCAGGAGGATGGTTGTATGATGCTGACTTTGAAGACTCTGATGAGGATTAGAGATGCTAAGTTTTGGCTATGCTTAGGACGTTTTATTTACAGCTTTCAATAAACTCCTGTGTTAGGAATCCATATATGTTCATTGCTTTATTTCAAAATTTATGCAAATAAGAGTACTAGGTGTACTCTAATTTTGAAAATATGCAATTCTTTATACAAAATTTGCATCCGATTTTCTTTGGCTTAAAACTAAATGTGAATGCATGCTCAATTTGAATACTTCAAACTTTGTTGCATAAACCCATTATCTGGGGCATGGTTTAGAATGGTACCTAAGCGTCGTGCAACCATATCTAGCAGAAGGGTTCCTAAATGGGATCGAAAGAACTGGCCAACATAACTATGGGGCAAGCACTCCACAAAATGACCGAGATTCTGCAAACCGTAACTGAGTGGAGGAATCCGAAGGGGAAAGATGAGGCATTGGAGAGATTTCTAAAATTTCAACCTCCCATCTTCTTGGGAGAGGTTGAGCAAAATCAAAAAGCAGAACAATTGGTGGAACAGATGGAGGACATCTTTGCTACACTCCAATACATTGAGAAGTAAATGGTGAAATTTGCTGCATTTCAACTGAGAGGCCCAGCTCGGGTATGGTGGCAATGAGTCCAAGATGACTAGGAGATAATTGATCAGGACTGGACGTGGGCCAACTTCATGGAGGCATTTAGAGTCGAATATATCCCTCAGTGGATAGTGGAGAAGATGAATTCCATAATTTGAAGCAAGGGAGGATGACGGTGGCACAGTATGCGGCACGTTTTACTCAGTTATTGAAGTATTGCAAAAGACTGGTGGATACCAAGCAGAACAGAACCAGGCAATTTGTCAAAAGATTGAGACAGGAGTTAAGAAGGGCATTGGAACCTTTTCCACCAATGATTTATTCAGGGGCCGTGGACACAGCGACCTAGACTGAGAACGAGGATCGCAACAGGATGGTACCAAGACCTTTCTTGTCGCCAAGACAACCGCCAAGACCTTTCTAGAGGCAGCAACTCAATAAGCGCCCTGCCATCCAGTAATGGCATAACCGAGGGAAGCAAACATGAATGGCACTAGTTGGTCCTGCATAGAATCTTCCATTATGCCAACACTGCGAGAAAATGGGCCATGTAGAGAAAAATTATTGGTCTAGGGGAGTTGAGCAGAAATGCTACAATTGCGGAGACTCGAATCATCTGCAAAATGCCTGCCCTAAACTTCTCCGAATAGGGTAAGGAAACCCGGCTCAGATAGCGGGAGCCAATCAAGCCAATGTTGTGGGAGCCTCCAAAAGTGGAACTCAGAAGCCGCAGGTGAAAGCAAAGGTTTTTGCTCTTAACTGGGAGGAGGTTGGAGCAGATGCAGCAGTGGTGAGAGGTACGTTTACTATCTAAGGTTGTTCCGTTAATGCATTGATAGACCCTAGATCTACCCATTCCTATTTAAATAAGAATTGTGCATATCATTTGTGTTAGGATGGAGTAGAACTACCTCTTACCTTGTTGGTGAGTATAGTCTTGAGGAAAATGGTGCAAGCAAATCGGTATATGTAGAATTGTAAGATTAAAGTAGGGAGAGAAAGTTTGGAGGAAGATTTGATAGTCTTAGCTATTGATGACTATGACTTGATTCTGGGTATAGATTGGCTAGCTAAGCATGGGGCTAAAGTAGATTGTAAGAATAAGTTTGTTCAGTTCATTAGACCAGGATGCGATGTGTTGGAGTTCAACGGCAAGAGAGTAAAAGAGTTGAAGTTTTTGATAGCTAGGGAAAAAGTTTGGAAATTGTTGAAGCAAGGATGTCAAGGATATTTGGCCTATATGATAAATAAACCGATAGATCAGTGCACTCTCGAAGATACTGAGGTGGTAAAAGATTTTTCCAACGTGTTCGCTGCTGAACTCACTTCTCTACCTTTCAACTGAGAAGTTAAGTTCACTGTTGATCTCGTTCCAGGAGCAGAACCTATATCCCGAACCCCATATCATATGGCCCCGGCGGAGTTGAAGGAATTAAAGGAGCAGCTAAAGGAATTGGTGAAGCAAGGTTACATCAGGCCTAGCACGTCACCCTGGGGAGCTCCAGTGCTATTTGTGAAGCAGAAGGACAAGACCTTGAGGTTATGTATCAACTACTGAGGGTTAACAGCCTGACCATAAAAAATAAGTATCCTCTACTGTTAATTGACGAATTGTTCGACCAATTACAAGGGTCCAATTGTTATTCCAAATTGGATTTGAGGAAAGGATACTATCAAGTGAGGATAAAAGAGAAGGATATTCCCAATACGTCCTTCAACATAAGATATGGTCACTATGAGTTTGTGGCGATGCCTTTTGGGGTGACAAATGCACCAGTGGTGTTTATGGATTTGATACATCGAGTTTTCCAACCTTACTTGGACAAGTTCGTGGTGGTCTTCATCAATGACATACTCATATACTCTAAGAATACCAAGGATTATGCGGAATATTTGAGGCTGGTATTGGAAAAGCTAAGAGAGCACAAGCTTTATGCCAAATTTAGCAAGTACGAGTTTTGGGTGGATAGTATAGCATTTCTTAGCCATGTGGTAACCAAGGATGGAATCAAGGTGGACCCAGCAAAAGTTGAAGCAATTTTAAACTGGAAGCAACTAGAAAACATCACGGAGATTCGAAGCCTCTTGGGATTGGCCGGCTATTATATGACGTTTATTAAAGGGTTCCCAATGCTAGTATCGCCTATGACCCGGCTACTAAGAAAGAACGTACCCTTTGTCTAGAATAAGATATACGAAAAAAGTTTCCAAGAGCTAAAGCGGAGGTTAATGACAGTACCCGTGTTGAGTTTGCCAGAGGGGGGCAAGCCTTACGCGCTATATACAGATGCTTCAAAGGAAGGTTTAGGGCCAGTAATGATGTAGGATAGGAAGGTAATCGCCTATACTTCGCGAAAGTTGAAGCCTCATGAAGTCAATTATCCCAGGTATGATTTGGAGCTAGCTGCCATTGTATTTGCTTTAAAGAAATGGCGACATTACTTGTATGGAGCTGAGTATGAAATGTATACTGATTATAAGAGCTTGAAGTACATCTTCACCCAGAAGGACTTGAATTTGAGGTAGCGGAGATGAATGGAATTTTTGGAAGAGTATCGCTGCCCTATCAACTACCACCCCAGGAAGGCTAACGTCGTTGCTGATGCCTTGAGCCGTAAAGTTAAAATGGCTAGGCTGAGAGTGCAAGAGATTCAAGCGGTCCAAGATGTGCTGGATGGAAGAGTAGAAGTGCAAGGAGAGAGGATTATTGTTAGTAACATGAGATTGATGCCGGATCTAAGGAGGGAAATCATCGAAGCTCAGCAAAGTAATGCGAAATTTCAACTTTTCAAGGACAAAGAGCTTAAATGGCAAGGCAATTATTTTCGTTAGGATGAAGTGGGAGTTCTGCATTTCTAAGATCGTTTGTGTGTACCTGATAAGCACTAGTTGAAGGATAGGATTTTGGAGGAAGCACATAAAAGCAAGTATGCAATTCATCTGGGAGAGGTGAAAATGTATCAAGACCTAAAAAGGGCTTATTGGTGGCCCAAAATGAAAAGGAACATGGTTAAGTATGTCTCGACGCGTCTAACCTGTTAGAAAGTCAAGGCAGAGCATAAAAAGTTGGCGGGATTGTTGCAACCGTTACCGATACCTGAATGGAAATGGGAAGAGGTGACCATGGACTTCGTTATCGGACTACCTATGGCAAGGATCCAAAAGGACGCCATATAGGTAGTGATAGATCAATTGACCAAGTTAACGCATTTTATACCGGTGAATATAAAGGATTCAATGGAGAAGTTAGCTCAGACCTACGTGCGAGAAATAGTTAGGTTGCATGGATTGCCTTCTAGTATTGTGTCCAACAGAGACCCGAGATTTACATCCCGATTTTGGGGCAAGTTTCAAGAATTAATGGGTTCCAGTCTAAAGTTCAGTACAACGCCACATCCACAAATCGATGGTCAATCAGAAAGGGTTATTCATATATTAGAGAACATGCTGAGAGCCTGTGTATTGGATTTTGGGGATAAGTGGATTGAATAAGTACCGTATGTAGAATTGACTTACAATAATAGCTATCAGTCTTCGATCGGGATGGCCTCTATGAAGTATTGTATGGACGTAAGTGTCAAGTACCTCTATACTGGAGTTGGTCGGAGGACGGCCACATAAGCAAGTCTGGAGAAGTCTGTGTTCAGGAAATGTTGGATAAGGTAAAGTTGATCTGAGAAAGATTGAAGGCAGGCCAGAGCCAACAAAAGAGTTATACGGACAATAGGTGAAGAGAGTTGGAATTTCAGGTAGGAGACAGTATGTTTTTAAGGTTAACACTGAATAGAGGAATTCTAAAGCATCCAAAAAGTGGAAAGCTGAATCCGAGGCATTTGAGACCATTTCCTATAAAGGAAAGAATTGGACAGGTGGCGTATCGACTGGATTTGCTGGATGGGTTGATGGGAATACACGATATGTTTAATGTGTCATAGTTGAAAAAGTACAATGCCGACCCCGGACATGTTTTGAATAGTGAGCCATTGGTATTGCAACCCGACTTGAGCTATATGGAGAAACCCGTGAAAATTCTGGACCGAAGTATCAAGAATGTCCGAAACAAGCAGATTCCTATGGTGAAAATACAATGGGAGCATCATGGCACGCAAGATGCTATATAGGAAATCGAAGAGTAGGTAAAACGAAAGTATCCCGATCTGAGAAAAAGGTATGCTTGAATTTCGGGACGAAATTCTTCTAAGAACGGGAGGTTATGAAACCCCACCTGAAGCCAACCTTAGAGTAAGGGGGATGGGATGCATCTCATGTTATTCCGCATAAGAATATACTTTTTGAATGATATTATGTGCCTTAGAATTGGGTTTTAGAGGTTAAATGGCTTATTTATGCTTGTTGGGTTAGAAAGATAAAAAGGTAATTTTGCTTGAGGTCAAAATAGGAATATGGCTTGAGGTTTAGATAAGAAGACTATTTGGGTGAGAAAATAAGAATAAGAATTAATGTGGTTAAGTGGTTAGAGCTTTGTGAATTAATCTTTAAGATCATGAGTTCAAATCTCATCACTTAAGTTTTATTCATGATTATCTTAGCTATATTTGAAATTTTAATTTTCTTACATTCCTTGAAGATAGGAATGTTGTCTTAAGGGAGACATGAAGATAATGTCTTGACCATATGATCATGTCCTAAAAAGAATTCTAGAGGAATTCTTATCCCCTTTAATTTCTCTAGCCTTGTCCTAACATCTTTATAATTTAAACTATCCTTAATCCATTAATCCATTCTTTTACTTCCAAATATAAAAAAAAAAAAAAATCTGAGATGAACCCCTAGCCTTGAAATTCGAAAATCAACCTTGAGAGATAGGGGATTGCTGAAAATAGGGAGGAGAGTTAGGATGGGTTTCCAAGGAATAGAAATCACCATAGCTATACCTTCAATTCTACCTTCATTTTGTTCATATTTTAGTAAAGGAAAAATCTAGAAATTTCCCAGAATTTCTACAAGGTTATTTTTGAAAGTTCAGCCAACATTCTTACCCTATTTGCTACTAGAAAAATGGTCATTTCATGTAAGGCTAAAGGCTGGAAATTCAGAGAATTTTCGGACTGCAAAACCTTTACAAGTCAGAATTTTTCCTTCAGCAAATTTGCTGCCTTGGAGCTAGATTTTGAAGCCACCTTTAAGTCATAAGAACAATTGGAACTTCCTCTGTTTTTCTTCAGGAAGAAGGCTGGAAAACCACCATTAAAAGACCTTCAAACACTATCAAGAATCAGCTGCAAATCAAGCCAAAGAATTCAGAAAATTCTGCACCAAAAACCATCTTCATTCTAGGTACTCTTGAAGCATTGAAAACCAAAAAATTTCCAGCTTGGTTTCTCAAGGTAAAGGCTAAAAACATGCATTCAAACCTCTGAAAATCAAACCTTGGTTAGCCATGGACTGAACACCATTGACCTCCATACTAACTTTGAGTGTTCGGACTCCATGATCACACCACAAAAAGCTCCTAAGATTACTCTATCCAAAACTCATTTGAACTTCAAACTAATTCCAGATTTTTTACTCCATTACAACACTATTGTAGCAAGTGATCAAACCAGAATTTCTCTGTCATTATAGACTAAGTTTCGACCAGCATTATAAGCAGAACAAACCTCCATTCTTTGCATTAAGCCTAGCTTGTTCAGTCTTACACCATTGAAGAGCAAGAGACCTTCCATGATCAACCTCCATTAACTAATCCTCTACCTCAAACAACTCCTTATTTTCCTCCATTTGAATTTCAAAAAGACTGAACACTTCTCTCTCCTTTTTGCTAAACCAAAACTCCTAACTACACAAGGCAATTCGGCCAACAACAATTTCAGAAATTCTCAAGCCATTTTCTCTCTAATTCTCTCAAAAACATCAAGAACACACACTTCACCCCTTCAAGCCTAAACCTATCCTAAAAATCTCCAATCACTCCCAAATACTCCAGATCACTCATATTTAATCCCTAGTCTTCATTTTTGGTCTTTATAACATGATATCATGCAAAACAAAATTTTTGAACGGATCAAAACCATTTTTTTTGTCGAAGGTTCCAAGAACATCAAAAGGTAAAACAAGAACAAAGATCCCTTGTTCTTTCTCTTCTACTTAACTTCTAATGTTCCATTCTAATGCCCTTCGTCTCTCTCTCTCTCTCTCTCTCTCTCTCTCTCTCTCTCTCTCTCTCCTAGCTGAAATGGTGATGATCAACCATGGATATTGTTCGGACCACTGAAGGCTCTCAAGCTCACGTGGAACTTCACTAATCAAGAAACCTTCATCAAGCGATCATCTATTAAGTATTTCTTCTTGAATCTTCCTTTTAATTTTTGGATTCATGTCTCTTAGATGTTGATAGGAAGATTGAATATAAATGGGGGTTGAGTATATGTATGTGGCTGAAGGGGATGGAGTTAGGACATGAGAGTTGAAATGTATGAATAGGTCTTTTAGATTTTTCTTTTGAATCAATATATGCTCATCATGGTTAATGAGATTTATGGTTGTTTTGATGCATGATAGATGTTATGACACCAGTGGTGATTAGGCCTTTATGTTCTTAATTTTAAATAAAGCCATGGATGATGATTATGCCTAGTAGGAGATTGGCCATGTGTTAGTATGTGTTAATTCAAGTATATGTTCATGAATGGATTAGCTTATTATTTAATGTTTGGGAAAGTGTTCATGAATCTTTTCTAACAATAGGGAAATCAGGGTGAAAGATTATTTTCTTTGTTAATTCTAAGATTATTTTTATTAACAAGTTTTATTACTTTAATTGCAATTACTATTATATTTTCTCAATGAAATTCGAAATTGCTAGGGAGGTTTGGAAATAGAATATTAATTAAAATATTAATATTTTTATTAGTTAAATAAATAAAATCTTTTGTTAAAATATATATATATATATAGATAATACTAATAAATAAAATATTAGAATTAATTAATATCAAATGACCTTGTAGATCATAATAATTAGCCTTACTAAAAGTTTTATCTATATCCATAAATATTATTTATATTAAAATTTACTTATTATTTATTAATTAAAAATTAAGTATAATTCAATTATTATTAATTTTATTGGTTATTTATTATCTATTAATTATTAATTAAAAAATTAAGTGTAACTTATTATTTAAAGATTACCATTTGTCAATTTTATTTAGGACTTAGTATTATTCAATATTTAACACTAGTTTATTTTTTAGCAATAATACTCATAATTATTATTTGAAACTATGACTTATTAATATTTATTTTAGAACCCCTAGTTATTTTAACCCATCAAGCTAGATTTATTTTATAAAATACTTTATCAACTGGTATTAAAGTCCAAGACATTATGGTTATGGTTAGTTTTAGTTGTGACTAGTTGAACTATGAATTATTTATGTAAGACAGGTATGGTCTGAAGATTATCTTATGCCTTGTGGTTACCCCAAGCGGGGTTAGGTTGACCTTGGTGGATTTTTGAGTTCAAGAAGAGCAAAGGATCGGGTAAGTTCTTGCATGGAGTCATTTGAAGACCAAAGTTAGAATGGCAAGCCAACTCATTGTATACGAGAACTTGTACTGTAAAACAATTATGGACAATTTTCCTTTTCTTTCACTCAAGAAAGCTATTTAAAAGTGGACATATCATTTTACACAAAGCGCTAAACTTTTCAAAAAACTAACTTGGCAAGAAGTTTAGAAACCATAATTGCTATTTTCAAGTAAATCATTGTATGATTTTTTTTTCTCCCAATTAGGACAAACAACGTTGTGTACTCAATAAGGGTAGACTACTAGGACTAGTCTTTGAAGGGTTGGGATAAGTCTCTCAATAGGTGGCCACCTTTGAGGAGTGAGTCCTTCCCGGAAAGGATACTAGTCCTGTAGGTTATACTGGTCCGAGCTATCAAGTTCAGTCAAATAGACTATGTGTTTTCGAAGTGGACAACTGGTAAGTTTGGGGTGTAGAGATGGAGGAGTATCTCACCCAGTAGGCCGTACACCTATCTTTTGTCAGTATGCTCAACGTGTGGCATTCTAATCATTATATTGTCATAGTGCACAGAGTGTGGTGCCATGGCTACCTCTTTTGAGTGGTTGTATTTATTGTGCACATGTATGTTTTGGAAAGTTAAACACCACTCTTCATTTATGAAATTTATGTAATGCTTGCCAGCACTTTCATTTATGAAACTTTTACAACTTGTATACATGAATTGTTTTGCCTGAAACACTTAAAGTACACATGGGTTACTAAGATTTTTATCTCACCACCTTTTTTACCATGTTTTTAGGTCAATCTTGCTGTGAAGGTCATTTGCTAGAATGTTGCCTTTATCTTGAAGACTCTCTGTTATTTTACCTATGTATTGCTTTTGAGAAACAGTAACATACATTTATTTTTTGAATTTGTTCATGTATTGCTAAGTTGTAATAAGTTAAATTTTGAAGTATTTCTTTTATTTTATTTTATGTGTCCTCGTTATAAAGACCCCTTGCCCTGTGGACGGGGTGATATCCACAGCCCTAATGGGACATATGTAGTGGGGTGTTACAAGTAAAGTGTGTGCATAATGTGGAGACTCGGACATATTTTTTAGAGTGTATCACCAATGTTTTCTCTAGATAAATAATTCAAGGAGTATTGTTTCGAGAAGAATTTTCATTAAAAATTGAAAGGCTTATCTATAAGTATTTATCTCTTTCCTTTGTTTTATTTTTCTTCAACAATGATGAGTTTAATTCTTTAATTGTATTTAGATATTATTCTTAGATTTATGATTTTGAATTAATTAATTTCTTTGATTAATTAATTATTTTTTTTGTATTTGATTACTTGTTTTATTACAAAGTTGATTGGTTGATTTTTGTTATTAACTTGCTTAAAAAAGGGGTTGGTAATAATTTTAATTAATTAATTTCATATTTGTTATCTCTTAACTTGCTTGAAAAGGAGTTTAATTGTTAAGAACATGAGTAATCAAAGGCTGGTTGATGATTGTTAGAATTTGGATTCATTGACTAATTTCATTTTTTAATTCACTTAGAATATAGGGGTTTATATGAGATTGATTTTAATGCATCTTTTGGATAAATTGGTTAAGGAAGAATATGTTCAATAATTTAACTAGAAGATAGTAATTCTATAGATTGCAAACGAAGTAGGTCTATTTTAAATCTTTTATGAGACCAAAATAATAATTGATTGTGATAATTTCTAAGTAGTTCATGGTCATGTTTTCAAGAATATTTGTCTAATTAAATATTCTTTCATCCTTGAGTTGTATATATTTTTCTTTATTTTCTTTTTATTATCTTATTACTTTATTTGGTCAGTTAAATAATGAATGAAAAGTGATTAGTGTGTACTTGTTCATTTGAAGATCGATACTCGTTAATTCCCTATAATATGCTTGCGATGAGTATACTTGCTTGTATATGTATTTTGGGATTAATGTTTTAATTAAAACTTGACTAATGGATGGATTTAAATTTGATGATTTTTATACACCCAAAATTTACGCATCAAACATGTTTATCTGTTGATTTCATGAATAATAGATATTGTGAGTCTCTCGACTTTTAAAACCATGTTTCGAGACAACATGCCAAGTTTCTATATATTATGTGAACGTTGAGTACTCAGTGAGAGCTTTTCTGCATGTACTTACTTGGGTTAGAGATAACAGTCCTAAATAACCTGATTAGTTTTGGGATTCGTTTTACTCTAAACGGGGTGACAGGATATTGGGATTAGCTCGAGCTTTTCTCCATGTACTAGCTTATGTAGGAGATAGATGGCTCCAAGTAACCAAATTAGTTCTATAGATTGTCTCACTCCGAATAGAATGATAGACATTAAGAATTGCTGAACACTTGAATACTTGAATATGTGAATACTTTAATGCTTGACATGAATACTTGAATACTTGGCTTGGACACTTGAATATTAAATATTTAGATACTTGAATACTTAATACTCAAATTCCTGAATACTTGAAATACTTGATGCGATTATTAGTATTTTTTTATACTAAATTCTTGAATTCTTGTTTTAACATATGCTCGTACCTGAAATTTTAAATTCTTGAATAGTTAAATTTCACAAGAAAATTCCTGGATCCTTGAACACTTGAATCTGGTAAAGGAATCTTGAATTTCTAAATACCTGAATCATCATGTTTTCACACAAGTATTCATGAGATCTTGAAGTAGTATGTTTTTATAAAAGAATTCTAGAATACTTGAGTTAACTTGTTTTACACCAGAATTCCTAAATTCCTGATATAATCTAGTTTGTATACGAGGAGTCCTAGCTACATTTTGGAAAAGCACTCATATAAGTCTTTTTTATTAGCAAAACACTAACATACACAGGACTCATTGAGCCTTATGCTCACACATGGGTTATTTCTTTTGAAGAATTTAGGAATTAGAAGATCAACAGAAGCACAGTAGACTCCCAGAGGCTCATGCTATGTTTATGCAGAAGCTCGGGTAACTTTTGCATATGTATCAGAAGTTAGACATGTGTATTGTTCTGTATTTAATAAAATTATTTTGGAAAAATTTTCCGATGCATGTCAACTCAAGTTCATTATAAAAATCCCTTGTTTGAGAGATCAGACGGGGTGATATCTGACAAAGATAAGCCCACTACACCATGGAAAGATGGGGTGTTACAACATGTATGTATGTATATGTATATGTGTGTGTGTGTGTATATATATATATATACACACACACACACATATATGTAA
Source organism: Voacanga thouarsii (assembly GCA_026120185.1). Taxonomy (NCBI): domain Eukaryota; kingdom Viridiplantae; phylum Streptophyta; class Magnoliopsida; order Gentianales; family Apocynaceae; genus Voacanga; species Voacanga thouarsii. The sequence continues at coordinate 2,064,712 of JANUWF010002024.1, read as the reverse complement.
CACCAAACATTTCCATAGCATAGCGGGCTTCAATTTATGGGATGTCGCCCTCGTCTAATTAGGCAGACAAGGGGTCTTTATAACAAACTTCACTCAATAGGCAGCGAAAATTTTCCAAAATTACCTTTATTGAATATAGGAAAGTACATAGAATATGACTTCTAATACATATACTTAAGGGTATAACAGATTCAAGATGTAGCATCAACTTTTGGGAGTCCCCCGCGATTCTACTGCGCCTTTGATACCTAAAATTTTAAGAGAAATAATACACATGTTAGTGAAAAATCATCCAGTGAGTCTCGTATGTACTAGTGATTTATAAACAAATAGATAAATGTGTTATCAGTTGTAATTTTATAAAACCATTATAGGAAAGCATTGCATTTTTCTACTGAAAACAATTCTAAAACTCTCTAATAAAGAGCTTATTCAGAATTTGGTCATTTTTGGAAAACCTTGTTTCATTTCAGAGTCATTGTCCCAATTTTAGAAATGTAGACACTTCTCTCAATAGAAGGTCGGGCTATGTGCAAAGCTTACAAGGTTTCGCCTTTGGTATCACAGTCTTGTTTCACTAAGAACACAAGCCTACAATACTCAATTGTGTATTGTCGGAGAGGTAGAAATGTCGTCACACTCTACCTAATCAATTTGATTCATATGCCTTCAGATCACCGTCCATTCCTCGCACGAGAGGGGGCATGCATTATCATTTATTGCTTGCTTACGTATAGGGACCCATTCCCGTATTGTTCCTCCCATGAGAGGGAGCAAGAGGTCAACCAGGCACTTACAATCCATCTGGTAAGTCAATTGTTTCCAATATCATATTGCCCCTTTTAGATTAAGACAATCTCCAAAACAAATCGGGTTACTAGGGGTCGTCTACCTCTAACGTGAGCTAATACAAAGATCAGCTCTTGTTGAGTCCTAAACATTTCCGCTGGTTCACAAGACCAATCCAATTCTATTAGCTCACAAGGCCAGATAAATATCCATTCCCGAAGGAATACCAATAAAATATTTTTTTGGGGCCAAAATATCACTTTCCACAAATTAATCCCATTGGCTCACAAGGCCAATTAATTATCTTATTCCCAAAGGTAAAATATTTTTCGGAGTTAAAATACTTTTTCCAAAAGCTAATCCAATATAAAAAGATCGTTCACCAAAACTATAGCAAAAAAAGATAAAAAGTCCTTTTCGTATGATAAAATAAGTTTCTAGTTTTCGTCAATTGAAGAATACCCGATTTCAAAAGAGTATTATTCAAGAATTCCATAATTCTAATCCAAAAGAAAGAATTGAGTTCAAGAAATCCCATTATGATTCCATAATATACATAAGTCACATTTTCTCAAAATCCTTTTCATAAAAAGGAAAATATTTATGTTTTACCAAAATAAAATATGATTTTGTCTCATAATTAATTAGAAGAAAGACTTTCAAGTATACATTCATATCTAGGAAATATTCATAGTTCAAGTGAACCAAAAATCTTTATAGAAAACACCATTTCCTAAAGTCTTCAATAAATTTCTGTTCGGATAAACCATATTTTCTCAAAAAGAGCACAAAGGTACATTAACCTTGTCATGAAAAACTTTAGGTAAATTATTAACTGATTATGAATAGTTCTGTTTAACAAAAAGTTCACATTTTCCATTCGTGTCTAACATTACATGATACTAGTTCTTCCTCAAAAAAACCATAAGATTGTTCAAAGAAACCAAAAAGGATTCATGGAACATTTCTTCAATAATAAATAATTTCACTCCCATAAAACAGGATTTGTAAAACAAGTAAGGCACACCTTGTGTCCTACAATATAGCTGACTAGATATCGTATCTAGTTAGACACCAAACGCTTAATGTGAAAAACTTATATTAAGTGTTATTTTATGTTCAGTTTAATATACTAAAGCTTAGCTCAATATTCAACTAGTACCAACATAAGGAAGTCACTCATTTCCTATTTCTTCATTCTCTTTGTAGAATAAGCATATATATATATATATATATATATATATGTGTGTGTATGTATATCCGAATCCTTCATTTCTTATTTCCACATCTCATTTATCTTCATAAGCATAATATCTCTTCATGATTATAATTCTTTTCATTCCTCTTTTCATAAAAATAAAACTCCTTTGAGTTCATTTCCTTTAAAATCAAATTCTGCATTTTACTTATTTGATGCACCATTTTATTTTGTGCATAGCTTTTATCCACAACTCCAATTGGCCTCCATTTTATATTAAAACGCTCATTAGACCTTCAAATACATTTCTATGGAGTCCATTCCCTCAACCTTAGTTTCGTCCATAAACTACTAAATGAAAATGTCTCAGAATGTTTTTGGATTTCATCCGTTTTCTACAAACAACTTCACCTACTTGTTCTCCTTGCTTTATAATGTCTATTGCACATTTAATCCACTTCATTTCCCTTCAAAGTGCCCTAACTTCTTCAGTTTCTCAGATTTAAGCAAGTTACCAAGTTCATACTTAAACAACACACAACTAACATTTGAACCAATAATGATCATAATTCGTTCTTTTAAGCGTTTAACTCACGTTTTCTTTCCAATTCCACCATCATCCTTTACAGCCATGATCAATCCTTCTAATCAACATCTAAACACACCTATCCATTACACAAAATATAGCACATGAACCCTCTAAGAAACTGGCACACACTCACCCACACAATACTTCTCATAGTATCAAATTAATGCTACACATAATCATAATCTTCTTGATTTCATATTAAAGTTCATATCAAAATGGTCACTGCTATGAAATTTACAACTTTAATTCATAGGATGTAGCCATTTACTTTGTTTGTGAGATCCTCTAGTTTGATTTTGCCACAAGAACACTTATCTCTCTCTAATTTCTAATTTTCCTCAATTTTTCTTCCTTTTCTTCCTTGTTTTCTTTTTCTCTTCTTATGTTCTTCCTGCTACTGTTTTGCTTGGGTCACAAGGTCAACCAACAATTAATGAATTTTGGGCTATCCATTTCAACCATTTTTCCTATTGGTTGATTTAGTTAAATTCCTTAATTCTTAAACTTATTCAATAAGTTTTGCAATTAATTAATCTCACAAATATTTCACTCCTCCAATGACATTTTAACACTTGTTTTCATCCACCATTCACACAATGCCATGTCGAATCTCGATCGCGTTTCCAAATTTTCCCATAAAATAGCTATAATTTTGGTTCGTAACGAGAAAATATTTGATTCCACCAATGGAATCTATAAATTTCATTGAACTCAATGATAGGACTCAAAATTCTCAATTCTATCCATTTTCTATCAAAACTCCGATTGCGGTCAAAATTACGATAATGCCCCTAATAGCTCAGTTTATACTAAAACGTCCGTTTCATCATGCTGTTTAATTTTTGTTCTGACCATACCCCTAAACTCTCATTCTACTAAGAATAGTTGCAATCTAAATATTTAGGGTACGGGTAGAACAAATCTGAAAATTCCATCTAGGTCCCTATGAATTCCAAAATTCTAATAATGCCCCTAGATATTTTTATTGCACCAAAATGTTCATCTCATTATACTGACCATTTCTTGTTCTGGCCACTGGTACAAATTCCTATTTTATCAAAAGTAGTAACCATCCGAAATTCAAAAATGCAGGGTATTACAATCTCCCCTCCTTCAAAGAATTTCGTCCTCGAAATTGGCTTCTCCTTGGAATAATTTCGGTTACTTTTCCTATATCTTTGCTTCTATCTCCCATGTAGTATCTAAGTGCAAGGTCAAAGGCTCGTGTGCAAGGAGTGCACAATGTGGATGCCGTGGCAGTATTAGAGGCTAAGGTAGATGCCTTAACAAAGATGGAGCAGTTGGTGATGCCACAACGCCAAGTGTTAAACGTCAACTGCGATTTTTGTGGAGAAGGGCACCCCAATCATGAATGCCAAAAGATGGGGTCACTTCAAGAAGCTTCAGAACAAGCGGCCTTCACAGGTAATGTCCGGCCAGGTAACAATCCATATATCTCTACCTATAATCCTGGCTAGAGAAATCACCCTAATTTCTCTTGGAGCAATGGGAATCCACCTAGGCAAAGTTCTTTCAATTTTGGAGGTAACCAAAGGAATCCAAACTCCATAAACAACACGATAGCACCTCAAAAACCACCAGTGGAAGAATTGATTGGCCAATTGGTAAGTACCACGGAGACTAAGTTCTAAGGAGTCGATGTGACAACAAGGAACCTAAAGGCTTCCATGCGCAATTTAGAAAACCAAATTGGTCAACTAGCCAAACTCATGGGGGATCGTCAAGTAGGAACACTACCAGGGAATACGGAAGAAAATCCACGGGATCACAACCGTGGAAAACCTTGAAGTAGTTCTTTTCTTTTTTCTTTACTTTTCATTTTGTGTTAAGGACAATTTTTTATTTATAGTATTTTTATTCAGCATCCGTGTGTTTTTGCATTTTCATTAATTAAAAAAAAAACACCACCACCGGCACATGCTAGAGCTGGCCGTTCTCAGTCCCACTTGACTTTGAGACCATCGTACTAGGGTCCCTCGACCAGCAAATGGAGGTGCTCCTATGCTTACAGGGTATTATGGAAGATATGGCACGACGGCAAGCTACCATGGAGCAGCAGTTAACTGAGTTGAGGCAGCATCCTTCTAGGCCATATGATGGTGTAAGCCCCTCTACACTCGCTGATGAGGAGGAGGATGAGGACGATGATGCTGTGGAGGATTGATGATACGTTCTTGCTCACTTTTGTTTTTGTTTCCTTTCTCTTTTCAGGTTTTTGTTTTAGTTAGTTTGGCTTTTCTTTTGTTGTATTTATATTTCGTTTGTCTTTGCTTTATTTTCTTTTCTAGTTGTTATGCTTTGGTATTTTCTTTTGTATTTTTTAGGTACTTTGATGCTGCCTCCCTTTTCACACATTCAGCTCTTATACGCCACAATGAATGGAAGTTTGTTTTTCCTATCTCTTCTCCTTTTTTTTTTTTTTTTGTCCCATGGTATTGGTTGTTTTGGTTATATTTATTTGGCCATTGAGGACAATGCCCAGTTTAAGTGTGGGGGAGTAGTTTGATTGACAATTCTTCTATATATATTCTTGGGATACATATTCTTGGGAGCGGGATTTTTCAAAATTTTTCTCCAGTTTTGGATTTTCTGGAGATTTCAAGCTGTATTTTTTAGTGCATGTCTTTATGATGGATTATAGAGCATATGTTCTAGATCATTTATGGCTTATGCATGACTTTTGGTACTCACCTGGACGAAGTAGTTCTTGATCAAATGCTGTGCATGATTCTTAAACCTGTTTTTCTCTAAAATTCATGGAACATTCTAGAACTTACTTGAATACCTTTCGAGGTGAAATAAGAAAGACATTCATGATTTAACTTAGGGAAGACGGTAATAGGCCTTTTTTGGATAGTTTTAGCATTTCAAGCCTACTTATTGTTACATTATCCCTAGTGCCTATGTTGAGCCTAAATTGGTGATCTCTTTCTTTAAAACCCGTCACGATATTTTGTCCATTACTTGTGCTGAGAGTTTGTATAATTTCCAAATCTTTATGCTATTGAAGGATGAAAGTATATGTATGTTGGGAAAAAAATGCAGGGATGGAGATCATGACTTGTTACTTTCTGTCATAGATCAATTACAAGCGGAGCTAGGAAAAGAAAGGAAGTGGAATGGAAGGAAGGAAGAAGTTGAAAAAAATTGAGAAAGAAAAGAATGTTAAGCTGAAAAAGATGAGAAAGAAGAAAAGAAACGAGAGGAAGTGGAAAGAGAAAACAACAAGCTGCTAGAAAGAAAAGTGAGTGAAAAAGAAAAGAACAGCAGCAGTGAAAATAAAAAAAGAGTAAAAGAAGAGAGAACTGAAAAAGAATTGGAAAAAAGAAGAGCAAAAAGATCACAAAAGGGATGGTGAGTGAACTGTAAAAGTAAGTTCATATAAAACACTTGACACCATTGCTGGAAAATTGAGTGATCTTGTGAGGAAAAGAGTTGATGATAAGAAGAGGTGAAAGAAAAAAAAGAACAATGCAGGATTTGCTTGAAATGCATAAGGGCTGTTATATAAGGTTATGGTTTGATTGATTCTTGGAATAGGAGAGCAAGAAGAGTTGGGAATTATAGGTTTATTTTGGTTACCATTTTCTTGCTTTCTCTCAGTTTTCTTTGACTTTTGATGTTTCCATAACCTTCATTTGCTAAGCTACATTACAAACCTTTAGCCTTACATTACAAGCTTAAAAGTTCTACTTGATCTAAGTAAAATCATGATATGTCTCGGATTAGTGGAGAGAGTGTATAAAAAGTAAGCATATGGAATGTATACTCTTTTTTAACTGACTTCTTTCCAATGGTTTGAGAATATTGTAAAGTATTGAGATGGTTTTACTAAGTCATTTATCACTACACAAGTCTTGTATTGGCTGTGAAAGATTTAGTATCATATGTTTTATATTCATAAATAAAGAAAGCATTGAAGATATGGTTTTGGAATTGATTGAGTGATTAAAACCTTGTGTTTTTCCTACTTGTTCTTGATACTTTGCTTAAGGACAAGTAAAGAGCTAAGTGTGGGGGAATGTGATAGAGGCTAAAGTGGTTATACTTTTGCTTAGTTATTTAAGGCTCTTTTGTAATACATTTTGTGCAATAACTAGTCATATTCTTTCATATTTGAGATTTTACCATTGGAAAGATATTTTGGTCATTATCTTAGGATTTTGGGTAAAACAAAGCAAAACCATCGCGAAATAGAGCAGAGGCGGCACCGGCTATAAGACTAGAACCGGCGCCGGCTGCATTCTGGAACATATGCTCACAATTTAGTAGAAAAATTAGCGAATGAGTGGAGAAATAGAACACAGGCGGCGCCGACTCCAAAGGACCAAGGCGGTGCTGCGATCTTTCTACGCGTTTTTGGAAATCTGAAGAGTTTTAGCATTTCCCAACTTCTACTCGGCCAAGAACTTGGTACCTACGAGTTTAGGCACCTCTTAAGCCTATAAATAGATGGAAAACACAAGGAAAAATGAGGGAATTCATTGATCATCATAGAAAATCACTCAGTCCAAGGAGGAATTCTTCAAGTTCAAGGAGGGTTGTACAAGAAGGTCTTCAAAGGAAGAAGCAGGAGGCTTGTCTATGAGTTATTTCTTTTACTTTGTTTTCTTTTTCTTGAACAATGATATGTTAATTGTTTTATTGTAATTCAACATTGTTTTAGATGTTCATGATTTCTAGAATTATTTGATCTTTTGATTAATTGGTTATTATTCTTGGTATTCAATTACTTATGCTTATTACGAGATTAGTTAGTTGATTCTATCCATCGACTTGCTGGACCAAAGAGGGTTTATGGGTGTTTCGATTTATTAATTTCATATTCTGTTGGCAATTGACTTGCTAGACCAAAAGGGATTAATTGTTTAAGAACTGGTAATTGAAGGCTAATTGATGTCTTCCGAGACCAAGGGTTCATTGATTAATTTCATGTTCTAAATTTGCCGAGACCAAGGGAATTTAATTAAGGATTGTGTTTAATGCGTCTTTTGGATGAATTAGTTGAAACGGACCAAGTGATTCTAATTTATCTAGAAGATAGTGATTTCATGGATTGACCATCAAAGTGAGTTTACCTTCATCCTTCATAGTGCTAAGAGAATGATTGGTTATGATAATGGTTAAATTCTTTAAGATCATGTTTGTCTAAACAATGGCCTGAGTTACATAAATCTACATCCTTGACATATAAATATTTTTATTTTCTTTTTATTTTTTTTTTCACTTTATCGAGTCGGTTAGACAATGAAAGAAGGGTAATTAATGTCTACTTGTTCCTTGAGGATCGACACTCGTTTGAACCCTATGCTCAATTAATGATGAGTACGCTTGCTCATATGTGTGATTTTGGTTTAACGTTTTAATTTAAACTTGATTGGGAATGTGCTTAGTTTTGTATAATTTTTATACCCAAGTCCGGACACATCAACGAATATGTTAGACCGAGAGAAATAAGAATATTTTTTTATTGAAATGCAATATCTTATTATAGAACTTAAAGTGCGCTTATGAGATTAAGATAGAAGATTAAAAGTATGTACTCATAAACATGGCTCAATGAGTCTATGGCCCAACCAGCCTCCTTATCCTCATTCCTTCTATCACAGGACTATTCTACAAGAGAATAGCCATATATAGTAGTTAAACAAAAAAAAAAAAAAAAGTCTAGATATGTACACAAGGAAGTATAAAATATAAAATCATAAGATGTAATGATCACCCTTAATATGTGCCTGTATAAACATAAGATTTAGAGCCATGAAATGCGTTCTAAGAGTAAGACTGGATTCTGAAAGTTTATACTTCCAAAATGTGCATCCAAAATAAGAGAAGTGAGATAAAAGCTAATCTTTTAAAAGCATATTTTTGGACTTAAGGTTTTGGATTTCCAAAACATGTATCCAAAATTGGGTAACATTAGATAGAAGCTAGCCCTTTAAGAACTCATTTTTGGACGAGACTTTTAGATTGAAGAAATGTGAGTCTAAAACTCCCCCTGTGTATATGCAGGGTAGAAGGAAAAAAAAAAGAAAAACGAAATTTCTCAAAAATGGAATAGAGGTTTTTAACCCAACCTAGTTTTCTCAAGATATTTTAGACACAAGGATTTTTCTAAGCAACTAAAAAAACCATAGATATCCTCATCATTTGAAAAAAAAAATGCATACCATAGCCATAGTTGAAACAAATCATTCATCTAACCAAATCTCAATTAGTTAAAATGCACAATAGGCTTGTACACACTTCAATCTACTTTGTTCATAAAAAAAAAAAAATCTCAACATAGTTTCCGTCAAATCACCACAATCTTCACAGACTATATTTTTGAACTATGATCATAAACGGACATAATCACAATCCATAACGAATTTTCATAGACCATCATACATCCATTATACAACTAGTATATATGCATAATTCACATAATCACATTCATATCATCACACAATCGCCCAACAATCTATTCACATCATCACACAATCACCCAACAAATTCACAATCTATATTTTTCTCCCTATTTGTCATTAATCAAAATGCAAAATTGGAGAATAAAGATATCAAATAAATTGTTTAGAATATAGATAGAAGATATATATATTTAGAAGATAGATCAGGAGAAATGAAAATTTTAAATTGTTCAAAGAATAGTGCAGAAAGTATAAAAGTGATTGTCAATGGTAAGGCCATAAAAGGTGTTCAAGCAGAAGAAGTCTTGTAAGCAGCCTGCAAAAGTGGTTAGTCAAGAAATGTGAATTGTTGCTGACTTAGTCTCGGCACCCTTTTTGGAGTGCTGACCAGCAATGCGACTGGACTTCCTTTTGACCACCACATGTTTCTATCATTTACTAGATGAATTTCTAGTTATAACAAGTTTAGGAGAAGGTATTACAGTAGAAGCAAGTGATGCTGACTCTTTCTGGTGCACGGGTGTCTGCTTTTATTTTTCATTGTCCTTGGGTGTCTACTGTTGACCAAGAACTTTGGCTTTCAATTTCTCTTCAGTTTGGGTGGCTTTCATTTCTGTATCCTTCTTCTTTTTTTCTTTCACAGTGTTTCGGTCATTGACATCTTCTTCCTATTGGGCAGTTTGTTCTTCTGTCACTTGTTCTTGAGATAGTACTAATTTTTCAAGAATGGTTTCAGTCTTTTAATCTTTCTCTTCCACAATAGTTAGCATGTACCTAAAATTCTAGATTTCTGAGCTGAGGCTGTCTACCTTAACAACCAACACATTTATGGCTTCCAAAATGCTTTGTTGATGTCAGTGTTATGAATTTTTTACTTTCCTTTGCTAGAGGACTCTTCTTGAGTTTCTATCTCAGCCTATCTTTTTACTCCTACAGGTTGAGCAGTCTTGCCTTCAGCTTTAACCTTTAAGAGTCTTTCCTTTTCATTGTCGGGAGCATCTCTGAGTAGCTTCCACTCATTATCCATTCATACATATCCCATTTTCTCAAAAGACTTAAAGCTGTAAACATTCATCTTTGAAGGAGCAAGGGTGATTGAACTTAGATCAACACTGAAATATTTGAACACTTTGGTTAATAAATTCCCAAAGGGTAGGGCTTTACTTAAGGTGTTCCTTTTTTACATCATCAACTCCGTAGCAAGAAATCCAAAGCTTATTGGCTATTCTCGAATAGCGCCAATATTATTACCATCTACATTTTATTTATAGAAGTTTTGTGACCAAAACTTGGAACCACCATGGTTGAGACCATGTGGTGTAGAATTCTACTGGGTCCATTTAACAACTTAGTGTTCCTTTTACTTGAATTCTTAAAACTCCTTCCGCCAGTTAATGTTCTTTCAAATTTTCCCAAATTAAACAGAGCAATTCTTTTTGGGAACTTGTTCAGTTCAAAAGATTGAATGCCTCCATCTCTAACACCACATATTTTGTTCAATAAGTGATGATCAAACTCAAGGTTCTTTCTTCCAACTGTTGAAGTATACCACTGAACCATAAAACCCCCTCTAGTCTCCTCTAATCGGCACTTTCTCATATTCGAATAAAATTCCCATAGGAGAGTAGTGAACAATTTTTCATCAGCAGATAATAGGGCTCCCCACTTGAAAGACTCAAACATATTCAAAATATATGTAAAATTTAGGAAAGACTTTGGATTAGCACGGTAACCAACAATCACAGTTCAGTTTCTTGAAATCTACTCATTAAAATCAGATTCACTTTTAAAGTCAAGAAAATAGAGTACTTGGGTCTCAAAACTTTTTTGTTCTAGAGTTGATTCTAAAGAATCGGTCTGAGAAGCTGGGAATTCAAGAGCGACTTCCCTTCTTTTTTCTTTTGCAATCGATTTTGTCTCAGCACCCGATTTCTTCTTCATTGTTGTAGTGATTTTTTGGGCTTTCTATGACTTAGGTTTGGTCAATTTTGGAGATTTAACCATTGTCATTAGAAGGCAAAGGCTTAAGCTTTCAATTTTTCCGAGAGAAAATGGAGAAATTATGAAGAGAGAAGGATAGAGTTCTCTATCGGTTTCAAAATTTGAGAGAAGAGAGAGAAAAGCTCTTTGTGGTTTCCTAGGAAGTTTTGAAGATAAGTAAAATCAATACATTGAAAGAGACTTTCATTAGAAATTTCAAAAGCTATCTTGAAAAATGCTAGTAATTTGAATTTCAAAAAGAATAATATGGAAGCAATCATTTTTTGAAAAAACATATGAAGTATCAGGTTGTTTTCATTTTGGATTGAGGATCCATCCAAAATGTTCATCCAAAAAAAATCCTTTAAGGTGAGAGTTTTTGAAGATGAATTTTGGATTTACTCTTCGAAGTACTATATCCAAATTCTCCCTCGATAATTATGTTTCTCTAGAAACTTGCAAAAATAGACGGTCAATTCTTTCCAAGCAAAACTTTAGTCACATAATTTTGTGATGCCCAATCCTAAGAATCTATCTTCAGTTAGGGGTTTTGTGAATATATCTGTAAGTTGATCATTAGTGGGAATAAACTTTACACAAACATCACCTTTAAACACGTGATCTCGAATAAAATGATGCTTAACCTCAATACGCTTAGTTCTAGAATATTGAACAGGATTTTTTGTCAAATTAACTACACTTGTATTATCACATAGTATAGGTATGCAATCGAAATTAAGACCAAAATCAAGCAAGGTGTTCTGATACCAATCGTAACACCCAATATTTCCATAGAATAGTAGGCTTCAATTTATGGGATGTCGCCTCGTCTGATTGGTCAGACAAGGGGTCTTTATAACAAACTTCACTTTATAGGCAGTGAAAATTTTTCAAAATTACCTTTATTGAATATAGAAAAGTACACCGAATCTGACTTCTAATACATATACTCAAGGGTATAACTGATTCAAGATGTAGCACCAACCTCCAGGAGTCCACCGTGCTTCTATTGCGCCTCTGATCCCTAAAAATTTGAGAGAAATAATACACGTATGAGTGAACAATCAACCAGTGAGCCGTATGTGCTAGTGATTTATAAACAAACAGCTAAATGTGTTATCAGCTGTAACTTTATAAAACCATTATGGGAAAGCATTGCATTTTTTACTGGAAACAATTTTAAAACTCTCTAAGAGAGAGTTTATTCAGAATTTGGTCATTTTTGGAAACCCTTGTTTCATTTCAGAGTCATTGCCCTAATTTCATAAATGCAGACACTTCTCTCAATAGAGGGTCAACCTGCGTGCAAAGCACCCAAGGCTTCACTTTCGGCATCACACTCTTGCTGCAATAAGGACACAAGCCTATAGTATTCAACTGTGCATTTCTGGAGAGGTAAAAATGTCATCACACACTACCTAATCAATTTCATTCATATGCCTTTGGATCACTGTTCGTTCCTCACACGAGAGGGGGCATGGGTTATTATTTATTGTTTACATGTGTATGAGGACCCATTCCCGTATCGTTCCTCACAAGAGAGGGAGCAAGGGGTCAACCAGGCACTTGCCAATCCATCTGGTAAGTCCTTAGCCTTTTCCAATATCTTATTGCCCCATTTAGATTAAGACAATCCCCAGAACTAATCGAGTTAGTTGAGGTTATCTACCTCTAACGTGAGCTAGTACAAAGATCAGCTCTTGTTGAGTACTCAACATTTCTAGTAGTTCACAAGACCAGTCCAATTCTACTGGCTCACAAGGCCAGATAAATATCCATTCCTAAAGGAATATCAATAAAATATTATTTTGGGGCCAAAATATCATTTTCCAGAAATTGATCTCACTGGCTCACAAGACCAGTCAATCAATCCCATTAGCTCACAAGGGAAATTAATTATCTTATTCCCAAAAGCGTTCCAATAAATTAATTTTCAAAATTAAAAAACTATTTTTCAAAAGCTAATCTCATACTAAGAGACTGTTCTCCAAAACCATAGCAAAAAAGGATAAAAAGTCCTTTTCGTATGATAAAATAAGTTTTCAAGGGTATTTTCGTCATTCGAAGAATACCCGTTTTCAAAAGAGTATTATTCAAAAATTCCATAATTCTAATCCAAAAGGAAGAATTGAATTCAAGAAATCCCAATTATGATTCCATAATATTCATAACTTACATTTTCCCAAAATCCTTTTCATAAAAAGGAAAATATTTATGCTTTCCTAGAATAAAATATAATTTCATCTCATAATTACTGAGAAGAAAGCCTTTCAAGTATATATTTGTATCTAGGAAATATGCATAGTTCAAGTGAACCAAAATTCTTTATAGAAAACACCATTTCCTAAAGTCTTCAATAATTTCACATTCAAGGAAACCATATTTTCTCAAAAAAAGCATAAAGGTACATTTACCATGTCATAAAAGACTCTAGGCAAATTATTCACTGATTATGAATAGTTCTGTTTTACAAAAAGTTCACATTTTTCCATTCGACGCTAACATGACATAATACTCATTCTTCCTCAGAAAAACCATAAGATTGTTTAGAGAAACAAAAAGGAATTCATGGAACATTTCTTCAATAAAACATAATTTCACTAACATAAAACAGGATTTGTAATACAAGCAGGACTCACCTTATGTCCTACGTTATACCTGACTAGATATCGTATCTAACTAGTCACCAAATGCTTAACATGAACAACCTACAGTAAGTGTTTTTTCATGTTTAGTTTGATATACCAAAACTTAGCTCAATATTCAATTAGTATTAATGTAAGGAGATCACTTATTTCCCATTTCTTCGTTCTCTTTGTAGAATAAGCACATATATACATATATCATATATTCGAATCCTTCATTTCTTATTTCCACAATTCCTTTCTCTTCATAAGCATAATATCTCTTCATGATTCTCATTCTTTTCATTCATTTTTGCATACAAATAACACTCATTTGAGTTCATTTCCTTTAAAATCAAATTCTGCATTTTACCTCTTTGATATGCCATTTTGTTTTGCACATAACTTTTGCTCCACAACTCCGATTGGTCTCCATTTTAAATCAAAATACTTGTTAGACCTTCAACTACATTTCTGTGGAGTCCATTTCCTCAACTTCAGTTTCTTCAAGAAACTACTAAGACGAAAAGGTCTCAGAATTTCTTTGGATTTCATCTGTTTTCCACAAACAACTTCACCTACTTGTTCTCCTTGCTTTTATAACATCTATTGCACACTTAATCCACTTCATTTCCCTTCAAAGTACCCTAACTTCTTTAGTTTATCAGATTCAAGCAAGTTACCAAGTTCATATTTAAACAACACACAACGAACAGTACAACCAAGAATGATCATAATTCGTTCTTATAAGCGTTTAACTCCCATTTTCTTTCCAATTCCACCATCATCCTTTGCAACCATGATCAATCCTTCAAATCAACATCAAAACACACCTATCTATTACACAAAATATAGCACATGAACCCTCCAAGCAACCGGCACATACTCACACACAAATCTTCACATAGTACCAAATTAATGCTACAAATAATCATAATCTTCATGATTTCATGTTAAAATTCATATCAAAATGATCGCCGCGATGAAATTTACAACTTTACTTTATGGGGTGTAGCCGTTTACCTTATCAGTGAGATCCTCTAGCTTGATTTTGCCTCAAGAACACCAAGAACACTTTTCTCTCTCTTCTATTTTCTAATTTTCCTCAAATTTTCTCATTTTTTTTTCTTTCTTTTCTTCCTTGTTTTCTTTTTCTCTTCTTGCATTCTTCTTGCTGAAAAACAGCCTTTCACCGCCTCATCTTGTGACCAAAAATGGTCACAAGTTCAACCAACAATTAATGAATTGTGGGCTATGCATTTTCAACCATTTTTCCTATTAATTGATTTAATTAAATTCCTTAATTCTTAAACTCATTCAATAAATTTTTGCAATTAAATAATCCCACAAATATTTCACTCCTCCAATAATACTTTAACACTTGTTTTCATCCACCATTCACACAATGCCATGTGTTCGGATCTTGACCGCGTTTCTAATTTTTCCCATAAAATAGGTATAATTCTAGTCCGTATCAGGAAAATATTTTATTTTACCAATGGAATCTATAAATTTCACTAAACTCAATGATAGGATCCAAAATTCTCAATTCTTTCTAATTTGCTGTCAAAACCCCAATCGTGGTCAAAATTACGATAATGCCCCTAATAGCTCGTGTTATACCAAAATGTCCGCTCATCACACTGTTCAATTTTTGTTTTGAACTTACCTCCCAAACTCTCATTCTACTAAGAGTAGTCACGATTGAAATATTTAGGGTACAGGTAGAACAAATTCAAAAATTTCACTAGGTCCCTATGAATTTTAAAATTTCAATAATGCCCCTAGATATTTTTATTACACCAAAAGATTCATCTCATTATACTAATCATTTCTTATTCTAGCCACTAGTACAAATTCTTATTTTATCAAAAGTAGTAACCATCTGAAATTTGAAAATGTAGAGTATTGGGGGTGGGTTTTTAAAATTCGTCGGGTTGGAGAAAAAAAAACCTAAATTTAAGGGGATAAAGATAGTTCCTTTCACCTAAAAGATAAAAAGAGAAGATAAAAAGAGAGCAATATAATAATAATTTAAATTTTAGAAGGATAAATGGGAGGATAAATTACAAATCCGTTGAATTTATCTAGCAAGGAATATATATATATATATATATATATATATATATATATATAAAATGGGATGGGTTTTTAAAATTCGTCGGGTCGGAGAAAAAAAAACCTAAATTTAAGGGGATAAAGATAGTTCCTTTCAACTAAAAGACAAAAAGAGAAGATAAAAAGAGAGCAATATAATAATAATTTAAATTTTAGAAGGATAAATGGGAGGATAAATTACAAATCTGTCAAATTTATCTAGCAAGGAATATATGTGTGTGTGTGTGTAGGGGGGGGTGTATTGTTAGAAATTGGCTTATTAACCGCTAACCAAATCCATTGGTAATAAATCAAAATTAGTTGGAAATTGTTACTAACTAATTTTTTTAAGTTAGCTGCTATTTACCAACCAGAATTTAGTCGCTAGATTAAAATTTTCGATTGGCAATTAGTTATCAAATAGGAGATTGAATTTCACTATTTTGATTGGTAATAAGCAACTGAAATTTCGTTCCAAATAATTTGTTTAAATAAAATTAACCAAAAAAGAAACGGATTAACCGAAATTTCACTAGGTAATTTAATTGGAAATTACCAGACAAAATTTTGCTAAAGTTCTTGATATTTTCTTCAACCAATTAAAATAATAATACATTATTCGATCTCTCTCTCCACACACACACACACATATCCCGAATAAGAACCTATTATGATCGAATTGATTAATTTTCTTTATTTACTATGAGCCTATCTCATTTTAAGATGATACTAGTTAATGCCCGTGCGTTGCACCGGAGTATAACTTTTATTAAATTATTGTTTTGGATTGAAATGTAATTAGAATATAACTTATGTGAATATTAAAATAAATAATAAAATTAGATAATTTGAAACATATATTAAGACTAATATTTAATTTTAAATCAATCACCTTTAATTTCAAATAATTTGAATTGAGATAACTTTATCTAAATTCATTGAATCCAAATTCAGATGAATTTATATTCAGATAAGAATCTTATAGAATTCACCAACCAATACTGCGTATCTTTCTCATAACTTATTACTTAAAAGAATTAAATGTTTGTTTCTTAAAAAATATATAAATCATTAATAATGTTATTTAATATAACATTATTAATATAATAAAGATAATACTCTTTAATATTTTTTTTTTCAAAATCCTGATGTGCCACATGTTACCTTCATGTTTGTTTAAAGTCGTCAAGTGTCAATTGTCCGCAACTACTTATACATACATATATATATATATATATATATCAAATATTTAAAAGACTACACATTTTACATTAATTATAAATTTTTAATTTAAAATTTATATTATAATTGAATTAATTTAATGAGAATGAACATTTATTAAATACCAGCTGCAACAACACCAGCTGATTAGTTTGAATTTTCGGACTTGTTTGCAGGAGTTTTTACCTATTAAGGCAAAAGGAAAGCATCAAATAAAGTAAATTTGCCACAACTTGTAAACGGTTACAATTATCTTCTTGAAAAAGTGATATATGTAAAAACCCACATATTTATATTATTTAACATAAAAATGATATAGGTAAGTATCTTGTCTTATCATTTACCCACTGCTTTTTTTTGCCAGGCTCATGTTGTATGTTGTGAACTTAGTACAGAATATTAATTTCAAAGTTATTCTAGTAAATGATTGGAACCTATAATGTCAATCACATTTAACTATTCTTCCAGCAAAATGCCTGATTGCCCAGGTACTCATTCAGCATATTGTCAAGTGAAAACACAATATGAAACTTCCGCATGGACGCTCACAAACAGAAACTCCCATCCTTGAGCATGCACATTGAAACATCTTCTAGGACTAAAAGCACAAAAAATGAATCACACTCTTATATTTCTCTTCTCAATGTCACGCAAAAGTTTACTAAAACTTGATATCATCCACTATCCTCGTCTCTCAATTTGCTCCACCTTTGGCAGAAAATGTCCAATATTCCAGTTTTCATATGAACAGGCTGTTAAATTCCAATGAGATACTATGAGTTCAAGACAAAAAAAAAATATTCTTGCCACAAAAAAGATTTCATTTTCCCATGATAATCTACTATTCTAAAATATGTAAACTCATCAAGCATTTGAGGTAAGCTTTCAGGAGTACATTGGTGCTACAAACTCAACATTGTTTGCCATCTCAAGCGCTCCAATCCTTCTTTTCCTTCAAGGTTCATTCTTTCTCATGATAAGTTAGTAGATATCAAAATTCTCCCTTTTTCTGCTAACCCGTAAATTAACGATTTATCATAATTACTTTTAAGAATGACGATTTCTCAAAAAGCCACATTCGAAAAAACCTCCAACACCTTATACAGGCGCAAAAATGCAGAATCGCGCAGGCTCTATCCCTGACTCATTCAATGTCACATCATAAAAGGAGAAAATAGAAAAGACAACATATTGGAAAATAGATTACAATCGAATTTTTGGGCTTAATGCAAAAGCCCGATTTCATTAACAAACTAAACTATAAAATCCAAAGCGAGAGGACAAAAACAAACAAATAGGTATCCAATCCTAGAGAGTTTAACCAAATTTGATAAATAACTTCCAACCCCTCCTATATTTTCCATATATACAATACAAAAAATGAGAAATAGTATTCATACCACCTCATTATGTGGGGAAGAGGAGGAACCGGCACCACAAATGAGAAAAGAACGGAGGGTGCGTTTGATACTGGGATGTCGATGACGATGATCTTGCCCCAGCTTGAAGCTTTGCTTGTTCTGCCATGTCCTTAACTTGGGAGTGCTGAGAGCTGAAGAAAAATAGAAAAACAACAGGTTGCTTCTGGAAACACGAAGAAAAATCAAAACCCACCACTCGAACTATCCATCTGATTTCTTTGCAATATATAAAGAAATGTGTACAATAGAGATAGCTACACGGCTCCCGATATATGACGTTTGGTCTTATTCTGAAATTCTAATAGTCAAAATTCAATGAATTTTCTAAATTTAAGAGATATAAGAAAGTTGGTTCATATTCAGATAATATATATCCTGAATTCAGGATCTGTTGTTATATTCAAGAAACCCTTCAATTTCTTTTTTTTTTTTTTATAAATTTCCTTGCTGTATTCAAGAAACCCTTCAAATTAATTCCTTCAATTAAATTTATTGTGCCAGATGTTAATAGGTAACAATACCAGGTGGCTCTCTCAGGAGCTTCTGCAGCTCCTATTATTTATATATATATATATATATATATATGTAGAGAGAGAGAGAGAGATTTCTATTTTTACAATACTTATTTTTTCCACTGTACTTATTTCTATTTCAATTTTTTTTAGTTAATATTATTTTTAACATTATATCTTCCATATATACTAATTTGATTATTTTCACCTACAATTCTTTTTAAAGAAAGATAATTAGAAATAAAATAAATATGGAATTATAATTATAATTTGGAGCTTCTTTAGATTTTTATTAACTAATATTTATTATTAAAATCTATTATATATTATTTTTAATAAAAATAATACGAAAAAATTTTACATTTTTGTTGAACGAGTTTGCCTCATTAATATAAATTATCACCAATAGAAGTAATCAATTAATAAATATTTTCATGTTAAATTACCAACTTACCATATTACATGGCTGGTAAAATTTTACAATCATATTACCAAGCGATTATCAATCAAAATTATTAGCAACGAAAGAAGTCAAGTGGTAATCAATTAAACATTGTTTCTACTAAATTACGAACAAATTCCCAATCAAAATATATTATCAACTGATGAATTTCAATTGTATATAATGATTAATATTTTAAGTGTATAAAAATCATTAAATTTAAATCCATCTTTTAGTTAAGTTTTCATTAAAATATTAATTCCAAAATACATATACAAGCAAGTATACTCATCGCAAGCATAGTATAGAGAATTAACGAGTATCGATCCTCAAAGGAATAAGTACACACTAATCATTTTGTATCATCATTTAACCGATCAAATAAAGTGATAAGATCATGAAAAAAAAAAAGAAATATGTATAACTCAAGGATGTAGGAATATGCAATTTAGACAACTATCCTAAAATACATGAAAATGAATCATTTAGCAACTATCTCAATTAATCATCATCTTGGCATCATGAAGGAACATAAAGTAAAATTTAATTGTTTCCCAAGTCATGAATCCACTTATATAGACTCTACTTCTTTCTCAATCTATGGAATCACTATCTCTTGATTAAATTAGCAAATTTTTCAATAAAAATAACATAATTAAAAAATGCATTAAACTCAATTCCTCATAAATCATCCCTATACTCTAGGTGATAATAAACATGAAATTAGTCAATAACCCTAAACTCTAGGCGAAATCAGCCAATCTTTGATTACTTCGGTTCTTTACCTTAACTTCATTTCCCAAATCCATTAAAATCTAACAAATATGAAATTAATGTAATGAACTTCTAACATCGTTTCCCAAGTCAATTAGAAGAAAACAAGTCAATAACTAATGATAACAAGTAATCAAATACCAAGGATGATGATAGAAAATTGATCAAATGGCTAAATTAATACAAAAATCGTGAATCCCAAAATAATGTCAAATTACAATGAAAATATTAAATACATCATTATTCTAGAAAAATAAAATAAAGGTAAAAGAAAAAACTCATAGACAAACCATTCTTTTCTTTTTTTGAAAACTTCCTTGAATGATGAATCGCTCGTTCTTTGAGTGATTGGAAGTTTTGATCCTTGGATTCACTGTTTTTCCTTGTGCTTTTTTTTTTCTTTATAAGCTCCCTTGATACCAAAATTCATGGCATGAGAAGTCTTGGCCTATTAGAATTCAGAAAATGCCAAAACTCCTTAGAAGATACCAAATTCATGCACCAAATTCAACCATTATAGATCAGACTTGGCGTCGGGTACCTTCAACCCATCTAGCACCAGGTATGTAACACCCCGCTACCTAAGCCCGCCGGGGCCGGGGATGTCGCCCCGTCCAAAGGACAATGGGTCTTTATAACTAGGTCACACAATTAAAATAGCGAAATGAAAATAATAATTTAACTTCAAATTTATTACAACCCAAGAATAAATCCACCAATAAAACCATGAATTCCCAAAAGGAAACAAATCCATAAATAAAATCATCCACTCTCAACTCCCCAAAGCAATACATAAAAATAAAAGACAACATTCTCTTCCAAGGCAGATAACACTAGCTACTCATCCCCACAGCAGGATCGGCCTGAAATCATGGTAAAAAGGTGATGAGACAGAAATCTCAGTAAGTCCGTGTGTGCTTTGGGTGTTAGTGAAAACAGTTCGTGGATGCAAATTGTGAAATCTTTATAAGAGAAATATTGGCAAGCAATAAATATTAGTCAAAAGTAAGAGTGGTGTTTTCCTCTTTTTGAAACCATACAAGTGCCCAATAAAATCAACCACTCATAAAGGTGGTCATGGGTTACCACACGTTGGGCCCCATAACCGGTCAGAATGCCTAACACTTTGTGCAGACTAACAAAAGAAATACTGGTAAACAATGAATGATGTTCAAAAAATAAGAGTGGCGTTTTGGGCTTATCTAGCCGTACATAATTTATAAGATCAACCACTCGAAAGAAAGGATTATGGGTTACCACACGTTGGGCCTCATAATCGGTCAGAATGCCTAACACTTTGTGCAGACTGCCAAAAGGTAGGTGATCGGCCTACCAGGCAAGGTACTCCTCCTTCTCTATACCCAAACAACAACCGGGTGTCCATTCCGGCAAAACACAGTCACTTGACTGAAATAAAACAAACTGCTAGCTCAGACCGGCCTGACTAAGTAGCACTGACGTTTCTCTAAGTTGAGCTTATCTTCTGGAGGTGGCCTCCTGCCAGAAGACTCACTCTTGCTCTTCAGAACTAGTACTACTAGCCTACCCCTGTTGAGTACTCAACGTAACGTATCCCACTTGGGAGAAAATGAACAAAACATAGTTCCGCTTGAAAATTAGTAATTAAGGTTTTCCAAAGTTTGGGGCACAACTGGTTTTAGAAAGAATTTTAGGTTTTGAGTAAAACCGCCCCTTGATTTGCAAATAATTTATTTGTCTAAAATGAGAATGAAAATAATCCTCAATTGCCTTTTCAGAAATGAGTGACCATGCACTCTACATTTGGCTTGCCATAAAAAAAATCATTTTTCATCAAACAGGTTTTATGCAGGAGCTTACCTGATCCTTGCTCACAACAAAGGTCTCCAATAGCTGACCTGACCCGCATAGGGTAAATACAAACCACAATCAAACTCAAGCCAAAGACTCACTTTCTCAAATAAAACTAACTCAACTTACTACAATCATGTCCCTGTGTCCCAAGCTTTAAGACTCAATAATAAATAAAAGGGTTTATAAAATAAATCTAGTTTGATATCAAAATAACTAGAGTTTGAGAAATAGGTACAAAAGTTGAAGGTTTAAATCTTGCTAAAAATAAATTATGGTTTATTTGAAAAAGGGTCCAAGGTAGTATTAGGTAAAATAATGATTTATTAATAATTTAGTTGTTAGAAAATAATTGATAGCTAAAATTTGTTGAAAATAAATTTAATGAGTCTAGCTTGAAAAATAATAAGCAAATCCTTAATGGGTTTTGATTAAAAGATAATAATTAAATTTTTCGTAATAAATATTTTATTAATTATAATTATTTCCATAAAATGCTTTAATTGATTTTATCATTTTAAATATATATATATATATATATATATTTCTAGCAAAAACTATTATTTATTTGACTAGAATATCACTATTTTATATAAAAGACCAAATCCACACTTTCCCATGGTTTTCAAAATTTTACTAGAAAAATCATATTATTAAATATTTTATTAATGAAATAAAATTTAGCTTAGGGACAACTAGATCATGTTCATATTCCTATAGCCAACCACAATCATGAACATATACAACCCTTCAATTCATCAAATCATCCAAATCATGCATACAAGCATAGATCTCAATTTATCAAAGCATGATCTAACCCCTACTAGCATAAATAAGATCCTGGCTTCAATAATCCAACATGAATATAAATCCTATTCACCAAAGGTGACATAATCTCTAGCATACTTCATCATAAATACTACCTATGACATGGAGACATGCATTAAATCTCAAATCATCATACAATCGACCAAGATAATCCATCCATGCATAAATCCCATCTCCTTCATATTCATACATACATTCATGCTTCAATCTCAACAATATATATATATATACTTAAATCCTATCGCCATCCACCTACTATCATCATCATCCTAGAGACATGAATCTAGAGTTTAAAAG
Organism: Voacanga thouarsii; assembly: GCA_026120185.1. NCBI lineage: Eukaryota > Viridiplantae > Streptophyta > Magnoliopsida > Gentianales > Apocynaceae > Voacanga > Voacanga thouarsii. The sequence continues at coordinate 2,041,679 of JANUWF010002024.1, read as the reverse complement.
AAAGGTTGAAGGGACTTACTTGGTTGATGAATGACTTGAAGGAGTTTAGAGAGGATCTCAACTCCTAGATGGCTAATCTTGTTCAAGAAAGGTGGCGGAAGCATGGTCATGGAAGAAGAGTCCATTCGGCCAAGAGAGGGAATTTCGGTCCGTAAGAGAGAGAGAGAGAGAGAGAGAGAGAGAGAGAGAGAGAAAGAGAGAGAGACCATTAGCATGTTTATTCACATAGGCTCTCACTAGAGATCAAGATTGGAGAAGATGAAGTTGTTAGAATAAATTTACCTTGAAGGTGTTCTTGACCTTAACAGAAATTTCTGGTTTTTTATCCGAAGTAGCAAGATGATTTGTGGAGTTTGATGTTAAAAATGGTACGGATGGACTCACAACAATGAATAGATAAAATCTGGAATTTTTAGAGGTAGTTTGAAGTGATTTGGAGAGGTATTAGGTGAAAGGAAGTAGTAGGTGTTCTTGGTGTAGTGTGTGTTCTTGAAGGTTGAAGAAAATCGAGAGATGGTAATGCGCAGCTGCTGAATTTTCGTGAGAGATATGGGTGGACGAATTTCTGTAGGGTTTAGGAGGTTGATTCTCTGATTTGGAAGGGAAAAGGAAAGGTTAGTTGTTACAATCTTTGAAGAATATTTTTAGGAAGTGAATTTGGAAACTAAATATTCCAAGAATATCTTAATTGCTTGGACAGCTTTGAAGTCTGCCATGGCTGATCATTTGAGCAGAATTTCGTGGGATAAATGCTGAATTATGGAGGCTTATGGTGGCCGAAAGTAGGGTGTACAATGATGAAGAAGAAGTATGGTCCATTGAGCAAAATATTATGGAAGGTTACTAAATAAGATGGCTGAAATTTTGGAAACCAATCAAGCTAAATTGCAGGGATTTGTTTGAGAGATTTTTGGACAGCAATTAATGGAATTTCGTGCAGAAGTTCAAGGGGATCAATGGAGCTCTGTTGATGGAGGTTTAAGGAAGGTTTTGACAGATTAAGGTTGGTGTTTTGGCTGGAAGAGAAAGAGGAAACAAGCTGGACAAATTTCTGCCCAGAATTTTCGCTGCACAGTGATTTTTCTGGCAGATTTTCGTCTGCTGTTCAAAGCCATTTTGCAGCGAGTTTTGAAGGGGATTTCAGGGGTATTCAAGGCTGGTTTCCAGCCTTCTTTATGGAGGAAAAACATGGCTAAGGTGCTGCACAAAATCTGGGAGAAAACAGCTTGGTTTGGAGCTCTCAAAGCTGATTTTCGTACAGGAATTTTTCCTGTTTTGCTCCAACTTGTGCAGTCCGAAATTGGACAAAAACTTTCAGGTTTCAAACTGATCCTAAAGACCATTTTTCTAGTAGCATTTGGGAGGGAATATTAGCTAAAAATTTCGACCCTTTGAAGGTACAACAAGCTGGAAAATTCCAGCTCATTCTATGAAGAAAGATTAACTAAGCTAGAAGAAAATTTCAGCAAGCTTACTAGGGGGATTTTTCCTCTTGAAATTCCTCACAACTCTTCCATATTTTTCAGACCATAAGGAGTCTTTTACCAAGACATTTCGATCCTAAAAGACCTCAGTACTTTACTAAATTTTCTGGAAAGAAAAAGGCTAGAACATCTTGATCAAACCAATGAGTTGAAACTAAGGAAAACAAAAGATCAAGGAAGAATGATTTTCCCTATAAGAATTTCGAGAAGAGTAAAAGGAGTGGAATGAGGTTACTTCCATCATGTCTCTCCTAGAACATCATCACCACATTAATCTAGGCCCTTAAGGCCGAAACCATCATTTCCCAAGCAAAATAAAATTTACTCAAGCTAAAGCTTCTATGATGGACTTTGAACCCAAGACCTCAAGAATTAATTCTAAGGCTCTAACCACCATACCACAACAACTCTTGTTGCTATTTCTACTAGAAAAATTATTTTCTATTCAATCCACAAGCTATCTCCCTATTTTCACATCGGGCAAAAATTACCATTTTGCCCCTCTCACACGACACTCAACAACAAGACTTCAAGACAATAAAATTCAAATCCAAAGCACATAAAAATCATATGAAAATGTATTTAATTATGAAATGAAGTATGATATGCATCCTAACCCCCTTACTCTAAGGTTGGTTTCGACTGGGGTTTCACAAGGTACATTCTGGTTCTCCCTTGGACGTTTCTCTGCTTTCCTCTATTCTTCTAGAGTGGACATGGTGTTGGGATGCATGCCCTCTTAGACTAGGTTTTTTATGTAATTTTGATTTGTGTTAATAAAAGTTTTATTCTCAGAAATTGTTTGTGAATTCTTCTTTACTTTTGTGTACAATTTTACTAGAAAAAGACCAATTGTGTTTAAGTAAATAGTTTATATGAATGGAGGTTTTTCACAGTAAGGTATGAACGATGGGTTACTTAATACATAAACTATTGTTCTTAACCGAATGACGAGAATGAGAATCTCATCATGGTAAGGTTATTGTGTTATTGTGTTATGAATTCTAAATGTGGAATGACTTACCTTTAGCCAATGAGTAGTCTTCTCATTTCATAACACAAGCGTATTTCAAATACATAGAACTGGACCTGTAATAGTGGTTTCTAAAATTACTATATGGTACAAACCTAGAGTACTACCGCTACAGCGTGGACTTATACTCTACAGCATGAGTATAAGTTGGTGGTCTAACGAAGTTGGAAATATATGCTTTGATGTACTATAGTTGAGGTTCTATTGTAAGACCAATGTACTTGTATGTTAGGTATATGTAACTAGGTAGTCAAGTTAGACTTATACAAGATGGCTTTTATACTATATCGCCCATTGTGGTTATCCAAATGATCTAAATATCTAGGGCCCTAGGGAACATGACTTGGATATTTGCTTTAGGATAGCTTCCTTGAAAAGCAAAAATATTGCAAGAAGTCATGGATCATTGGACTAGAAGCCTAAGGATGGTAGATGTCTTTTAGAGATGTGTTAGTATATTTTTTCCTCTCTAAATAAACAACAATGTGTAGAAGAGTATTTTAGTCATTACACTTGTAGGTTGGAGACATAGCTTATGCAACATTGTTCTTGGGGTCAATATTTCCTTATAGTGACGTTAGAAAATATTTAAAATGAAAAATATAGCAATCTATATAGCAGAGTATTTTGGTCATTTTAGTAGCTAAGGCGATATATCTTTTTGGTTCTTGGAATAGTCCATAAGTCCTAATTAATTTTGGCTTGAGGAAATGGTCTTAGTTAAAAGGGATTTTATTTTATTCAGGAAGTCTAATTTATTATTGGACTATAATAAACTAAAAGAATGAGAGAAATTAAATTAATTTTATTATTTGGTTTAATTGATTAATTAATTATTTAGGGCCTATGCTCAGATTGAATAATTAGAAAATTAACTTGGGTCTAAACTAGATAAAAATTCTTGAATAATTATTTTGGTTTATTTGGGCTCATTAATTATTTATTGGGTTGTTTTTATAAGCCTAGAAGATAAATAATTAATGTTTATTATTTTTTGGGCTTTTTGGGTATAGGAAAAATAATAAAAATATTAATGGCCCAATAGCTTGAACTAAAGGGTTTTTGTAATTCACAGAATAGAAGAGTTTAGGCTAAGCTAAACGTCTTCTTTGATAACTTCCAAGGATTTTTTGAAATACAAGAATCTCGGTGTTTTGTTATCTTGAGAAGCCCTGTGTGTATAAACAGATTTACAACAGTGAACGAAAAAAAACCACAGAGAAGCCTTCTATTTTTTCTCTCGTTTTTCCTTCTTGTTGTTTTTCTTGGTTCTGTTAATTGATAGCAATGATCCAAGAAAGATAAAGACTTATTTTCCGCACCTATTTGTTTCACCAACAAGGCTTAGGCGGTGGAATATTCTGAGAAGCAAGAAGCTTTGCGTTCATGCTACGGAGGAGTAGAAGAATAGCGGGATTTGATCCGGATGCATCAATGAGTCGTGAAGAAGAGATCCCTGTGGTTCAGTCAATTTCTTCACAGCCAAATAGATTATTTAAGCGTAGAGGTATTGAACAAAAATTTTCTTCCGCTGTGTGTTTCCTTTATGTGTTGGTTTTTTTTTTTTTTCTATTTGCCTCCAGTATGCATGCTTCGTTTGTTTATATTTTCAAGGTTCAAGTGGTATTAGAGCATGAAACTTTGATTGGCTTAGGATGCATGTATGCTAGTCTAATAAAAATGGCCAGATTGTTGTCTATTTTTCCTATGATCCTTCACTGTTTTGGTGTGCGATAGATTCTTTGTAGCCTCATAGTTGAGGTTTAGGAAACCATTGTAATTTAATGCTTTCCATAGCAATCGTGTAAACCAGAATTTAAAGGGTATAGAGGGACTTTGGTTTTGCTTTGATTAAAAATCATATCAAAGAGGCCGCCTATTGAAGTCGCGAAGAAGAGTTGTAGAGAACTCTGGAGAAACAATCACAGAAAAAAAAATGAGGAAGAAGAACTATGCAGCGAGCCATTGAAGAGGAGCCAAGCCTTGAGCCAAAGCCGTGGTTTGGTGTGCCTGGAGCCGTGGGACAGCTTGGCCGAGCCACGGCTTGATAGCTGCAGCAAAGCACTGAGCCGAACCATAGCTCAATGAAATTACTTAGCATACTCGATTCGGTCACAATTGTGGCTGGGTTCTGGGGCGAGCATACGGCATCCTACTAGTTGTGGGTGCAGGCATGCACGTCATAGTCCATTGACCCATCCATGGGCCATGATCCGGTGTGGCGGGTGCGCAAGACTAGGAAAAAATATTTTTTATTTTTTTATTTTTTGTAATTTTAGCACAATTTCTTTTTCGGTTTTGGTCCTATATCAAGTGAAGTTATTATTTTTGCAATAGTTAATGTTCATTGAATCTTTTGTATGAAAAATAATAGTAAAGGATTTTAAGATTAAACAAGATCATTAATTAATTTAATTAATGTGTTTAATTTTATTCTTTGGACACTTAGGTTTAAAAATAGAAAAGTATGAAAATGTTTACAATTTTCTTACATGCTATTTATTTTAATTCCTATGTGCACATTTTCTCAAAGACCAAAGCCTTTGGGAATTTTTTGACAAGGAAAATATTTTTCTTTAATGAAATGGTTAATTTTAACTTAGACAAAAATTAATTTTTGATTATTTTCTTAAAGGTTTTTATCCTTGACATAGAAAATATTTTGGATTTAGAAATTTTTATAAGTTAAAATGAAAAACATTTTAATTTATTTTGACAAAGAAAAATTATTTTTGTCGAATAACAACTTAATATCAAAATCTCTAGAAAGTTTCAATGGAAAATTTTGAAATTATTAAGTTTTTAATTTAAATAAAATTAATTTACAGAAAAATTTCTCAAAGGGTATAAACCTTGATATAGAAATTTTTATGGATTTAGATATTTTATTTTTAAGATAAAAGAAAAATTAATGGAAATTTTCAAATGATATTTTTTCAAGAAAACCCTTGTTTTAAAAAACTAAGAGGGAGTGGGGTTCCAACACCCCTATGGCTTTTATCACGATCTTCATTAGAAACCATAGGTCTCCTCGCGTCACCTTTGGAGTGAACCCATATAGATGGAGATATCACAAGGATCTAGAACTAATAGAATGATGTAATTAATAACTCGAGAAACGTACTATGATCGGCTAGCCCACGTTAGAGGTTATAGTGTGAGGTGCGTCCATAGAAAATAAGCAGAAACGCCCATCTCCACGATGGAGTTGTCTTCTAGATCATTACCTAGAAGGGAAATTAATTTGTGATGGTTAATACACTTAGCTTAGGAAACTGTTAATCTTCCTAAAAAGATATGTCAGTTTTTCTAAGATCTAAATTAATACTTTTAAAGATAATAGTTATGGGATTAACTATTATCAGTTTAATATGAGGATATAGTGCACAAAATTGTTTTGTTTTTCACAAAACTGAGAATTTCTTTTATTTTCAATTTTCAGAAATGGTTGGTGGAGGTTCTTTTAGTTCCTTGGCCATTATTCTCTGTGAGAATAAGCTAACGGGTCCTAACTATATGGATTGGAAAAGGAATTTGGACATAATACTTATAGCTGAGGAGTATAAGTATGTTCTCTACGAAACCTGCCCAGTTATCAGGAAAGGTTCCACAGATGAGGAGCGAGAGGCTGAGAAAGCGTGGAAGAAGGTTGACGAGATGGCACACTAGTATATATTAGCCTTCATGTCTAATGTGCTTCAATCTAAACATGAGCACATGGCAACTGTGTACAATATTAGTACATCATTAGCTACGATGTTCCCAGATAATTGCTAATCCGCAAGGCATGAGGCTCTTCAAATGACCATCAACACTAAGATGGTTGAGGGAGCATCAGTCAGGGAGCATAAGCTCAAAATGACTGCTACTTTCGAGGAATCAGAAGTCTTGGGGGCTGTCATTGACCCCGAGAGCTAAGTGGACATGGTTTTTGAATTTTTGCCAGGCTCTTTTACTCAGTTCAAGTTGAACTACAATATAAACAAGTTAAACATGAGTTTAACTGAGTTAATGAAAGAGCTCCAGATGGCAGAGAAGGTCATGAAGCTACAAGCAAGGGCTATAATAGCTTCTTCTTCAAGAAATAGGCCTAAGCACAAAAAGATTTAAGAAGAAGAAGGGTAACATAGTGCCCCAGCCCAAGTCCCAGCCCAAAGACAAACCTAAGGGCAAACACTTCAAATGTGAAAAGAAGGGATATTGAAAAAAGGAGTGTCCAGATCTTTATACCAAGAAAAACCCCATAGGTAATGTTTTCTATCTAGAGTCTATATCAATAGTTAGATCAACTTCCACTTGAATTGTTGATTCATGAGCCATTGATCACATCTGTAACTCCTTGCAGGGGTTTAGAAAGATAAGAAGACTCTAGAAGGACGAACATGGACTACGCGTGGGAAATAGAGCACAAGTATGGGCCCTTGAAGTAAGAGAACTAGAACTAGTGTGTGATTGTAATAGAATAGTATTGAAGGATATTTTGTTTGTTCCTGGTTTTAGACAGAATTTGGTTTCAGTTGCAAAATTAATAAATCAAGGATATTCTGTTTTTTTCTATTCTGGTATAACATCAGTAGAAATGGAGAAGTTTTATGTACTAGGCACATATATGTAAACCTATTCTTCATTAATCCTACTAATAATCAATTAAATAATGCTCAATCTAACATTTAAATAAGAAGAGAAAGACTAATATCAATGACTTATATCTTTGGCATCTAAGGTTGGATCACATTAACTCAACTAGGATTCAAAGGTTAATCCATGATAGGCCTTTGGGCTCATGGAGATTGAAAAGTTGGCCTTAGTGTGAATCCTGTCTTATGGAAAAAATAACGAAAAGATCCTTTACCTAAAAGATGGATATGGTCAAGAAAACATTGAGTTTTGTTCACACTGATATGTGTGGTCCTTTGTCTACACCAGCAAGAGAGGGGTTTGAATACTTCTTACCTTCATGGATGATTGTACTAGGTACGGTTATGTTTAACTAATGGGATGCAAGTTTGACTCTTTTGACTTTTGACAAGTTCAAAGAGTTTAAGGCTGAAATGAAGTGTTGGATAGATAAACTAATCAAGACCTTACGATCGGATCATGATGGAGAGTACCTCCTTGGTGAATTCAAGGACTACATAGTACATCACGGGATAATATCCCAACTTTTTGCATTGGAAACACCCCAACAAAATAGAGTAGTTGAGAGAAGAAACATGACATTAATGGAAATAGTTTAAAGCATAATGTCTCATACTACTCTTCCAGTGTATTTTTGGGGATATACCTTGGAAATAATGACATATATTCTGAACTTGGTGCCTTCCAAGTTAGTACCTAGGACGTCTTATACGATATGGACTGGGCATAAGCCAACTCTAAATCATCTCAAGATATGGGGTTGTCTAGCTTATGTACTAATCAAGAGAGACAAGTTAGGACCAAGATCAGAATTATACTATTTCGTTGGGTATCTAAAAGGAACAAAGGGTGGTTACTTTTATCATCCCAATGAGCAAAAATTACTTGTGAGTACTAATGCTAGATACTTAGAGGATGTTCAAAGTATATTCACTAAAAGTTCAACAAGGTTGGAACTCGAGGAGAAGTTATTTTCTGAATCAACTTCTTCTAACCCGATTATAGAACAAAAAGAGGCATAACCTTAGGAACCTGTACAAACGGAGCCTCGTCATAGTAGGAGGGTATCTAAGGTTCCAGAAAAATAGACTAGAAAGTCTTTTGGCCTAGTCTCCGACCATCAGGAATAAGATCCCACTAGATATGATGAGGTTATTACTGATTCCGATGTAAGCCTATAGCATGAAGTAATAAAAGCCGAGATTGAATCTATGCACTTCAATCAGGTTTAGGATCATGTAGCTTCACCTGAAAGGATAAAACCCATTAGATGTAAGTGGGTATATAAGAGGAAGAGGGGAGCAGATGGGAATGTAGAAACCTTCAAAGTTAGGCTTGTGGCAAAAATGTACACTCAGAAAAAAGGTATCGACTATGAGGAAACGCTTTCCTCGGCATCCATGCTTAAGTCCATCCATATCCTCCTTGCCATCGCATGTCATTATGACTATGAGATATGAAAAATGGATGTCAAGACGGCATTTCTAATGGCCATCTTAGTAAAGATATCTATATGTCCCAATCAGAACGCTTTATTACTAAAGGCTAGGAGCATGTGATTTGTAAGCTTAAGAAATTCATTTATGGACTTAAGCAGGCATCTGACCATAGAACATTCATTTTCATGAGACTGTAAAATCTTACAATTTCATTCAAAATGAGAATGAATCATGTGTGTATAGGAAATTGGAAGCCATAAACGTGGTTTTTCTTATACTATATATGGATGATATTCTACTCATTGGGAATAATGTAGGGACACTATCATTTACTAATGTTTGGCTATCTAGTCAATTCAGTATGAAGGACTTGGGAGAAGCCAATTATATTCTCAGGATTAAATTTCTTAGAAATAGGAAGTAGAGAATATTAGGATTGTCTCAAGCCACATACATTGACAAGATACTGGCTAAGTTCAGCATGGACTCATGCAAGGGAGAGTTAATCCTTGCAAACATGGGTTGTCTTTTTTTTCAAAGGACTGTCAAAAGTCTCAAGAAGAAAAATATAGAATGAGTAGGATTCTCTATGCTTTAGCTGTGAGAAGTCTCATGTACGCTATGTTGTGCACTAGGCTAGATATCTGCTTGCCGTAGGCGTAGTTAGCAGATATTAGTTAAACTCGGGAGAGATTCATTAGCAAGCTGTAAAGTATATTCTCAAATATCTTAAGGGTACGAGAGATTATATGCTGGTTTATAGGGCTGATAACTTAGTTCCTACAGGATACACAGACTTAGACTTCCAAGAGGATAAGGAAGTGAGAAAATCTACTAGTGGATATATCTTCACTTTATCTGGAGGGGCTATTTCATAAAAGAGTATCAATATCATGAAATCTTAGATTTTGTTGATTTAACTATGTAAATATGTAAATAGGTAAATATGTGAATATGTAAATATGTACAATTGTTCTTTATGTAACAAGGTGCCATCTTTTGTATCTTGTGTATCCTTTGTATACCTTTGTAATCTAAGTTACTAACTTTGACTATGCTCTCTTGCCTAACTTTGTATTCCTTTAATTTTGTTTTAGTTATGAATTCCATTATCTAACTTGCTTCTTGTCTTTGCTAGGTGTTAGCTTTGGTACATGATCCAATGACCCGAAGGCGATATAGTAGATTTTGTTTTATTTTATTTATTTCTTCATGAATTAAATTACATTGTTCATTATTGTTAATGTTCATCATTTTTTATTTCGTTTAAAAAAAAACATTAGTGTATTGATGATAGATTGGCAACATTACAAGCTAACATTGGTGTTTTAGTGAGACGTCATTAGAAGCATTAGTGAATTTTTTGGTTGCCAATACAAATTCATCTGTTTAGTGGTATAACGAAGCTTCCCAACGTTTGTGCGATCAAAGGAAACAATTAGTTAAGATTGTTGAGGAGACTCATGAGTTCATGCTAGCCCGTACAATGGACCATGGAAAAAAAAAAAAAAAAAGAGGCTATGAGGGACAGCTGCATGATGTGGTAGGAGAAGTATTTAATTCTACTATATGTGCTTATAATTCTAATATTTCCTTGTCACATGATTTCTTAGGTTCCTCTCACTTCTTGGAGAACAATGGTCCTAATGATGATGTATGGAGTTTAACATACCTCATGAAGTTGGATTTATCATTCATTCTAAGAAACCCTTTTAAGGATGTTGACGAATTCTACCCTTCACCCCAATTTCAGGGAAGTAACTTGGTATTTGTAGAAGTATTTAAAAGTAAGGATTTCCCAATCCCATCTTTAAGAACTCAAATACTAAGTTTAAAAGGATATTTTAAATTGTAAAAATTCTTTTGAAGGGTTAATCGGTGATTTAAGTTGATGCATCCATTAAATACCATGTGCACTCATATGTTGAAAAAGATATTTATGTGTCTAAAGGAATGTTAGAGAAGGAGATTTATGTGTTTGGCTTTGCTAAGACAAATCGTTTTCATAAATCCTCCATTTTTCAAAATCCTCCATTCTTCATTCTACATTCATCATGCCTATCTTCTATTTTGAGCTTTAATGTCTTTTCAAAAGATTAGATGAGGAAACATGATGGGTGTAGAGAGTTTTTTTTTTGTTGTTGTTATTATTTTAGTTTTTTTCTTGAGTTTGTTTTCTTTTATTTAGGTATGTTTTTATTTTATTTTTATTTTTCTTGTACTTTTATTTATGTTTTTTTTTATAGGCATAAAGTCCTCTTGGACAAGCCCTTCTCTTTACCTCAAGTTTGGATATCTATTGGAGCATTATTGCACTGGGGCAGTATTACTTAAACTTTCTATCCCCTTATTATATTAGGTCCCTTTGGAGATGCTTTTTTGTGTTTATTTTTTGCCAATGAGGACATTGTCCACTTTAAGTGTGGGGGAGTGGTTTGGTGATATACTTTATCCAAGTTTTTATCAATTTTATTGTGAGCGCAAAGTATGGAAGTATTTTCTTTCTTCTCTTTTCCCCTTTATTTGTAGTCCCGTGGCAGTATTTCTTTGCTCTATTTGTTTGGCCATTGAGGACAATGTCCAGTTTAAGTGTGGGGGAGTGGTGAGATTGAGAATTCTTCTATGCATCATTCTTTTATACTTCGTCCTTCTTGTGAGCAAAATTTTTTAATTTTTTTTATTTTCTTTGAGATTTCAAGCTGTATTTTTGATGCATGTCTTGATGACAGATTATAGAGCATATGTTCTATATCATTTATGGCTTATGCATGACTGTTTGCACGCACTTGGACGAAGTAGTTCTTGATAAAATGCTTTACATTGTTCTTAAACCTATTTTTCTACTAAAATTCATTGAGCATTCTAGAACTTATTTGAATATCTCTCGAGGCGAAATAAGAAAGACATTCATGATTTAACTTAGGGATGACGGTAATAGGCATTCTTTGGATAGTTTGAGCTTTTCAAGCCTACCTATTTTTATATTATCCCTAGTGCCTATTTTAAGCCTAAAGTGTTAATTTCTTTCTTTAAAACCTATTAGCATGCTTTGTCCATTGCTTGTTTATGAGAGTTTGAAAAATTTTCCAAATCTTTGTATTCTTGATGGATGAAAGTATATGAAGGAGAATGTTGAGGGAGAATAAAAGGGAAAAAGATCATGACTCATTGCTTTCAGTTATGCATCAATGGTTGTGTTGAGCAAGAAAGAGGAAAGAAAGAGAAAAGAGGGATTGAAAACAAGAAAAGAAAAACAAAATCTTCTAGAAAGAATGGAAAGAGAGAAAATACGAAAAAAAAAATAGCAACAGTAAAAACAAAAGAGGACTGAAAGAAAAAAATGAAAGAGAAAGAAAAGGAAGATCACAAGAGGAATGGTGATTGAACTGTAAAAGTTGAGTTTATATCAAGTACTTAACACCATTGCTGAAAATTTGAGTGACCTTGTGGAAAAAAAATAGAGAAGAGTTGATGAAATGAGATAAGAAAAAAAGAAAATGCGAGATTTGCTTGAGCTGAACTGTGCTAAATAAGGTTATGGTTTTGATTTATTTATTTTGGAATAGGAGAGCAAGAAGAGTTGGAAATTATTGATACATTTTGTTTATCTTTTCTTGTGAACTCTCAACTTCTTTGATATTTGATTCTCTTATATCCTTCGTTTGACAAGCTACATTACAAGTCTTTAGCCTTACATTACAAGCTTAAAAGTCCTACTTGACCTAAGTAGAATCATGACATGTCTTGGATTAGTGGAGAGAGTGTATGAAAAGTAAGCTTATGGAATGCATAATCTTTTTGAACAAAATTCTTTCCAATGGTTTGAGAATATTGTTAAGTGTTGACATGGTTCTACTAAGTCATTATTCACCTACACAAGTCTTGCATTTGTTGTGAAAGATGTAGTAGCATGTGTTGTATGTTCTTGAATGAAGAAAGCATTGAAGATATTGTTTTGAAATTGATTGGGTGATTTTTTTAAACCTTGTGTTTTCCTACTTGTCTTTGATACTTTAATTGAGGACAAACAAAGAGCTAAGTGTGGGAGAATATGATAGGGGCTAAATTAGTCATGTTTTTCCTAGTTATTTCAGGTTCTTTTGTGATACATTACATTTAATAACTATCCATATTCCTTCATATTTGAGATTTTACCCTTAGAAAGATATTTGGTTCATTATTTCAGATTTTAAGGGTAAAACGAATAAAAAACGTCGCAAAACAGATAAAGGCGGCGCCGGCCATGTACTGATGATACGAACTTTGAGACGACAAAAAATTGGTGAAACAAGACCGGAACAGAATGGAACCGGTGCCGGCTCTAGTAGCCAAGGTGGCGCCGGATGCACTTTGGACAACATTGCGTGGAAATCTAGAAAAATTGGTAAACAACTGGAGAAACAGAACACAACCGGTACCGGCTCCAGTAGCCAAGGCAGCGCCAGTTGTGCCCTGAGGAAAAGACAGGATCTTGATTTTTGGACGCAGTTTTTGGTAATCTGTAGAGTTTTAGTACTTTCCTACTTCTATTCGGCCAAGAAAGTTACACTAACGAGTTTAGGAACTTTCAAAGCCTATAAATAGATGGAAAACACAAAAGAAAAGTGGAGAATTCATTGATCATCATAGAAAATCACTCAATCAAAGGAGGAATTCTTCAATTTAAGAAGGGTTGTACAAGAAGGTCTTCAAAGGAAGAAGAAGGAGGCTTGTCTATGAATGCTTTATTTTACTTTGTTTTCTTTTTCTTGAACAATGGTGTATTAATTATTTTATTGTAATTTGACACTGTTTTAGGTGTTCATGATTTTTAGAGTCATTTGATCTTTTGATTAATTGATTGTTATTCTTGGTATTTAATTGATTGTGCTAATTACATGATTAATTAGTTGTTTCTTTCCATTAACTTTCTTGAAAAAGGGGTTAATTGCTAAGAACTGATAATTAAAGGTTAATTGATGTCTGTCAAGAATGGATTCATTGGTTAATTTCATGTTTTAAGTTTGCTAGAAATGGAAATTTAATCAAAGGATTGTGTTTAATACATCTTTTGGGTAGGACTGGCTGAGACAAGAATATGATGCTAAGTTATCTAGAAGATAGGGACTCATGGATTGGAAATGAAGTGAATCTATATTAATCCTTCATGATGCCAAGAAAATGATTAGTTATGATATTGGTTAGGTACTTTAAGGTCATGTTTGCCAAAATAATGATTTAAGTTACATACTTCTCCATCATTGACATGTATATATTTTTATTTTTATTTTTATTTTATTTTATTTTCCTTTTTATTTCTTTTTCACTTTATAGAGTCGGTTAAACAATGAAAGAAAGGTGATTAATGTTTACTTGTTCCTTGAGGATCGATACTCGTTTGAACCCTATGCTATGTTAATGATGAGTACGCTTGCTCATATGTGTAATTTGGGGTTAACGTTTTAATTCAAACTTGATTGGGAATGTGCTTGTCTTTTTATGATTTGTACACCCAAATAAAAGACGCATCAATGTTAATAAACATTTTATTCTTAGAAATTATTTGTGAATTCTTCTTTACTTTTGTGCACAATTTTGCTGGAAAAAACCCATTGTGTTTAAGTAAATAATTTATGTGAATGGAGGTCTTTCACATAAGATATGGACCATGGATTATGTTACACATAAACTATTGTTCGTAACCAAATGATGAGAATGAGAATCTTATCATGGTATTGTGTTATGGATTCAAAATATGAAATGGCTTACCTTTAACTAATGAGTAGTCTTCTCCTTTTATAACATAAACGTATTTGAATACGTAGAATTGGACCTGTAATAGTAATTTCTAAAAGCACTATATGGTAGAAACCTAAACTACTACCACTACAACGTGTACTTATACTCTACAGCTTGAGTATGAGTTGATGGTTTGACGAAGCTGGAAGCGTATACTTGTTAGAATTCGTTGATGCATTAGATATGCGCAGCGGAAGGAAAAAGATGAATTATAATCGCAAGGATCACATGTATATGTTGATACAGATAAAAAAAAAAAACAGAAAAAGCCATACCTTTGTTAAGTGGCTACAAATCAAAATTTCCAAACGTGATTGAATGTCTATTTGAGGCGCGATCCAGCAACACCAAAGAGATGAACAATCGCACGTCTTGCCTTTATAATCGAAGTGTAGGATTGTCACTGACTAGCCCACGTGAGGATAGTTCTCAAAACTCCAACTAAACTCTCGGTGTTAGCAGAGAATAGAAGACGGCTAGGTCTCCGTGTGAGAGAGCAGAAGAGAGGAATCGTGTATCTTAAAAATCAAGGAGAGCAATTTTCTCTGTGTGTTTCAAAAAGAGAAAACAACCACGACATCCTTTTCAGAAAAATTCAAAAAATAAAAAAATGCTAATACAATGCTCTGTAAATTCTAATCAAATTAGAATTCATTAAATTGTATTTGAAACCTACAAGTTCTCAAAATTATAATTTGGCCTAGAAATTATAATTAATTATAATTTGGCCTAAATAACTTCTACTTCTCTCAATTAACTCCACAATGTTATCAAATAACATCTCAAGTACATAATCCTCTATTGTGTGTGACCTATTAGGTTTTTCAGTCCATTGGCAGTAAAATATGAATTAATCCAAGCATTTTTTAGATTAATAATCATTAATAATTTATAATTAACCTATTAATTCTAATCAAGTTTGGTTTATTAATTCATCAATTAATAAACCCATAGTCAGCAGTTCATGAGCGGTATCTTGCTACACATCATGACTAGCCAAGAGTCCAGGAAGTCAAGTGGATTGTCATGAACCCTTCAATAACAAACTACTATGTGATAAACTCCTTTCACCATTTAATATCTCATTCAGTCTGAAGTACGGAATTAGTACCAACTCCCTGCAGAATAATAAATTAATTCTAGCCCGAATATATTAGCACTTATACTAAGAACCCACTACTCTATATGTGTATCAATTGAAACTTTTTCGAATACAGAATTACCTTGGCCAAGGATTTCTAGAGTAGTAATTCCTACAAGTAGCCGTGGGATATTCGCCCCTACTATTAGGAGTGATGAATCCTTTATCGACCCTCTCAACTATTTTTGTTTACCTCACATTGCACCTAATATCCATCCTATAGAAAGCACTCGATCTGGCTCCAAAGATTGGAATTAAAGTATAATACTTAGCAAATAAAATACCTTGGAGATTTCAAGTTAAAAAATACTTGCACGATTGCTATAACGAGATCCTATCACTGATACTAAATAGTTATCCATGTGATTATCTCATAGTCAGGTCATCCAGTGTACTTATTATATTAACAAGCGCCCGCACGTTAGCTTTGAGTATCACAATACTCATAGATATGAGAACCACCGCTTGATCAAATCAGGAAGTCTAACACGTGCTAGTCTTAGCACATTAATGAATGCCTATCTCATTAATACTATGACTAGAAATTATTTAAGTACTAACACTATACAGTATAGTAGGAATCGCACATCATGATCTCTATCATTATTTCCTTAACACAATGTTGTACTCGAGACTTTATCTAATAGTTATTTTACATGAAAGTAAAGAAAATAAACTGAAAGATAGATAATGCCTTGTATTATAAAATAAATGTGTCATATACAAAGTACAAGTGATTACCTCTAGGGCACAACACTAACAAACTCCCACTTACCCTAGAGCCAATCAATCATGTATCTAATACTGAATAACTCGACATGCCTATCATGTTTTTCCTGAGATAGTGTTTTTATAAACGGGTCAACTATGTTCTCATTCGTGGGAACTCTCTCTATCTTTTCATCATTCCTATTTATGATCTCCCAAATCAGATGATAGTATCGTAGTACGTGATTGGATAATTAGTGAGACCATGGTTCCTTTGTTTGTGCAATGGCTCCATTATTGTCACAATACAATGATATTGGACCAACAACTTCTTGATCCAAACTGCTTCTTTAACTACTTTAGAAGCGGCTATGTACTCAGTTTCTATCGTAGTGTCAGTAATAGTCTCTTATTTGGAATTCTTCCAACTTACTGCCCCTGCACATAACGTAAATACGTAGCCATATTATGATTTGAAATAATTTTTGTTAGATTAAAAACCAGCATCAGTATACCCATTTACTTTCAAATCACCCTCTCCATATACCTAAAACACATCCTTAGTCCTTCGAAGTACTTAAAAATGTTCTTTACAACCTCCCAATGACCTTCACCAGGGTCAGATTGGTATTTGCTCGTCAAACTGAGAGTACAAGATATATCGAGCCTCGTACATATCATAACGTACATGATAGATCCAACTGCCGAAGCATATGAAATCTTACTCATGTGATCCCTTTCAACTTGTGTTTTGAGAGACATCAACTTTAAAAGGCTTATCCCATAGAACATAGGTAAGAATCCCTTTTTAGATTAATCTATACTAAACTTCTTTAGCATTTTATCTATGTATGTAGACTGTGAAAGACCAAGCAACCTGTTTGACGTATCTCTATAGATCCTAATTCCAAGAATATAGGTTGCATCTCTAAGGTCTTTTATCAAGAATTTCTTAGACAACCAAACTTTAACTAATTGAAGGATAGGTATATCATTTCCTATTAGCACTATGTCATCTACATAAAACAAGAAAATGATTGCACTCCCACTAACCTTCTTGTATACACAAGACTCATCCATGTTTTGAATAAAATCAAATTCTTTGATTGTTTCATCAAAACAGATGTTCCAACTCCTAGAGGCTTGCTTATGTTCATAAATAGACCTTTGCAGCTTGTATACTTTTGTGCTATTATTGGATGTAAAACCCTTAGGTTGTGTCATATACACTTCCTCAGTCAGATTTTCATTTAGGAAAGCTATTTTCATATCCATTTGCTAGATCTCATAATCATGATGAGCGATAATGGCTAGGAGTATCCTGATGAATTTTAGCATAGGTACTGAGGAGAAGGTTTCATCATGGTCAATACCATATTGTTGATGATAACTCTTAGTTGATGATAACTCTTAGCCATGAGTCATGCTTTATAAATAACTATATTACTATCCATGTCGATTCTCTTCTTGAAAACCCACTTGCACCCAATAGGTTTGATTCTTTGGGTGGATCAACCAAAGTCCATATTTGGTTATCGTACATGGAATCCATTTCTGACTTCATGGCCTTAAGCCATTTATTAGATTTTGAGTTGTTCGAAACTTCTTTGTAGGTAGTAGGCTCATTCTCATCTATGAGTAATACATCATTGTGGTCATTTATGAAAAATTTATATCTCTCAGGTGCCACACGTATCCTACTCGACCTATGAGAATCTTGTACAATAGAAGGTTCATCTATTCTTACAATAGATGTGGGATCAGACGATTGATGCTTGTTTGTTTGTTGTTCTTGAAATTCACTAAGTTTAATTTTATTCCCACTGTCCCCTTTGAGCATGTGCTCATTCTCTAAAAAGACAACATGCACCGAAACAAACACTTTGTTTTTAAAGGGGAGATAGAAGTAATATCTAAAAGATTCTTTCAGATATCCCACAAACAAACACTTGTCAGACTTACTATCAAGTTTGTCAGAATGTGGCCTTTTGACAAAAGTAAGGCAACCCCATACTCTCAAGTGAGATAACTTTGGTTTCTTGCCAAAGAACATCTCAAATAGGGTAGTATCAACTGTTTTTTATAGAACTCTATTTAGAATATAAACAAAAGTCTCTAGTACGTACCCGTAAAATAATTTTGGCAAGTTTGTAGAAACCATCATGGTCCATACCATGTCTAGAAGGGTTCAATTCCTTCTTTTAGATATACTGTTATGTTGAGGTGTATGTGGTGGAGTTCATTGAAATAATATCTCATTATCTCTAAGATAATCTTGAAACTCTTAACTTAAGTATTCACCTCCTCGATCAAATCTTAGAGTCTTAATACTTTTCCCAAGTTATTTATCCACTTTATTCTTGAAGTCTTTGAACTTTTCAAAAGCTTCAGATTTGTATTTCATTAAATACAAATACCCATATCGTAAATAGTCATCGATAAAAGTTATGAAGTAGTGATAACCTCCTCTTGATTGTATTGATATTGGGCTACATACATCAGAATGTATAAGTGCTAATGACTTTTTGGCCCTTTCTTCTTTTCTAGAAAAAGGAGTTTTAGCCATTTTACTAAATAAACAAGATTCACATATGCCATATGATTCATAATTAAATGACCCTAAATCACCTAATTTGTGTAACTTAGAAATGCGATTCTCATTTACATGACCTAAACGACAATGCTATAAATAGATGAGGTTGAATTATCTATCCTTAGTTTCTTATTGTTTATATTGAGGATTGGATTATCCATGTCTAGAACGTATAAACTATTAACCAAAGTTGTAGAACTATAATAAATATCATTCAATGAAAAGGAACAACATTTATTCTTAAATATTAAATGAAATCCACATAAGTCTAAACATGCAACTATGAGAATGTTTTTTTAAAAAATTGATACAAAATAATAGTTTTGTAGTTCTAAAACTAATCCTAAAGGCAGGTTCAGCTCGTATGTCCTTATAGCAAGTGTAGCAACATTTGCTCTATTTACAGTAAATAGGTCCACATTGCCTTTCTCTAGCCTTCTACTACCTTTTAGACCTCGCAAATTATTGCATTAATGAGATCCACATCCATTATATAATACCCATATCTCGTTTCTAAAGACAGTATTAACCTCAATCATAAACATACTAGGAGTAGAAGTAGAAGTGTCCGTGAGCTTCTCCTTCTGCTTCTTCTCATTGATGGTCTCCAAGTAGGCTTTGCAATTATGCCTCCAGTGGCCCATTTTGCCACAGTGATGGCATAGGCCTTTGGTGACTGCATCTTTCTTCTTCACACCATCTTTGGGCTTAGTGGGAGCCTTCTTCTTCTTCCTTTGAACTTTCTTCTTGGAAGAAGAAGATTCTACCATCAAGTTCGTATTGGAATCCTTCTTTCTAGAGGACTCCGCAGTTTTGAGAAGATTGATCAACTTAGGAATGGTGGATTCAATGTTATTCATCTGATAGTTAATCACAAATTGTGAAAAACTATTAAGCAAAGATTGTAGAATTAAGTCAACACTTAATTCATGGTCTATCACGATGTTGGGGGTATGCCTTAGAATCAATTTGTACTTATACTATTGTCGTTATGTTTTATATAATAATATGAGGCTTTCCTTTCCATGAATAGTGCGTTTTGTTTTATGGTCATCAAGTACGTGACTTGATAGTAAAACCCAACAATGAATACAATGAATATTCTAAATCTGTCCCTGGTCGTTTATTATTATTGGAACAAACATACTAATCTTAATTTATTATTATTGGAACAATAATAAATTAAGATTAGTATGTTTGTGACTGGATGGCTATGTTTTACTGGTCATGGATATTTGTGATATCAAGTCAAAAAATAAATAAATATTAGAGAATATTGTATTGGATATGACCCACTGTGAGAGTACTTCATGGAACATGTCATAAGTACTTTCTAGCCATAATAATATTAAAAGTCCTTTGACCTAAATTCATCATAGTTTCCTACTTGATAAATTCTATATTTTGACATTGTCTAAAGTTGTCTTTAATTAGATAATAAATTAGATTACTGTTGGATATAGAATAAATCGAGGAGAGGAATATGATTGATTGTAAAGGAATTTGTCCCTCTCAATTATGGGAGAGATATCCATGGGCCCCTTGATAAGTTAGACTGTTAAAATGCATGGCCGTGCTCAAATATATCAATCTAAGATATTGATATCATTTGTTTGAACAGTCTACTATGAAATTAAGAAATAATTGATTGAGCTTAATAAGGATGACATGCTCCGTGCCTTATGCTTAATCTGGATATCATGTGACAAAAGGACTAAATATAAAATTATGGTTTAGTTCAAAGAGATCACCAATCTTCATTTAACCTGGATAGTTATAATGTTTTGCTAGAAACTACTTATAACTTGTGGGCCATTTTAAATATGATTTGGGCACACTGCCAGTGTTAAATGAACCTATAGGATCACACAATAAGCGAACTTGTTAGGTTATTTTCTGGTAACCGGATTCGATGAATCTAGAAACATGTCTAAGTTAATCGAACTTAGAAAATCTACCAGATACAATGAATCTGGAAATATGTCCACATTCGATGTATCTGAATGATGTTCAGATTATAAGAATCTGACTCGGTAAATTAATTAGTTAAATTACCGAAATAATGGCAGAATCTTATCGTATCAGTTTTAATTTAATTTGAATTAAATTAAAATACGATAAGATATTATTAGGGTTGGACTCTAAGAGATTCGGAGTGGGTTTTTAAGAAAAACTCTAGCCGTCTTCTTGGGGACGCCAATTCTGTTGTAAAAATTCGTGCCTTCATCCACCAGAAAAATAAGCCTCTCAAAAACCCTAGGGGCTAGCACTCCCTGGGTGACGAGTGAGTTCGCGGTGTGTATCCGATAGAGGATGTTCGCATAACTGCAACGTCTGGTGATCGTTCGGGTTGCACACACAGAAGCACAATCGGAACTGAAGGATATCGATTACACATAACAGAGGTAAATTTGTAAACCTACAATCTTCTTAATCGTTTACTTAGATCATCGGAAGGGATTCGTGGATGTTTTTCTCATTTAGGAGTCTACGAATTCTAACACACGAACCCAAGAGACCCAAGCTTCTTAATGAAGCCCAGCATCTTCAACCCATGAGTGGCAACAGAAGCACCCTTAGCCATTTTGCGATAGAATAATTGCTTCGAGATCTCATATCTCTCTGTTTTGGCCTGGGCATCAAACAACTCTCATAGGTGGAGAATAATCAATTGAGTATCCATATGATCGTGTTGTTTTTACAACTTAGGAGTCATTGATGCCATCATGATACAAGATGTCGTGTCACTGTCCTCCTTGTGCTTCTTGTGGACAGCATGCTCATCAGTATGAGCATCTTAAGCTGATGGTGGCAGAATAGGAGCATCTAGCATGTAGAGCAATTTTTCAACTTGACAACGATTCTCAAGTTTCTATACCAGTCGAGATAGTTTGACTCAGTTAGTTTGTTGGTCTCCAAGATGCTACGTAAGTTTAGGTTGGTTGACATGATGCATGTGACCGAGATGTAAAGAGAGAGAACATTAGCTAACTTTATATGCACATGTAATGTAAATAATTAGTTTTTTAATTGACTTTAATATTTTTTTCAAACTAATAGCCACCATTATTGATTCGACAAAGCCCGTTAGAATCTTTTCTAGTGGAACGGTTTCCAAATTCCTCAAGAATAACCTTAGGTTTACCTACCAAGTCACCCTTGAGTTCAATGGTAGGTATTCAATACCAATTACATCGTATGTAATTACCGAATCATTAGGTGATTAACATCTTGTAATCTTAAAACCTTTTGTGCTACCCTAATATTTCCTCTAAATTTCTTTATGCTTGAGTTAGCCCAACCGGAATAAAGAATTTAGTTAAACCCGACTCACTAATCAGGAATTTAAATCCATAGCTTGAACATGCCATGTCGAGTAGGCTGGGGTTAGCCCAACAACTTGGTCTTGAAAAAAGATTCTCATTCTTACTGTATTAACGAAAGGAACTAAGTTTAACATTAATTGAGGATTTATTCCTTTTAGTGATCTCATCAAATTACATGCATAAATATATCAATAAATCACATAAATTGATAATCATGGTAATAAAAAAGATTACGTGGTATGGTTATGAACTTTGCCTAAATTAATTTTCTCGAGCCAAAAAGAAAATTAACATAGTTAACCCTATGTTTTCATAAATGATTTAAGTAGAAGGTCTTACTCTCTCGCCTTGTTTTGGTCGCTATCTCCAAAATTAAAATAATTCTATCCCTATCTAATCGATGTAATCTAATTATATAAAATTCCTAAATAGAGAAACTTCGAGTTACATTCGAGGGAAATTAGATGAGAAGAGAATTATACAAGAATTTTAGAGAAGGCAGGACTCGCATGTCCTATTTAATAAAACCAAAAGTGTAAATAATGCGTGAATAGATATAATTTGGTTTTAGTCCATAACCATCCACCAAGCCATTAAATATGCTTAAACAAAATTAAACATATAATTTTATTATTTCAAAATCTCCATTTTGGAAAAAAAAATAGATTTAATTTTTAAAATAAAATTCTAGAAATTAAATTAAGATAAAATCTAAAATCAATATTTTAGATTTATTTCTAAAACCAAATTCTAGAAATTTAGTTACGACAAAATCTAAAATCAATATTTTAGAAAATATATTAATTGCTAAAATCATATTTTAGGAATTAAATAATAATAATATATAATCTCAAATCAATATTTTAGAAAATATATTCATTTCCAAAATATAATTTTATCCCAAATCATGAGTCCCATTTAAAAACTAATCATAATTAGATTTAATTCTCAAAATGAGAATTAACAAAAAACTTATTTTTAATTAATTTTTTCATATAAAAAATCAATATTTTAGATAATATATATTAATTTCCAAACCAAATTTTGAAATTAATCTTGGTTAGTCCCAAACAAAATTTTCGGAAAGTTTTAGGCGCAAGTGAAAAAAAAACTTCATCGTGGACCACTGAAAAGAAGTTAAACAAAATGAAGGAATTTTTTTTTAATACTAAATAGTGAATTACATCTTGGGGAGGATGATGTTCATCCTTCCCATGATCACCCACGAGAGCTGTGCTTCGAGAAGCTTGTCCCAAGCGAGCCGCGTGTTTGTGTTACGCCCTAGAGGCAATCACTTGTACATTGTATATGACACATTTTATTTTAATAAAAGGCATTATTTATCTCACAGTTTCTTTTGTTTACTTTTGTGTAAAATAACTGTTAGATAAAGTCCCTAGTACAACACTGTGTTAAGAAAATCATGATAAAGATCATGACATGAGATTCCTACTACACTGTATAGTGTTAGTACTTAAATAGTCCCTAGTCGTAGTATTAATAAGACAGGACATCATTAATGCGTTAAGACTAGCGTGTGTTAGACTTCCTGATTTGATCAGGTGATGGTTCTCATATCCGTGAGTATTTAGATATTCAAAGTTAGCACATGGATGCTTGTTAATAGAACAAGTTCATTGGATGACCTAGCTATAAGATAATCACATGGATAACTATTTAGTGCTAGTGATATAATCTCAATATAACAAACATACAAGTGTTCTTATACTTGAGATCTCCAAGGTACTTTGTTTGCTGAGCATTGTACTTTGATTCCAATCTCTGGAGCTCGACCGAGGGCTGCCTATGGGATGGATATTGGGTACATTGTGAGGTAAATGAAAGTAGTTGAGAGGGTCAATAAAGGATTCACTATTTCTAATAGTAGGGGCGAATATCTCACGGCCACTTATAGGAAATACTACTCGAAAAGTCCTTAGCCAAGGCGATTGTGTATTGAAAATAGTTCCAATTGATACACATCTAGAGTAGTGGGTTCCTGGTACAGGTACTATTGTATTTGGGTCATAATTAATTCTAGAGGGAATTGGCATTAATTCTGTACTCCAAACCAAATAAAATATTGTATGGTGAAAGGAGTTAATTGCACTGAAGTTTTAATTGCACTCATGGATGTGAGAACCACCACCTAATCAAATCAGGAAGTCTAACACGTGCTAGTCTTAGCGCATTAATGAAGTCCTATCTCATTAATATTATATCTAGGGATTATTTAAGTGCTAACACTATACAATGTAGTAAGAATCTCACATCATGATTTTCTTAACACAATGTTGTACTACGGACTTTATCTAACAGTTATTTTACATGAAAGTAAAGAAAACAAACTAAAAGATAAATAATGCCTTGTATTATAAAACAAATATGTCATATACAAAGTACAAATGATTACCTCTAGGACACAACACTAACAATGCTTTGATGTATTATAGTTGAGGTTCTATCGTAGGATCAATATACTTGTATGTTAGGTATATGCAACTAGTTAGTCAAGACAAACTTGTACACGATGACTTCTATACTATATCACCCCTTGTAGTTGTTCAAATAATCTAAATATCCAGAGCCCTGGGAATATGACTTGGATATTTGCTTTAAAGTAGCTCTATTGGAAAGTAAAAATATTCTAAGAAGTTATAGATCATTGGACAAGAAGCCTAAGGATGATAGATTTCTTTTAGAGAGGTGTTAATACACTTTTTCCTGTCTAAATAAACGGTGATGTGTAGAGGGGTATTTTAGTCATTATACTTGTAGGTCGGAGACATAATTAACATAGCATTATCCTTGGCGTTAATATTTTCTTATGGTGATATTAGAAAATATTTAAAATGTAAAATATAGCTATCTATATAGTAGGGGTATTTTGGTCATTTAAGTAGTTAATGCGATGTGCCTTTTTGGTCCTCGACATAGCCTGTAAGTCCTAATTAATTATGTGTTGAGGAAATAGTCTCAGTTAAAAATGATTTTATTTTATTCAGGAAATCTAATGCATTATTGGATTGGAATAAAATAAAAAGACGAGAGAAATTAAATTAATTTTGTTATCTGCTTTAATTTGTTAATTGATTATTCAAGGCCTAAGCCCAGATTGAATAATTAGAAATTTAACCTGGGCCTAAACTAGATAAAAAGGCTTGAATAATTATTTTGGTTTATTTGGGCTCATTAATTATTTATTGGGTTATTTTTATAAGTCTAGAAAATTAATAATTAATGTTTATTATTTTTTGGGCTTCTTGGGTCTAGGAAAAATAATAAAAATATTAATGGCCTAATAGGCTAGACCAAAGGAAGTAATCTTCTTTGATTACTTCTAGGGGTTTTTTGAAATACAAGAACCCCAATGTTTTGTTATCTTGAGAAGCCCTGTGTGTATCAATAGAGATACAATAGTAAATGAAAAAAAAAAAAAAACCATAGAGAAGCCTTCTATTTTTTTTCTCTCATTTTCCCTTCTTGTTGTTTTTCTTGGTTCTGTTAATTGATAGAAGTGACCCAATAAAAATAGAGACCTATTTTCCTCGCCTATTTGTTTCACCAACAAGGCTTAGGCGGTGGAATATTCTGAGAAGCAAGAAGCTGTGTGTTTATGCCACGGAGGAGTAGAAGAATAGCGAGATTTGATCTGGAAGCATCAACGAGTCAGGAAGAAGAGATGCATGTGGTTTAGTCGAGTTCCTCATAGCCAAAGAGATCATTAAAGTGCAGAGGTATTAAACGAAAATTTTCTTCTGCTGTGTTTTTCTCTTTGCATTAGTTTTTTTTCCCCCTATTTGCTTCTAGTATACATGCTACGTTTGTTTATATTTTCAAGCTTCATCTAGCGCCTGGTGCACTAGCTAGACCTTGCACCAGGTACATGCTTGAATTTTTCACCTTTTGCTCGAAATCCACTCAATTCTGTACAAATTCATCAAAAACACTTTCTACAGGAAAATGTCAAATACGAAGAATATGCCCAGTTATTAAATCAAAAGTATCTCAAATAACCTCAAATAACTTGGAACATAGTGATGAATTTAGCCCTTATAATATTCCCCCACACTTGAACCTTTGCTTGTCCTCAAGCAAAACACTTAAGTCAAGAAAATAATCAAGAAAACACAAGCTTTTTATCATTCCAAAATTTGAATCATAACAAGGCTTATAACTTTCCTTTAAACTTTAGATAGAACTCTTGCCATTCATCTAACCCTTTGAAAACAAGTACAACTTAAAGCATTTAATAAGACATCACAAAACTTTTGAAGGCAAATTAATCAAGTTTATACCTTAGACTAAGAAAATTATTTCATCATTCAAGTAAAAACATAGATAACATGAATCATACAAGTCAAGATATCTACCAACTCAAGCATTATAAATCTAAAAATTGCACAACTCAAGTAGTGATTTAAGGAAAACACTCCATTTTTTTCCAATTTTTCCTAATAACCTAGGAATTGATAGCCTCAAATGCATGGTTTTCTTTTCACACATCGTATTGGCCCCCTTTTAGTCATCGCTTATCATCTTTTCAACATTCTTCTCTCTTTTGCTTTTAGGAATAGCCTCAAAAAAGTGAATTTTTCTTCACTATACGTATTGACCCCCATAAACAAGTAAAAAGTATTTTTCTTACCTTCATAGAGGAAACAACAATCAACTCATTTTTTTCAATCTTCAACTCAATCACAAAATTGTTTCACTCAAAGATCTTATCTCTTCACATTCCTTATCAAAATTGTTCCACTTAAAGATCTTATCTCTTCATATTCCTTATCAAAACTCAAAGTTAAGTAAATTTTAAACCTATAATACAAGAGTTAGCCAACAACTTTCCCCACATTCTTTACATCCTCCATATTCAAACAAGATGAGCCAAATAATATTCAAACACTAATGCATAAACAAGATTAATCAAAATTCTTAAGTCTTGAAAATATCCTATCCAATAAACCAATTTCATAAAAATCCACCATATGAATGACATATCCAAGTAAGAAAGATAATTACAACTTTGCTACATAATGAAAAACCACAAAAGTTTTGAAAAATGTCAGAAAAATTTAGCCACAAAATTAGAAAAATTTTACCACAATGTACACAATGTATATAGAAAATATCTGCAATGCAAAACTCACGCCTCACACTTAAACTGGACATTGTCCTCAATAGCTAAAAATATATCAATAAAATCAAAGCCAAATGACCAAAATAAATAAAAGGGAAAGAATAGAGAAAAGAAAATACTTCCAGTGCGACTTAGTTCCAACATGTGTGAATCCACCACAAGGAGTCATGAGAGAAGGGTACCTCACTCAAAAGAAACAAAACAAAAACATAAATCTAGAGAAAAAAGAAAAATCAAAATAGAAAAAAAGAAAAAGATGTAAAAAGGACAAAAGGAAAATCATGAATCATAGAGGGTAACATCGAGATGCTCTGAAGTGCTAAGTTCTTCACCCAAATATGGTTTCACTCAACTTCTATTTACCTTAAAGATCCCCTTAATTGGGTGAGAAATCTCAATAACTCCAAACAAAAAAACTCGATGTACCTCATATGGCCCCGACCATCTTAGCTTCAACTTGCCCGAAAAAAGTCGGAGCTTAGAATTAAACAATAACACTTTATATCCTTCTTTAAACTCTTGAAGGGAATGATTATGCCTATCATGCCAACGTTTCATCATATCTTTGTAAATCCGAGATTTATGGCAGGCATCATTATGCCACTCCTCCAACTTATTCACTCGAAGCAATCTGTGTTGTCTTGCAAGGTGAAGGTCAAAATTGACAAATTTAATCGCCTAATGAGCCCTATGTTCAACTTTCACCGATAGATGACATGACTTCCCATACACTAACCTATAGAGGGTTGTACCGGTAGGAGTTTTGAAAGCAATCCTATAAGCCCAAAGAGTATCATTTAATTTCAAACTCTAATCCTTTCTTGTATGATTAACTACTTTTTTCAAAAAAAAATTTTAACTCTCTATTGACCACATCAACTTGGCCACTTGTTTGGGGGAATAGGGAGTAGCAAACTTATGAGTGACACTTACATGTTTGAGAATTTTGTCTAATTCGGTATTACAAAAGTGTATCCACCTATCACTAATGAGTACCTTAGGTACACCAAAATGGGTGAAAAGTTTTTTTAGAAATTTGACTACAACCAAAGCATTATTAGTAGGGAAGACTTTGATATGACTTTTTGTGGTGGCTATTTCTTGGTGTTGTGGTATATTTGTTGGTTATGGTTCAACTCAACAATGGGAACCAAAACAGAGATTTTTTCTTGTGACAAAAGAGAAAGGTAACCTAACTATCTACACTCTTTCAAACCCTTGAAGAACAAAGCCTCAAAGACCCTCAAGATGAATGGAAAGTTTTACTAGATTCTCACCCTAATATCCTTGGAGCAACAAAGGCAAACAAGAACAATAGAATAGAGAAAATAGACACCCAAATATTAAATTTCAAACAAACCTTAGAAGAACAAAGCAACTAAGACCCATTCAAAGAAAATAACATTGGATTATCCAAAAGATTTATAGACTATTACAAAATAAGGACTAACCCTTTAGCTTGGTCTTGAACAAGATAAACAAGGAGGCTTGGCCTCTCAAGATTCTCTCTCAAATTTGAATTAAAGTCAAGTGAATTATCTTGTCAAAGTAATAAATGTGCTATTTATACTACCCTAACCCTAGCTAAGTAATCCCTGAGGTCTAGTTACAGTTTAGGGTCAAAATAAGTCTTTACAAGCAATTAAAAGTGAAGAAAACTGGAGAAAAGCATTAAAAAGCGGAACAGCCGACGACTGCCCAGGGCTAAGCCGGCGCTGGTTTGGAACATCACAACCAGCGCCGGTTAGGTTCTGTCTTTGGCCGGTTCTCATTTGCTTGAGTGTTGGTTTTGGACAGAATGGAGCCGGCGCCGGTTTGGTTGCATAGAGCCGACACCAGCTATCCTCTGGAAGCATTCCTTATCAAATGTCATCCCTTTTTGCTGACGGCTTAAGTTCTTGTTGGGGTCCTTCGCAGATGGCCATCAACACGAACTCTTGACTCCCTTCCTCAACCCTCCAATCCTTTTTCATCCTTAAGCATTGTTTGATGATCAATTGAAAATCATCTTGAAGCTTCTTGGTCCTCGCTCTAGTTATCGATCCTTGTCCTCCATGATGAAGTGGAGTCTCATCATCTCCCCCTCCTTGAAAAGGATTCGTCTTTGAATCTTCGCCATCATCTACATCAAAAGAAGAGAGGTCACTAACATTAAAGGTAGCACTAACATGATACTCACTCGGTAGATTTATCTTGTAAGCATTATCTCCAACTTTGGCAAGAATTTGAAATAGTCCATCCCCCATTGGATCAAGTTTGCTTCAGCGTTGCGTGGGGAATCTCTTCTTGAGAAGGTGCACCCAAACCCAATCCCCGGCTCAAAGAAACCTTTTTCCTTCCTTAATTGCGCTTATGGGCGATCTCTTCGTTGTGTTTTGCAATGGTTCATTCACCTTCTCATGGAGTGCCTTCACCATTTCTGCTTTTTTAGCTCCATCAAGGTTCAACCATTCACCTATAAGCAAAGAAACCAAATCTAAAAGAGTTAGAGGATTAAAACCATATACAATTTCAAAAGGAGAATAAGAAGTGGTAGAGTGAATAGCCCTATTGTATACAAACTCAATGTGAGGTAAGCACTCCTCCCAATTCTTTAAGTTCTTCTTGATTATGGCCCGCAAGAGTTGGGTGAGTGTACGATTGACTATCTCGGTTTGTCCGTCCGTTTGGGGATGACAAGTTGTGGAAAACAAAAGGTTAGTCTCAAGTTTGTTCCATAAAACTCTCCAAAAATGGCTAAGAAATTTTGTATCCCTATCCAAGACAATAGTCCTTGGAATCCCATGCATTCTCACCACTTCCTTAAAGAATAAATCTGCAATATATGACACATCATTAGTCTTGGAACAAGCCACAAAATGAGCCATTTTAGAAAATCTGTCAACAATCACAAATATAGAATCCTTACCCCCTTGGACCTAGGCAATCCTAAAATGAAGTCCATTGAAATATCAACCCAAGGCACATTAGGTGTGGGCAAAAGAGTATAAAGACCATGTGGAAGAGTTCTAGACTTAGCTCACCTACATATAATTTAAATGATCCACATATGATTTGCTATAAATTAATATGTCATCAAAGTACACAACAACAAATTTTCCAATGAATTCCCTCAAAACATGGTGCATTAATCTCATGAAAGTACTAGGAGCATTAGACAATCCAAAGGGCATGACAAGCCACTTATACAATCCTTGTTTAGTTTTAAAAGCTGTTTTCCATTCGTCCCCTTCTCGTATCCTAATTTGGTGATAACCGGATTTCAAATCATTTTTTGAGAAAATGCATGCACCAAATAGCTCATCTAGCAAGTCATCTAGCCTAGGAATGAGATAGCGATATTTTACCGTTATGTTGTTGATAGCACGACAATCCATGCATATACGCCATGTCCCATCCTTTTTGGGCACCAAGAGAACCGAAACCGCACATGGGCTTAGGCTCTCTCTCACATGTCCTTTCTCAAGCAATGCCTCCACTTGCTTTTGGAATTCCTTGGACTCCTCCGGATTGCTTCTATATGCTAGTCGGTTGGGGATGATGGCTCCGGGTACGGAGTCAATTTGATGCTCAATTCCTCTCAATGGTGGTAGTCCTCCGGGCACCTCATTTGGAAAAACATTTTCAAACTCTTGAAGAATAGCTGCAATTTCATGAGACAAAGACAATGTGGAATCATTAGTAGAAACATAAGAATCTTTGCTAAAAGAAGAATAACCGGTTCCTTAGCTTCTATAGCCTCTATGACCTCACTCTCTTTTGCAAAGAAATTCACTCTCTTTTTACCTCCCCTCTCTAGGCCTTGCTCATTTCTATCCTTGATTGTCAAAAGCACTTGCTTACTCATTCTCTCTCTCAATTCTTTTTCTTGCCTCTCCTTTTCTTTCCTCTCACTTTCTTTCTTTTGCTTAACTTCTAGTGCTCCTTTCTTCTTCTCCTTTTCTTTCATGATTCTTTGGTCTTTGCTCATCTCACTAGGGGCCATGGGGATGAGGGTAAACTTAGTTTCCTCCTTGAGTAGGGAATAAGTATTCTTTCTCCCATCATGTTTCACATGTCTATCATATTTCCAAGGCCTCCCTAGTAGTAAGTGTCCCGCTTGCATGGGCACTACATCACAAAGTACATCATCCTTGTACTTCCCCATTTCAAAAGACACAAATACTTGCTTGTTTACTCTCATTTCCCCACTATCATTCAACCATTGTAGTTTGTAAGGCTTAGGATGCTTAATCTAACTCATGTCCAATTCTTCAACCAAATCCGCACTAATCACATTGGTGCAACTCCCACTATCCACAATGACACTACAAGGGGTCTTGTTGATTAGATACCTAGTGTAAAAAATGTTCTCTCTTTGTTGGTGGTCTTGATCCTCAATAGCTTGTGAGCTCAATGACCTTCTTGTGACTCCCACCAAGGAGTATTCTTGTCCCACAACTTCCCCTTCATCACTCTTCTCATCTCCAATTTCCTCTTGGTTTCCTTGGTTCCTTTCTTCCCCTTCTTCTTTGTCGGTAGAAACCTTACCACAGGGATTGGTATACATCGCCCTCTTGCTTGGACACTTATGGGAAGTATGTCCATATCCTAGGCACTTAAAACACTTGATGTCTCTATTCCTTTGTGGCCTCTCCATGGTTTTCCCTTTGTCCTTGTTCCATCCTTCCCTAAGTTTCCAATCCTCCCTAAATTTCCAATCTTCTCTAGGTTTCCAAGCCTCCCTTGGTTTGTTAAATTCCCTTTGATATGGTTTAGGGGCTTCATCCTTCTTAGTTTGCATCTTGCTAGTTGTGTTGGGATTTGGAAGTGTTGGTCTAGTAAATGCCCTCCTCCTTAATTACCTTTCAATCTTCATGGCGGCATGTACCATATCCTTCAAGCGATCATAGGGGTGCAATTCCACTAAATTGACAATCTCCCTAATTAATCCTCCCAAAAATCTTGCCCTTGTAGCTCTTAGATCCTCATGGATTTGAGCTCTCATTAACATAACCTCCATCTCCTTATGGTAATCCTCCATACTCTTGTTCCCTTGCTTAAGTGCTTGGAGTCTTTGGTAGAGATCATTATAGTAATTGTGTGGTATAAACCTTGCTCTCATCATGTCTTTCAACAAATTCCAATTAGCCACGGTTTCCAATCTCATTTATCTCCTTTGTGCATTAACTTGCTCCCACAATACCAAAGCATACTCCGAGAATCCAAAAATAGCCAACCTCACTTTTGACCTCTCATTATAGTTATGGCTTTCTAGAAATATCTTCATTTTGCTTTCCTACTCAAAATAAGCTTCGGGGTCACTTTTGCCTAGAATGTAGACACCTTCAACTTAATATGGCTCAACTCCCTTTCCACATCATTTCCTTCTCTCCTTCCTCTTCTATAGCCCCATCTTCTATGTTGTTCCCCAAAAGCATCGACATGATCCCCCTCATACCATTCATCAACTCCCTCAAATTCTCTTTCTAGCCCCCTTACATTGATCCCTCCGTTCCTTCCTTGGCCTCTTCCTCGTCCTCCACTCAAGCCATATCTTCCTCCTCTCATAGGAGCTTGTTGGATACCCCCAATAGAGTGTTCATCCCATTCTTCCCCTTAATGGGCATGTAAAGGAGGAGTGTAGGCATCACCATCCCTCATCCTTGGACTAGGCACTTCATACCGCTTTGGCCTCTCCTTTGTGCAATGATAGAAGACTGTCCAAGATAGTTTATCAACTCCCTTGTCAAGTTTTGGAACTCGCTTTGCATTGTCCTCATCATCACTTGCATATCTTCACGTAGTCCCCTAGCATCAAATTGTTCTTCTTGAGGTCTACTAGATCCACTTGGGTTAGACCTAGAGATCTCTTGCTCATGGGTCATGGTGATGGAATATTGCCTTACACCTACAAAACAAAGAGCTTAGAAGGAAAATAGACCCTCACTCACTTCCTTGCGTGATGGCTCTCCAAATTGATCACTCCACGCTCGTGTTTGCTCTCTTAGGCTCTTTTAATGATAAGCTCACCCTCTTGCCTTTTTTTTTTCTCAACACTCAAGCCTTTTTGTTCGATCCCAATTTTCCCCAATAGCTAAAGATTTAATCCAGCTAAGTGAGTCACACAAATCAAGAAAATTTTTCAATTTGGGGGTCTTAGGGGAATTTCAACAAACACTTGTTAGGCACCTCAAACAATTAAGTTTTAGGTCAAGAATTCAAGAAAATGTGGATTCAATCAACTCAAGAACAAGAAATAAGTGCACAAGGAACAATTCTAAGCAAGAAACAAACAAGAATTATCAAAACAAAGAGACAAGAACAACTAAAACTAGGATGATGAAGAACAAAATGGTCACAAGTGTACAATAGAGAAATTGAGTTCAAGGGTCATGGAATTCAATATTAGAGTGTTATAACAAGTCACAAAAACCCAAAGAATCAAAATCAAGAATCAAAGTTCCCAACTATAGCTAAAAACACTCTCATGGAACTTTTATCAAACACATTGGCTGCAACTTGTCACTCAAGAGCAATCAGAAATTTCAACCATATTCAAGCCAAATTTCACCACAAACACAAGACAAATTTGTTCCCAAGGATTATAACAACATCAAGGAGCAATTTCCCAACAGAAAATTCAAGATATAACAAAAATTTAATGACCTTTTTGAAGCATATTTTTCAGTTACCGGATTTACCCTGTTTTTTCTTTTTCTTCACTTTGTGAGGCTTCTTTTCTTATTTTCAAGCTTTGATGGGAATCAAGCTTTTCCTTACTCTGATACCAAACTCTTTGATATGACTTTTTGTGGTGGCTTTTTCTTGGTGTTGTGGTATATTTGTTGGTTATGGTTTAGCTCAACAATGAGAACTAAAACAGAACTTTTTTCTTGTGACAATAGAGAAAGGTAACCTAACTATCTACACTCTTTCAAACCCTTAAAGAACAAAGCCTCAAAGACCCTCAAGATGAATAGACAGTTCTACTAGATTCTCACACTAATATCCTTGAAGCAACAAAGGCAAACAAGAACAATAGAATAGAGAAAATAGGCCCCTAAATATTGAATTTCAAACAAACTTTAGAAGAACAAAGCAACTAAGATCTATTCAAAGAAAATAACATTGGATTATCCAAAAGATTTATAGACTCTTACAAAAGGAGGACTAACCCTTTAGCTTGGTTTTGAACAAGATGAACAAGGAGTCTTGGCCTCTCAAGATTCTCTCTCAAATTTGAATTAATGTCAAGTGAATTATCTTGTCAAAGTAATAAAGGTGCTATTTATACTACCCTAACCCTAGCTAAGTAATCCCTGAGATCTAGTTACAGTTTAGGGTCAAAATAAGTCTTTACAAGCAATTAAAAGTGAAGAAAATTGGAGAAAAGCATTAAAAAGCAGAACAGTCGACGATTGCCCAGGGCTAAGCCGGCGTTGGTTTGGAACATCACAACCGACGCCGATTGGGTTCTGTCTTCGACCAGTTCTCGTTTGCTTGAGTGTTGGTTTTAGACTGAATGGAGCCGGCACCGGTTTGGCTGTATGAAGCTGGCGTCGACTGTCTTCTGGAAGCCTTCCTTATCAAATTTCATCCCTTTTTGCTGACGGCTTAAGTTCTTGTTGGGGTCCTTCGCGGATGGCCATCAACACGAACTCTTGACTCGCTTTCTCAACTCTCCAATCCTCCTTCATCCTCAAGCATTGTTTGATAATCAATTGAAAATCATCTTGAAGTTTCTTGGTCCTCGCTCTAGTTATCGGTCCTTATCCTCCATGATGAAGTGAAGTCTCATCAGACTTGCACCTCAACCCACTTAGATACATATCCAATTGCAACCAAAATGTATTTGTTACCTAAAAAATTAGAAAAGGGCCTATGAAATCAATCGCCCAACAATAAAAAATGCCACACTCTTGAAAATTTTGTAATGTCATCTTATTAGATTTAGAAATGTTATCCGTAAGTTGATACCTATCATAATTTTAAACAAACCAGTGAGAGTCCAGCAAATAATATTCGGACTCAAGCACCTTTCTTGCAGTATTGTTAGCTTGGCAGATGCCTCCCGCGGGTCCTTCATAACAATGTTTTAAGATATCTACGCTTTTTGCAGAATCTACCCATCTCCAAATGATTTTATTCGCACAATACTTGAACAAGTTAAGATCTTCCCAAGAGTAATGCTTCATTTCGGAAAGGAATTTCTTCTATTGTTGTGTCGTGAAATCCTCTAGAACAATTCTTCCAGCCAAGTAATTAGCAAAATCTGCTACCAAGATGTTTGAGAAATCTCACCATCAACAAGTAAAAGTTGTTCATCCAGGAAGGTGTCATTGATATCCCATTTAGCCAATAGTTCTAAGGTGGGATTTTCCAACCTAGATAAGTGATCCGCAGCCAAAATTTTAGCTCTCTTATTATCCCTACTGTCCTAGTTAAATTCATGCAATAACAAAAACCATCTTATTAATCTTAGTTTGGAATCATTTTTGGTTAGTAGGTATTTAATGGCAGAATGGTTTGTATGTATAATGACTTTGGACAAAAGAAGATAGGAACAGAATTTATCAAAAGCAAACACTAGTGTAAGTAATTATTTCTCCGTTGTGGTGCAGTTCTCTTGTGCCACTATAAGAGTTGTGCTTGCATAGAAAATTGGTTGAAAATGCTTTTTCCTCCTTTGTCCAAGAACCGCACCTACTGCATAATCACTTGCATCACACATTAATTCAAAAGGAAGAGACCAATCCAGTGCAATTAAAATATGAGAGTTGATCAATTTCTTTTTTAGCACGTTGAAAGCATTGAGACATTTTTCATCAAAATAAAAAACAGCATCTTTTTCAAGTAAAGATGTAAGAGATTTAGAAATTTTTTAGAAATCCAAGATGAACCTCCTATAAAAACCTACATGACCAAGAAAGCTTCGAATAGCCTTTATAGAACTGGGATGAGGGAATTTCTTAATTGCCTCAATTTTTGCTCTATCAGCCTCAATACATTTTCTTGAAATCTTGTGTCCTAATACAATACCTTCTTGCACTATAAAGTGACATTTTTTTCCAATTAAGCATGAGGTTAGTCTCTTCACACCTTTGAAGCAGCTTTCTAAATTGGCCAAACACAAGTCAAAAGAATCACCAAAAATAGAAAAATCATCCATAAATGCCTCCATGATGTCTCCTACAAGTCCTTTGAAAGTAGCTATCATACATCTTTGAAAAGTTTCGGGACCATTACAAAAGACCAAAAGGCATATGACGATATGTAAAAGTACTAAAAGGGCATGTAAAGGTGGTCATCTCTTGATCCTTCAGTGCATGAAATTTTAAAAGTAACCGAAAAAATCATCTAGAAAGCAATAAAACTTATGTCCAACTAATCTTTCTAACATTTGATCAATGAAAGGGAGAGGAAAATAGTCTTTCCTAGTTGCCTAATTTAATTTTTTATAATCAATGCAAACCCTCCAACTGGTTACTAATCTCATTGGGATCAACTTAATTTTTTTCATTTGGGCTCACCGTCTTTCCTCCCTTTTTTGGTACCACTTATGTTGAACTCACCCAAATACTATCAAAAATAGGGTAAACGATATTGAAATCTGAGAATTTAATCACCTCACCTTTTACCACATCACTCATATTTAGATTCAACTTACGTTAGATTGCATTACGGGTTTGGCTCTTTCTTCTAAAAAAAATTTGTGAGTGCAAAAGGAAATACTAATTCCCTTAATGTCTGTGATTTTTCATGTAATGACTCCCTTATATTTTCCCAATAGACTTACCAATTTAGTCTTTTGATCACAAGTGAGGTTTTTTGCTATGATCATTGGCAATTTTTCTTCGTTAGCAAAAAATGCATATTCCAAATGCTCGAGGAGGTCTTTAAGGTCCAATTCCGGTGGTTTCTTAATAGATGACTTCATCCTTCCCAAACTACTTTTTTCAATTACCTCAAATTCTCCCACCTCACAGTCCTTATTTGAATCCTCCAAATATGCAATTGGTTGTTCTATCAAGTCCGTAGAGAGATTGACAAATGATTCCTGCACAAAATAAAAAAATAGACTCAACAAGTATATCAATCCTTAAACAAGAATCACCAGAAGATGTAGGATGTTGCATTCTTTTGTTAATTTTGATAATGACTTCTTCATCCCTAACCCTAAGTGTCAATTTCCCCTATGAACATCAATTATTACTTTGGCAGTATCTAGGAAAGGTCGACCTAGGATTAAAGGAACTTTAGAATCTTCATCCATATCAAGAATAACAAAATTCGTAGGAAATATAAATCTATCCACTTTAACCAATACATCCTCAACTATTCCCCTAGGATATTTAATAGATCTATCTACAAGTTAAATACTTATCTAGTGTGCTTGGGCTCACATAGGCCTAACTTTTTGAAAGTTTTGTATGGCAAAAGATTAATGCTAGCACCTAAATCCGCTAATGCATTACAAAATGTAAGAGTACTAACAAGACAAGGAATAGAAAAACACCCTGAATCATTTTCTTTTCGTGAAAAAGTTCGTTGGTCTTGCAAGATAGTTGAGCACTCTTCATTTAAAACCACAGTGGATAATTCTTCCAACCTGATTTTGTTGACAAGCATGCTTTTGATGAATTTTACATATTTGGGCATGTGTATCAAATCCTCACTAAGTGGAATGTTTATGTACAGTTGTTTAAATGTTTCTAAAAACTTATCAAATTATGCATCTTTTCTTGTGTTTTGTGCTTGAGTGGGATAAGGTACCGGTGGCTGAAAATATGATACTTTAGCTTGTTTTTCAAGTGGTTCATCAAGAAGGGTTGGTGCCGGCCCATCTTTTTTAGATGGTACCGATTCCGTGCTAGAATCGAATAGCTCCTTACTACTCTATAATGTAATGGCAGCTGAATTATGTTGTGTTTTCACCCATAATATTAACATAATCACTAGATCCGCTAAAAACCAAATTTGCCTTTCCATGTTTCAAATCATGTCATCAAATTTTGCCAATGTGTCATCTATCTTGTAAAAGTTGTTGGTTACATATGTGGCAAATTTTTCTAATACCCCTTCTAGGGTAGTGGAGTCTGATGCTCGACATGTCATCTCTTGAGGCATGTTAAGATACCGTCCCATATTCCAATTGGCCATATTACCTGCAAAAAGTAGCTTGTTAGTATCATATATGCATAGTACAATATCAAATCAAATTAGTTAGTTAAGGTATATGTAGACATACAACAAGATATGGCACTTAGTTACACAAAGAACACATATACATATTTACATATTCATATATAGACATATAAACACATAATCATGGTTAAATCAATAAAATCTAAGCTTTCATGATATTGTCCCTCAACAATGGTGCAAAAAACTTAATGCGTAAAATTTGGATGTATAAAAATCATTAAATTTAAATCCATCCATTAGTTAAGTTTTAATTAAAGTATTAATCCCAAAATACACATACAAGTAAGTATACTCATCACAAGTATAGTGTAACACCCCTCTACCTAAGCCCGACAGGGCCGGGGATGTCGCCCCGTCCAAAGAACAAGGGGTCTTTATAACTAGGTCACACAATAAAAAATAATAGAATAAAAATAATACTTAAAACTTAAAACTTATTACAATCCAAGAATTCAAATCAAATCCAAAATAGAAATTGTTCACTCTCAACTCTCAAAGCATTACATAAAAATAAATATAAAAAAATCTTCCAAGGCAGGCAACAACTAGCTACTCATCCCCACAACAGGATCGACCTGAAATCATGGTAAAAAAGGGTGATGAGATAAAAATCTCAGTAAGTTTGTGTGTGCCTTGAGTGTCCAGTAAAAACAGTTCATGAATGCAAAGTGTAAAATCTTCAGAAGAGAAATACTGGTAAGGAATAAACAACAGTCAAAATTAAGAGTGGTGTTTTAGCTTTTTCCAACCATACATGTTCAATAAAATCAACCACTCAAAAAGGTGATCATGGGTTACCACACGTTGGGCCCCATAACCATACAACGGTCAGAATGCCACACTTTGTGCAGACTGACAAAAAGTAGGTGATTGACCTACTGGGTAAGATACTCCTCCTTCTCTATACCTAAACAAAACCGATTGTCCATTCCGGCAACACACAGTCCACTTGACTGAAAACTGCTAGCTCGGATCGGCACGACCTATTAGACTGACATCTTATCTGGGAAGGACTTACCCCTCAGAGGTGGCCACCTACTGAGAGACTTGCCCTAACCCTTCAAAGACTAGTCCTAGAAGTCCACCCTTATTGAGTACTCAACGTAATTTATTCCACTCGGGGAAAAATGAAATAAATATAGCTCCACTTAAAAATGGCAATTAAGGATTTCCAAAGTTTGAGACAAAACTGGTTTTAGAAAAAGTTTAGAGTTTGAGCAAATCTGCTTATTGATTTTCAAATAATTTGGTTGATTGAAATGAGAAAAGAGACAATCCTCAATTGCCTTTACAGAAATGAGTGACCATGCACTCCACAATTAGCTTGCCATAGAACCATTTTAAATTAATCAAGTTTTATGCAGAAGCTTACCTGATCCTTAGCTTGAGATAAAATAAAGATCTTCAACAGCTGACCTAACCCCGCATGGGGTAAATACAAGCCATAATTAAACTAAAGCCAAAATCCACTTTCACAAATAAAACTAGCTCAACTTACTTCAACCATGATCTTAGTGTCCCAAGCTTTAAGGCCAGATAATAAATAAAAGGGTTTATAAGCTAAGTCTAGTTTGATATTAAAATAATTAGGGTTTTGGGAAATAGGTACTAATAAGTTGAAGGTTTAAATCTTACTAAGAATAAATTAGAGTTTATTTGATGAAGAGTCATAGGAGGTATTAGGTAAAATAATGATTATTACTAATTAATTGTTAGAAAATAATTGATAACTAAAATTAATTGCAAGTAAATTTTAATAGGTTTTGATTAAAAGATAATAATTGAAAGATAATAAATTTTAATGATATTTATGAATATAAGACTTGCAAAATTAATATTTTACTTATCATGATTATTTATATAAAAAGCTTCATTTGATATTATTATTTTATATAATATCTATATATATTTTATTTCTTTAATAAAAGCCATTATTTATTTGACCAAAATATCCTTATTTTATATATAATAGTCCAAATCTACCCTTCCTAGGGTTTTCAAAATTTACTAGAAAGAATTATAGCATTAATCATTTTATTGAAGAAATAAAATTAGCTTAGGGACAACTAGGTCACGATTATATTTCCATTGCTAACCACAATCATGAACATATACTCCACTCCAATTCATCAAATCATGAATAAAGGCATAGATCTAAATTTACCAAGACATGATCTAACCTCTACTAGCATAAACATAATCATAGCTTTAACAATGAGCATAAATCCTATTCACCAAAAGCGACATAATCTCTAACATGCTTGATCACATATACCACTCACAACATGGAGACATGCACTAAACCCTAAAAATTCCATACAATCAACCAAGACAATCAACTCATGTATAAATCCCTCCATCATATACACACATTTATTCATGCTTTAATCTTAACTCATCACAACAACACATGCTCAAGCCCCAATCATAATCCATCTCCTTCCAATATCAACCTAGAGACATGAATCTAGAATTTAAAGAAAGGGTTGAAGAGACTTACTTGGTTGATGAGTACCTTGGAGTAGTTTCGAATGGATCCTAACTCCTAGGAGACTAGATCCACCCAAGAGAGATGAAGAAAGCATGGTCATGGTTGAAGTCAAAATTCGGCCAATAAGGAGAGAGCATTCGGCCAAGAGAGAGAGAGAGAGAGAGAGAGAGAGAGAGAGAGAGAGTCCATTAGTATGATTATACACATATATATTCATTAGAGGTTGAAGATGAGTGAAGATGAAGTTGATTGAACATGCTTACCTTGAAGGTGTTCTTGAGCCTTCACAAAAATACTGGTTTTCGATCCAAAAGAGAGAGTTGGATTTTGGAGTTTGATGTTAAAAGTGGTATGAATGGATTCCTAGAAGTGAGTAGGTGCAATCTGGAATTTCTTTTGAGAAGATTGAAGTGGTTTTGGTGGCCTTAGGCGAGAGAAGTTGAGTAAGTGTTCTTGGTGTTCTTGAAGGTTGAAAAGAATGGAGAGAATAAGGAGAGGCTGGCCGAAATTCTGTGTAGCAGGGAGTGGCCAAATTGTTTAAGAGGTTTTGCCAATTGAATTTTCTGGTTTGAGTGGAAAAGGAAAGGCTGAATGTTTGAAATCCTAAAAGAATATTTTAGGGAATCAATTTTGGAAACAAAATATGGTAAGAAGATCTTCAATGGAGGAGAGCTTTTGGAAGCTCTAATGGCCGGCTAGTTTGATCAGAGTTTTTGCTAGATGAAAGCTGTTTGAAGGGGCTTAATGGTGGCCGAAAAGAGGGAGTATAATGGTGAAGGAATGTCCGGTTGTTTAAGGGATGTTTTATGGAAGTTTACTAAACATATTTGCTGAAATTTTGGTCTTCAATCAATGGCTTGATTGGAGTAATTGTTGGAGATATTTTAGGGAAGCCATGGACAGGTTTTTCGAGCAGAAGGTTAGGGAAGATAATAGAGCTCAGTTCATGGCTGTTCAAAAGAAGTTTGAACAGAAAAATGGTGAAGTTTCGGTCAGGGTTGGAGAAGGAAGAAAGCTGGAAAAATTCCTGTACAGGTTTTTTGCTAGTTGCTGGAAATTTCTGGGCAACTTTTGCTGCCATTTTCCAACCAACTTGCAGAAGATTTGAAGGGGTATTTAGAGGTCTTTTAAGGCTAGTTTCCAGCCTTCTTTATGGAAAAAAATTGTGGCTAAGATGCTGGGTGAAAATTGAAAGAAAACGGCTTGGTTTAGGCTCACTAAAGCTGCAAATTTGCCTAGAAAATTTTCTAGTTTGCACAGCATTTGTGCAATCCGATTTTGGCCATAAAATTTCAGACTTTAAGCTGGACAAGAGGGCTATTTTTCTGGCAGCATTTGGGAGGGAATGATGGCTGAAAATTTCGACACTTTGAATGCACAAGAAGCTGGAAAAAAATCCAGATTACTTAATAAAGAAAATGAACATAGCTAGGGTGGAGTTTTGAAGGTTCAACCATGGAGATTAATTCTCTTGGGAACCTTCCCCAACTCCTATCCATTTTCGGTCTATAAGATGTCTTACACTCAGACATTTTGAACCTTCAAAGTCACAGCACTTTGCTGAAATTTTTCTGGAATAAAATTGGCTTGAATAAATTGAACAACTTAATGAATTGAGAAGTAAGAAAAACTAAGGGTCAAGAAGGGTGTGAATTCCCTTAGAAATTTTTGTAGGGCACAAGAGTAGGATTAAGATACTCTTATCATGTCTCCCCTAGGATAACCCTCTACTCTTCCCTAAAGCATACAAAGACGAAAATATCCTCCCTAAACAAAAATAAAATTCAATCATGCAAAAACTCAAATGATGGAATTCGAACCCAAGACCTCAAGAATTAATTCCAAAGCTCTAACCACTACACCACAACAACTCTTGTTCTTATTTTCTCTCCAAAATATTTTTCCTATTTAATCTTCAAGCTACCTCCCTATTTTCACCTCAAGCAAAAATTACCATTTTACCATTCTTACTTAACAAGCACAAATAAGCCATCTAGGCCACAAACCACAAATTTAAAGCGCATAAAATCATATAAAAATATATTTAAGCATGCAATAAAATACGATATGCATCCCAACCCCCTTACTCTAAGGTTGGTTTCAACTGGGGTTTCATATATAGTATAGGGAATTAATGAGTATTGATCTTCAAATGAACAAGTACATACTAATCACTTCATTTATTGTTTAACCAACCAAATAAAATGATTACCTTGAGAGATTTTTTGAGTCTTCAAGAAAAATTCTAGTTTTTTATCCCAAAGTAGAATCTTGTTTTCAGCGTTTAATGTTATAAATTACAGAAATGAATTCTAGAGGGTGAGTAGATGTGATCTGGAGTTTTGGGGAGATATTGGAGGTGTTTAGAGTGGTCTTAGGCTTGGAGAATGGTGGTGTATGTTCTTGATGTTCTTTGGAGAAATGGAAAGAATGGAGGAAAGGCTGGACGAAATATGTTGAGTGGTGTTGGCCGAATGGATTGGAGAATCCTTGTGATTGAATTTTCAGATTAGGGAAAAGAAGGAAAGCTTGTTGTTTGAAATTCAAAAGAAGTAATTTAGAGAGTGAATTAAGGTAAAAAATATGGTAAGAATAGTTTGGTTGATGGAGGTCATTGGAGCTGCTATGGCCGGCTAGAATTAGCCGAGGTTTTGCTTAGATGAATAAGGTTGAAGAAGCTATAGGGTTGCTGAAATTCTGTGTGTTATGGTGGAGGAAATTTCTGGTTGGTTGAGGCTTAAACCATGGAAGTTTCATGGAGTAATTTGCTGAAATTTTAAATCCCAATTGAAAGCTTGATTGTAGTGATTGAATGAGTGATTTAAGGAATGGCTTATGGTGTTCATTTCATGCAGATTAATGGAGGAGGTAATGAAGTTTAGTTCATGACTGACTAAGGTTGGTTTTGTAGAAAAATAGGAGTGAGTTTCGGATAGGGTTGAAGAGGGAACAAGGCTGGAATTTCTGGTTGTTCATTCAAGAGGTTCGCTAGAATTTTTGTGCAGATTTTCTGCAATGTTTCAGCCGACTTGCAGAAGGTTTGAAGGGGTATTGGAGAGTA
Source organism: Voacanga thouarsii (assembly GCA_026120185.1). NCBI lineage: Eukaryota > Viridiplantae > Streptophyta > Magnoliopsida > Gentianales > Apocynaceae > Voacanga > Voacanga thouarsii. Next base: position 1,997,660 of record JANUWF010002024.1, on the reverse strand, counting down.
CTGTAAGGCTAGTTTCCAGCCTTCTTTATGGAGGAAAGGCAAAGGTGAAATACTGGTTTGAATGCTAGAAGGAACAGCTTGATTTTTGGCCTGCTAAGTTGCGAAACTTTTCTAGAAATTTTCCTGGTTTCCACAGCTTTGTGCAATCCGATTTTTGGCCAAAGATTTCAGTCTTCAAGCTGAAAATTTTGGCTATTTTTCTGGCAGCATTTGAGTGAGAAAAATGGCTGAAGTTTTTGAAAGTTGAGCTAACCTAGAAGCTGGAAAATTTTTCAGATTGCTACATGAAGAAGATGAATACTTATAGGGTGGAGTTTGAAGGTTCAACCATGGAGATTAATTCCCTTGGGAACCTTCCTCAACTCCTTCCCCATTTTTAGTCAAAATTCCATCCTCCAAGAGGCATTTTTGAAACTCCAAAATCACAGAACCTTGCTAGAATTTTTCGGAAATAAAAATGGCTTGGATAAATTAAGCAACTTAATTGATAAAGAATTAAGGTAAGTTAGAGAGCAAAAAGGGCATGAATCCCTTAAGATTTTTTGTAGGGCACAAGAGTAGGATTAATACATTCTCTTCAAGCCTCCCTTAGGACAACACTCCTACTTCTACTCATGGCATGCAAGGGCCGAAAATATCCCACGCTATAAAAATAAAATCTAATCATGATAAACTTAATTAGTGGAATTTGAACCCAAGACCTTAGAGATTAATTACAAAGCTCTAACCACTAAACCACAACAACTCTTATTCTTATTTCCTCTCCCAAATATTTTTATTATTTAATCCTCAAGCTATCTCCCTATTTTCACTTCAAGCAAAATTACCATTTTGCCCTTCCTACTCAATAAGCACAATTGAGCCTTCTAGACTATATATCACGAATCCAATGCATATAAAATCATTTAAAAACATATTTATGCATGCAAAAAAATATGATATGCATCCCGACCCCTTTACTCTAAGGTTGGTTTTAGATGGGGTTTCATATCGGTTCTTTGCCTTAACTTCATTTTCCAAATCTATTAAAATCTAACAAATATGAAATAATCATTTCCCAAGTCAATTAGAAGAAAATGCATCAATAACCAATGATAACAAGTAATCAAATACCAAGGATGATAGAAAATTAATCAAATAGCTAAATTAATACAAAAATTATGAATCCCAAAATAATGTTGAATTACAATGAAAACATTAAATACATCATTATTCTAGAAAAAGAAAATAAAGGTAAAAGAAAGAACTTATAGACAAGCCCACCTCTTCTCTTTAGAAAACATTCTTGAATAATACTCCTTGAATGATAAATCTCCCATTCTTTAAGTGATTGAAAGTTTTGATCCTTAGATTCACTACTTTTCCTTGTGTTTTTCTTGTCTTTATAAGCTCTACTGATACCAAAATTCATGGCATGAGAAGTCTTGACCCATTATAATTCAAAAAACACCAAAATTCTTTGGAAGATACCAAATTCATGCACAGAATTCAACCATTACATATCAGACTTGGCACCAGGTACCTTCGACCCACCTGGCGCCAGGTATATTTTGGTTCGCCCCTGGACATTGCTCTATTTTCCTCTATTCTTCTAGAGTGGACCTGGCGCTTGGTGCACTAGCCAGACCTGGCACTAAGTACACGCTAAAATTTTCCACCTTTTGCTCGAAATCCACTCAATTATGCACAAATTCATCAAAAACACTTTCTAGAAGCAAAATGTTAAATAGGAAGGAATATGCCCAATTATTACATCAAAAGTATGTCAAATTAACCTCAAATAACTAAAAAAATAATGATGAATTTAGCCCCTATCATTGTCAAATAAATGTGAAAATAGCTTTCCTAAATAGAAACCTAACTGAGAAAGTGTGCATAACACAACCTAAGAATTTTAAATCCAGAGATCGCATTAAAGTGTGTAAGTTACAAATGTCTACTTATGGACTTAAGCAAGCTTCTAGGAGTTGAAACATCCATTTTGATAAAACAATCAAAGAGTTTAGTTGCATACAAAATATGGATGAACCTTGTGTATACAAGAAAGTCAGTGTGAGTACAAATGTTTTCCCATTACTTTATATAGAGGACATATTGCTAATAGGAAATTAGGTATATATTCTTCAATAAGTCAAAGGGAATATTGATTCTAGTTTCCAATTTGATAAGGATAATTACAAATCCAAATCAGGTTACATGTTCAATTTTAGGTGAAGGGGCAGTTAGTTGGAAAGGTTCCAAAGTGGATACAACTGGAAATTTAACCACTAAAATTGAGTGCATAGTTGCTTTCAAAGCAGCTAATGGATCAACAAGTCATGATAGAACTAGGAGTTGTGCCTAGCATCGTAGATCCAATACTTTTGTATTGTGAAAATAATGGAGCCATTGCACAAGCAAAAGAACTATAGTCTCATCAACGATCCAAACATGTACTTAGGCACTATTATTTGATTAGAAAAATCATTGATAAAAAGGATGTAAAGATAGAGAGAGATCCTATTGATTCGAACATAGCTGATCGCCTAAAGGCAGTACCCTAAAGAAACATGATAGTCGTGTTCAGTCATTTGGTATTTGATACATGAATGATTGGCCCTAGTGCAAGTGAGAGTTTGTTAGTATTATGCCCTAGAGGCAATCACTCGTGTATTGTATGTAGCATATTTATATAATAAAAGGTATTCTTTATCATTCAGTTTAATAAATCATTTTGCATATATATGTATACAACTATTAGATAAAGTCCCAAGCACATAGTATAGTGTAAAAAAAATTATGATAGAGATCATAATGTGAGATTCCTTTGACACCATATAGTACTTGTGCTTAAACCATCCCTAGTCATAGTATTAATGAGATAGGAGTCATTAATGTGCTAAGACTAGCATGTGTTATACTTCTTGAATTGATCAAGAGGTTCTTATATCCGTGAATATTGTGATACTCAAAGTTAATGTGTGGATGTTTGTTATTTGAACAAGTCCATTGGATGACCTAACAATAAGATAATCACATGGATAACTATTTAGTGCTAGTGATGAAATATCATTATAGCAATTATGCAAGTATCCTTAGACTTGAGATCTCTAAGGTACTTTGTTTACTGAGCATTGTACTTTGATTTCATTCTTTGGAGTCCCTATAAGACCGCATATGGGATGGATATTGGATATAACGTAAAGTAAACAAATGTAGTTAGGAGGGTCAATAAAAGATTCATCACTCCTTATACTAGGGACGCATATCTCATGGCCATTTATATGGAATCATTATTCGAGAAGATCTTGACCAAGAAGACTATGTATCAGAAATAATTTCAATTGATACACATGTTAAGTAATAAATTCTGGAATAAGTACTAATAAAATTCGGTGTTAGAATTAATTATATTCTAGTAGGAGTTAGCATTAATTCCATGCTCTCAAACCGAATAAGATATAGTATGATTAAAGGAGTTTATTACACTGACATTTTACTTTTGAAAGGTTCATGTCAAGCCAATGACTTCTTAGATATTTGGGTAGTCATGATGTATTGCTAGATGTCGCTCGTGATATGCTAAATATGAATTTATTAGTTAGATAATTAATAAATCAATTCTAATTAGAATTAATAAGTTAATTATAGTTATTAAGGATTATTAATCCTAAAAATGTTTGGATTAATTCATATTTTGTTACCAATAAACCAAAAAACTAATGGGTCACACACAATAAAGGATCAAGTACTCGAAATGTTATTTGATAATATTATGGAGTTAATTGTGAAAAGAAGAAGTTGTTGTGATCGAATTATAATGAGTTATAATTCATGGGTCAAATTATAATTAGTTATACTTCGTGTACCATATTGCAGTTAAGAAAATTAAAATTGGAGAATCCTTTCAGGATTCTCATCTTCATTCTTGTGTGTGTGTGTGTGTTTGAACACACACACACACACACACACACACACACACACACACACACACACACACACACATATCGCAGATATTAGATGAAAAAAACCAACAATTGTGCAGGGAAAAAATTATTTTTCTTTTGTGATTCTTCTTCTTATTCTTTAATAAAACTTGAGCTGCCGTTAAATTTTGCTACCACCAAATTCTGACGATCTTTGAGTGCTCCTTATGTGGATCAATATTAGAGAAATTCCTATACTTGGAATTTGGTGGTTCGCGACTCGAACAAAATTTACGGAAGCGTTCCATCAGGTGAAGAAAATTTTTAAAAGCTGCATTTTTTAGGTAACAAAATTTTTATCCCTCTCCTAACCTATTTAACTACATATGAGTGATTCCTTTGAATAGATTCGTTTTAATTTTCCTCCGTGTGTAAACTAGTTTGCATGATCGAAATCTAACACTTCCTAATTATATTTAGTATACTGTATTGAAGGATATTTGCTAGCCTTTACTGCACATCAATTCATCCTATGAACTATTGCGAATTCCTCCTTCACCAGAATCCAATATTTCATGATTAGGACAGATTAGTGTTTCTATTTTGCTCTTGGAAACTACTAAGTAGATAATTGTTTGAATTCCTTCCCATAAGCTTTTACTGTCTTTTGCGCACACGTTGCAATACTAATTTTGATTTCTCCCATCCTAATTGAAATGCATAAGCCTCATAGCAATATGTAGGATTAGGATCAACCAAAACCTCTGCTTAATGACACTGTACAATAGGCATACCTTTCTATTTCTCTATGCTTGTTCCTAATTCTTCTCCATCGTGTGCAAATACTCTAGCCTTTACTTGAATTTTCTATCCCTTACTCTTCGAAGTATTAGCTTGATTAGCAGGATAAGAAAGTAAGATGATGTTTCCTTGGTTAGCTCTTAGGGTTCTCGGGCAACTGTTCCTCATGTTTAAAGGGTCTCCATAGTGGAAGCAATTCCTATTCTCTTTTTCAAACCAACAGTCTCCCTCTATATGCCCTTTTTTTGCAACATTAGTGGTAAGTTACTACACCTATAATGGCTCTAGTGGGTGTAGTTCGCCCTTGATTTCCACTATTCACTTGTTGTTGTTCTACCAGCCTCTTGTGGGTAAATTGTTCAGTTGTAGTTAGACTTTTCCTACCAGTTCTAGTTTTATCTTTATTCTTAGTTCGAGTTGCAGCCTCCACTATAGTAGCATAAGTCATTGGAGGAAAGAGTGCTAGTACCCTTCTTATCTCATGTCTTAAGCTCTTCATGAACTGTCGGGTTCAATTTTGTTCCGTATCTATCAGATATTAACAGTACTTGGAGAGTTTGTTAAATTGTGCTACATATTGAGCCACTAACATATTTACTTGATTTAGATTCTGAAATTCGTCCTCTCTCTGTACCATAAACCATTGGAGAATATATTTAGCCTTGAATACTTCCATGAACCAACTCCAAGTGCATTCTTGATTTGTTCTCTCCAACTTTTCTTAAATTCATTGCCACTAGTCACGTGTTGGGCTCCTTAGCTTGAAGGCTACAAATTTTACCGCCACTTTGGGTATTAAAGAGTGGAGAATATATCCTTCATCTACTCTATCCACTGTTCTACTATTTGAACCTATTCCGCTTCCCAAAAGAAAGTAGGTGATTGAAACTTTAAGAACCACTCCAAGGTTTCATCCTCCTCCTGAATGTTCTGCTTTCCGATAGAGTATATGGGAAATCTGATAGGGCCTAAATGTACCTATATTTTTTTTCTATTTAAGGTGATTCTGTGATCTTTTGAGTATAATAGCTAGTCAATTCCCTTACTTTGTAATATTTTTGTGATAACTGGTCGTAGAAGGGTTTTTCTTAGATTATGTGTAGAAATTATGGATTTTAGAGTTAAATTGTAGATTTTTAGACTAGACTCAACACTGCATTGGGTGTCTGAGACGGCCCTAGCTTAATTCTAAAAAAGAGGCCAAAATAGGAGAGAAACAAAATGAACATGAGGCTTAGTAGAGTTGGACCGGCATCGACTCTAAGAAGCTAGGCCGGCATTGCCCTTGTATTGGGTGATGTCGGTGCAGAGTCCCTTTTAGACTAAAATTTGGGAGCTACCTTGTAGATATTTGGGAACTTGACCTCTGGACAACCCATAACTACTGTGAAACATTTTTTTCAAACTAGAAGACTATAAAAACAAGAAAACTTCAAGAGAATGGTGGTGAATTCAAGGTTCAAAATCAAGAATCAATTTTTCAAGAGGGAATTTATCAATTAAGGATACCGAACAAAGTAGCATACTCTAATCTTGGTTCTAACTTACTTCCTTTTGTCAGCACATAAGTTGGACACCCCATATCTTGAGATGGTTCAAAATGGGCTTTTGTCCAGTCCACATCTCATAGGGTAACCTAGGTACTAATTTGGAAGGCACCAAATTCAACATATATGCCGTTGTTTCTAAGGCATATCCCTAAAAAGAAATAGGAAGAGACGCATAACTCATTATACTTCTGACTATTCCCATCAAAGTTCTATTTCTTCTCTCAGCTATTCCATTCTGCTAGGGAGTCCCAGGCGCAGTTAACTGAGATACTATGTCATTATGTACCAAGTAATCCTTAAACTCACTAAGGAGGTACTCTCCACCATGATTCGATCTCAAAGTTTTAATTAATTTACCTGTTTAACGCTCCACTTTAGCTTTAAACTTCTTAAATTTATCAAAAGATTCAGACTTGTGCTTCATCAGATAAATATAACCAAAATGAGTGTGATCATCTGTGAAAGTGATAAAGTGCTTGTAGTTTCCCTTAGCTGATGCAATCATTGGACCACAAACATCCATATGAACTAGTGCTAGTATTTTCGTAACTCTATCTGCCTTTTTTGTAAAGGACCTTTTAGTCATTTTACCTTTAAGGCAAGATTCACACTGAGGCTGTTCTTTCAAACTTAATAAACCTAAAGGCCCATCCTAGATTAGTCTCTAAATCCTATTGGGATTTATATATTCCAATCTTAGATGCTACAAATACGAGTCATTTGATATGACCTTTCTTTTTTTATTATCAAGTTCGATTTGAATATTATTTACTTGATTTCTAATATGATGTATATAAAAGAGATTTCCATACATGTTTCCTGTACAAATTAAATTACCATTTTCTACTGATGGAAATACTAGAATGGAAAGAAACAGAATATTCTTGAATCATCAATTTAAAATTTGAAATTAAATTCTATTTAAAATAGGAAAAATATAAAATATCTTTTAAAATTAACTTTATATTACAATAAAAAATAAACTCAAGATCTCCTACTGCTTCAGCCTATATTCTTGCTCCATTGCCTACTTGAAGTCCATGATCACCCTTGCTGAGTCTTCTTGTCCTTCTGAACCCCTGCAAGGAGTTACAGATATGGTCCGTGGCTCCAGAATCAACTATCCAGGAAGATGTTGATCAACCATCAAAATAGACTTTAGGTATAGAACAATACTTGAAATAGACTTGGCTAAGAAGTTCAGACAATTTTTCTTCTAATGTCCTTTCGTGTCATACTTGAAGCATTTGTCTTTGGGCTGCCCATTTGGTTTGGCCTGACCATATGCTTTAGGTAAGGCCCGTACGTTGTTCTGGACCTTCCTCTTCTTGAATTTCTTAGACTTTGCCATAATTCTAAAAGAAGCAAAATGAGAGACCAAAACCTTCAACACAAGCTTTATGATCTTCTCTGCCACCTAGAGCTCTTTCATAAGCTCTGTAAGATTCATATCCAACTTGTTCATTATGTAGTTCAACTTGAACTAAGAATATGAATTAGACAAAGTTTCAAGAACCATGTCAATTTGGCTCTCAGGATCTATTGTTGTGCCTAGGACCTCGGCCTCCTCGAAGTAGGCAATCATCTTGAGCAGATACTCTCGAACCGATGCCCTTTCAGTTATCCTAGTGTTCATAATTGCCCTAAGAGTTTCCTACCTTGCAGTCGGCTCTTGTCAACAAACATAGTACGCAATGACAAATCCATGTCATGCGTATTAGCCATATGCTCATACTTAGATTGGAGCACACTAGACATGGAAGCCAACATATAGCACTTAGCCATGTCGTCAGCTTTCTTCCATGCTTTCTCGGCCTCTCACTCCTAATCAGTGGATTCTTCCCCAATCACAAGACAGGGATCCGTAAGAACATACTTGTACTCCTCGGCAGTGAGTACTATGTTCAGGCTCCTCTTTCAGTCCATATAATTTGGGACTGTCAACTTATTCTCCTTGAGAATAATTAATAATGGGCTATGATAGGGGTTAAAATCACCATTCTTTTCCTAGTTATTTGAGGTTGTTTTAAGATACATTTGTTGTAATAACTAGGCATATTCTTTTCTATTTGACATTTTGCTTGTAAAATGTGTTTTTGGCAATTATGTACAGATTTAAGTTAAAATCGAGCAGAAAGTGCACAGAACTAGAATATACCTAGCACCAGGCCCAACTAGTAGACCAGGCACTAGGTCTATTCTGTCCAGCAGTAGAATTGAGCAAGCTTTAGGGATTTTTCCAGAATAGACCTAGCGCCAGGTGGGTTGAAGGTACCCGACAATAGGTAGGTTCTAGAGGCAGAAATTCTGTATGCGAAATTAGGGCTTGTTCAAGGATTTTGGTATTTTCCTATTCCTACTCGACCAATACTTCCTCAGCAATGAAATAGGCATCTAAGAGGCCTATAAAAGTATAAAAGAATACAAGGGTTTGAGATATACAACTAAGAAAGGTGAATTAAAGAGCAAAAATTCTGATTCTCTCATTGAAGGAGGAATTCACCAAAGGCAAGGAGGATTGTTCAAAAGGAGTCTTCAAGGAAGAAGTTGTCTATAAGTGCTTTCTTTTCTCTTTATCTTCTTTTTCTTTAGCAATGATGCATTCAATGTTTTTATTATTAACATTATTTTAGGATTCAAGATTTTGGGTTAATTTAGTTATTTAATCAATTCTTTACCATCTTTGGTGTTTGGTTACTTGATTTCATTGGTTATTGATAGGAAATCAATTGCTTATAAACATGAAATTGACTTGAGACGACAATGTTAGGAGTTTTATTGCATTGATTTCATATTTGTCTAATCTTAATGGACTTGAGTGACGACATTAAGGTTATAGAACTAAGTGATCAAAAGTTAATTAATTTCGCCTCGAGCAAAGAATTATTAGCTAATTTTATGTTTATAAGGAATTGAGCCTAATGCATGTTTTGGTTAGGATTAGCTTGATTGGCAAATCTGTTAATATATCAAAATATAGGATCCTATGGATTGGGACATGAAGTGGGATTTATCTAAGTAGAATCATGACTTGTGAGACGATTGAGTTTTACTTTATATTCTTTCATGATGTCAAAATGATAATTAGTTGAGAGAATTGCTAATTGGTTAATTGTTATGTTTTCTAGGGTAATTGTCTAAATTGCATAAACCTACATCCTTAAGTTGTATATGTTTCTTTTGTTTTCCTTTTTAATCATTTCTCACTTTATTTGGGTCAGTTAAACAATGAAAGAAAACTGATTAGTGTGTACTTGTTCCTTTGAGAATCGATACTCGTTAATTCCCTGTACTATACTTGCGATAAGTATACTTGCTCACATGTGTATTTTAGGATTAATGTTTTAATTAAAACTTGATTAAGGGGTGAATTTAAAATTGATGATTTTATATATCCAAAATTTACACATCAAGTTTTTTGCGCTGTTATCGGGGAACAATATCATGAAAGCTTGGATTATTTTTATTTAACCATATTAATATGTTTATATATAAATATGTAAATATGTATATACGTTCCTTGTATGAATAAGTGCCATATTTTATTGTTTGTATAATTGTATTTTAATTTCACTATGTGTTGTAAATATATAAATAGGTAGATACATGTTAATAATTACTAATTGGTTTTTGTATGTTTGTATATATTATATATTTAGTTATTTAATATGTGTATTTATTTTTTGATATCGTGCTAATGCATTTTTAATTTGATGATTTTTATGTCTATAATTTTGAGTCAATACTAACTCTTTTTATTTTCAGATTTGGACTTTTTGCTTATGTACACTAGCACGATATTTTGGGCAAACTAATTTATGTATTTTATTATTACTCTTATGATTATTATTTTAATAGTATTTTAATATTTAATTTGTGAATTCTTGTTTTAAATGTACCATGATCATGCATTCAATTAGGATAGTTTTTAGTTATATAATAATAATAATAATAATAATAATAATAATAATAATAATAATAATAATAATAATAATAATAATAATAATAATAATAATAATAATAATAATAATAATAATAATAACAATTGGGGCCAGTGCTTACCTAGCATCAGGCCAGAAAATGGCTCGGGCGCTAGTCCAGCACTACCCAAAAAAAAAAAAAGTTAGAGCTTACCTGGCACTAGGCCAAAAAATGGCCCTGGCGCTGGGCCAACTCTGTCCAACAACAACCGTACAAGAAAAAAAAAAAATATCATTTTTCGTTTGTTCCCTTACCCTTTTTCTTTTCTTCCCAAATTTTTCCTATTTTATCTTTTTCTTCTTGTTTCTTTTTTTCTTTGGTTTTCTTGTTTGTTTCTCTTATTTATCTTGCTTCTTCTTTTTCCTTTCTTCTTCACCCTGTTCTTCTTCTTCTAATTATTCCCCATGGATTAAAAATTTTTAAAACTCAAGCGTTGGGGAATACATCGGTGGAAAAACTCTCTTCATGTTAAGCTAGATTTTATCCTCTTAAATTTCTTGGCATTTTATATATGTATTTTTGAGGAAAATTTTACTACACGTGAACATGTCTTTGTTGAGTTTATTTCGTGGTAGAAAAATGCATAGAATGAATTGTGAGTTTTGTGATTGCTTCTAAACGTTATCTATGTATTTTTTTTTTTTTGAAATTTTTGCAAATATGGAAATCTTGGACAATTGAGGATCCTTGTGCTATTTTGTTGTATTGATTAAAGTTGGTTGCCATTGTGCTTTTGCTATCTACATTGGAAATTCTTCTTGTTTTTCTTGAGAATTACATGTCTGGAAAATTTCTTCACTGAAAAGAAAACCATGTGCAAAGTGTGTTTGGTGGAGACAAGAAGGCCCTCGTGAACCATTTGGAGGTCGTGGTGGGCTATTTCGTGGTTCTTTTGGACAATCTGGAGGCCTGTTTGGAGGCTCTACTTCGAGGTGGAAGAGGCCATAAGAGGTGCAGTACCTCGGAAGGGAGAAGCTTCCCCTGTTGAGGAGAAGGAAGAGGCGCCACCTGCTAAACCAGCCCCTTGTGCCACTAGCTCTCGTTCACACATTGATTTTGAGGCACGCATAGAGGCCCAACAGGAGAGCCAGATGACTATCCCCTTCTATCTCCGCAATTCCATTGCTGACATTTGACACCGCCAGGACATCCAAGATCAAAGGTTGGCCACTTTGATTCAACATGTTACTGGTGCATCTTCCAATCGCAGAGTTGACGATGTTAACCACGATGACCATGACAACGATGAGGATGATTCTTGACTCACTCTTTTATATTTTATTTTTTGTTATTTTTTTTCTTTTAGATTTTAATAACCTTTCCTAGCTTTTAGGTGTCTTTTCTTTTCTTTTCTTTTATCTTATTTTTTTTTCTAGATTTATGTTTTCTTTCTTTTGTTTCTTTTCTTTTAGTAGGTACTCTTGTACTGACACTTCCTTGAGATGGATTCAACCTGATGGCATAACAATGCAATGGAAGTATTTTCTTCACTTTATTCTTCTTCTTTCTTCATCTTGATCTTCTTGTCAATCCTTTTATTATTTTATCTTTGGCCATTAAGGACAATGTCCAGTTTAAGTGTGGGGGGAAGAATAAAGAATGAAGAATTACTTTTCTATATTATTTGATGAATATAGTTTGTGATTTGTGATAACTTTTTCGAATTTCAATGGTTTCATTGTTAAGCAGGGTTGTAATTCTTTTTCTTACTTGGATATAAGTTTTGTCATTCATTAGGTGGAATTTGATGAAATTGGCTTTATTGGAATATATATTTGTTAAGACTTGTGAATTTTGATTAATCTTGCTTATCATTAGTGTTTGAATGTTATTTGACTTATCTAGTTAAAATATAGAAGATATGATGAATATGGGAAGAGTTATTGGCTAACTTTTGTATTATGAGTTTAAATTTTGCTAGCTTTGAATTATGATGAAAAAAAAATGTGAGTTGTAAAAAGATCTTTGAGAGAAAAGATTGAGGAAGCGTTGAAAATTTTGATTTGAGTTGAGAAAAAACAATGAGTGAAAACAACACTATTGTTGGCATGAATTAAAGAAAAGGATCTTGTTGATTATCTTTGAAAACCTTTAGCTGAAAAAAGGGTCAATATGGAGAGAAGTAGCAAGTGTATTTGGTGCACTCTCTTGAGACTATCCCGAAGGCAAAAAGGTGAGCAAGAGCATAGAAAAAAAAAGAATTGTGAAAAAATAATGAGTGATGGCTATAAAGGGGGCCAATACGGTACGTGAAGAAAAATCCAAGCACTTGAGGCTATCAATTCCCTAAGTTAATAAAAAATCTTTGAGAGAAAAAAAAAATTAGAGTGCTTTCCTCACATCATAACATGAGTGTGCAATTTTTAGATTTATAATGCTTGAGTTGGTAGATGGCTTGACCTATGTGATTCATGTTAGCTATATTTTTACTTGAAAAGTGAAATAATTTTCTTAGACTAAGGTATGCACTTAATTAATCTGACTTCAAGAGTTTTGTGATGTCTTGGCCAATGTTTTAAAGTTTGAACTTGTTTTCAAATGGTATGAATGATAAGGGTTGTATCAAAAGTTTGAAAGGATGACATGTTCTTTGCTATGATGAAGAAACTTTTGAATGAGAAGAAAACCTTATGTTGTCTTAATAATTTTTTTTTTTTGGATAAAATGTTTTGCTTGAGGACAAGCAAATGTTCAAGTGTGGGGGTATGTCATAGGGGTTAAAATCACCATCTTTTCCTAATTATTTAAGGTTGTTTTGATACATTTGTTGTAATAACTAAGCATATTTATTACTATTTAACATTTTTCTTGTAAAAGGTATTTTTAGCAAATATGTGTAGATTTAAGTTAAAATCAAGTAGAAAGTGCACAAAACCAGAATGTACCTGGCACCAGGCCCAACTAGTGGACCAGGCACCAAGTCCATTCTATCTAGCAAAAGAGTTGAGCGAGCTTCAGGGATTTTTCCAGAACAGACCTAGCGCTAGGTCTGACAAGTGTAACTGGCATCAGGTCCATTCTGCCAACCAAGGAAAAGATAGCTAAAATAGAGCAAAATAGAGGAAGAACAAAGTGTACTTGGTGCCAAGTGAGTCAAAGGTACCCGATGCCAGGTAGTTTCTGGAGGAGAAAATTATGTATGCGGAATTAGGGCTTGTCCAAAGATTTTGGTATTTTCCTATTCTTACTCGGCCAAGACTTCCTCAGCCATAAAATAGGCATCCAAGAGGCTCATAAAAGCATAAGAGAACACAATGATTTTAGATATACAATCAAGAGAGGTGAATTAAAAAGCAAAAATTCAGATTCTCTCATTGAAGGCAGAATTCACCCAAGGCAAGAAGGATTGTTCAAAGGGAGTCTTCAAGGAAGAAGAAAGAGGCTTGTCTGTGAGTGCTTTTTTTTCTCTTTGTCTTCTTTTTCTTTAGCAATGATGCATTCAATGTTTTTATTGTAGTTTAACATTATTTTAGGATTAATGATTTTGGGTTAATTTAGTTTTTTTTATCAATTCTTTATCATCTTTGGTGTTTGATTACTTGATTTCATTGGTTATTGATGTGAGTTATTCTAATTAACTTGAGACGATGATGTTAGGAGTTTCATTGCATTGATTTCGTATTTGTCTAATCTTAATGGACTTAAGCGACAAAGTTAAGGTTACAGGACTAAGTGATCAAAGGTTAGTTTATTTTGCCTCGAGCAAAGGGTTATTAGGTAAATTCATGTTTATAAGGAAGTAAGCCTAATGCATGTTTTGGTTAGGATTAGCTTGATTGGCAAATCTGTTAATATCATCAAAATATAGGATCCCATGGATTGGGACATGAAGTGAGATTTATTTAAGTAGAATCATGACTTGTGAGACGATTAAGTTTTACTTTATATTCTTTTATGATGTCAAGATGATAATTAGTTGAGAGAATTGCTAATTGGTTAATTGTTATGTTTTTTAGGGTAATTGTCTAAATTGTATAAACCTACATCATTGAGTTGTATATATTTATGTTGTTTGTTTTTTAATTCTTTTCTCACTTTATTTCAGTCAGTTAAACAATGAAAGAAAAGTAATTAGTATGTACTTGTTCCTTTGAGGATCGATACTCGCCAATTCCCTGTACTATACTTGCGATGAGTAAACTTGCAATCATGTGTATTTTGAGATTAATATTTTAATTAACACTTGATTAAGGGATGGATTTAAAATTGATGATTTTATATATCCAAAATTTATGCATTGGACTAAAACCAGACATTTCTAAAAGATTGCGAAAAACATTCATTTAGTTTGTAAAAAACAAATGCATATTTCTTTATATTATTTCTTTAATAATAGATAATTCTTCAAACCATTATTAATAATTTAAATAATTTGTCTCTTAGACAAACTAATAGAGCTTTGTAGGAAAATTAATAGCATTCTAAGTTAATTGTATAACCATCATGAATCAAACTTTCTAAATAGGCAATGGTCTAGAAAACGTTTCACCAATAGGATGGCCACTGATTCACACCACTTACGGGCAATCTAGTGCCAAAAAACTCCAACATAGGTTACTATCTCTAATGAGAGTTGTGATGGAAGCCATGGGATCATTGGAACCCCTCTCCCACTTAATCTTTTATTAAAAATAGAATTTTAGGCCCAAATACATTTCCTACAATCTTATGGTTTCATTAACCTTAGTAAAAAACTAAAATTCAATATTATTCTCAATGTCAAGGATTAAATCCTTTGAGAGAATAAACTATGAATTTATTTTACTATTCTAAGTTAATAACCAAGCAAAAGTTAATTAAATAACCTTAAGTTCAACATTATTATCTATTGCAAGGATTGAACACTTTAAGAGAATAAACTATGAACTCTTTTATTTTAATGTTTCTTAGATTGAAATGTTTTATCAAAAAACCGTTCTATCTAGTGAGACTTTGGTCTCACAAGAACTTGCGCATTTAGTCACAAAAATGAAATAAGAATGATAACAAAAGTAAACTTTTTCATGCTCAAACTATTCATTTATTCCTAAGTGACCAAATAATGGATTAAACATCATGAATTTAAAAACTAATGATCTTGTTTAATTCAAATGTGGTTCCATCATTTACTACTCTTTTTCATGCAAATTATTCATCCATAGATAAATTAAACTTTTGTAGAAAATTAACCTTATACAATAATTTCAAAACATAATTATATCAAGGAAAAATTGAGGTAGAGAACACCAACAGTGCTTTTCTTTTTCTTGGACAAAATTGTGTGCATTTGCCTCTGAGTAGAATGGACTTGGCGCCTAGTCCATTTGGTCCACCTGGTGCCGTATATGTTCTGTTTCTCCAAAAACTTCTGGCTGGGGCAGAATGAACCTAGCACCGGGTCAATTAGACCCACCTAGCGTCGGGTCTATTTTGTTTCTCTAAAAACTCCGGCTAGGGTAGAGTATACCTGGCGCTGGGCTAATTAGACCCACCTGGCGCTGGGTCTATTCTGTTTTCCAAGAACTCCCAACTAAGGCAGCGTAGACCTGTCACCGGGTCCATTGGACCCATCTAGCGCTGGGTCTGCTCTATTTCTTAGGAACTCTATCGGCAAAGTAGGCCAGGCGCCTAGTTCATTGGGCATAACTGGCACCGAGTCTGTTCTGGAGTTTGCTGGTTTTTTAAAAAATCCTAATTTTCAGCTATTTTTCCACCTCTCAACAATTCCAACAATCACGTTCTTCAATCTCCAAAACCTACAAGTTAAAAGAAACGCAAAAATAGACATAAATCATGCCTTTACAAGTACCTATGCCTCTAAACACGAGGCATACATCGCATTTACTCAAAACAAAAAAAAAACAATGGGAAAACTATTAGAATACAAGATCCTATGCCTCTAACCGTAAGACGTATATTTACTCTTGAAACCAATGTATGAAGGATCACATGAAATCCCAAAAGATTCACATTTAATAGTAAAGGAACCACCTTTTTCCAATTTTTAACCCTAGTACATGCTTTTAGATGAAAATCGTATCTCTGATATCAATTGAAGAATCAAAATGGAAAACATCAAAGAAAACATAGCGAAAAATTTTTTAGTTTTTCAAACCATATGGAGGAGAGAGTACTTACTTTTCCTTATTGGTCACGGATTAACCAATAAGGTGTCGGGTTACACTGGATCTTGCGTTGGAAGGGGAGAAAGAGGCGCCTGCGGTTCGACCGGTATTCCCACCAATCTTGTACTCCTTTGCATCAAGAGTATCCAAACTTCTTCTATTCGTCTTCCAAATTATAACTCTACCTTGTTCTTAGGTTAGCTTGGTGAAAGCTTCTTCTTTAGATAACCAAGATCCACTCCGGGAAAGAAGGAAGAAAAAAAAAATAAGAGGAAGTATGGTTGCACATAAGAGAGAAAGCTTAGCAAAAAACCCTACATCTCTTGACTTAAAGTTCGGCCACCCATAGGCTTCATGAAGCCCTAATGGGCTTGGTGTTGTGCTCATAAACTAGTCCAGAACTAGTCCAATCCTCTTTATTAATTAAATATCTTTTCTAAGCTTCATTAAATATCCAAGACTAATTAATTAATTCTAATTGGACTCTTAATATATGTTAATATATATTAGCCTAATTAATTAATTTATTCCAACTTAATTTTTTAATTAATTAATTATCTATTCTGGGCCTTATGAAAAAAACCAAGACTAATTAATTAATTCTAATTGGACTCTTAGAATAAATTTTATTTCTCTTTTAAATAATTATCCATTAAGTCCAGATTGAATCTAAAAAACACCAAGGTAACTTAAGTTACTCCGTGGACCAAAAGACATATTATTCATGGCTACAAAAATGACCAAAATGCCCTTACTATTAAATAGTTGCATTTTACCATTTTAGATATTCCTATTTATCACCATATGGAAATATTGACCACAAGAATAATATTGTTATAGCAATGTCTTTGACCTGCAGGTGAAATGACGAAAATACCCCTCTATATAACACCCATCAATGAGATAGGATAAATATACTAACACCCATCACAAAGACATCTACCATCCTTAGATCTATATTCCGATAATCCATGACTCATTCGAATGTATTTACTTATCATTAGAAGCTACCCAAAAACACACATTCCAGAGTCACGTTTCCAGGGCCTTGGATTATTAGATTATCCTGGACAATCATAAGGGGGTGATTTAACTTCACAGAATAAAGTATAGAAACTCTGTTGCACGACTCTGTCTTAACTAACTGGAGTAATATACATAACGTACAAGGTTATTGATCTCACAAAAGATATCTCACCTAACATATATCAAAGTACAAGACCCCAACTTCGCTAGACCACCAACTTATACTCAAGTATGAAGGTATCCATCCACGCTATAGTAGTAATAGTCTAGTCTCTATAATTATAGTACTTTAAAAGAGACTACTACTAGAAGTTCTATTCTACGTATTCGAAACATGCTTATGCCAATGATGTGAGTGAACTACTCACTGATTCAAGGTAAACCATTCATCATTGGAACTTATGGCATAATAGTCTTACCTTGATGAAATGCCCAATTCCATCAAACAACTAATAACTCAATTTTACTTGTATGACAAGTACCTTTAGTCTATACCTTACTGTGAAGAATGACACAACACATAGACTATTACTTGTCACAGTTGGACCTTAAATGTGCAATAATATAAGAAATAAATCAAATTGAATTAATAAATATTTTCTTGCAATATATTTACACAGAATACATCATCTTTGAGGGCATACTTACCAACAATCTCCCACTTGTACCACAAAGACTAAGAAAGTCCATAAGTGCCTATCCCTATGATATCTAAGTGTCTGCGAAACAACTTTTCTATCAAAGGCTTGGTAAACGAATCTACCAGATTATTGACAGAGGAAATCCGATCAACCACAATCTCCCGTTTCTAAATGAACTCCCGGATGAGGTGGTACTTTCTCTCTATATGTTTGCTCTTCCTATGGTTTCGAGATTCCTTGTATTGTGACACCATTCCAGTGTTGTCACAATAAATCGTGACAGGTCTATCTATGTGCGGTACTACTCCAAGTTCTATGAGGAACTTCTGGAGCCATACAGCTTCTTTAGAGGCTTCTAAAGCAACAACGTACTCAGCTTTCATCGTAGAATCAGTAATGTAGGATTGCTTAATACTTCTCCATGAAATAGCCCCTCAATACAAAGTGAAGATATATCTACTATTAAATTTTCTTTCATCTTTATCCACCTAGAAGTCTAAGTTTGTGTAATCGGTAGAAACCAAATCATTAGCACAATATACAAGCATATAATCTCTCATTTCCTTGATATTTTAGTATATGTTTTACGGCTTGCCAGTGAGCTTCCCTTAGGTTTGACTAATATCTACTAACCATGCCTACTGCAAAGTAAATATCTGGCATAGTACAAAGCATAGCATACATAAGACTTTTCATAGTCGAAGCATAAGGGATCCTACTCATTTTTTTCTTGTCTTCTTATGTCTGAGGACATTGCTTGAAAAATAAGGATAATCTATGTCTAAAGGGTTAAATAGCCCCTTTATATTGATCCATATTATACTTGACCAATATCTTGTCAATGTAAGCAGACTGGGATAAACCTAACATTCTCTGATTCCTATCTCTAAGAAGCTTAATACCTAGAATGTAGCTAATTTCCCCGATGACTTTCATTCTAAATTGACTAAATAGCCAAACCTTAACAGATAAAAATGTCACTATATCATTTCTAATGAGTAGAATGTCATCTACATAAAGTACTAGGAAAATCACTTTGCCACTGTATGATTTCCTATACACACATGGTTCATCCACGTTTTGAATAAAACCATAAGCCTTCACAGTTTCATCAAAATGTATGTTCCATGCTCGTGACTCTTGCTTAAGTCTATAGATGGACTTCTTAAGCTTACAGACCATTTGTTCTTGACCTCTAGCAACAAAACCTTCTAGTTGGGACATATAGATGTCTTCGCTAAGACAGCCATTTGAGAAGGTCGTCTTGACATCTATTTGCCATATCTCATAGTCGTATTGACATGCGATGGCTAAGAGAATTTGAATAGACTTAAGCATAGCTACTAGTAAAAAAGTTTCCTTATAATTGATCTCTTCTTTCTGAGTATAACTTTTAGCAACCAATCTTGCTTTTTAGGTTTTAATCTTTCCGTCTGCACCTCTCTTCCTCTTGTATACCCACATACATCTAATGATATTTATCCCATTAGTGCAGTGACAAGATCCCAGACCTGATTGAGGTACATGTACTCAATCTCGGCATATATGGCTAGATGCCATTTGTCTGCATTAGCATCAACAATGGCCTTAGCGTATCAAGTGAGATCTTGTTCCTGATGATCAAAGACTAGATCATAGATCTCTCTAGACTACTTTTTTGGAACTCTTATGATCCTCTCACTACAATGAGGCTCAATTTGTATAGGAACATCCAGTAGTGTTTCTCTTGGTTCCTCGATCGAGGTATTGAAGTACCTGAAGCTGCATTAGTAACCAACTTCTCTTCTAACTCTATTCTACTTGAACTCGTGATGGATGTAACTTGTTCATCCTCTAAATATCTAGCATTAGTACTAACAAGTACCTTATGCTCTTAAGGATGACAGAAATATCCACCTCTTGTTCTTTTTGGATACCCAACGAAGTAGCTTAACTTTCATCATGGTTCTAACTTACTTCTTTTTGTCAGTATATAAGTTGGACAACCCCATATCTTCAGATGGTTCAAATTGGGCTTTCGTCCAATCCACATCTCATAGGATGTCTTAGGTACTAATTTGGAAGGCACTAAGTTCAAAATATATGCCGCTGTTTCTAAGATATATCACTAAAAAGAAATGGGAAGAGACGCATGACTCATCATACTTCTGACGATTTTCAACAAAGTTCTATTTCTTTTCTCAACTACTCTATTATGCTGCAGAGTCCCAGGCACAGTTAACTAAGATACTATGTCGTGATGTGCCAAGTAATCCTTAAACTCACCAAAGAGGTACTCTCCACCACAATCCGTTCTCAAAGTTTTAATTAATTGACCTGTTTGATGCTCCACTTTAGCTTTAAACACTTTGAATTTATAAAAGAGTCAAACTTGCACCTCATAAGACAAATATAACGAAAATGAGTATGATCATCTATGAAAGTGATAAAGTACTCGTAGCTTCCCTTAGCTGGTGTAGTCGCCGGACCACAAACATCCGTATGAACTAATGCTAGTATTTTTGCGGCTCAATCTACCTTTTTTGTTAAGGATCTTTTGGTCATTTTTGAGGGACAGAAAACAGAGGGTAGCATGTTGTAGCGGGAAAAAAAACAGAGAAAAATAAACCCGCAAGCCTTAGAGGCCACACGGAAGCTTGAAGATCATACATTTGCGCTCCTAAACCCTTCTAGGTTGAGTAGGAGCGGATTGAACGACTGGAATCGCCTCGTTTCGCCCACTTGAAGAAGCTTCCGGTTGAACACCTGCTAGCCTTCTACTTCGCCTTGTTTGCATCAACGCCAACCTTTCCAGCTCTTGGAATATTCCTCTACCTATACTCTAGTCGGTGAACACAATAGTGAAGAAGAATGGTTTCAAATCTCCTTGGTTCTCTTGCTATTGGTTAGCAAAGAATAAGGAGAAAAACACAGAGAATAGGGAGACGTTGAGAGAGAGTGCTACGTGAGGCTCAGCTAGAGAGAGAGAGACGTGACTTTCTCTAGGCTAGGGAGAGTAGGTTTTCTTTCACCAGAGAGTTGTTTTTTTGGTTAGCCAAAACTGGGACTCAAATCTCTGATAAACATATCCCCGGGATATCAAATTTCAAACACCCGGATGTTATCCTGAGAATGAGTTTGGCTTAACCCTAAACTCTTCATAACCGTATCTGGAAAAAACCCTAAGGTCCAAGCTATTGGACCGGAAAAATATTTATTATTTTTCTTGGGCCCAAAATAATAAACATTAATTATTTATTTCCTGGGCTTATATAAATAACCCAATAAATAATTAATGAGCCCAAATGAACCAAAATAATTAATCTTTAATTATTTATTTCTTAGGCCTATATAAATAACCCAATAAATAACTAAACATTAATTATTTCCCCTAGTTTAAGCCCAGGTTAATTTCTTAATTATTCATACTGGACCTAGGCCCTGAATAATTAATTAACCAATTAAACTAGATAATTAAATTTCTCTCAACTCCTATTTTAATTAATTTATTTATTTAATTCCAGTCCAATAATAAATTAGACTTTCTGAATAAAATAAAATAAAATAAAATCATCTTCAACTAAGACCAATTCCTCAACCCAAAATTAGTTCGGACTTACGGGCTATTCCGAGTACCAAAAAGACACATCACCTTGGCTGCTAAAATGACCAAAATACCCCTGCTATATAAATAGCTGTATTTTGCATTTTAGATATTTCCTAATATCACCATAAGGAAATATTGACCCCAAGGACAATGCTGCATTAGCAAAGTCTCCGACCTAGAGGTGAAATGACTAAAATACCCTCTACACATCGTCGTACATTTAGAGAGGAAGAAGTGTACTAACACCCCCCTAAATGACATCTACCATCCTTAGGATTCTAGTCCAATGATCCATGACTTCCTGGAGTATTTCCGCTTTCCAAAGGAGCTACGCTAAAGCAAATATCCAAGTCATGTTTCCCAGGGCCCTGGACATTTTAGACCATTCGGGCAACCACAAGGGGCGATATAGTGCAGAAACTATCTTATACAAGTCTGTCTTAACTAACTAGTCACACATACCCAACATGCAAGTATATTGGCCCTACGATAGAACCTCAACTATAGCAAATCAAAGTATATGCTTCCAGCTTCGCCAGACCACCAACTCATACTCAAGTGGTAAAGTACTAGTCCACGCTGTAGCGGTAGTAGTCTAGGTTTCTATCAAATAGTACTTTTAGAAACCACTACTACAGGTCATGTCCTACGTATTCGAAATACGCTTATGTCATGAAAGTGAGTGGACTACTCACTGGCTAAAGGTAAGCCATTCCCCATTTGGAATTCATAACATAATAACCTAAACATGATGAGGTTCCCAGCCTCATCAATAGGTTAAGAACAAATGTTTATGTGTTAAATAACCCGTGATCCATACCTTACTGTGAAAAACCACCATTCACATAGATCACTTATTTAAACACAATGGGTCTGTTCCAAACAAAAATTGTGCACAAATAAAAAAGTAAATTCATAAATAAATTCTGAAAATAAATTCTTTTATTAAAATATTTAATTTTACATCAGAAACCTAGTCTAAGAGGGCATACAATACAACAATCTCCCACTTGCACTTTAAGACTATGTAAGTCCATAGGTGCCCACCCCTATGGCGTCTAAGTGTCTCTTGAAGACTCTCTCAGCCAAAGGCTTGGTGAATGGGTCTGCTAGATTGTTTTCTGAGGTAATATGCTCCACCACGACTTCCCGTCTCTGGATGAAATCCCGGATCAGGTGGTACTTCCTCTTGATGTGTTTCCCCTTCTTGTGGTTCCGAGGTTCCTTATATTGCGACAATACTCTAGTGTTGTCGCAATACATCACAATCGGCTTATCCATATGTGGTACGACTCCAAGTTCTGAAAGAAACTTTCGGAGCTAAATTGCTTCCTTGGACGCCTCCGAAGCAGCCACATACTCAGCTTCTATGGTTGAGTCAGCAATACAGGACTGCTTAATACTCCTCCATGAAATTACTCCTCCAGACAAGGTGAAGACATATCCACTAGTGGATTTTCTCTCATTCTTATCCGCCTGGAAGTCTGAGTCTATGTATCCTGTAGGAACCAAATCATTAGCCTTGTAAACCAGCATATAATCTCTCATTCCCTTGAGGTACTTGATAATATGCTTTACAGCTTGCCAATAAACCTCCCCTGGTTTGACTGATATCTGCTAACTACGCCTACGGCAAAGCAGATGTCTGGCCTAGTACACAACATAGCGTACATGAGACTTCCCACAGCCGAAGCGTAGGGAATCCTACTCATTCTGTCATTTTCTTCTTGAGACTTAGGACAGTCCTTCGAAGAAAATGACAACACATATCTGCAAGGGATTAGAGCTCCCTTGTATGAGTCCATGTTGTACTTGGCCAGCATCTTGTCAATGTATGTCGCTTGGGATAACCCTAACATTCTCTGCTTCCTATTTCTAAGAAGCCTAATCCTGAGAATGTAGCTGGCTTATCCAAAGTCCTTCATACTGAATTGACTAGACAGCCAAACCTTTGTAGATAACAATGTCCTTATATCATTTCCAATGAGTAGAATGTCATTCACATACAGGACAAGAAAAACCACATTAATGCTTTCAAGTTTCCTGTACATGCATGGTTCATCTTCATTTTGAATAAAACCATAAGACTTTACAGTCTCATCAAAATGAATGGTCCACGCTCTCGATGCCTGCTTAAGTCCATAAATGGACTTCTTAAGCTTGCAAACCATGTGTTCCTGGCCTTCAGCAATGAAGCTTTCCGGTTGGGACATATAGATGTCTTTGCTACGATGGCCATTTAAAAATGCCGTCTTGACATCCATTTGCCATATCTCGTAGTCATAGTGACATGCGATGGCAAGGAGGATGCGGATGGATTTAAACATGGCTATCGGGGAAAAGGTTTCCTCATAGTCGATACCTTCTTTCTGAGTATACCCTTTCGCCACAAGCCTAACTTTGAAGGTTTCCACCTTCCCATCCGCTCCTCTCTTTCTCTTGTATACCCATTTGCACACAATAGGTTTTATACCCTTAGGTGAAGCTACAAGATCACAAACCTGATTGAGGTACATAGACTCAATCTCGGCTTTCATTGCTTTATGCCACAGATTTGCATCAGCATCAGCAATAGCCTCCTCGTATCTAGTGAGGTCTTATTCTTGATGGTCAGAGACCAGCTCAAAGGCTTCTCCTGTCCATCTATCTGGAACCCTAGACACTCTCCCACTACAACGAGGCTCCAATTGCACAGGCTCTTGAGGCTGTGCATCTTCTTGTTTCAGAATCAGGTCAGAAGAAGTTGATTCCGTAGATAACTTCTCCTCAAGTTCCAACCTCATTGAACCTTTAGTGGAAGTACTTTGATCATCTTCCAAGTATCTAGCATTGGTACTGACTAGTGCCTTCTGCTCCTTAGGATGATAAAAGTAACCTCCTTTTGTCCCTTTTGGATACCCAACAAAATAGCATAATTCTGATCTTGGTTCCAACTTATCTCCCTTGATCAGTGCATAAGCTGGACATCCCCAAATCCTGAGATGATTCAGACTTGTCTTACGCTTAGTCCACATCTCATAGGGAGTCTAAGGTACTAACTTGGAAGGCACCAAGTTCAGAATATATGTCGCTGTTTCCAGGGCATATCCCCAAAAGGACACTGGAAGAGTAGTATGAGACAGCATGCTTCGGACCATTTCCATCAATGTCCTGTTCCTTCTCTCAGCAACTCCGTTCTGCTGGGGTGTTCCCGGCGCAGAGAGCTGGTATACTATCCAATGATGTACCATGTAGTCCTTGAATTCACCTAGGAGATACTCTCCACCACGATCCGATCGTAAGGTTTTGATTAATGTACCTGTCCGACGCTCTACTTCAGCCTTAAACTCCTTGAACTTGTCAAAAGAGTCAGACTTGCATCTCATCAGGTAAATGTAACCATACCTCGTACAATCATACGTGAAAGTGATAAAGTACTCAAAACCTCCCCTAGCTGGTGTAGACAATGGACCACACACATCAGTGTGAACAAGTCTCAACACCTCCTTGGCTCTATCTGCCTTTAGTGTAAAAGACCTTTTGGTCATTTTTCCCATCAGGCAGGATTCACACTGAGGCCAACTTTTCAATCTCAATGAGCCCAAAGGCCCATCATGGATTAGCCTCTGAATCCTGGTTGAGTTAATATGACCCAACCTTAGATGCCAAAGGTATGAATCATTGATTTTAGTCTTTCTCTTCTTAGTTAAAGGTTCAGATTAAGTGTTATTTGAATGGTTGTTAATAGGGTTTAAAAAGAACAGATTACCATACATGTGCCCAGTACATAAAATTTCTCCATCTCTACTAATAGAAATACCAGAATGGAAAGATACAGAATATCCTTAATTAATAAGTTTTGCAACTGAAATTAAATTCTGACGAAAACCAGGTACATATAAAATATCCTTTAAAACCACTATCTTATTACAATAAAAAATAAGATCCAGCTCTCCCACTGCAAGGGCCCAGACTTGTGCTCCATTACCCACTCGAAGCCCATGTTCGCCCTTCTTGAGTCTTCTTATCTTCCTAAACCCCTGCAAGGAGTTACAGATATGATCAGTGGTTCCTGAATCAACAATCCAAGTGGAAGTTGATCCTACCATTGATATGGACTCTAGATAGTAAACATTACCTGTGGGGTTTTTCTTGGCCTGAAGATCTGGACACTCTTTTTTCCAGTGTCCCTTCTTCCCACACTTGAAGCACTTACCCTTTGGTTTGTCCTTGGGCTGGTTCTTGGGTTGGGCTGCTGCATTCCCCTTCTTCCTCTTGAACTTTCTGGGTTTAGGCCCAGTTCTTGAAGAAGAAACCTTAGCAATTATGGCCTTAGATTGCGGCTTCATGACCTTCTCCGCCAACTCGAGTTCTTTCATCAATTCAGTTAAACTCATGTTCAACTTATTCATGTTATAGTTTAACTTGAACTGAGTGAAAAAGCCCGGTAGAGATTCGAGAACCATGTCCACTTGGCTCTCGGGGTCAATAACAGCCCCTAAGATTTTCGCCTCCTCGAAAGCAACAATCATCTTGAGCATATGCTCTCGCACTAATGCTCCCTCAGCCATCTTAGTGTTCACAATAGTTCGAAGAGTCTCTTGCCTTGCGGGCCGGCTCTTGTCTGCGAACATAGTTGTCAATGATTGACTTATGTCATATGCAGAAGTCATGTGCTCGTGTTTTGACTGGAGCACATTAGACATGGAATCTAACATATAGCAACGTGCCATTTCGTCAGCTTTCTTCCACGCCTTCTCAGCCTCTCACTTTTCAGCGGTGGAACCTTCCCCGATAATAGGGCAGGTCTCGTAAAGGACATACTTATACTCCTCAACTGTGAGTATTATGTCCAAGTTCCTTTTCCAGTCCACATAGTTTGGACCCGTTAACTTATTCTCCCTGAGAAGAACGGCCAATGGACTAAAAAAACCACCCACCATTTCTGAAAATCGAAAATAAAAGAAAGAATTTAGTTTGTGAAAAAATAAAATTTGTGCACTGAAAATAATTTGGCTCTTAGGAAAACTGACATAGCTTCTTGGGAAGATTAACAGTTTCCTAAGTTAAGTGTATTAACCACCACAAATTAATTTCCCTTCTAAGTAATGGTCTAGAGAATAACTCCATCGTGGGATGGCCGTTTCCTCTCATTTCCTATGGACATACCTCGCACTATAACCTCTAACGTGGGCTGGTCGATCATAGTACGTGCTCCGGGTTATTAATTACATCCTTCCATTAGATCTAGATCCTTGTGGTATCCCCATCCTATACGGGTTCACTCCCAGGGTGACGCGAGGGGATCCACGATCTCTAATGAGGACCGTGATGGAAGCCATTGGAACCCCTCTCCCACTTAGTCTTTTAAAATAAAGGTTTTCTGGAAAATATCCTTTTGAAAATTCCATTAAGTTTTTCTTAACTCAAAAATAAAATATCTAAGTCCAATAAAATCTCTATGTCGAGGCTTATATCCTTTGAGAGATCTTCTCCATGGACTAATTTTATTTAAGTTAAAACTTAATGATTTCAAAAATTTTCCAATTAAAACTTTCTAGAGACTTTGGTCTTAAGTTTATTTGACAGAATCATTTTTCTAGTCCAAAACAAAACAAAATGGCTCTCCATTTTAATTTACAAAAATATCTAAATCCAATATATTTTCTATGTCAAGGATTAAATCCTTTGAGAAAGTATTCAATGATTAATTTTTGTACCAATTAAAATAACCGTTTAATTTTGAAGAAAAATATTTTTCTTGTCAAAACAACAAGTTCCCAAAGACTTTGGTCTTTGAGAAAAAACACACATAGGTACATAAAAAAATAGCATGCTAGAAAACAATAAACGTTTTCATGCTTTTCTATTTTTAAACCTAAGTGCCCAAATAATAGAATTAAACACATTAATTAATTAATTAATGATCTAGTTTAATCATAAAATCCCTTACTAATATTTTTCATGCAAATATATTCCAAGAATATAAATATTGCAAAAATATTAACTTCGCCTGGTATGGGACCCAAAACGAAAAAGAAAATAAAAAAAATTGCAGAAAAATCTCTGGCGGTCCACGTGCACCCGATGCACCAGATCAGGGCCCAATTGCTCTGTCGGCTCACAACACCCCGGTACACCAGCCGTACTAGATCCACGCCCGCAAGGCCTGCGGTCCACCGCGATCGTGGTGCACCGCGTCACACCGGATCGCCTTCACTGCAACCCGTGGATCAGCCCGCGCCCACGACCCGATTGCCCTCTATTGCCGAGCCGCGCGTTGACCCGCGCTTCCACCCGTTTCGCACTTCCGGTGCCCCGCTGACCCGCGCGCCAATTGCAAATTACAATTGCAAATTTTGCAATTGCAATCGGCTTGGATTTCATGAGGAGATGGCTCGGCTTACACGGCTCGCGGTCAGCAGCTCTTCTCACAGAAAACGCGGCTCGGCTCGGCTCGGCTCGAACGGCGGCTTAGGAATAGTGCTTCTTCTTCATTTTTTCTTCTGTTTCCGCGTGAAGTTACAGAGCCTTTTTTTTCTTCGACGTTTTCAGTCTTCTTTGGACATTTTTACTTATAAAAACTCATCCAAAACAAAACCACAACCGCCTATACCCATTTAAATTGGGTTTACACGATTAAAACATCAAAGCCAAAAAAAAATTTACAGAGGCCTATGCTTCAACGGTGAAGCTCACAGAGATGCTATCCCATACCAAAATAGCGAAGGATCACAGGTATAATAATCTTCTCCATTTTTATTAACTACCATGCTCCCTAAATTGATCAAAGAACCATTGGCACTGATACCACATTGAGGGACGAAAAACAGAGGGTAGCATGCTGTAGCGGGAAAAAAATAGAGAAAAATAAACCCGCAAGCCTTAGAGGCCACACGGAAGCGTGAAGATTATACATTTGTGCTCTTTAACATTTCTAGGTTGAGTAGGAGCGGATTGAACGACTGGAATCGCCTCGCTTCGCCCACTTGAAGAAGCTTCCGGTTGAACACCCGCTAGCCTTCTACTTCGCCTTGTTTACATCAACGCCAACCTTTCCAGCTCTCGGAATATTCCTCTGCCTATACTCTAGTCGGTGAACACAATAGTGAAGAAGAACGGTCTCAAATCTCCTTGGTTCTCTTGCTATTGGTTAGCAAAGAAGTAAGGAGAAAAACACAGAGAATAGGGAGACGTTGAGAGAGAGTGCTGTGTGAGGCTCAGCTAGAGAGAGAGAGAGATGTGACTTTCTCTAGGCTAGGGAGAGTAGGTTTTCTTTCACCAGAGAGTTGTTTTTTTTTTTTTTTGTTAGCCAAAACTGGGACTCAAATCTCTGATAAACATATCCCCGGGATATCAAATTTCAAACACCTGGATGTTATCCTGAGAATGAGTTTGGCTTAACCCTAAACTCTTCATAACCGTATCTGGAAAAAACCCTAAGGTCCAAGCTATTGGACCGGAAAAATATTTATTATTTTTCTTGGGCCCAAAATAATAAACATTAATTATTTATTTCCTGGGCTTATATAAATAACCCAATAAATAATTAATGAGCCCAAATGAACCAAAATAATTAATCTTTAATTATTTATTTCTTAGGCCTATATAAATAACCCAATAAATAACTAAACATTAATTATTTCCCCTAGTTTAAGCCCAGGTTAATTTCTTAATTATTCATACTGGACCTAGGCCCTGAATAATTAATTAACCAATTAAACTAGATAATTAAATTTCTCTCAACTCCTATTTTAATTAATTTATTTATTTAATTCCAGTCCAATAATAAATTAGACTTTCTGAATAAAATAAAATAAAATAAAATCATCTTCAACTAAGACCAATTCCTCAACCCAAAATTAGTTCGGACTTACGGGCTATTCCGAGTACCAAAAAGACACATCGCCTTAGCTGCTAAAATGACCAAAATACCCCTGCTATATAAATAGCTGTATTTTGCATTTTAGATATTTCCTAATATCACCATAAGGAAATATTGACCCCAAGGACAATGCTGCATTAGCAAAGTCTCCGACCTAGAGGTGAAATGACTAAAATACCCCTCTACACATCGTCGTACATTTGGAGAGGAAGAAGTGTACTAACACCCCCCTAAATGACATCTACCATCCTTAGGATTCTAGTCTAATGATCCACGACTTCCTGGAGTGTTTCCGCTTTCCAAGGGAGCTACGCTAAAGCAAACATCCAAGTCATGTTTCCCAGGGCCCTGGACATTTTAGACCATTCAGACAACCACAAGGGCCGATATCGTGCAGAAACTATCTTGTACAAGTCTGTCTTAACTAACTAGTTACACATACCCAACATGCAAGTATATTGGACCTACGATAGAACTTCAACTATAGCAAATCAAAGTTTATGCTTCTAGCTTCGCCAGACCACCAACTCATACTCAAGTCATAGAGTACTAGTCCACGCTGTAGCGGTAGTAGTCTAGGTTTCTATCAAATAGTACTTTTAGAAACCACTACTACAGGTCCTGTCCTACGTATTCGAAATACGCTTATGTCATGAAGCGAGTGGACTACTCACTGGCTAAAGGTAAGCCATTCCCCATTTGGAATTCATAACATAATAACCTAAACATGATGAGGTTCCCAGCCTCATCAATAGGTTAAGAACAAATGTTTATGTGTTAAATAACCCGTGATCCATACCTTACTGTGAAAAATCACCATTCACATGGATCACTTATTTAAACACAATGGGTCTGTTCCAAATGAAAATTGTGCACAAATAAAAAAGTAAATTCACAACAAATTCTGAAAATAAATTCTTTTATTAAAATATTTGATTTTACATCAAAAACTTAGTCTAAGAGGGCATACAATCCAACAATTTTACCTTTAAGGCAAGATTCACACTCAGACCATTCTTCTAATCTCAATAAACCTAAAGGCCCAACATGTATTAGTTTTTGAATCCGATTGGGATATATATTTTCCAATCTTACATGCCACAAATATGAGTCATTTGATATGACCTTTCTCTTTTTATAATCAGGTTCAATTTGAATAATGTTTACTTGATTTCTAATAGGATGTATATAAAAGGAATTTCCATACATATTTCCTGTACAAATTAAATTACCATTTCTACTGATAGAAACACTAAAATGGAAAGAAACAGAATATCCTTATTTCATCAATTTGGAAACTGAAATCAAATTCTGTTTAAAACAGGAAACATATAAAATATATTTTAAAATTAACTTCCTATTACAATTAAAAATAAGCTCAAGATCTCCTACTACTTTAGCCATATTGTTGTTCCATTGCCTACTTGATGTCGATGCTCACCCTTGCTAAGTCTCCTTGTCCTACTGAACCCCTACAAGGAGTTGCAAATATGGTCAATGACTCCAGAATCAACTATCTAGGAAGATGTTAATCCAACCATCAAAATAGACTCTAGGTATAGAGCAATACCTAAAATAGACTTGGCTAAGAAGTCTGGACAATCTTTCTTCCAATGTCCTTTCTTGCCACACTTGAAGCTTTTGCCTTTGGGCTACCCATTGGGCTTAGCCTAACCAGATACTTTAGGCTAGGCCCCTACATTGTTCTGGACCTTCATCTTCTTAAATTTTTTAGGCTTTGACTTAATTCGAGAAGAAGCAGAACGAGAGACCAAAACCTTTGACGCGGGCTTCATGATCTTTTCTGCCACCTGGAGCTCTTTCATAAGCTTCATAAGATTCATATCCAACTTGTTGATTGTGTAGTTCAACTTGAACTGAGAATATAAATAAGGCAAAATTTCAAGAACCATGTCAATTTGGCTCTCAAGATCTATTGTTGTGCCTAGGACCTTGGCCTCCTCGAAATAAGCAATCATCTTGAGTAGATACTCTCGAACCGATACCCTTTCAGCTATCCTAGTGTTCATGATTGCCTTAAAAGCTTCCTACCTTGCAGGCTGGTACTTGTCAGCAAACATAGTATACATTGACAAATCCATATCGTACGTAATGGCCATGTGCTCATGCTTAGTTTGGAGTACACTATACATGGAAGCCAATATATAGTACTAACCATCTCGTCAGCTTTTTTCCATACCTTCTCGACTTCTCACTCCTAATCAGTGGATTCTTCCCCAATCACAGGATAGGGATCCGTAAAAACATACTTGTACTCCTCAGCAATAAGTACCATGTTCAGGTTCCTCTTCCAGTCCACATAATTTAGGCCTATCAACTTATTCTCCGAAAAAATGATTGACAATAGACTGAAACCAAACATTTCTAAAATATTGCGAAAAACATTCATTTAGTTTGTAAAAAATAAAAGCACGTTTCTTTATATTATTTCTTTGATTATAGATAACTTTTAAAATCATTATTAATAATATAAATAGTTGGCTCATAGAAAAATTAGCAGAGCTTCATAGGAAGTTTAATAGCATTCTAAGCTAAGTGCATAACCATCACGAATGAAAACTTCCTAAATAGGTAATGGTCTAGAAAAAAAATTCACCGATAGGATGCCCACTGATTTACACCACCTATGCGCAATCTAGTGCCAAAAACCTCCAACGTAGATTGGTTGATCCCAACAAATACCCTAGGCTTTTAATTTTACTCTTCCATTAGTTTTAGATACTTGTGAAAATCCATCCTATAGGGGTTCATGTCTAGAATGACCCGAGAAAATCCACTATTTCTAATGAGAGATGTGATGGAAGCCATGGGGTCATTGGAACCCCTTTCCCACTTAATCTTTTATTGAAAATAGAGTTTTAAGCCCAAACATATTTTTTACAATCTTATGGTTTTATTAACTTTAATAAAAACTAAAATTCAATATTATTTTCTATGTTAATGATTAAATCCTTTGAGAAAATAAACTATGAATGTGTTTTACTATTCTAAGTTAATAACCAAGTAAGACTTTGTTAAATAACTTCAAGTTCAATATTATTCTCTATTGGAGGGATTGAACTCTTTAAGAGAATAAACCATGAACTCTTTTATTTTAAAGTTTCTTAGATTGAAACGTTTTATCAAAAAATCATTCTATCTAGTGAGACTTTGGTCTTACAAGAATTTGCGTATTTGGTTACAAAAATGAAATAAGCATGATAACAAAAGTAAACTTTTTCATATTCAAACTATTCATTTATTCCTAAGTGACCAAATAATAAATTAAACATCATAAATTTAAAAATTAATAATCTTGTTTAATTCTAAGGTGGTTCCATTCTTTACTACTCATTTTCATGCAAATTATTCATCTATAGATAAATTAAACTATTGCAGAAAATTAACCTCATACAATAATTTCAAAACATGATTACATCAAGAAAAAATTGAGGTATAGAACTTCAATAGAGCTCTCCCTTTTCTTGGACAGAATTGCGTGCATCCACCTCTGAGCAGAATAGACTTGGCACCTGGTCCGTTAGGTCCACCAGGCGTCGTGTATGTTCTGTTTCTCCAAAAAAATCAGGCTAGGGCAGAATGTACCTGGCGTTGGGTCAATTGGACCCACCTGATGCTGGGTTTGTTCTGTTTCTCCAAGAACTCTGGCTAGGGCAGAGTATACCTAATGCCGGGTCAATTGGACCTACCTGGCACTGGGTTTGTTCTGTTTTCCAAGAACTCCCGACTAAGCCAGAGTGGACCTAGCACCGGGTCCATTAGACCCAATTGGCGCTGGGTCTATTCTATTTCTCAAGAACTCCGGCGGCTGAGTAGGCCTAATGCCTAGTCTATTAGGCCTAACTAACGCGGAGTCTGTTCTGCAGTTCACTAATTTCTGAAAATATCCTACTTTTCAGCCATTTTACCACCCCTCAACAATTCCAGCAATCGCGTTCCTTAGTCCCCAAAATTTACAGGTTAAAAGAAACGCAAAAACATGCATAAAACCATGCATTTAAGCATTATTAATAAAAGCACGTTTCTTTATATTATTTCTTTGATTATAGATAACTTTTAAAATCATTATTAATAATATAAATAGTTGGCTCATAGAAAAATTAGCAGAGCTTCATAGGAAGTTTAATAGCATTCTAAGCTAAGTGCATAACCATCACGAATGAAAACTTCCTAAATAGGTAATGGTCTAGAAAAAAAATTCACCGATAGGATGCCCACTGATTTACACCACCTATGCGCAATCTAGTGCCAAAAACCTCCAACGTAGATTGGTTGATCCCAACAAATACCCTAGGCTTTTAATTTTACTCTTCCATTAGTTTTAGATACTTGTGAAAATCCATCCTATAGGGGTTCATGTCTAGAATGACCCGAGAAAATCCACTATTTCTAATGAGAGATGTGATGGAAGCCATGGGGTCATTGGAACCCCTTTCCCACTTAATCTTTTATTGAAAATAGAGTTTTAAGCCCAAACATATTTTTTACAATCTTATGGTTTTATTAACTTTAATAAAAACTAAAATTCAATATTATTTTCTATGTTAATGATTAAATCCTTTGAGAAAATAAACTATGAATGTGTTTTACTATTCTAAGTTAATAACCAAGTAAGACTTTGTTAAATAACTTCAAGTTCAATATTATTCTCTATTGGAGGGATTGAACTCTTTAAGAGAATAAACCATGAACTCTTTTATTTTAAAGTTTCTTAGATTGAAACGTTTTATCAAAAAATCATTCTATCTAGTGAGACTTTGGTCTTACAAGAATTTGCGTATTTGGTTACAAAAATGAAATAAGCATGATAACAAAAGTAAACTTTTTCATATTCAAACTATTCATTTATTCCTAAGTGACCAAATAATAAATTAAACATCATAAATTTAAAAATTAATAATCTTGTTTAATTCTAAGGTGGTTCCATTCTTTACTACTCATTTTCATGCAAATTATTCATCTATAGATAAATTAAACTATTGCAGAAAATTAACCTCATACAATAATTTCAAAACATGATTACATCAAGAAAAAATTGAGGTATAGAACTTCAATAGAGCTCTCCCTTTTCTTGGACAGAATTGCGTGCATCCACCTCACGAGCGAGAATAGACTTGGCACCTGGTCCGTTAGGTCCACCGGGCGTCGTGTATGTTCTGTTTCTCCAAAAAATCAGGCTAGGGCGAGAATGTACCGGCGTTGGGTCAATTGGACCCACCCGATCTCTGGGTTTGTTCTGTTTCTCCAAGAACTACGGCTAGGGCGAGTATACCTAATGCCGGGTCAATTGGACCTACCTGGCACTGGGTTTGTTCTGTTTTCCAAGAACTCCCGACTAAGCCAGAGTGGACCTAGCACCGGGTCCATTAGACCCAATTGGCGCTGGGTCTATTCTATTTCTCAAGAACTCCGGCGGCTGAGTAGGCCTAATGCCTAGTCTATTAGGCCTAACTAACGCGAGTACGTTACTGCGAGTTCACTAATTTCTGAAAATATCCTACTTTTCAGCCATTTTACCACCCCTCAACAATTCCAGCAATCGCGTTCCTTAGTCCCCAAAATTTACAGGTTAAAAGAAACGCAAAAACATGCATAAAACCATGCATTTACAAGTACATATGCCTCTAAACCTGAGGCATACATCACATCTACTCAAAACTAAAAACAACAATGAGAAAACCATTAGAATACAAGATCTCATGCCTTTAACTGCGAGGCGTACATGAACTCTAGAAACCAATGTATGAGAGATCACAAGAAATCACAAAAGATTCACTTTAAATAGTAAAGGAACCACCTTTTTCAGTTTTTAACCCTAGTACATGCTCCTAGATGAAAACCATGTTTCTGATACCAATTGAAGGATCAAACTGGAAAACATAAAAGAAAATGCAGCAAAAAAATTTTCAATTTTTTAAGCCACATCTAAGAAAGAGTACTTACTTCTATATTGGTCGCGCATTAGCCAACAAGGTGCCAAGTTATACTAAATCTTCCATTGGAAGAGGAGAATGAGGCACCTGCGGTTCGACTGGTATCCCACCAATCTTCTACTCCTTCGCATCAAGAGTATCCAAGCTTCTTCTCTTCATCTTCAAGAATATAACTCTACCTTATTTTTAGGTTAGCTTGGTGAAAGCTTCTTCTTTAGATAACCAACATCCTTTCCAAGAGAGAAAGGAGAGAAGAAAGAGAAAAAAACAAGAGGAAGTGTGGCTGCACATAAGAGAGAAATCTTAGCCAAAACCCCTACATCTCTTCACTTAAATTTTGGCCATGCCTAGGCTTCATGAAGCCCTAATGGCCGAAACACACAAAACCATAATGGGCTTAGTGTTGTGCTCATAAACCAGTCCAGGACTGGCCCAATCCTCTTTATTAATTAATTATCTTTTTTGGGCTTCATTAAATATTCAAGACTAATTAATTAATTCTAATTGGACTCTTAATATATGTCAATATATATTAGCCCAATTAATTAATTTATTCCAGCCTAATTTTTTTAATTAATTAATTATCTATTCTGGGCCTTATGGAAAAAACCAGGACTAATTAATTAATTCTAATTGAACTCTTAGAATATTTTTTATTTCTCTTCTAAATAATTATCTATTAAGTCTAAATTGGGTCTAAACAACACCAAGGATACTTGAGCTAAACCGGGGATCAAGAAACATATTATTCATGGCTACTAAAATAATCAAAATGCCCTTACTATAAAATAGTTACATTTTACCATTTTAAATATTCCCATTTATCACCATATAGAAATATTGACCACAAGAATAATATTGCTAAAGCAATGTCTCTGACCTACAGGTGAAATGATGGAAATACCTCTCCATTTAACACTCATCAATAAGATAGAATAAATGTACTAAAACCCATCTCAAAAACATCTACCATCCTTAGATTTGTAATCCAATAATCCATGACTCACTCGAATGTACTTGCTTATCATTAGAAGCTACCCAAAAGCACACATTCCAAAGTCACGTTCCTAGGGCCCTGGATTATTAAATTATTCTGGACAATCACAAAAAAGTGATTTCACTTCACAAAATGAAGCATAGAAACTCTATTGCATCAGTCCGTCTTAACTAATTGGAGTAATATACCCAACATATAAGGTTATTGATTTCACAAAAAAAATCTGACCCAACATACATCAAAGTACAAGACCCTAGCTTTGCTAGACCACTAACTCATACTTAAGTATGAAGGTATCCGTCCACGCTATAGGAGTAATAGTCTGGTCTCTATAATTATAGTACTTTAAGAGAGACCACTACTACAAGTCTAGTTCTACATATTCGAAATACGCTTAAGCCAATGATGTGAATGAACTACTTACTAATTCAAGGTAAACCATTCCTCATTGGAACTCATGGCATAATAGTCTTACCTTGATGAAATGCCCAATTCCATCAAACGACTAAGAACTCAATTTTACTTGTATGATAAGTACCTATGGTTTATACCTTACTGTGAAGAACAACCCAATACATAGACCATTACTTGTCACACTTGGACTTTAAATGTGCAATAATATAAGAAAAAAATAAATTGAATGAATAAATATTTTCTTGTAATATATTTACACAGAATACATAGTCTTTGAAGGCATACTTTTTAACACCCGCCATATTGGATCATAGCATGGCCCATGGTCACCATCCTGGGCATGATCGATTGTATCATGCCCAGGATGCAAATTAATTTGCTGATTTAAGGAATGGCTCAACACTTGCCACGGCTATTAAGCCGCGGCTTGACTAAGCCACACCTCGACTCCTCTCTCACCAAGCCGCTGCGGTCGGCTCGGCTCGGCTCGGCTCGACTCAGCTTGAGCTGGCAGTTTTGCGGCTTGGTCCATCTTCCTCCTTTTTTTTTTTTTTAATTTCATCTGCAAATTCTTTCTAGAAGTCTGCTGCAACACTTTTGTGATTGATCCAAGGCAGTTCTTGTTATATTTTTTTCAACAAAAACATCACATTCGCCTATACCCTTTCAAATCAAGTTTACATGAAAGCTAAACAAAGCATTAAAAGTGTTTACAGTGTTCCTATACCTCAACTGTGAGCTTTACAAACGAAACTACCTATACCAAAAACAGCGAAGGATCTCATAGTATTAATCAAAATTAGTCTTGTCAATTTTATTAACTAGCATGCATTAATCCTAAGCCTTTCATAGCATTATGCTCTGATGCCAGTTGATGCTCTGAATGACAAATAGAAGCCATGCATGCAGCGAATAAAATCAGAAAAAATAACGACATCGCACAATGAAATAGTTAAATTGATACCTTTGTGTCGAAAATTTTCCTTTGGCTGTGAAGAAGCCGACTAGATCACAGGGGTTGCCCCTCGCCAGGATGATATTTCTGGCTCTTCACCTGCGATCCTTCTGCTCCTTTATGGCATGAACGCCAAAACCCTCTTGAGAACTTAGAATATTCCACCACCTATTACTCATTGGTGAAACAACTTAGGCGAGGATAATCTTGTCTCAAAATAATTCTTGAACCTTTGCTATTGATTAGCAAAATCAAGAAAAAAAAAAAAAAAAAGACTATGAACGAGAGAAAAAAAAAAAAGAAAAAGAAGGCTTCTGGTTTTTTTCTTGTGTCGTGTGTTCTGTGAGTCTCCAAACAAAAACCATGACTATCCACTCCAAACACCAAAACACTGGTGTTTTGATATTTCAAAACTCCCGGAGGCTATCAATAGAAGAGGTTTGGCTCAGCCTTAACTCTTTTGTTTCGTGAATTAAAAAAAAAAAAATCCTTTAGTCCAGGCTATTGGGTCAAAAATAATTTATTATTTTCCTTGGACCCCATGAGCTCAAAAATAATAACCATTAATTATTTATTTTCTAGGCCTATTAAAATAATCCAATAAATAATTAATGAGCCCAAATAAACTAAAATAATTATTTAAACCTTTTAATTAACTAGTTTACATCCAAGTTAATTTTATAATTATTCAATCTAGGCTTAGGACCTGAATAATTAATTAACCAATTAAACTAGATAATAAATTTAATTTATCTCATTCCTTTATTTTATTCCAGTCCAAAAATAAATTAGACATCCTAAATAAAATAAAATCCATTTTAATTGAGACCAAATTTCGTCAACCAAAAATTAATTAGGACTTACGGGCTATTCTGAGGACCAAAAAGACACATCGCCTTGGCTACTAAAATGACCAAAATACCCTTATTATATAAATAGTTGTATTTTACATTTTAAATATTTTCTAATATCACCATAAGAAAATATTTACCCCTAGGACAATGCTGCGTTAGCTATGTTTTCGACCTACAGGTGAAATGACTAAAATACCCCTCTATACACAACCATGCATTTAGAGAGGAAAGATTGTACTAACACAAAGAGATCTACCATCCTTAAGCTTCTAATCTAATGATCCACGACTTCTTAGAATATTTTCGCTTTCCAAGGGAGCTACCCTAAAGCCAATATCTAAGTCATGCTTCCTAAGACCCTAGATAATTAGATTATTTGTATAACCACAAGGGATGATATAGTGTAGCCACTATCTTGTACAAGTCTATCTTGACTAATTAGTTATATATACCCAACATAAAAGTATATTGGTCCTTCTGAAGAACCTCAACTATAGTATATCAAAGCATATACTTCCAACTTCGTCAAACCACCAACTCATATTCAAGCTGTAAAGTACAAGTCCACGTTATAGCAATAGTAGTCTAGGTTTCTATCATATAGTAATTTTAGAAACTACTACTATGGGTCTTGTTCTACATATTCAAAATACCCTTGTATTAAGAAATGAGAAGACTACTCATTGGCTAAAGATAAACCTTTCCCTATTTAGAATTCATAATATAATAACCTTGCTATGACGAGA
Source organism: Voacanga thouarsii (assembly GCA_026120185.1). Classification (NCBI taxonomy): domain Eukaryota; kingdom Viridiplantae; phylum Streptophyta; class Magnoliopsida; order Gentianales; family Apocynaceae; genus Voacanga; species Voacanga thouarsii. The sequence continues at coordinate 1,958,282 of JANUWF010002024.1, read as the reverse complement.
TTTCTATTCTCATCATCCGATTCAGAATAATAGTTTATGTATTAAGTATCCCATGGTCCATACTTTACTATAAAAGACCTCCATTCACATGAACCACTTGCTTAACACAATAAGTCTTTTCTAATGAAGATTGTGCACAAATATAAAGAAGATTTCACAAACAATTTCTGCGAAAAAATACTTTTATTAATATAAGTCAAAATTACATCAGAAACCTAGTCTAAGAGGGTATACATCCCAACAAAAATGACAAAAGGTCCTTTACCAAAAAGGCAGATAGAACCACGGAAATACTAGCACTAGTTCATACGGATATTTGTGGTCTGATGACTACACCAGCTAGAGAAGGCTACAAGAACTTCATTACTTTCACAGACGATCACACTCGTTTTGGTTATATTTATCTGATGAGGTGCAAGTCTGACTCTTTTGATAAATTCAAGGAGTTTAAGACTAAAGTGGAGCATCAAACAGATAAATTAATTAAAACTTTGAGATCAGATCATGGTGGAGAGTACCTCCTTGATGAGTTTAAGGATTATTTGGTACATTATGCCATAGTATCTCAGTCAATTGTGCCTGGGACTCCCCAGCAGAATGGAGTAGCTGAGAGAAGAGATAGAAATTTGATGGAAATGGTCAGAAATATGATGAGTCATGCATCTCTTTCTATTTCTTTTTGGGGGTATACTTTAGATACAACGGCATATGTTTTGAACTTGATACCTTCCAAATCAGTAACTAAAACACCCAATGAGATATGGATTGGATGAAAGCGCAATCTAAACCATATCAATTTATAGAATTATTCAGCTTATTTGCTGAGAAAAGGAAGAAAGTTAGAACCAAAATCAGAGTTATGCTACTTCGTTGAGTAGCCAAAAAGTACAAGAGGTGGAGATTTCTATCATTCTCAAGAGCATAAAGTACTTGTGAGTACTAATGCTAGATACTTAGTGCATGAACAAGTTACTTCCACCACGAGTTTAAGCGGAATAGAGTTAGAAGAGAAATTGGTCACTGATTCAACTTCAGGTACTTCTAACACCCCGATCGAGGAACCAAGAGAAACACAACCAGATATTCCTATACAAACTAAGCCTTGTCGTAGTGGGAGGATCACAAGAGCTCCAGAATAATAGATCAGAGATATCTATGATCTTGTCTTTGATCAATAGGAACAAGATCCCACTTGATACGAAAAGGCCATTGTTGATGCTGATGTAGACAAATGATAGCTAGCCATGAATGCTGAGATTGAGTCCATGTGCCTTAATCAGGTTTGGGATCTTGTCACTGTGCTTGATAGGATAAAATCCATTAGGAGTAAGTGGATATACAAGAGGAAGAGATGTGCAAATGGAAAGGTTGAAATCTATAAAGAAAGGTTGGTTGCTAAAAGTTATACTCAAAAAGAAGGGATCGATTATAAAGAAACCTTTTTACCAGTTGACATGCTTAAGTCTATCCAAATTCTCTTAGCCATCGCATGTCATTATGATTACGAGATATGGCAAATGGATGTCAGGACGACTTTCTTAAATGGCTCTCGTATCGAAAACATCTATATGTCCTAGTCAGAAGTTTTGTTGCTAGAGGTCAAGAACAAATGCTCTGTAAACTTAAGAAGTCCATCTATAGACTTAAGCAAGCGTCACGAGCATAGAATATAGGTTTTGATAAAACCATAAAAGCTTATGGTTTCATTTAAAACGTAGATGAACCATGTGTGTATAAAAAATTGGATAGTGGCAAAGTGATTTTCTTGGTACTTTATGTAGGTGATATTCTACTCATTGAAAATGATATAGGAATATTTTGATCTGTTAAGGTTTGGCTTTCTAGTCAGTTTAGCATGAAAGACTTGGGAGAAGCTAGTTACATTTTAGGAATTAAGCTTCCTAGGAATAGGAAGCAAAGAATGTTAAGCTTATCCCAGTCTGCTTATATTGACAAGATATTGGTCAAGTACAGCGTGAATCAATATAAAAGGGGTTGTTGTACCCTTTAGATATGGATTGTCCTTATCTTCCAAGCAGTGTCCTCAGACATAAGAAGACAAGCAGAAAATGAGCAGGATCACTTATGCTTTGGTTGTAGGAAGTCTCATGCATGCTATGCTTCGGCTGTGGAAAATCTCATATGTATGCTATACTTTGTACTAGGCCAGATATCTGCTTTGCAGTAGGTATGGTTAGTAGATATCAGTCAAACCCAGGGGAAGCTCACTGGCATGCCGTAAAGTATATACTCAAATATCTCAAGGAAACAAGAGATTATATGCTTGTATATCATGTTGATGATTTGGTTCCTACCGGTTACACAAACTCGGACTTCTAAAAAGATAAAGATAAAAGAAAACCCACTAGTGGATATGTTTTCACTTTATCTAGATAAGCTATTTCATAAAGATGTATCAAGCAATCTTACATAATTGATTCTACCATAGAAGCTAAGTACGTTGCTACTTCAGAAACGTCTAAAGAAGTTGTATGGCTCCGAAAGCTCCTCATAAAACTTAGAGTAGTACCACACATGGATAGGACTATCACCATTTATTATGACAACTCTGGAGCTGTGTCACTGATGGAAAACGCAGAAAAAGGGAGCCATGGACGAAAAAAAAAAAAGAGAGAAAAATTAAACGCGAGCCATAAAGGCCATACGGAAGCGTGAAGATCATACCTTTGCGTTTCTTAACCCTCCTAGGTTGCGTAGGAACAGATTGAACGGCTGGAATCGCCTCGCTTTGCACACTTGAAGGAGCTTCCGGTTGAACACCCGCTAGCCTTCGACTTCGTCTTGTTTGCATTAACGCTTAGCTCTCCAGCTCTCGGGATATTCCTCAGCCTAACCTCTAGTCGGTGAACACTATGGTGAAGAGGAAGGGTCTCAATTCTCCTTGGTTTACCTGCTATTGGTTAGCAAAGTCCAAGGAGAAAACAACGAAGAAGGAGAGAGACCTTGAGAGAGAGAGACCCACGTGAGGTGTGGCTTGGGAAAGGAAAAATTAGGGTTTTTCCTTTTCAAAGAGTTGTTTAGGTTTTTACCTAAACTAGGTCTCTCAATCTCTGATAAACATATCCCCGGGATTTCAAAATACCCGGATGTTATCTTGAGAAACAGTTTGGCCTAACCTTAAACTCCTCTTAACCGTATCTGGAAAAAACCCTAAGGTCCAAGCTATTGGGCCAGATAAATATTTATTATTTTTCTTGGACCCAAAGGCCCAAAATAATAAATATTAATTATTTATTTTCTGGGCTTACATAAGTAACCCAATAAATAATTAATGAGCCCAAACGAACCATAATAATTAATCTTTAATTATTTATTTCTTGGGCCTACATCAATAACCCAATAAATAATTAAACATTAATTATTTCCCCTAGTTTAAGCCCAGGTTAATTTCTTAATTATTCATACTGGACCTAGGCCCTGAATAATTAATTAACCAAATAAACTAGATAATTAATTTCTCTCAACTCCTATTTTATTTATTTATTTATTTATTTTATTCCAGTCCAATAATAAATTAGACTTCCTGAATAAAATAAAATAAAACAAAATCCTCTTCAACTGAGACCAATTCCCCAACCCAAATATAGTTAAGACTTACGGGCTATCCCAAAGACCAAAAAGACACATCGCCTTGGCTGCTAAAATGACCAAAATACCCCTGCTATATAAATAGTTGTATTTTGCATTTTAAATATTTCCTAATATCACCATAAGGAAATATTGACCCCAAGGACAATACTGCGTTAGCAAAGTCTCCGACCTACAGGTGAAATGACTAAAATACCCCTCTACACATCGCCGTACATTTAGAGAGGAAGAAGTGTACTAACACCCCTCTAAATGACATCTACCATCCTTAGGCTTCTAGTCCAATGATCCACGACTTCCTGGAGTGTTTCCGCTTTCCAAGGGAGCTACGCTAAAGCAAACATCCAAGTCATGTTTCCCGGGGCCCTGGATAATTTAGACCATTCGAGACAACCACAAGGGGCGATATAGTGCAGAAACTATCTTGTATAAGTCTGTCTTAACTAACTAGTCACACATACCCAACATGCAAGTATATTGGCCCTATGATAGAACCTCAACTACAGCAAATCAAAGTATATGCTTCCAGCTTCGCTGAACCACCAACTTTTACTCAAGTCGTAGAGTACTAGTCCACGCTGTAGCGGTAGTAGTCTAGGTTTCTACCATATAGTACTTTGAGAAACCACTACTACAGGTCCTGTTCTACGTATTCGAAATACGCTTATGTCATGAAGTGAGTGGACTACCTACTGGCTAAAGGTAAGCCATTCCCCATTTGGAATTCATAATATAAAAACCTAAACATGATGAGGTTCCCAGTCTCATCAATAGGTTAAGAACAAATGTTTATGTGTTAAATAACCCGTGATCCATACCTTACTGTGAAAGACCACCATTCACATGGATCACTTATTTAAACACAATGGGTCTGTTCCAAATGAAAATCGTGCACAAACAAAAAGTAAATTCACAAACAATTTCTGAAAATAAATTCTTTTATTAAATAATTCGATTTTACATCAGAAACCTAGTCTAAGAGGGCATACAATCCAACAATCTCCCACTTGCACTCTAAGACTAGGTAAGTCCATAGGTGCCCACCCCTATGGTGTCTAAGTGTCTCTTAAAGACTCTCTCAGCCAAAGGCTTGGTGAATGAGTCTGCTAGATTGTTTTCTGAGGTAATATGTTCCACCACGACTTCCCGTCTCTGGATGAAATCCCGGATCAGGTGGTACTTCCTCTCGATGTGTTTCCCCTTCTTGTGGTTCCGAGGCTCCTTAGATTGTGACACTGCTCCAGTGTTGTCGCAATACATCACAACCGGCCTATCCATATGTGGTACGACTCCAAGTTACGAAAGAAACTTCGGAGCAGATCGCTTCCTTGGACGCCTCCGAAGCGACCACATACTCGACTTCCATGGTTGAGTCGGCAATACAAGATTGCTTGATACTCCTCCATGAAATTGCTCCTCCAGACAAGGTGAAGACATATCCACTAGTGGATTTTCTCTCATCCTTATCCGACTGGAAGTCTAAGTCTGTGTATCGTACAGGAACCAAATCATCAGCCCTGTAAACCAGCATATAATCTCTCGTTCCCTTGAGGTACTTGAGAATATGCTTTACAGCTTGCCACTGAACCTCCCCTGGGTTTGACTGATATCTACTAACTAAGCCCACGGCAAGCGGATATCCGGCCTAGTACACGAACATAGCGTACATGAGACTTCCCACAGCCGAAGCGTAGGGAATCCTACTCATTCTGTCCTTTTCTTCTTGAGACTTAGGACAGTCCTTCGAAGAAAATGACAACCCATGTCTGCAAGGGATTAGAGCTCCATTGCATGAGTCCATGCTGTACTTGGCCAGCATCTTGTCAATGTATGTCGCTTGGGATAATCCTAACATTCTCTGCTTCCTATTTCTAAGAAGCCTAATCCCGAGAATGTAGTCGGCTTCTCCCAAGTCCTTCATACTGAATTGACTAGACAGCCAAACCTTTGTAGATGACAATGTCCCTACATCATTTCCAATGAGTAGAATGTCATCCACATACAGGACAAGAAAAACCACATTGATGCCTTCAAGTTTCCTGTACACGCATGGTTCATCTTCGTCTTGAATAAAACCATAAGACTTTATAGTCTCATCAAAACGAATGTTCCATACTCTTGATGCCTGCTTAAGTCCATAAATGGACTTCTTAAGCTTGCAAACCATGTGTTCCTGGCCTTCAGCAATGAAGCCTTCTGGTTGGGACATATAGATGTCTTCACTAAGATGGCCATTCAAGAATGCTGTCTTGACATCCATTTGCCATATCTCGTAGTCATAGTAACAGGCGATGGCAAGGAGGATGCGAATGGATTTAAGCTTGGCTACCGGGGAAAAGGTTTCCTCATAGTCGATACCTTCTTTCTGAGTATACCCTTTCGCCACAAGCCTAGCTTTGAAGGTTTCCACCTTCCCATCCACTCCTCTCTTCCTCTTGTATACCCACTTGCACCTAATGGGTTTTATCCCTTCAGGTGAAGCTACAAGATCCCAAACCTGATTGAGGTACATGGACTCAATCTCGGTTTTCATTGCTTCATGCCACAGATTTGCATCGGCATCAGCAATAGCCTCCTCGTATCTAGCGGGGTCTTGTTCCTGATGGTCGGAAACCAGCTCAAAGGCTTCTCCAGTCCATCTATCTGGAACCCTAGACACTCTCCCACTACGACGAGGCTCTATCTGCACAGGCTCTTGAGGCTGTGCCTCTTCTTGTTCCAGAATCGGGCCAGAAGAAGTTGATTCCGTAGATAACTTCTCCTGAAGTTCCAACCTCGTTGAACCTTTAGTGGAAGTACTTTGATCATCTTCCAAGTATTTAGCATTGGTACTGACTAGTACCTTTTGCTCCTTAGGATGATAAAAGTAGCCTCATTTTGTCCCTTTTGGATACCCAACAAAATAGCATAATTCTGATCTTGGTTCCAACTTGTCTCCCTTGATCAGTACATAAGTTGGACACCCCCAAATCCTGAGATGATTCAGACTTGGCTTACGCCCAGTCCACATCTCATAGGGAGTCCTAGGTACTGACTTGGAAGGCACCAAGTTCAGAATATATGCCGCTATTTCCAAGGCATATCCCCAAAAGGATACTGGAAGAGTAGCATGAGACATCATGCTTCGGACCATTTCCATCAACGTCCTGTTCCTTCTCTCAGCTACTTCATTCTGCTGGGGGGTTCCCGGCCCAGAGAGCTGGGATACTATCCCATGATGTACCATGTAGTCCTTGAATTCACCTAGGAGGTACTCTCCACCACGATCCGATCGTAAGGTTTTGATTGATTTACCTGTCCGACGCTCCACTTCAGCCTTAAACTCTTTGAACTTGTCAAAAGAGTCAGACTTGCGTCTCATCAGGTAAATGTAACCATACCTCGTACAATCATCCGTGAACGTGATGAAGTACTCAAAACCTCCCCTAGCTGGTGTAGACAATGGACCGCACACATCGGTGTGAACAAGACTCAACACCTCCTTGGCTCTATCCGCCTTTGGTGTAAAAGACCTTTTGGTCATTTTTCCCATCGAGCGGGATTCACACTGAGGCCAACTTTCCAATCTCAATGAGCCCAAAGGCCCATCATGGATTAGCCTCTGAATCCTGGTTGAGTTAATATGACCCAACCTCAGGTGCCAAAGGTATGAATCATTGATATTGGTCTTTCTCTTCTTAGTTAAAGGTTCAGACAATGCGTTATTTGATTGGTTGTTAATAGGGTTTAAAAAGAACAAATTTCCATACATGTGCCCAGTACATAAAATTTCTCCATCTCTACTGATAGAAATACCATAATGGAAAGATACAGAATATCCTTGATTAATAAGTTTTGCAACTGAAATCAATTTCTGACGAAAACCAGGTACATATAAAATGTCTTTTAAAACCACTATCTTATTACAATAAAAAATAAGATCCAGCTCTCCCACTGCAAGGGCCCAGACTTGTGCTCCATTACCCACTCGAAGCCCATGTTCGCCCTTCTTGAGTCTTCTTATCTTCCTAAACCCCTGCAAGGAGTTACAGATATGATCAGTGGTTCCTGAATCAACAATCCAAGTGGAAGTTGATCCTACTATTGATATGGACTCTAGATAGTAAACATTACCTGTGGGGTTTTTCTTGGCTCGAAGATCCGGACACTCTTTTTCCGAGTGTCCCTTCTTTCCACACTTGAAGCACTTGCCCTTTGGTTTATCCTTGGGCTGGTTCTTGGGCTGAGCTGCTTGCATTCCCCTTCTTCCTCTTGAACTTTCCGGGCTTAGGCCCGGTTCTTGAAGAAGAGGCCTTAGCATTCATGGCCTTAGGCTGCGGCTTCATGACCTTCTCCGCCATCCGGAGCTCCTTCATCGGTTCGATCAAACTCATGTTCAACTTGTTCATGTTATAGTTTAACTTGAGCCGAGTGAAAGAACCCGATAGAGATTCGAGAACCATGTCCACTTGGCTCTCGGGGTCAATGACGACCCCTAAGATTTCCGCCTCCTCGAAAGCGGCAATCATCTTGAGCAAATGCTCTCGGACTGATGCTCCCTCGGCCATCTTAGTGTTTACAATTATTCGAAGAGCCTCCTGCCTTGCGGGCCGGCTCTTGTCCGCGAACATAGTTGCCAACGATTGACTTATGTCATATGCAGAAGCCATGTGCTCGTGTTTTGACTGGAGCACATTAGACATGGAAGCTAACATATAGCAACGTGTCATTTCTTCGACTTTCTTCCATGCCTTTTCAGCCTCTCGCTCTTCGGCGGTGGAACCTTCCCCGATAACGGAGCGGGTTTCGTAAAGGACATACTTATACTCCTCAGTCTGTGAGTATTATGTCCGAGTTCCTTTTCCAGTCCACATAGTTTAGACCCGTTAACTTATTCTCCCTGAAAATAACTGCCAATGGACTAAAAGAACCTCCCACCATTTCTGAAAATCGAAAATAAAAGAAAGAAATTAGTTTGTGAAAACAAAATAAAATTTGTGCACTGAAAATAATTTAGCTCTTAGGAAAACTGACATAGCTTCTTGGGAAGATTAACAGTTTCCTAAGCTAAGTGTATTAACCACCACAAATTAATTTCCCTTCTAGGTAATGGTCTAGAGAATAACTCCATCGTGGGATGGCCGTTTCCTCTCATTTCCTATGGACATACCTCGCACTATAACCTCTAACGTGGGCTAGCCGATCATAGTACGTGCCCCGGGTTATTAATTACATCCTTCCATTAGATCTAGATCCTTGTGGTATCCACATCCTATACGGGTTCACTCCTAGGATGACGCGAGGGGATCCACGATCTCTAATGAGGACCGTGATGGAAGCCATGGGGCCGTTGGAACCCCTCTCCCACTTAGTCTTTTAAAATAAAGGTTTTCTGGAAAATATCCTTTTGAAAATTCCATTAAGTTTTTCTTAACTCAAAAATAAAATATCTAAGTCCAATAAAATCTCTATGTCAAGGCTTATATCCTTTGAGAGATTTCCTCCATGGACTAATTTTATATAAGTTAAAACTTAATGATTTCAAAAATTTTCCAATTAAAACTTTCTAGAGACTTTGGTCTCAAGTTTATTTGACAAAATCATTTTTCTAGTCCAAAACAAAACAAAATGGCTCTCCATTTTAATTTACAAAAATATCTAAATCCAATATATTTTCTATGTCAAGGATTAAATCCTTTGAGAAAATATTTAAGGATTATTTTTTGTACCAATTAAAATAACCATTTAGTTTTTAAAGAAAAATATTTTTCCTTGCCAAAACAAAAGGTTCCCAAAGACTTTGGTCTTTGAGGAAAAGCACACATAGGTACATAAAAAAATAGCATGCTAGAAAACAATAAACGTTTTCATGCTTTTCTATTTTTTAAACCTAAGTGCCCAAATAATAGAATTAAACACATTAATTAATTAATTAATTATCTTGTTTAATCCTAAAATCCCTTACTAATATTTTTCATGCAAATATATTCCAAGAATATAAATATTACAAAAATATTAACTTCGCCTGGTATGGGACCCAAAACGAAAAAGAAAAGAAAAAATAAAAAAAAATTAGCCAAAATTGGCTGGCGGTCCACTGCACCGGCCGCACAGGATCCGCGCCAGAATGGCCTGCGGTCCACCGCAGCCGCAATGCACCGCGCCACACCAGATTGCACGCCAGCCACGACCCATGGACTTCGCCCGCGCCCGGTTCTCCTCTGCTGCCGACCCGCGATTCAGCCCGCGAGCTGCCCCGGTTGGATCTCCTCTAACCCGCGCGCGAACCCGAAAGCCAAACGAATTCAATTGCAAAATTTGCAATTGAATTCGGCTCAAATCACCTCTCAATTGGCTCGGCTTCGCGGCTCCACAAGCACGGCTCCACTCACAGAAAAGAAGCGGCTCAGCTCGCTGGCTCGGCTCCACGCGGCGGCTTATGAACAGTGTCATCTTCTTCGTTTTTCACAGCGCGAATTTGCAGAGCATTTTTTTTCGATTTTTTCTGTCTTCTTTTGCTTCTTTGGACATTTTTACTTATAAAAACTCATCCAAAACATAACTACAACCGCCTATACCCATTAAAATTGGGTTTACACGATTAAAACATCAAAGCCAAAAATTTACAGTATGCTCCTATGCTTCAAATGGTGAAGCTTACATCAAGCCTATCCCATACCAAAACAGCGAAGGATCATAGGTATAATAATCTTCTCCATTTTATTAACTACCATGCTCCCTATATTGATCAAAACCAATGGCTCTGATACCACTTTAATGGAAAACGCAGAAACAGGGAGCCATGGACGAAAAAAAAACAGAGAGAAAAATTAAACGCGAGCCATAAAGGCCATGCGGAAGCGTGAAGATCATACCTTTACGTTCCTTAACCCTCCTAGGTTGCATAGGAACAGATTGAACGGCTGGAATCGCCTCGCTTTGCACACTTGAAGGAGCTTCCGGTTGAACACCCGCTAGCCTTCGACTTCGTCTTGTTTGCATTAACGCTTAGCTCTCCAGCTCTCGGGATATTCCTCAGCCTAACCTCTAGTCGGTGAACACTATAGTGAAGAGGAAGGGTCTCAATTCTCCTTGGTTTACCTGCTATTGGTTAGCAAAGTCCAAGGAGAAAACAACGAAGAAGGAGAGAGACCTTGAGAGAGAGAGACCCACGTGAGGTGTGGCTTGGGAAAGGAAAAATTAGGGGTTTTCCTTTTCAAAGAGTTGTTTAGGTTTTTACCTAAACTAGGTCTCTCAATCTCTGATAAACATATCCCCGGGATTTCAAAATACCCGGATGTTATCCTGAGAAACAGTTTGGCCTAACCTTAAACTCCTCTTAACCGTATCTGGAAAAAAACCCTAAGGTCCAAGCTATTGGGCCAGATAAATATTTATTATTTTTCTTGGACCCAAAGGCCCAAAATAATAAATATTAATTATTTATTTTTTGGGCTTACATAAGTAACCCAATAAATAATTAATGAGCCCAAATGAACCATAATAATTAATCTTTAATTATTTATTTCTTGGGCCTACATAAATAACCCAATAAATAATTAAACATTAATTATTTCCCCTAGTTTAAGCCCAGGTTAATTTCTTAATTATTCATACTGGACCTAGGCCCTGAATAATTAATTAACCAAATAAACTAGATAATTAATTTCTCTCAACTCCTATTTTATTTATTTATTTATTTATTTTATTCCAGTCCAATAATAAATTAGACTTCCTGAATAAAATAAAATAAAACAAAATCCTCTTCAACTGAGACCAATTCCTCAACCCAAATATAGTTAGGACTTATGGGCTATCCCAAGGACCAAAAAGACACATCGCCTTGGCTGCTAAAATTACCAAAATACCCCTGCTATATAAATAGTTGTATTTTGCATTTTAAATATTTTCTAATATCACCATAAGGAAATATTGACCCCAAGGACAATACTGCGTTAGCAAAGTCTCCGACCTATAGGTGAAATGACTAAAATACCCCTCTACACATCGCCGTACATTTAGAGAGGAAGAAGTGTACTAACACCCCTCTAAATGACATCTACCATCCTTAGGCTTCTAGTCCAATGATCCACAACTTCCTGGAGTGTTTCCGCTTTCCAAGGGAGCTACCCTAAAGCAAACATCCAAGTCATGTTTCCCAGGGCCCTGGATAATTTAGACCATTCAGACAACCACAAGGGGCGATATAGTGCAGAAACTATCTTGTATAAGTCTGTCTTAACTAACTAGTCACACATACCCAACATGCAAGTATATTGGCCCTATGATAGAACCTCAACTACGACAAATCAAAGTATATGCTTCCGAGCTTCGCTAGACCACCAACTCATACTCAAGTCGTAGAGTACTAGTCCACGCTGTAGCGGTAGTAGTCTAGGTTTCTACCATATAGTACTTTGAGAAACCACTACTACAGGTCCTGTTCTACGTATTCGAAATACGCTTATGTCATGAAGTGAGTGGACTACCCACTGGCTAAAGGTAAGCCATTCCCCATTTGGAATTCATAACATAATAACCTAAACATGATGAGGTTCCCAGTCTCATCAATAGGTTAAGAACAAATATTTATGTGTTAAATAACCCGTGATCCAGACCTTACTGTGAAAGACCACCATTCACATGGATCACTTATTTAAACACAATGGGTCTGTTCCAAATGAAAATCGTGCACAAACAAAAAGTAAATTCACAAACAATTTCTGAAAATAAATTCTTTTATTAAATAATTCGATTTTACATCAGAAACCTTGTCTAAGAGGGCATACAATCCAACAGTCACAATACAAGGTACCTCAAAACCATAAGAAGGACAAGTTGTTAGTGTTTTGCTCTAGTGGTAATCACTTGTACATTGTATATGACACATTTTATTTTAATAAAATGAATTATTTATCTTATAGTTTCTTTTGTTTACTTTTAAGTAATATAACTGTTAAATAAAGTTCATAGTACAACACTGTGTTAAGGAAATCATGATATGAGATTCCTACTACACTGTATAGTGTTATTAATTAAATAGTCCCTAGTCATAGTATTAATAAGATAGGACATTATTAATGCGTTAAGATTACCATGTGTTAGACTTCCTGATTTGATCATGCGGTAGTTCTCATATTCGTGAGTATTGAGATACTCAAATGTAACACATGGATGCTTGTTAATGGAACAAGTTCATTGGATGACCTAGCTTTGAGATAATCACATGGATAACTATTTAGTGTCAGTGATATAATCTCAATATAGCAAACGTGCAAGTGTCTTTAGACTTGAAATCTCCAAGGTACTTTGTTTGTTGAGCTTTGTGCTTTGATTCCAATCTTTAGAGCCAGATCGAGGGCCGCCTATGGAATGGATATTGAGCTCTTTGTAAGGTAAACGAAAGTAGTTGAGAGGGTTAATAAAGGATTTGCCACTCCTAATAGTAGGGGCGAATATCTCATGGCCACTTGTAGGAATTACTATTTGAGAAGTCCTTAGCCAAGGCGATTGTGTATTGGAAATAGTTTCAATTGATACACATCTAGAGTAGTGGGTTCCTGGTACAAGTACTATTGTATTCGGGTCAGAATTAATTCTAGAGGGAGTTGGCACTAATTCCGTACTCCAAACCGAATAAGATATTGTTTGGTGAAAGGAGTTGATTACACTGATGTTTTTTTATTGAAGGGTTCATGTCAAGCCACTTAACTTTCTGGATTCTTAGGTGGTCATGATGTGTTGCTAGATACCGCTCATATATGGGAATATGGGTTTATTAATTGATGAATTAATAAACCAATCCTGATTAGAATTAATAGGATTAATTCTAATTAATTATGGATTATTAATCTCAAAGACGTTTGGATTAATTTATGTTCGCTACCAATTGACTAGGAAACCTAATAGGTCACACACAATAGATGATTATATACTCAAGATGTTATTTGATAACACAGTGGGGTTAATTGTAAGAAAGAGAAGCTGTTGTGGACAAATTATAATTAGTTATAATTTATGATCTAAAATTGTAATTGTTAGAACTTGATGTTTCTAATTATAATTAGGGAATTCTAATAGGATTAGAATTCTCAATTTTAGTAGGGTTTTTCGATTTATATGTATGACATGCTCGAAACCTAACTGAGGTTGGATTCACGAAAAACCCTAGAGACACACGACAACCTTCTTCTTCTTCTTCTTCTTCTTCTTCTTCTTCTTCTTCTTCTTCTTCTTCTTCTTCTTCTTCTTCTTCTTCTCTCTCTCTCTCTCTCTCTCTCTCTCTCTCTCTCTCTCTCTCTCTCTCTCGTTTTGCTGAAAACGTGAAGAACCCTAGCCATCTTATTTTTCTACTAGCACAGAAATATTTTCGTACTTAAGTGTATCCTCTGTGTGGATTACTGTAAGAAATAATCACACACTATAATTATACTAGTTGGACGTTCAACTCTTGTGGTGTTTAATCAAGAGGATTGCTAGATCGCGCTTCGACTTGAAGAAGAAAAATTTTTGTTCTCCGGACAATCAAAGAAAGGTAAAAAGATGTTACCTTTGTTATCTTTATGTTTTGTTTTTCCACACATATGCGGATCCTGTGATGGTATCTCGTTTTATTCTTCTGCTGCCCCGTATATGATACGAGCCTAAGATACCCAACAGTGGTATCAGAGCCATGCTATGTATGGTTTACGGACATTGTTTTTTGCATGAAAACTGGTTTCATGTATTCGTGTTTATCTTTGTTTGCTGTGAAAATTATTTTCACTCGAGTTGAAGTTGTTTCAAGAATTGTGGGTTGGGTCCCTAGCACAATATGATTGTGTAAAAGTTACATCATATTTTGAAAGATGCTTTCTTTACGTGCTGAAAATTTTTTGCAGAAAAACGTTTTCTTGAAAACATGTTGATTGCCATATGTTTCATCTTGTGAATTTGATTTTTTATTTTATTTTGTTTAAACTAACAAATTGGTTGTTCTTTTGAGCTTCAAAACAGAAAATACTGCTGAGAATTGTTCTCACTGAAAATTTGCAAAAGAAGAAGGTACCAGAAATTATTTCTGGAAAACTTTCAAAATCACCGCCATTGTTCCCGACTACAACCGGTGCCGGCTCTATGCTGTTTCACGAACGTCCAAAAATCGTTTCTGGAAGAAAATTTTTCTTAAAACCCAAATGCTGCCGACGCCGGCTCAGGCTTCTAAACTGACGTCGATTCTACTCTGTTTGCTACGTTCCAGCTATTTAAAAATTAAAAAAAAATTCTGGAATAGAATGTTGAAAAGGAAAAATCTCATTTGATCCTCGTTTGTTTGATCTTTATGAACTTCACTAAGTTCAATCTTACTCCCACTGTCCCCTTAGAGCATGTGCTCCTTCTCTAAGAAGACGACATGCTTCAAAACAAATAATTTATTTTCAGAGGGTAGATAGAAGTAATATCCGAAAGATTCTTTCAGATATCCCACAAACAAACACTTGTCAGACTTACTATCAAGTTTGTCGGACTGTGGCCTTTTAACAAAGGTAGGACAACCCCATACTCGCAAGTGAGATAACTTTGGTTTCTTACCAAAGAACATCTCAAGTGGGGTAGAATCAACCGCTTTTGTAGGAACTCTATTTAGTATATAAATAGAAGTTTCTAGCGCATGCCCTCAAAACGATTTTGGTACGTCTGCAGAAGCCATCATAATTCGTACCATGTCCAGAAGGGTTTGATTCCTTCTCTCAGATACACTGTTATGTTGAGGTGTATGTGGTGGAGTCCATTGAGATAATATCTCATTATCTCTAAGATAACTCAGAAACTCTTGGCTTAAGTATTCTCCTCCTCAATCAAATCTTAGAGTCTTAATACTTGCTAAGTTATTTCTCTATTTCATTCTTGAAGTCTTTGAACCTTTCAAAAGCCTTAGATTTGTATTTCATTAAATACAAATACCCGTATTGTGAGAAATCATCGATAAAGGTTATGAAATAGTTATAACCTCCTCTTACTTGTGTTGACATTGCGTCACATACATCAAAATGTATGAGTTCTAATAACTCCTTGGTCCATTCCCTTTTTCCTAAAAATGGAGTTTTAGTCATTTTACCTAGTAAACAAGATTCGCATGTGCCATATGATTCATAATCAAATGACCCTAAATCACTGCTAAGGCCTAAATTAGTCATATTTTTCCTAATTATTTAAGGCCGTTTTGTGAAATAACTAGCCATATTCCTTCCTATTGGATATTTCTCTTATAAAAATGCTTTTTTTGTAATTTTATGTAAAAATAAAGGAAAATTAGAGCTAATTATGGGATTTTTCAAAACAGAGGCGGCGCCAACCCGAGAAGGACAGCCGGCGCCGGTTAGCTACTGGAAGCAAAAAGAGAATTGAAGGAACAGGATAATTGCAATTGAAAATGGAAGGGAAAAAAAGAGAAAAATGGCTAAGCTTCTGAAGGCTATGTCACGGCTAAACAAAGAGAAACAATTGCAACAAAAAGAAAGAATTGATTCGGTCAACCAAGGAGAATTTTGGTCAGCAAAAGAAGAAGGAAATTTGGGCAGCAATTAGCAAGACAGTTTCGGCTGGCTTCATCAATTTAGCCGACAGCAAGAAAGGACAACAGCAAAACGAAGAAAGACATTTCGGTCAACAAAGGTGGCTGAGAAAACAACAAAAGTAACAGAAAACAAAAGCAGAATTTCGGTCAGCGATAATTGAACAAGAAGCAACTTTGGTATTCAATTTTGTGGCTCACGTGAGCTAAACAGCAAGAGAAAAGGATTTTCAGTGGCTTAAGCAGGTTTCGCACGACTCAAGTAGAAGCCGATTGCAGATTTCACAATTCCAAATTCAACATCAATTTGTTCAGCACAAAACGACAAGACGACAAAGCCAAAAGAAAGAATTCGAATTGAAGTCAAAATTGAATTAAACTAAATTTCCAATTTCGAAAGTCAAAAGGCGATGGAGGCAAGAATTTGACATTGTTTTAATTTTTAGGTTTTTATTTTAGTTTTAGTTTTTATTACTCCTTTTTTGTTTTGGATATTTTTTAGTAATTACTTCTTCTTTATTTAGGACTCTTTTAGGAACTTTGTGAGCCTATAAATAAAGGCCAATTTACCCTAAGAAGGGGAGGTGCACAATATAGGTACTTAGATTTATTTTAAAGTGCATCACCAATATTTTCTCGAAATAAATAGTTCAAGGAGGGCTATGCAAGAAGTTCTTCAAATGAAGAAGAAGGAGGCTTGTCTATGAGTGCTTTCTTTTACTTTGTTTTCTTTTTCTTGAATAATGATATGTTAATTGTTTTATTGTAATTCGACATTATTTTAGATATTCATGATTTTTAGAGTTGTTTGATCTTTTGATTAATTGATTGTTACTCTTGGTATTTAATTACTTGGATTGATTACGAGATTGATTGATTGTTTCTTCCCATTGGCTTGCTTAGGAAAAGGGTTGGTGGTGGTTTCAATTCACTAATTTCATATTTGTTGTCTCTTAACTTGCTTGGGAAAGTGATTAATTGCTAAGAACAAGATAATTAAAGGTTAATTGATGTCTACCAGAGTATGGATTCATTGGTTAATTTCATATTTTAAGTTTGCCAGAGTATGGAAATTTAATCAAATGATTGTATTTAATGCATCTTTTGGGTAAGATTGGTTGAGACAGAGTATATGATGCTAAGTTATCTAGAAGATAGGGATTCATGGATCGGGAAAGAAGTGAGTCTACTTTAATCCTTCATGATGCCAAGAGGATAATTGGTTATGATAAAGGTTGGGTACTTTAAGATCATGGTTGTCTAAACAATGGTTTGAATTGCATACTTCTCCATCCTTGACATGTGTGTGTGTGTATATATATATATATATATATATATTATTTATTTATTTATTTGTTTTATTTTATTTCTTTTTCACTTTATCGAGTCGGTTAAACAATAAAAGAAAGGTGATTAATGTCTATTTGTTCCTTGAGGATCGACACTCGTTTGAACCCTATACTCGGTTAATAATGAGTATGCTTGCTCATATGTGTAGTTTGGGTTTGATGTTTTAATTTACCTTGATTGGGAATGTGCTTAGTTTTTATGAGATTTTTATACCCAAATAAATAACACATCAGTCACCAAGCTTATGTAACTTAGAAACACGATTTTCATTTACATAGCCCAAACGATAATGCCATAAGTAAGAAGTGTTAGAGTTATCCATTTTAGGTTTCTTATTATTTATATTGAGAACTGGATTATTCAAGTCTAGGACATATAAACCATTAACCAGAGTTGCTGAACCATAATGAATATCATTCAATGAAAAAAAATAATATTTATTCTTAAGTATCAAATGAAATCCATATAAGTCTAAACACGCAACTAAAATAATGTTTTTTTTTATCAAAACTGGTGCATAATAACAGTTTTGTAGTTCTTAAATTAATCCTGAAAGCAGGTTCAGCTCGTATGTCCCCACAGCAAGTGCAGCAACATTTGCCCCATTTGTAGTACGTAGGTCCACATCGCCTTTCTATAGCCTTCTACTGCTCTTTAGTCACTGCAAGTTATTGCACAAATGAGATCCACATCCGGTATCTAATGCCCATTTCTCATTTCTAAAGGTAATATTTATCTCAATCATAAACATACTTGGAGAAGAAGTAGAAGTGCTTGTAAGCTTCTCCTTCTGCTTCTTGTCCTTAATGGTCTCCAAATAGGCTTTGCAGTTGAGCCTCCAATAGCCCATCTTCTCACAATGATAGTATGGGCCTTTGGAAGCTACGTCCTTCTTCTTCACACCACTTTTTAGTTTCATGGGAGCCTTCTTCTTCTTTTGAACTTTCTTCTTAGAAGAAGATTCTAAAATTAAAACCACATTAGAATCCTTCTTCATGGAGGACTCCACAGTTTTGAGAAGATTGATCAACTCAGGAATGGTGGACTCAATCTTATTCATCTGATAGTTAATTACAAATTGTGAAAAACTATTAGGCAAAGATTGTAGAATTAAGTTAACACTTAAGTCATGATCCATTGCAAACCCGAGAGATCCAAGCTTCTCTATTAAACCCAGCATCTTTAGCCCATGAGTGGCCACAGAAGAATTCTTTGCCATTTTGCAATGGAATAGTTTCTTCGAGATCTCATATCTCTAAGATCTGGCTGGGGCATCAAACAGCTCTCGAAGATATAGTATAATCGATTGAGCATCTATATGCTTGTGCTGTTTTTGCAACTCGAGAGTCATGGATGCCAATATAATACAAGATGTTGTATCACTATCTTCCTTATGCCTTTTGTGGATAGCATGCTCATCTGCATGAGCATCTTGAGCTGGTGGTGGCGGAATAGGAGCATCTAGCACGTAGAACAACTTTTTCGATTTGAGAACGATTCTCAGATTTCTACACCAGTCGAGATAGTTTGATTTGGTTAACTTGTTGTTTTCCAAGATGCTACTTAGGTTTAGGTTTGTAAACATGATGCAAGTGACCTAGATGTAAAGATAGATAGGATTAGCTACTTGTATATGCACATGATAAGAAAATAATTAGGACTTTAATTAAATGCATTTTTACTCCACTATTTTACTCCCCCACTACTGATTCGGGAAAGCCCGTTAGAAGCATTCCTAGTGCACCAGTATCCAAATTCCTAAAGAATAATCTTGGGTTTGCTCAACAAGCCACCCTTAAGTTCATTGATAAGTATCCAATACCAATTACAGTGTATGTAACTACCGGATCATTGGGTCATTAACAGCTTTTAATCTTAAAGCCTTTTGGGCTACTCCAACTTTTCCTCTAAATTTCTTTATGCTTGAGTTTGCCCAACCGGAATAAAGAATTTAGTTAAACTCGACCCATTAATCAGGAATTTAATTCCATAGCTTCAACATGCCCAATGTCAAGTAGGCTTCGGTTTGCCCAACAACCTGGTCTCAAAAAAGGACTCTCGTTCTTACTATATTAACGAAAGGAATTAGGTTTGTTAGTGTTATGCCCTAGAGGCAATCACTTGTACATTGTATATGACACATTTTATTTTAATAAAAGACATTATTTATCTTACAGTTTCTTTTGTTTACTTTTAAGTAATATAACTGTTAGATAAAGTCTATAGTACAACACTGTGCTAAGGAAATTATGATAGAGATCCTGATATGAGATTCCTACTACATTGTATAGTGTTAGTACTTAAATAGTCCCTAGTCGTAGTATTAATGAGATATGATATCATTAATGCGTTTAGATTAGCATGTGTTAGACTTCCTGATTTGATCAGGCGGCGGTTCTCATATCCGTGAGTATTGAGATACTCAAAGTTAATATGTGGATGCTTGTTAGTGGAACAAGTTCATTAGATGACCTAGCTATGAGATAATCACATTGATAACTATTTAGTGCCAGTGATATAATCCCAATATAGTAAAAGTGCAAGTATTCTTAGACTTGAGATCTCCAAGGTACTTAGTTTGCTGAGCATTGTGCTTTGATTCCAATCTCTGGAGCTAGATCGAGGGCCATCTATGGGATGGATATTGGGTACACTGTAAGGTAAATGAAAGTAGTTAAGAGGGTCAATAAAGGATTCACCACTCCTAATAGTAGGGGCGAATATCTCACGGCCACTTGTAGGAATTACTACTCGAGAAGTCCATAGCCAAGGCATATGTGTATTAGAAATAGTTCTAATTGATATATATCTAGAGTAATGGGTTCCTGGTGCAAGTATTATTGTATTCAGGCCAGAATTAATTCTGGAGGGAGTTGGCACTAATTCTGTACTCCAAATTGAATAAGATATTGTATAGTGAAATGAGTTAATTGCACTGTAGTTTGTTATTGAAGGGTTCATGTCAAGCCACTTGACTTCCTGGACTCTTGGGTGGTTATGATATGTTGCTAGATACCACTTATGATCTGGGAATATGGGTTTATTAACTGATGAATTAATAAACTAATCCTGATTAGAATTAATATGATGAATTTTAATTAAGTAAGGATTATTAATCTCAAAGACGTTTGCTTTAATTCATGTTCGCTACCAATTGACAGAGAAACCTAATAGGTCACTCATAATAGAGGATTCTATACTCAAGATATTATTTGGTAACATAGTGGGATTGATTGAGAGAAAGAAAAGTTGTTGTGGCCAAATTATAATTAGTTATAACTTATGGACCAATTTGTAATTCTGTGAACCTGAGGGGTTCCAATTACAAATTAGAGAATTCTAATTGTTTAGAATTCTCAGATATGGTTTTATGTGGAGATTTTTGAGTGACTTCATTGGTCACACAAGAAAAACAAAACATGAAAACCAAAGGACACATGAAACAACTCTACAAAAACCAAGGGGCATAAGATTCCTTATGATCTTTTGTTCTCTTCTCTCTCTCTCTCGTGTGAGTCTCTCCAAGAGAACACCAAGACTCTTCTTCTTCTTCTTCTTCTTCTTCTTCTTCTTCTTCTTCTTCTTCTTCTTCTTCTTCTTCTTCTTCTTCTTCTTCTTCTTTTTCTCTGGTTTTGCTGAACAAGAAAAACAAAGAAGAAAAACCCCAGCCACCATTGTTGTTTTCTACTAGCACAAAAAATCTTAGTGCTTGAGTGTGATCCTCCATGTGGATTTCTATTGTAATTATAGTGGTTGGACATTCAACTCTCATGGTGATTCTTCAAGAGGATTGCTGGATCGCGCCATAATTATCAAGCTTGAAGAAGGAAAGAATTTGTTTTCCACACGATCAAAGAAAGGTAAAAACTGTTATCTTTGTTATATGTATATGTCTTGTTTTCCACACATATTGGAATCTTGGGATGGTATCTCATTTTATTCTTCCGCTGCGGTGTATATGATACGCGAGAGATACCCAACAAGTTTTAATATTAATTGAGAGATTTGTTCCTTTTAGTGATTTCATTAAATGACATGCATAAATATCAATAAATCACATAATTGATAATCATGGTAATAAAGCGATTACGTGGTATGGTTTGTCTGCGGTGTTCATTGTCAGTCTCAAGCCCGGATAAAGGAGGAGAGTTGCGGTAGGCTTGTGACGGCCAGCGTAAAACATAGTCACATCTATGACATGAACCAATCGATTGACTTCGTGGGGGCATTCCCTACTCAGCGACGCGCTGCACTTCCTAGACCCGGGTGTAGTGATAAATATGCGAGGGTTGCTAGGTCGTTGCCCGGAAGCAACACGCCGTGTCGGTCCCCGGATGCAGTGTCAAATATGCAAGGGTGTAGGGTAAAAAAGACAGTCTATAGGGATAGGATTCGTCTAGCTACATGGAATATAGGATCTTTGACCGGTAGATTGACAGAGCTAGTTGAGGTAATGCGGAGGAGAAAGATTAGCATTTTGTGTCTTCAAGAAACCAAGTGGGTAGGTGAGAAGGCGAGAGTAGTCGCTCCATGGGGTTATAAGCTTTGGTATTCAGGTAGAGTTAGAAATAGAAATGGAGTCGGGATTATTATTGATCGTAAGTTTATTGATGATGTGGTTGAAGTACAGAGGAAGAGTGATAGGATTTTGAGCATCAAAATCATGATTGGCGGCGAGATTACTACTGTTATTAGTGCATATGCGCCATAAGTAGGACTCGATGATTTGGTTAGGCAACAGTTCTGGGATGATTTAGATGAGATTGTCCAGAGTATACCGTGTGTAGAAAAGCTTTTCATTGGTGGTGATCTAAACGGACATGTAGGTACTGATAAGAGCGGGTTTGAGAGTGTTCATGGAGGTCAGGGTTTCGGAGCTAAAAATGAAGCAGGAACTGCTATTCTTGATTTTGCCTTGGCCTATGATTTGACCATAGCAAATACTTGGTTTAAGAAGAGAGATTCTTACTTAATGACCTTTAGAAGCGGGTTAAATGCTAGTCAGATAGACTTCTTTATTATGAGGCGTAGGTTTCGTAGTGGGTGTATGGATTGTAAAATTATTCCAAGTGAGAGTGTAGTTATGCAACACAGGCTGTTGGTCCTCGATTTTAATTTTAGGAAAAAGAGTAAGTAGCAGAATTTTCGAGTTGACCCTAGGATTAGGTGGTGGAGGCTTCAGGGGGATGAAAGAATAGCCTTTGTCAATAAGGTAGTTAAGGCGGATAATTGGTCTTCTGATACGGATTCGGATCCAGATAATATGTGGAGAAAGATGGCTTAATGTATTAGGACAGTAACTAAGGAAGTGCTTAGGGAATCTAAAGGAAAAATACCCCTTAACAAGGATGTGTCATGGTGGAACAACGAAGTGAAAGAAGCCGTAAGGAGTAAAAGAGAGTGCTATAGAAACTTAGGAAAGTGTAGGAGTGATGAAAATTTTGAGAAATACAAGGTCGCGAGAAGAAAAGCTAAAGAAGCTGTCAGAAACGCAAGAGCCATAGTTTACAAGGATTTATATGAAAAGTTAGATACCAAAGATGGAGAGAAGAATACATATAGACTGGCGCGTTACAAGGAGAAGAAGACGAGGGATATGGGTGTAGTGAAATGTGTAAAGGACGAAAACCACAATGTTTTAGTTAAGGATGAAGAAATAAAGGAGAGATGGAGATCATATTTTGATAAGTTATTCAACGGGAGTCAAGTCTAAGTTCCGAGTGTAGGTAGCCTAGCACTTTCGAACGAAGAGGTTAACCGTGCATAGATTCGTCGTATTCAGAAGTATGAAGTCCGTGATGCCCTTAAAAGGATGAGTCCAAAAAAAACTGTAGGACCAGATGGTATACCGATCGAGGTTTGGAAGTGTATAGGAGATATAGGTATTACGTGGCTGACAAGTCTGTTCAACAAGATATATAAAGTTAATAGGATGCCTATAGAGTGGAGGAAGAGTACTCTGATTCCTCTGTACAAGAATAAAGGAGATGTCCAAGATTGTGCCAATTACCGAGGGATTAAACTCATGAGTCATACTATGAAGCTTTGGGAGAGAGTGATTAAACAGAGGTTACGGGGCATTATACACATTTCAGATAATCAGTTTGGTTTTATGCCGGGCGTTCCACTACGGAGGCAATTCATTTATTACGGCAGATGACTGAATATCATAGGGAAAGAAAGAAAGATTTACATATGGTATTTATTGACCTGGAAAAAGCCTATAATAGGGTTCCTAGAGAAGTAGTTTGGTAGATGCTGGCCAAGAAAGGTGTATCAATAAAGTATATTACTCTCATTAAAGATATGTATAAGGGAGTATGTACAAGTGTAAGAACTGGTGCCGGAGTGACTGTAGAATTCCCTATTAATATCGGGGTGCATCAAGGATCAGCGCTTAGCCCTTTCCTTTTTGCAGCCGTTATGGATGAGTTGACCTGCACTATACAGGAGGCTGTGCCATGGTGTATGTTGTTTGCGGATGATATTGTATTAATTGATGAGACTAGAGTCGGTGTAAATGCTAAATTGGAGTTATGGCGGCAGACATTGGAATCCAAGAGTTTCAGAATTAGTAGGAGTAAAATAGAGTATATGGGATGCAAGTTTAGTGGTAGCAGAAACATAGCCCAGAGTGTAACTTTGGAAGGTAGAGATATACCGTTAGCTGATTGTTTTCGCTATCTAAGATCTATTATTCAGAAAGATGGAGAGCTCGATAGCGACGTTGCACATCGAGTTAAGGCGAGTTGGTTGAAATGGAGGAGTGCGATTGGTATTCTTTGTGATCGTAATGCACCGTTGAATTTAAAGGGAAAGTTTTACAAGGCAATCGTACGACCTGCTTTGTTATATGGTACGGAATGTTGGGCAGCTAAAAGGTGTCATATTTAAAAAATGAAAGTAGCTGAGATGCGTATGTTACGGTGGATGTGTGGATATACTAGGAAGGATAGAGTTAGAAATGAGATCATTAGGGAAAAGGTGGGTGTGGCATCTATTGAGGAAAAGATGAGAGAAAGTCGTCTGTGTTGGTTTGGACACGTTCAGAGAAGACCGATGGATGCTCCTGTTAGGGCGATGGAGAGAGTGAGGCAGGATAGGTTAGACAGAGGTAGAGGTAGAGTAGGCCTAAAATGACATGGATAGAGGTAATTAAGAGAGATATGTCTTTGTTAGATTTGGATGAAAGTATGACGTTCGATAGAAGAAAGTGGCAAGAGAGGATTCATGTGGATAACCACACGTTGCCTGACGTTGGTTCATGTAGTCGACCCCAAGTTACTAGGGATTAAGGCTTAGTTTGTTTGTTTGTTTGTTTTTTGATTTCTTTGAGCCATAAAAGAAATTAATATAGTTAACCATATGTGTTCATGCATGATTTAAGTAGAAGGTCTTACATTCTCGCCTTGTTTTGGTTGCAATCTCCAAAATGGAATAATTCTACTCCTATCTAACCTATGTAAACTAATTATATAATTTCCTAAAGAGAGAAAACCTCGAGTTACATTCGAGGGGAGTTAGATGAGAAGAGAATTACACAAGAATTCTAAAGAAGACAGGATACGCAGGCCCTATTTCATAAAAAACCAAAACTGTAAAATGCATGAACAGATATAATTGGTTTTAGTCCATAACTATCCACCATGCCATTAATTATGCTTAAATAAAATAAACATAGAATTTTTATTATTCCAAAATTGCTATTTTTGGAAAAATAACACAAATTCTAAAATCAAAATTTTAAAAAAATACATTAATTTTAAATTTTCAAAATCACTATTTTGAAAAATAAAATTGTTTGTCTCAAAACTATTTTTGAGAAAATACTTTTGGGTCCCATCTCTGGCGGCAAAAACGATGATCCTGTTGGCCGATTAGCGGGCGGGGATCAGAGGGCAGAGCCCCCGTGGAAAAATTTTTATTTTTCCACCTCTGATCAAATGAGATTTTTTTCCTTTCAAAATTCTATTCCAAAATTTTTTTTTTTTTTTAAATAGCTGGAACGTTGCAAACAGAGCATAACCGGTGCTGGTTTGGAAGCCAGAGCCAGCACCGGCTTCTCTCGGGTTTTAAGAAAAAATTTCTTCCAGAAACGATTTCTGGATGTTCGCGAAACAGCATGGAACCGGTGCCGATAGGAACACCGGCGCAGACTGTAGTCGGGAAAAGGCGGCGTTTTTTAGAAAAAAATTCCTGAAAGAGTTTCTGGTGCCTTAATCTTCTACAACAGATCAGTGAGAACAATTCTCATTAGAATTTTTTGTTTTGAAGCTCAAAACAACAACTAATTTGTTAGTTTAAATAAAACAAAACAGAAAATCAAATTCACAAGATGAAACGGAAGGCAATCAACATGTTTTTAGGAAAACGTTTTTCTGCAGAAAATTTTCAGCACATAAAGAAAACATCTTTCGAAATATGCTGTAACTTTTACACAATCGTATTGTGCTATGGACCTAACCTATAATGCTCGAAATAATTTTGACTCGAGTGAAAACGATTTTCACAGTGAACAAAGACAAACACGAATACATGAAAATAGTTTTTCATGCCAAAAACAATGTCTGTAAACCACACATAGCATGGCTCTGATACCACAGTTGGGTATCTCTAACGCATATCATATATGGCACAGTAGAAAAATAAAATGAGATACCATCCTAGGATCCGCATATGTGTGGAAAACAAGACATAAAAATAACAAAGGTAACTGCTTTTTACCTTTCTTTGATCATGTGGAAAACAAAATTTTTTCCTTCTCCAAGTCAAGGCGCGATCCAGCAATCCTCTTCATCAAACACCACGAGAGTTGAACATCCAACCACTATAATCACAGTATATGATTATCTCTAACAGTAATCCACACAGAGGATACACTCAAGCACGAAGTTTTCTATGCTAGCAAAAAATCTAAGTGGCAGCTAGGGTTACTTGTTTTTCAGAAAAACAACGTGATAGAGAGAGAAGGAAGAAGTTGTTTGTTGCCTAGGGTTTCCGTGAATCCTTCCTTCGTTAGGTTTCGACCTTGTCATACATATAAATCGAAAAACCCCACTAAAATTGAGAATTCTAATCCTATTAGAATTCCCTAATTATAATTGGAAATATTAAGTCCTCACAATTACAATTTTGGACCATAAATTATAACTAATTATAATTTATCCACAACAATTTCTCTTTCTCTCAATCAACCCCACTATATTATCAAATAACATCTTGAGTATACAATCCTCTATTGTGTGTGACATATTAGGTTTCCTAGTTAATTGGTAGTGAACATGAATTAATCCAAACGTCTTTGAGATTAATAATTCATAATTAATTAGAATTAATCTTATTAATTCTAATCAAAATTAGTTTATTAATTCATCAATTAATAAACACATATTCTCAGATCATGAGCGGTATCTAGCAATACATCATGACCACCCAAGAGTCCAGGAAGTCAAGTGGCTTGACATGAACCCTTCAATAACAAACTACAGTGCAATTAACTTCATTCACCATACAATATCTCATTTGGTTTGGAGTACGGAATTAGTGTCAACTTCCTCCAGAATTAATTCTGGCCCGAATGCAATAGTACTTGTACCAGGAACCCGCTACTCTAGATGTGTATCAATTGAAACTATTTCCAATACACAATCGCCTTGGCTAAAGACTTCTCGAGTAGTAATTCCTACAAGTGGCCGTGAGATATTCGCCCCTACTATTTGGGGTGATGAATCCTTAATTGACCCTCTGAACTACTTTCGTTTACCTCACAATGTACACAATATCCATCCCATAAGCGGCCCTCGATTGATCTCAAGAGATTGGAATCAAAGTACAATGCTCAACAAACAAAGTACCTTGGAGATCTCAAGTCTAAGGATACTTGCACGTCTGCCATATTGAAATTATATCACTAGCACTAAATAGTTTTCCATGTGATTATCTCATAGCTAAGTTATCCAATGAACTTGTTCCATTAACAAGTATCTATATGTTAACTTTGAGTATCTCAATACTCACGGACATAAGAACCACCGCCTGATCAAATCCAGAAGTCTAACACATGCTAGTCTTAACGCATTAATGATGTCCTGTCTCATTAATACTATATGATGCATATAAATTTGGGTATAAAAAATCATATAAAAATAAGAACATTCCCAATCAAGTTTAAATTAAAACGTTAACCCCAAATTACACATATGAGCAAGCATACTCATCATTAACATAGCATAGGGTTCAAACGAGTGTCGATCCTCAAGGAACAAGTATACATTAATCACTTTTCTTTTATTGTTTAACCGACTCGATAAAGTGAAAAAGAAATAAAAATAAAAATAATATAATATAATATAATATATACATGTCAAGGATGGAGAATTGTGTAACTTAAACCATTATTTTGACAAACATGATCTTAAATTACCTAATCATTATTATAATTAATTATTCTCTTGGCATCATGAAGGATTAAGATAGACTCACTTCTTTTTCAATCCATGAATTCACTATCTTCTAGACAAATTAGCATCACATACTCTGTCTCAACTAATTCACCCACAAGATGCATTAAACACAATCCTTGATTAAATTTCCATACTCTGGCAATAATGAATCCATACTCTGGCAGACATCAATTAACCTTCAATTTCCTAGTTCTTAGCACTTAACTCATTTCTCAAGCAAGTTAAAAGACAACAAATATGAAATTAACAAATTAAAACCACCATCAACCTCTTTCTCAAGCAAGTTAATAGGAAGAAACAACCAATTAATCTCGTAATTAGTACAAGTAATTAAATACCAAAAATAATAATCAATTAATCAAAAGATCAAAGTAACTCTAAAAATCATGAATACCTAAAATAATGTCAAATTACAATAAAATAATTAATACATCATTGTTCAAGAAAAATAAAACAAAGTAAAAGAAAGCACTCATAGACAAACCTCCTTCTTCTTCCCTTGTAGACCTTCTTGCATAACCCTCCTTGAATTGAAGAATTCCTCCTTTGATTTGAGAGATTTTCTATGAATTCTCCCTTTTTCTCTTATGTTTTCCATCTATGTATAGGCTTAAGAAGTGCCTAAATTCGTTGGTGTAGGGTTCTTGGCCGAGTAGAAGTAGGAAGATACTAAAATTCTGCAGATTACCAAAAACCGAGTGCAAAAATCAAGGTTCCGTCTTATCTTTAGGGCACAGCCGGCGCCGTCTTGGCTGTTGGAGTCGACACCGGTTGTGTTATATTTCTTCAGTTGTTCGTCGATTTTTTCTTGATTTCCACGCAATGCTTTCCAGAGTACAGCCAGTGCCGCCTTGGCTGCTAGAGCCGGCATCGGTTCGATTCTGTTCTGGTCTTGTTTCAATGATTTTTCATCACCTCAAAGTGCGTGCAAGCATCATGTGGTCGGAGCCGCTTCCTCTGGCCTGTCTGGTGCCGCCTATGTCTGTTTTGTGATGTTTTTGCTTTGTTTTACCCCTAAAATCTGAAATAATATACAAAACACCTTTCTAAGGATAAAATCTCAAATATGAAGGAATATGACTAGTTTTTGAACAAAATATATCATAAAATAACCTCAAATAACTAGAAAAAATATAACCAATTTAGGCCCTATCATTATAACTAGGGACTATTTAAGTACTAACACTATACAGTGTAGTAGGAATCTCATATCATGATCTCTATCATGGTTTTCTTAATACAGTGTTGTACTAGGGACTTTATCTAACAGTTATTTTACACAAAAGTAAACAAAAGAAACTATAAGATAAATAATGCATTTTATTAAAATAAAATGTATCATATACAATGTACAAGTAATTGCCTCTAGGGCACAACACAAACTTTAATGAGGCCCAGAAAAAGATAATTAATTAACTAAGAGAATTGGGCTAGAATAAATTAATTAACTGGGCTGATATTTGTTGACATATATTAAGAATCCAATTAGAATTCATTAATTAGTCTTGGATATTTAATGAGGCCCAGAAAAGATAATTAATTAATTAAGAGGATTAGGTTAGTCTTGCACTATTTTTTTTAGCACAACACCTAGCTCAATTAGGCTTGGTGAATTCGGCCATTAGGGCTTTCGAAGCCATAAGGTTGGCTGAAACATATATGAAAAAAAAATAAGCGTTGTGCAATTGAATAAATTAGAGTGTGCCGCCTCATCTATCTTCTCTTTCACGTTCTTTCTCTTCCTTCTCTCTGGTAGAGTGTTGGTTATCCAAAGAATGAGCTTTCACTAAGCTAACCCATGAATAAGGTAGAGCCATATTCCAGAAGACAAAAAGAAAACGCTTGATGCATAGGAGTAGAAGATTGGCGGGAATTCCAGTTGAATAGCAGGCGCCTCATCTCCTCTTCCAACGCAAGAAGTTCCAATGTAACCCATCCCTAAGTTGGTTAATCCGCGACCAATAAGGAAAAGTAAGTACTCTCTCCTAGATGTGGCTCAGTAAAACTGAAAATTTTCCGCTGTGTTTTTCTTTGATGTTTTTCCGTGATCCTTCAGCATAATGTATATGAGAGATTTTTGTTTTTCAAAAGTTTTAGGATGTTTCTAAAAGTGTTAGCACGAACCCCCTTGCAAAAAATCGCATTTAAATGGTTTTTATAGGAGCAAAAATCAAAGTTGCAACAGCTAGTGATGGCCAGTCGTTGCTATCCATTTTTGCAGTGATTTTGGACTCACAAGGCAAAAAATTGTGGAAGGTGCCTCCAAAACAACACTTTATGCCTAGAAGTATATTTTGAACAACTTTAGATTTAGGCACTTTAGAAACAGACTTTGGATGGACGTTTTGGATTCCGAGGTCTATTCAAAACCACTCACCCAAGTTTTTTTAAAATCAAAAGCTTTTCTTCTAAAGTTCTTTTTATGATAAAAAAAAAATGGATTAAAAGTACCTTCTTTTTCAAATGACTTTGAGTGCTTTAATATGAAATAAATTGAATTTAAATTAAAGAGACATACAAAAAAATAAGTAATACTTTTACCATAATTTTCTAGTTTATAATTCTTCAAAAGTCTAACAGACATACAAAAAACAAGTAATACTTTCATTATAATTTCCTAGTCTATACTTCTTCAAAAGTCTTCATGGTATGCAACTCTTTTAGGTAGGATCTTGACTTGATCAATCCTTCTTGGACTTCATCATCTATGAGTTACTTTGCAATACTATTTGTAAGACTTTGAAGAACTGTATTCAAACATGCCATATTCCAAAAATCCTATCACACACAAATCACACATGTTAGTCTATATCAATGTTTGTCATTAATCAAAACATAGGAGAATGCCCTTTGGGATAACAACTAGTGAGCATTTTAATTCATAAAGTAATACTTTGTGATTTTTTTTTTTTTTTTTTTTTGGTTTCTCTAAGAAAGAAATAGTATCATGCCATGTTAGACTTGAATGAAAAAGGTGAATATTTTCTTGGTATAAATGTATACCTGATAATTTTTCTTCTAATTAATTTTGAGGTGAAATTATGTTTTACCTTGGAAAAGCCTATTACCTTGTTTTTATGGAAAGAATTCTGGAATATGTGAATTATGAGTTTTAAGGAATCATAATTGGTATATCTTGAATTTAATTGTTCTTTTAGGAATAGAATTCTGGAACTCCTAAATAAAACTCATTTTGGAATCGGGTATTTTTCAATTGACGAAAATAGCCTCGGAAATGTATTTTATCGCGCAAAAAGGAATTTTATCTTTTTTCACTATGATATGGAAAACAATCTCTCGATATGAGTTTAACTTTTGGAAAATGATATTTTGGCCCTGAAAAATGTTTTATTCATATTCTTTTGGGAATAGAATATTTGATTGACCATGTGAGCCAATGAAATTGGATTGGTCTTGTAAACCAGTGAACACATTGAGTACTCAGTAAAGGCTTTGATCTTTATACTAGCTCTTGTTAGAGATAGATGACTTCAAGTAACCTAGATAGTTCTGGGGATTATCTTAATCCAAATAGAGCGATAGGATATTGAGATTAGTCATCCAGGCTAGTCATTGGCGTATGGCAATTACCTATACCTTGCGTACATATTAATTTCGGTTGTTCATGGTTACTGGGTAGGGGTACCTGGCGTGTTCAACATCTTGCCACCTCGATAGTGAATGACGTTACGATTGGGACCTCCTATGTAAAACCCTACCTAAACCTACCCTAGAGTAAGAGGGATGGGATGTATATCATGTCATCATACATGAAATATATCACTTAAATGATTTTATGTGCCTTAGAATTATGGTATATAGGTTATATGATTTATTTGTACTTGTTGAGTAGAAAGGGTAAAAAGGTAATTTTGTTTGAGGTCGAAATAGGAAGATGGCTTGAGATTTAGATAAAAAAGAATATTTAGTTGAGAAAATAAGAACAAGATTTAATGTGGTTAAGTGGTTAAAGCTTTGTGATTAATCTCTAAGGTCTTGAGTTCAAATCTTATCACTTTAGTTTTATTCATATTTATCTTAACCCATGTTTGAATTTTCTTCTTTCTTACATTCCTTAAAGTTAGGAATGTTGTCTTAAGGAAGGCACAATGGTAATGTATTTACCATGTGGTCTTGTCCTAAAAAGAATTCTAGAAAAATTCTAGTCTCCATTATTTTTGCAAGCCTTATCCTAACCTCATTGAATTTAAACTATTCCAAAATCTTTAATTCATTTTTATATCCATAAAATTCTTGGATAATTCCTCGCTAGCAATTTCAAAAATGCCAGCTCTTGTGGGATAGGGGTAGCCAAAAATGAGGAGGAAGAATAGGTAGAGATTTCAATTAAAACACCATAGCTATTTCTTCAAGAACACCGACTTCTTCTTGTTCTTGTTTTGGTTAAAAATCTGAAAAAAATTTCAGATTTCCTTCAAAGTTGTTTTCAAAATTGCAGCAAGCTTCCCTATCCAATTCTTGCAAGGAACCAACCACCTTGTGTGAGGATGAAGGTTGAAATCCCTTGAAATTTCGCAGCTTCACAAACAGGGCCAAACCAGAAATTTTTTCCAGCAATCTACCAACCTTTGAACATGAACTTGAAGCCATCCATTAGAGCACATAAAAAGCTAGAACTTTTTCCTTTCTTCTTCAAGATGATGGCTGGAAAACCACCATTAATGGACCCTCAAACACCCTCAAATTCCAGCTGCAAAATCATTCCAAAGTAGACCAGAAATTCTGCACCATAACCATTTCAATTCCAAGTGTTCTTGAGCTTCAATTCCATAAATTTTTGTCCAGCTTTGCCTCTTCATACTAAAGGCCAAAATTCTTCAGCAAACTTCACGAATTTTCGGCCCTTGTACAGCCATGATCCGAACCTCTTGGATTCTCCACCTACCTTGAATAATAGGACTCTATTAACATACCTCAAATTACTCCTATCTTCACTCTATCCAAACTTATTCAAACTTCAAATTAAAATTCCAGATTTTGTTCTATTAAAATACTCATTTAGCTAGTTGATAAACCAAAAAATTCTCTGCCATTCCATAGCCAATTTTGGCCTACCAAAGCCTGAAACAACTCTCCATTCTTAGATAAGACATAGCTAGTTCAGCCATACACCATTGAAGGACAAGAAACCTTCTAAGAGCAAATACCATTACCCAATCCTATATCTCAAACATCTCTACTTTTCTCTCAATTTGAATTTTGAAAAAGCTGAACCCCATTCTTGGATAATCAAAATCCCTCCCTAGGCTAAGCCATTCGGCTATCACTTATACAAGCACACACAAAATTTCTTTTCCTCTCAAACTCTCTCAAAAACACTAAGAATACCAAGAACACCAAGAACACACACTTCACATCTTCAAGCCTACATCACTTCTAAACATCTCCAATCACTCCCAAACTCTCTAAATCGTTAGTATTTAGCCTATATTCTTTATTGGTGTACTTTATAACACTAAAACACACAAAGCTAAATCTTCAATTGGATCAAACCACCCTTTTTTGTTGAAGATTCGAAGAACACCAAAAAGGTAAAATAAGAACAATCTTCTTGTTCTTCTTCTTTTATTCAACTTCTATTCTGCTCTTCTTACTCTTATTTGTTCCTCTCTCACTCACTCTCTCTCTTAGCCGAAATATTGATGAACAACCATGGACTATTTTCGAATCACTAAAAGGCCATCAAGCACTTAAGGGCCTCCACTATGCAAGGCGAAACCTTCATCAAACGTTCATCAATTCAAGTATTTCTTTCTTGATCTCCTCTTTAAATTCTCAAAATCAAGACTCTTAGATTTTGATAGGTTGAATGAATAAAGTGGGGTTGAGGATATGTATGTGGGTGAAGGGAGCGGATTTAAGACATGAGAATTTGAATGAATGTTTGATTATGCTTTAGAATCTCTATATGTTCATTATGATTTAAAGCTTTATAGATGTTTTGATGCATGTTAGACATTATGCTGCCGTTGTTGATTAGGCCTTCATGATATTATTTTTCAATAAAGCCATAGATAATATTATGCCTAGTAGAATATCATCCTTGTTGTAGTATATGTTAATTTAAGTCTATGTTCTTGGATAGATTAACATGTTATTTGTTGAATCCTTGGGTGTATGAATATGTACATGGATTTTCTCTAGCAATAAAATTATTGTAAGAACTACCTTTATTATTTTTAGAATTATTCTTACTATCATTATTATTATTAATATAATTAATATTATTATTTAATTTAGTTTAAAAAATTCGAAAAACATTAAGTAGGTTCGAAATATAAGATTATTTAAAATATTATTATTTCATTAGTTAAATAAATAAAATATTTTTATTAAATATAAATAATAAAATATTAGAATTAATTAATATCAAATGACTTTTAAAATCATAATATTATTAGATAGCCTTACTAAAAGTTTTATCTACACTCATAAATATTATTTATATTATAATAATTTATTTATTATTAATTTTATTTGTCATTTGTTATTTATTAATTAAATTATGTATAATTTATTATTATTTATAATAATACTATTTAAATATTATTTAGGATTTATTATTACCCATTATTTATAACTAATTTTATCAATCATTTATTATTTGGTAATAAATAATTAAAATTATTATTTATTAATCAATTATTATTTATAACGCCTATTTATTTTAACTTGTCAAACTAATTTTATTTTCTAAAATACTCTATCAACTAGTATTAAAGCTTAAGGCATTGCTGTCATGGTTAGATATTATTGTGGCTAGTTGACCTAAGAATTATTTATTTAAGGCAAGTATTGTCTAGATGGTTGTCTTATACCTTGTATTTACCCCAAGCGAAGTTAGGTTGACCTGAATTACCTTGGAAGACTTTTGTACCTAAGAAGAGCAAAAGATCAGGTAAGTTCCTGCATAAAGCTGTTTGAAGACCAAACTTACCTTGGTAAGTCAAGCTCAATGTATACGAGTATTTGTACTGTAAATGCAATTATGGACAATTTTCCCTTCCTTTTCAGTCTATCAAACCATTTAAAGTTAAATAAGCAATTTTATACAAAATACCAAACTTTTCCTAAAAACCCAACTTTAACAAGAGTTTTAAAAACCATAATTGCTATTTCAAAGAGAATCAATGTATGATCTTTGTTTTCCCAAGTAGGACGAACACAACGTTGAGTACTCAATAAAGGTAGACTACTAGGCTAGTCTTTGAAGGGTTAGGGTAAGTTTCTTAGTAAGTGGCCACCTTTGAGGGGTGAGTCCTTTCCAGATAGGATGCCAATCCTATAGGTCATACCAGTCCACGCTAGCAAGTTCAGTCAAGTGGACTGTGTATTTCAAAATGGACAACCGGTAAGTTTGGGTGTGGAGATGGAGGAGTATCTCACCCGGTAGGCCGTACACCTACCTTGTGTCAGTATGCACAAAGTATGGCATCCCGAACATTATTTTGTCATAGTGCACAAAGTGTAGTGCCATGGCTACCTCTTTTGAGTGGTTGTATTTATTGTATATATGTATGATTTGAAAGGAAAACACCACTCTTCATTTGTGAAATTTATTTGATGCCTGCCAACACTTTCTTTTATGGAAATTTCACAACTTGTATACATAAACTGTTTTGTCTGAAATACTCAAAGCACACACAGGCTTACAGAGATTTTTGTCTCACCACCTTTTATACCATGTTTCAGGTCACTCTTGCTATGAAGGTTATTAATTAAAAATTACCTTGATTTGAAGACTTATTTCTTTCTTATGTATTTCCCTTGAGAGACTTTAGTAGACATTTATTTATTTATTTTTTGAACTTGTTTATGTATTTCTTGGGTTGTAATAAGTTAAATTTTGAATTATTTCTTTCATTTCTTGTGTGTGTCCTAGTTATAAAGACCCCTTGTTCTACAGATGGGGCGACATCCCCAGCCCTAAGGAGGCATAGGTAGTGGGGTGTTACATCCTAGGCTTGCAGTGGCAAGTAAAAGATGTAGATCTCTCGGTATTGTGTTGGTATGCACTTACTACTCCAGTAATACACAGAGTAGTGTTGTAGGCTTGCGTCCTAACACAATAAGACTGTGATGTGAAGACAAAGCCTTGTGAGCTTTGCACACAGTTGAACCTTCTATTGAAAGAAGTGCCTATATTTCTAAAATAAGGACAATGATGTTGAATTAAACTTGATTTTCCCAAAATGGTTGTTTTTTAAATAAACTCCCTTCTAGTGAATTGTAAAGTTGTTTTCAGTAGAAAAATATAATGTTTTTTGGTAATGGATTTTGAAATGAAACTCAAAATTACTTGTGTTTATTTGTTTTCATAAAACACTAGCTCACACGGAACTCACTGAGTGATTTTAACTCATATATGTTTTTTACTCTATTTTCTTAGGATTCGAAGATGAAGAACCATGCAACTAGAAGACGATGCCAAATAATAAGTCTGCAAACTATATCTCATGTATATGTATATTATATTACTATCATAGTACATATGATAGCATATGTTGAACCTTTCTTTTGGGTTATATATTACCACAGTGTGGCTTTAATATATCAATATTAGTACTTATTTTTTCCATATCAGTTATGTTAGTTATAAAGACCCCTTGTCTAGAAAATCGAACAGTGTGACCCCCAAAGTTACACGCTTCGAATATTATTTCTAGTAGGGGTGTTTCAATTAGTATCAGGGCATAGAAGAGAATGGAGAAAAGTGAGAGCTCGGGAATGAAAAAATTAGAAAGGCTCAAATCAGGACCTTGTTACCAATCATTAACAAGACCAGGCCTTGGACATCGATATTAGCCTTCATCCTCTGTGAACTGATCTAGTCCTCTATTGACACTTTCTCAAGATTCATTTCCTGAGTAGACACCATTACAAATTAGTGGCTTGGGTGCAGTGGATAGTGGTTCTGATGATATAAAACCACAGCAGGATGACGAGAAGATATCTAGAGAGATTGAAGAGGATAGTATAGAGGAGGTCAAGAAGGTCATTTCTGGACAAATTGAGAAGGTCACATGGGTAACTATTTAGTGCCAGTGATAGAATCTCATTATAGCAAATGTGCAACTATCCTTAGACTTGAGAACTCTTAGGTACTTTGTTTGCTAAGCATTGTACTTTGATTCCAATCTCTGGAGTCCTTACAAGACCACCTATAGGGTGGACATTGGGTATAACGTGAAGTAAACGAAAGTAGTTAAGAGGGTCAATAAAGGATTCACCATTCCTAATAGTAAGAGTGAATATCTCATGACCCCCTGTAGGAATCATTACTCAAGAAGTCCTTGGCCAAGGCGACTATGTATTGGAAATAGTTCCAATGGATATACATAATGAGTAATGGATTCTGAGAACAAGTACTAAAATATTCGGGCTAGAATTAATTAATATTCTAGAGGGAGTTGGCACTAATTTCATACTTTAAACCAAATGAGATATTTTATAGTGAAAAGAGTTTATTACACTGACATTTTTCTATTGAAAGGTTCATGTCAAGCCACTTGACTTTTTGAATTTTTTGGATGGTCATGATGTATTGCTAAATACCGCTCATGATCTACAAAATATGGATTTATTAATTAGAGCATTAATAAATTTATTCCTAAGTTATCTTAGAGATAATAGGATATTATCTTAATAGACTCTGCCACATACACCACAGCATAATGGTGTATCTGAGAGAAAGAATCGAACTTTATTAGATATAATTCGATCCATGATGGCTTTTACTGATCTACCAAAATCATTTTGGAGATTTGCACTGGAAACTGTTGTTTACAAACTAAACAGAATTCCATCAAAGACGGTTGATACTACCCCATTCGAGTTTTTTATAGTAAAAAACCAAAGCTAACTCAGATGAGAATTTGGGGATGCCTTACTTATGTGTAGAGGACAAAGTTAGACAAATTAGAAAATAAATTTGGTAAGTGTTTGTTTGTTGGATATCTAAAAGAATCCCATGGACATTATTTATATCTCCCTATTGAAAACAAAGTGGTTGTTTCAAGGTATGCTATTTTCCTAGAGAAAGAATTCATGCTTAAGGGAGATAGTGGGAGCAAGATTGAAATTAGTGAAGTTCAAGAAGACCAAACAAACATTGATCAACCAATTGATCCTAAGTCTATTGATCAAATAGATGAACCTTCTACTATACAAGAACCTCGCAGGTCAAGTAGGATACGAGTGGCACCTGAGAGATATGGATTTCTCATTACTGACCACAATGACGTATTGCTCATAGAAGAAGATGAACCTACCACTTACAAAGAGGTTCTAAATAGTTCAGAATCTGACAAATGACTTGAAGCCATGAAGTCAAAAATGGATTCCATGTATGACAACCACGTTTGGATTTTGGTTGATCCACTTGAAATGATAAAACCCATAGGGTGCAAATGGGTTTTCAAGAAGAAAACTAACATGGATGGTAAAGTGATTACCTATAAGGTGTGATTGGTTGCAAAAGGTTACCGTCAGAAATAATGTATTGACTATGACGAAACGTTTTTACCAGTAGTAATGCTGAAATCTATTAGGATACTCCTAGCACTTGTCGCTCATTATGATTATGAGATTTGACAAATAGATGTGAAAACAACTTTACTTAATGAAAATTTGACTAAGGAAGTATATATGACATAACCTAAGGATTTCATATCCAAGGATCACACTAAAGTGTGC
The DNA here is from genome assembly GCA_026120185.1 of Voacanga thouarsii. NCBI lineage: Eukaryota > Viridiplantae > Streptophyta > Magnoliopsida > Gentianales > Apocynaceae > Voacanga > Voacanga thouarsii. The sequence continues at coordinate 1,919,612 of JANUWF010002024.1, read as the reverse complement.
AAGCTGCAAAGGTCCATTTATGAACTAAAGCAAGCTTTTAGGAGTTGGAACATCCGTTTTGATAAATAATTAAAGAATTTAGTTTCAAACAAAGCATGGATGAATCTTATGTATACAAAAAGGATAGTGGGAATGAAATTGTTTTCCTATTACTATATGTAGATGACATATTAATAATACGAAATGAAGTCTCTATTCTACAATCAGTCAAGATTTGATTATCCAAAAAGTTCTCCATAAAAAACCTTGGAGATGCAACCTATATTCTGGGAATAAAGATCTATAGAGATAGATCAAAAAGGTTGCTTGGTCTTTCACAGTCTATATATATAGACAAAGTACTAAAGAGGTTTAGCATGAATCAATCCAACAAAGGATTCTTACCTATGACCCATAGGGTAAGCCTTTCAAAATCTATGTGTCCTAATACACAAGATGAAAGAGATCACATGAATAAAATATCATATGTATCAGTAATTAATTCTATCATGTATGTTATGATATGTACTAGGCCCGATGTATCTTGTGCTCTTATGGATACCAATCAGACCTTGAAAAATATCATTGGATGGCTGTCAAGAATATCCATAAGTATTTGAGAAGAACTAAGGATGTATTCTTGGTATTTGGAGATAGTGACTTGCAAGTTAGAGGGTATACTGATGCTAATTTCCAATCTGATAAGGATGATTATAAATCTCAATCAGGATATATGTTCACTTTTGTAGGTAGGGCAGTTAGTTAGAAAAATTCCAAACAAGATACAACAGTCGACTTAACTACTGAAGTTGAGTACATACCAGCTTCCAAAATAGCTAAAAAGGTAGTCTGGATCAAGAAGTTCATTACAAAACTAGGTGTGGTACCTAGCATTGTTAATCCAATACTCTTGTATTGTGATAACAATAGAGCCATTGCACAAGCAAATGAACCAGGGTCTCATTAGCAATCTAAATATGTACTTAGACGCTATCACTTGATTAGAAAATAATTGATAGAAAAGATGTAAAGATAGAGAGAATTATCAATGATCAGAATATAGCTGATCTACTTACAAATGCATTATCCCAAAAGAAATATGATGGTCGTGTTCAGTCATTTGGTATTAGATTTATGAATGATTAGGTCTAATGTAAGTGAGAGACTGTTAGGATTGTGCCCTAGAAGCAATCATTTATATTATGTATTTTGCACATTAAATTAATAGAAGGTATTCTTTATCTTTCAATTTCTTTACTTCATATGTTCATGTATCTAGTTAGACAATGTCCCAAGTACAATACTATGTTAAAAAAATTATGATAGAGATCGTGAAGTGAGGTTCCTACTATACTAGAATGTGTTTGTTCTTAAATTATCCCTAGTCATGGTATTAATGAGATAGGACATCATTAATACGTCAAGATTAGCATGTGTTATACTTCTTGATTTGATCAAGCGGTGATTCTCACATTCATGAGTATTGTGATACTCAAAGTTAACACGTGGATGCTTGTTATTTGAACAAGTACATTTGATGACCTAACTATGAGATAATCACATAGATAACTATTTAGTGCCAGTGATAGAATCTCATTTTAGCAAATGTGTAAGTATCCTTAGACTTGAGAACTCCAAAGTACTTTGTTTGCTAAGCATTGTACTTTAATTCCAATCTCTGGAGTTCTTGCAAGACCACCTATGGGATAGACATTGGGTATAACGTGAAGTAAACGAAAGTAGTTGAGATGGTCAATAAAGGATTCGCCACTCCTAATGGTTGGAGTGAATATCTCATGCCCAATTGTAAGAATCATTACTCAAGAAATCTTTGGTCAAGGCAATTATGTGTTGGAAATAGTTCCAGTTGATATACATGATGAGTAATGGATTCCGGCAACAAGTACTAAAATATTTGAGCCAGAATTAATTAATATTCAGGGGAGAGTTGGCACTAATTTCATACTCTAAACTGAATAAGATATAATATGGTGAAATGAGTTTATTGCACTGAGGTTTCACTATTGAAATGTTCATGTCAAGCCACTTGACTTTCTAAATTTTTTGAATGGTCATGATGTATTGCTAGATACCGCTCATGATCTGCGAAATATGAATTTATTAATTAGAAAATTAATAAATTTAATTCTAATTAGAATTAATAAATTAACTCTAATTATTAAAAGGATTATTAATTCTATTGTGATAGAATTAATTCATATTAGCTACCAAATGACTAGAAAACCTAATAGGTCACACACAATAGAGGAATTGGTACACAAAATATTATTTGATAATATTATAGGGTTAATTAGTAAGAAAAAATAATTATATGGGCTAATTATAAAGTGTTGCAATTATTTGGGATTGAAATGCGATTATTAAATCCCTATAGGTGAATTATAAATTTTTTATAATTCATATGGCCTAGTTGTAATTCTTGAAATTCCTAAGCCCATGTTGAAAAGGGAATTTCCTAACTTGTTTGCTGGGTGTACGTATCCCTTTGTTTTCCTTTTCTTATGTCGGTTGTTTTGGTTAAAAAAAAAAGAAGGAAATTAGTTTCCTATTCATAAATAGAGAATTTTATTCTCTAGAAAGAAAATAGAAATTTCGCTATCGTAAGAAAGAAAAAAGAAGAACACACGTAAGAGAGAGAGCCTTTCTTCTTTTTCTTTTCGAAGGAAAAAGAAATCAATTTCTTCCCAACTAAATTAATCATAAAACTACCAAGCATTATTCTACTTGCATAGATTTTTTGTGATTTTGAGTACGTTCTTCGTGTGGATCAATATTAGAGAAATTCCTATCCTTGGAATATGGTGGCTCAATTGGATCGACTTTTGAATGGGATTCGTGCGGAAGAAAAATTTTTAAAAGTTGCGGTTTTGGGGTAATTAATTTTTCTTCCCTTCTTATGATCTATTTAATTACATACGAGTGATCCTTTGCGTGGATTTTATTTTATTTTATTTTTTTTTTGCTTCTTGTAAACTGGTTTGCATGATCGAAATCCAACAGAGTAAGCATCTCCAAAGAAAAAGAAGGAAGCTTGAAGCATTTCAAGCCTAGAGCAATGAATGAACAAGGTAAAAGCTCATGTTTCATGAATCAAAGTTATAGCATGAAGCACAAGGATTGTTCGGGTATGAATTTTGTTGAGAAATTCATGAGATTTATGGTTTTCTTTGGAAATTAGCTATATTTTGAAGTGCTTGTGTGTCCTATGTGTGTTGGCAGCTTAGAGAAGTTATATGCTATGTTTTATATGGAATATGAAGGGGTCTTGATGGTGATTTAATGGGTAGTTCATGGCTTCATAAGAAGGAGAAAGAAATGGAATGGGAAAAGGGTTTAATTGTTGAGAAAAATGGAATAGTGTTGTTATTGTTATGGGTGGTAATTTTGTGTTGTGGAAATATGAATTTGTTGAGTTGGTTGTCTCTAAAAAATAGAGAATTAAAGGATGTTATGATGGGAAATCAAGCGTAAAAATTTTTGTATAATTGTTATTATTAAAGGAGAATAAAAGCATAATGATTTTTTTGTGAAAATAATGGTTGCAACAAGAAAAGATGGGACAGTTTTACCGCAGTGGTACTGCAACACTTTCAAGCCTAAGCAAATGGAATTCATAAGATCGTAGTTGAGTATCTTACGAGCGTTTTGACGGAAATTTGAGGTTAATTGGAGTTGTATGTGAAAAGTTATGCAAAAATCAAGATTGAATATTAAAGCTGAAAATGCAGAAATTATTTTCAAGAAAATAGACTTAATTGTTATTTCAATAATATTCAAGGATGAATGAAAGGTTGAGAAGACTTATGAAAGTCTTATATTCATTTGGAGAAAAAGGGATAAAGAAATGAATAATGGATTTTATTTTGTGAAGAAATGATATTTCAAGAAGAAATAGGAAAATTAGGAAATTAGCAATTTTCTTATATTAGTAACTATTAGTTGTGAAGTTTAGTTACTAAGTTAAGAATGGAATGACCTTTAATGTAGGTTATCCTCATTAGAGACTGGGTGAAAAGCTATAAGCATTATACTTACAGCTACGTCGATATAGGACACAAAGTGAGTGCCCTTGATTTTTAAAAGAAATAAATGCTAGTGAGGATTTTATTTCATAAAGTAATACTTTGTGAATTTTTTTTGTTTCTCTAAGGAAGAAACGGTATCATACCATATTAGACTTGAATGAAAAAGGTGCATATTTCATTGGCATAAATGTGTACCTGATAGGTTTCCTTCTCATTAATTATGAGGTGAAATTATGTTTTATCTTGGAAAAGACTATTATTTCATTTTTATGGAAAAAAAATCTGGAATATGCAAATTATGAGTTTTAAGGAATCCTAATTGGACTGTCTTGAATTTAATTCTTCTTTTAGGAATAGAATTCTGGAACTCCTAAATAAAACGAATCGAGTATTTTTCAAATGACAAAAATATCCTCAGAAATGTATTTTATCGCGCAACAAGGACTTTTATCCTTTTCGCTACGATAGGGAAAAAAATATCTCGGTATGAGATTAACTTATGAAAAATGATACGTTGGCCCCATAAAATATTTTATTTATATTCCTTCTAGAATTGAATATTTGATTGGCCTTGTGAGCCAATGGAATTGGACTGGTCTTGTAAACTAGTGAAGATGTTGAGTACTCAGCAAGAGCTTTGATCTGTGTACTAACTCTTATTAGAGGTAGATGACTCCAAGTAACATAGCTAGTTTTGGGGATTATCTTCATTCAAATAGAGTAATAGGACAATGAGATTAGCCATCCTGACTAGCCATTTAGTGCCTGGGAATTGCCTATGCCTTGTGTGCATATTATTTTGGGTTGTACACAGTTGCTAGGCAGGGATACCTGGGTGTTCAACCCCATGCCGCCTCGATGGTGATTGACGTCAGGATTGGGATGTCTGGGCTTATGGTGGCAAGTAAAAGATGATGATCTCTCAGTATTATGCTGGGATGAACTTACCACTCTAGCAATACACAATTAAGTGTTCTAGGCTTGCGTCCTAACACAATAAGACTGTGATGTAGAAGACGAACTCTTATGAGCTTTGCACATAGGCCAACCTTCTATTGAGAGAAGTGCTTGTATTTCAGAAATAGGGGCAGTAATGTTGAATTAAACTCGGTTTTCAAAAAATGATTGATTTTGGAATAAACTCCCTCCTAGTGAATTGTAAAGTTGTTTTCAGTGGAAAAATATAATGTTTTCATGTAATGGATTTTGAAACGAACCTCAAAATTACTTGTGTCTATTTGTTTTTATAAAACACTGGCATACACGGGACTCACTGTATTTTTACTTACACGTCTTTTACTTTGTTTTCTTAGGATCGGGAGATGAAGGACCACGCGACTAGAAGATGATACCACATCATAGGTCTACAAACTATATCTCTAGTACATGTATAGTATATTACTATCATAGTACACATAATAGTATATGTTGAACCTTACTTTTGGGTTGTATATTACTGCGGTGTGGCTTTAATATATCAATATGAGTACTTATTTTATCCATAGCAGTTCTATGAATTATAAAAACCCCTTGTTTGGGAAACTAGACAAGACGTCCCCCAAACTTAGTACATGCTTCTGATATTATTTCTAGTAGGGGTGTTACAATGCTCCTACTATTAGGAGTGATGAATTTTTTATTAACCCCCTCAACTACTTATTTACTTTACATTGTATTCAATATTCATCCTATAGACGGTCCCTAATGAAACTCTAAAAATTAGAATCAAAGTACAATACTCAATAAAAAATAAAAAAAAAAAAGTACCTTGGAGATTTCAAGCCTAAATATACTTTCACATTTGCTCTAATAAGATTATATCACTTGTACTAAATAGTTATCTATGTGATTATCTCATAAATAGGTTATCTGATGAAACTGTTCATACTACAAACATTCTTGTGTTAACTTTGACTATTACAATACTCACGGATACGAGAACCACTACTTGATCTAATCAAGAAGTCTAACACGCACTAGTCTTTAAGCATTAATGAAGTCCTGTCTTATTTATGCTATGACTAGGGATAGTTTAAGTGTAAGTACTATATAGTGTAATAGGAATCTAACATAATGATTTCCTTAACATTATATAATGTGCTGGAGACTTTATCTATCAATTTTATACATGTACATATAGAAAATGAAGAAACTAAAAGATAAAGAATGCTTTTATTGAAAAAATTTGCAAAATATATTGTACAAATAATTCTTCTAGGGCATAATTAATACTAATAGAAACTACCAAAATTAAAGCATAAACAAATAACGAAACTAACAAAATAAGAAAACACATTCAAGCCAATTAGTGAACTACTTCTTTTAGGAATATGTTTTAAGATCAAATTAGGAAAATTGTCATGAATTGGATTATCCTAGTGTAATTGCTTTTAGGATTCTGCTAAGCACTGCAAATCCCTATTCTTGACAAATTAGATTAATTCCAATAAGTGTTGCACATTAATCCTTAACCTTATTTAGTCTTTCCAAGTTTATTAACCTTTTTTTAAGGACAATAATATTTCAATTGATCAATTGCCATAGATTAATCACAAGATTGATAATATCTCAAGGCATGATCAATAGTAAGTTAAACAAACCCATAAGCTTCAAATATGCATAACACTAAATCATGCAATTCCTTAACATAATTAAAAAATAATCTAAAACTTAGTCAAGTTAATTGCTACTTAGAAAAATTAATCAAGAGATCAATTATTTTTGCAATGTAATATGACTCCAATATGTTTTGCATACATAAAAAATCAACACAATTGATTGAGAAGATATTCAAAATTGTACAAATACTCAAAAGACAAATATATAATCAAAGATAGAATCTTTAATTCAATAACCTCAAAGTTTCAAAATCAATACTCGAAATAAGACTTAAGAACAATATAGGATGATCAATTGTCTTGAACATAAAAAAAAACAAAATAAAATCAGGAACAGGAAAGAAACAAGAGAAAGATTGAATGATAAAACTTGGTAAGCTTCCAATCTCAAGTTCTTCTTGCCTTCGGACTCCTTTTCCCTTATCGAAGCCTTCTTTGCTCAAAAGGATAAAAGAATTACAATATGTAATGAATTGGATAGATTGATTCTGAATTAGGTCGTCCAAAATTTATTAAATTTCTAAATCATTTTTGAATGAATTTAGAAAGTTAACACCACCATTGGATCAATTTAGGACTTTCTAAGCTCCAAGATTGCACGACCAGCATGCACAGCCATGCATGTTGGCCGTGCATGCCTAACTTCCAAAAAGTCATGATGCAATCGTTCCAATAGCCGTGCATATGGCAAAGTTGCTTTTTCTTCACTTTTTGTAAACTTCTGGAAGCAAGAAGTAATCCCCTATTATGCATGGTCACATGCACGGCTGTGCACTTGGCTATACATGTCCTGGAGCTTTCTCTATTTTGCATGGCTTGATGCAAGGTCGTGCATCAAGCAATGCCCCTGAAAAATTATCAACAATGCTATAAAATATGTGCTCCAAAATCTCTAATGCATTTATAATCATTCCAAGTATAAAAATGTATTATTCAAATCTGTATTCTACTCATTTTTTACCAAGAAACCTTAAAATAAATGAGAACACATTTTGAGTAGAAAATCATCCTTTATGGCACAAAAGCTAAGGAAATGTACTACAAAAATGTGACTATTTCATGCTTAGCAGTACCCTTGAAACTGTCTGAGAGAAGTTTGCAATTATTATAGCATCGCGATTTCACGAGGTGGACGAAAAGCTTATGCGTAATAAGAACATGATTCATAATTTGGACAAGAAAATGTAGTTCCTAACGGATTTGGTGATTGAAATGCACAGGAAGTCATCTTTAGTTACATATAAACAAACTCCTAAGAAAATTTTGGAGCCTAAGGAGTTCATTGATGATATGGTGTAAATGTAACTATATATTCCTAATTATTTGAGGTGACTTTGTGACATTTTAAGTATAATAGCGAGTTAATTCCTTTACGTTTTGATATTTTTGAGATAATTAGTTGTAGAAGGGTTTTACTTGGATTTTGTGCAGAAATTACAAAATTTGGAGTTAAATTATAGATTTCCAGACTTGAATCGACGCCGAATTTGGTGTATAGGTCGGCCCTGGCTCAATTTTAGAAAAATAGGAAAATAGGGGAGAAAAACTAAATGAACTAGGGACTTTATAGAGTTGAACCGGTGCTGACTTTAAGGAGTTACCAGTATAGGCCTTGCACTGGAATTGAGGTGGTTTGCAATCCTAATACAACCAGAACTGTAAGTTTCTAAAGAATTATTTTGGTATTCAATTTGTGCATGACTCAGAACTTCTATAGAATATTTTAGGCAACCCGTGAAGCTATTTAAACAAGAAAAATACAAGCAAAACATGGTGAATTCAAGGATCAAAATCAGGAATCAATCTTTGGATGAGGAATTTATCAAAGGAGCATTGTTTTGAGAAGAGTCTTCATTAGAAGAGGAAGATGGCTTGTCTATGAATTCTATCTTAATCATTTTTTTTCTTGAAAAATATTGAGATTAATGTTTTAATTATTTTTAAATGAGATTTTGTAATTTATAACTTTGTAATAATTTCCATTGATTTGATTAATTTAATTACTGATTTATGGTATTTAGTTACTTAGCTTTGATTTGATTAATTAGCTAATTGATTTTATTTTCTAATTAACTTGAGAAAGAGGTTAGGAGGTGGTTCCAATTTAATTAACTTTGCATTTATTTCTTAACTAACTTGAGAGAGAGGTTAAGTAAAGAATCTGAGTAATCGAAAGTAATTCATACTTTTATCATATAGAGATAGGGATATCTATTTAGGATTTGTGATTTATACATCTTTTTGTTACTTTGGTGCAATAGAGATATCCATTAATTTAACTAAGAAATATGAAATCATAACTTGAGATAGAGTGGATTCTACATTATTCCTTCATGATACCATAACGGTAATTAGTTCTGATAACTGCTAGATTGATTGTTGTCATAATTTTCAGAATTTTCTTCTAATTACAAGTCATTCTATCCTTGATTGTGTAGATATTATACTTAACATTTGTTTAATCACTTTAGTTGATAGGTTAAGTAAAGGATGAAAAGTAATTAATGGTTGTTGTTCTTTGAGGATCAATACTCATTAATTTCCTATACTATGCATTGCGATGAATGTAGTTGCTCATATGTGTGATTTAGGATTAACGTTTTAATTTAAACTTGATTAGAAATGGACTCAAAATGAATGATTTTATATACCTAAACCTAATGCATCAAGTTTTTGGTGCCGTCACTGGGGATCAATATCATGAAAGCTTGAATTCTATTGCTTTAGCCATGTAAATATGTCTATATGTTCTTTGTGTTAATAGATGTCATATCTTATTGTTATGATTACATAATTTGTAGATTAATTTGCTAATTATTATATTGGATGTACTAATTGTTCTTATTAACAACAATGTTTATTCATTTAACTAATAGATCATTATGAAAAAAAATTTGTATGATTGATGTATAGGTAATGTGGCTGCTTAGAACTTCGACGAGAAGAACGGAGGGCAAAACCTTTATGAACATCTCAACACCTCACAATGGAAGATACCATGGACATCAAAAAGAGTAGACATTATTGAAAGAATAATGCTATTGTTATAGCCATCTGAATCAAATACTCTGGAAACCATGCTAGAAAAATTTGCAATGACCATAACATCATGATTCTAAGAGGTCGATGACACTCTCAAATATTTTGAGGCGATAGTTTGTAACATAGAGAGACAAATATAGTTTTTAACCTATTTGGTGATAGAAGCACATGGAAAGAAACTTTTGGTTACCACCAGTTTAGACACTCAGGAGAATTTAGCAGCTATTACTTTAAGAAGCAAAAAAGAATTGGCTAGAACATCATAGAACAATTGGTGCCAGCTCAACCAAAACAACCAGCATTGGCCTCTGCCTGAAGAAGTACATAACGGAAATAGAGCTGAACCAGTTCTAGCTCCCCTTTGGACATTAGGGGTGTGTGATTTTAAACCCATAGTTCCTTACCCTAACAGAATACAAAAAGCAAAAATGGGTGAGCAATTTGGTAAATTTCTAGATACATTCAAACAATACACATTAACATCCCGCTCATTGAAGCCTTGGTGCACATGCCTAAATAGGCTAAATTCCTCAAGGATATTCTTGTAAACAAAAGAAAGCTGGAAAAACTATTTACTATAGTATTGAATAAGGAAGGCTAAGAAAGCTTGCCACAAATGGAAAATGATCTAGGAAGTTTTATTATCCCTTATCTTATTGGTAGTCTTACATTTGGCAATGCATTAGCTAACTTAGGTCCTAGCATCAATCTTTTGTCATATAATACATTCAAGAAGCTAGGCCTAGGTAAACCTAAATCCACTAGGATAAGAATTCAATTGACTGATAACTTAATAAAATATCCGAGAGGAATAGTGGAAGATGTGCTTATAAAGGTAGAAAATTTTATATTTCCTATGGATTTTGTTATACTTGATATGGATGAAAATTCTAAAGTCCCTTTACTCCTAGGAAGACCATTTTTAGCAACTGCAAAAGCATTGATTGATGTTCATGGGGGGAAAGTTAACACTTAGAGTTGGGGATGAAGAGGTTACTATTAAACATGAAAGCATGAAGCATCTAATGCCTTCTAAAGATTCTTGTTTTATGATTGATATTCTTGGTGATTATATATTTGATTTTGTACAGGAATCTTTGGCTAATGTTTCTATGAATTTGATCTTGGACACAAGAAAGGAATCCATAAAGGATCTAATTGCATATTTGAAGGATATAGACGGAATGAGGAGATTTTAAAAATAGTTTAGGAAGGATAAAGTCATCTATTAAGGAACCACTAGAGATATAACTTAGAGACCTACCCAGATAATTAGATTATGCATTTTTTTGCCAAAGAAAAATATTTACTAGTGATCATAGTAAAAGACCTCACTTGGGAACAAAAGACTAAATTTTTTAGCTTGTTGGAAAAATATAAAAAGGTCATAGCTTGGAAAATCATTGATATTAAGGAAATTAACCCTTACTTTTGCACTCACAAAATCTTGTTAGAAAAGGAAGCTAACCCCGCAGTGCGGCCCCAATGTAGGATGAACCTCAACATGAAAGATGTGGTGAAAGGTGAGATAATTAAGCTTTTAGATTCAGGAATCACTTATCCCATCTCAGATAACATTTGGGTAAGTCCAACACAAGTGGTGCCAAAGAAGAGAGTGATAATAGTAGCCCCTAATGATAAAAATGAACTCATCCCTATGAGATTGGTAAGCAGTTGGAGAGTACGCATTGATTATAGAAAATTGAATGAGATAACCACAAAAGACCATTTTCATCTTCCTTTTATTAACTAGATATTGGAAAGGCTTGCCAGATATGATTTTTATTATTTCCTAGATAGTATTTATGGTTACTTCCAAATCCCTATAGAACAAGAGGATCAAGAGAAAATAATTTTTACATGCCTTTTTTGTACGTTTGCATATCATTGCATACATTTTGTTCTTTGCAATAGTCCCGAAACTTTTCAAATATGCATGATGGCTATTTTTGAGGGATTTATGGGAGATTTCATGGAAGTTTTCATAGAGGATTTCTATATTTTTGGCAATTCTTTTGACTTGCATATGTTTAGCAAATTTGGAAAAGGTATTACAAAAGTGTTAAGACAAACCTTATGCTCAATTAGGAAAAGTGTCATATTATGGTCCAAAAAGCTATTGTGCTAGGACATAAAATCTCAAGGAAGGGTATTGAGATTAGTAGGGCAAAAATTAAAGTAATTGAGAAGCTTTCTCCTCTTACTTCGGTGAATGCCATCAAATTTCTCAAAAGTTTCTAAACCCCTCACTTCTTGATAGGAATCAACTTGGTTAAGAGAACCAAATGCAAGAATGGGGAGAAGACAGAACTGAAGAAAAGCTAAGGTTGTTTGGACTGTTAACGAGAAGCCATACGAAGCAATTTTAACAACAGTTTCAAGCATATTTACGTGCGCATTTTGAAGTGGGATTATCTTTAGACAACATTGGGAGGATTGCAAGAACAAAATTTGTAGTTGAAGTAGAAAATACCGTCTATTGCTATCCAAACAGCGGACAGCAGGCGCCGGCCCAACAACCAAAATCGGCACCGGATGGTGCACCCTAGGAGAACTATGTTGCTAGTGTTTTCGACTAAAAATAGAACTATTCCACCAAAATTAAGCCGGTGTCAGTTAAGAACCTATGCACAGCCCGCCTCAAGTATGGCTCAGTTACTGTTAATCCCGAATAAAATAGGTGCTATCCCAGAGTAGCCAAATCGGTGCCAGCTTGGCTCTGGAAACCTAATGAAATATGTTTTGCTTTGCTAATTTAGGGTCATTTTGTAGTATTTAGAACTTGATTAGTTAGGTTCTGAAGGCTTTTTATTATATACTTCAACCTCTACTGTAAAACATAACATAAAAATTATATTCAAGAGAAATGAATGAAGAAATGCCTTCATGAAGGTTTGAACCATAGAGTTCTTCCTCAATTTTAAGACCAACCTACGGGTTGAGTCCACCCTTAAGTAAGTGTCTATAAACTCTTTAGATAATTCAATTTGAAAACTAAGCTAGGGTTCTAATTGCATGTTCTTTTAGAGTTCTTGTTTGTTGCTTGTTTAAATACCCACAATCTCCTATCCTTCTTGTTCTTGATCTAATTATAAGTCAATGGTATTAAGGTGTTATTATGGTAGACCTAAAACTACTAAATATTGGGTTCTATTAGCTAGATCTAACAAGGTTCTTGATTTGTGGACAAAGGTGATATCTTGTGCCTACTTACCTCTTTTTTTTCTCTTTTCCCAAAAAGTTTGTGTTTTGGTCACTTTGTTCTTGTAAAAGCTAATTCAAGGCCATTCCAAAAATTCATGTGAAAGAATACCCTTCAAGTTCATATCAAATTTTGTATCATAGTGGTTAAGCCTAGATTCCTATCCTAGCTTGAATATTAGTAAAAAAAGAGTAAAAAATATAGCAAAGAAAGTTACACCCCAACCTTCCTCAAAGAATCTCATTTATTCTTACCAAATCTTAAGATCTATTGAGATATATTAATTCTTGTTGTTGAAAGATTTGTAGTAAAATGTTGTTTCTTGATATTGTGGAGTTATTGAGCTTGATTGGGAAGAAATTCACTTGGAAGGTCCATTAGATAAATGTTAAACACAAGGTGTTTGATGAAAGTTCTCAATGAGAACACATTTTATACACACCAAGTGTTTGATGAAATGTCTCTAAGAAAGGAAGTGGCTTGAGTGCTAGCTTTATGTCTACAATATAATCTTATTCCATTGCTAGTGTTCTTGTATATCCTCAATCCATTATCTTTGATGTCATTTCCTTAATATTGTGAAAAACATTATTGATTCTTGCTTCATTGTTCTCTTGTTAGAGTTGCTTTTATGGGCATTATTTCTTGACCTATAGTGTCTACTCAACTGTTTGTTAAGTTTGAACATCCTTAAGATTAGAAAAACTAACAAGTGGTGTAAAACCTTTGTGTTGGGAAGGAATTTGGTTGAATGAAGTGATTACTTGAGTGAAGAAAAAGGCAAAAGGGAAAAAATATCAATCAACAGAGCTGAAAGAGCATAAACACGAGAGTTGAGTGGAAACACTGAGGAGTGAAGTGAGAAAACAAACTCTTTTGCTTTTAACCTTTTTGTAGATATCTTGTCCTTATAACCCTAATTATGACACAAGGAGAGGAAGTTTCTTGATTAAACCATGGCAGAACAGCTAGATAGCCAGAAGAGCCAGGAGATATCTTAGAAATACTTGCCTCATTGCAAAGGAGTATAGAGGGAATATAAAGAGAAATGTTAAAATTGTGAGCACAGCAAGGCCAAACTTCCACTACTACCTAACGGAGGGGACAAGATCAACCAGAAGGCTTCAGTACACCTCCACTAGATGTGCAACTTGGGGAAAAATGGGATGAATATTCTGTTGTTGAATATCATCCTATTCTAATAAGAGGAGGGAGAAATGGATTGAGATGAGGTAGAGGTAGAGGTAGAGGTCGAGGAAGACTGGGAGAAAATCAGATAAGAGGAACAGAAAGAAATATAGAGCGAGAATATGAGTGGGATGAGGGATTACTGGAGGAAGAATATGGAGAGCAATATAGGGGTAATGAGATAAGAGGACGGAGGAGAGATGAAAATGAGGAGGAGCGGGAGATGAAAAATATAAAAATGAAGGTACCGCAATTTCAGGGAAAAAATGATCCTGAGGTATACTTTGAGTAGGAACGAAAATTAGAAATTTTATTTGATTACCAGGATTACAGTGAGAGAAACAAAGTGAGGCTTATAGTGTTAGCTTTTTCAGATTACGCATTGGTATGGTAGGAGCAGATTTTGGCTAATAGAAGAAGAATGGGAGAAAATGCAGTTGGAATGTGGGAATTGCAGAAAAATCTCATGAGGGCAAAGTTTATACCGCATCATTACTACAATAAGTTGTATCAAAGGCTTCAAGTGCTAAAACAAGAAAATAAAAGTGTTGAAGATTATCACAAGGTGCTTGAAATGCTGATGATGAGGGCAGTCATAAATGAAGATCCATGGGCCACTAAAGTGAGATTTCTAAGTGGATTAAATTAGGAGATAGCTAATGTAGTTGTTGTACTCGTATGAAACTTTAGAAGAAATGGTTGATATGGCTATGAAAGTGGAGAAATAATTGAAGAGAAGGCCATTTGTAAAGATTGGTACTAATACCAACCCACCAACTAAAGAGTACAATAAACCGACTCCAAAGAGAGAAGGAGCTTTGAGGCCACCTCCTAGATATTTCAATAAACCTACGGATGAAGGAAGTAGAGATAAGAGAAAGGCAATCGAAAAACCAAGAAGCTAGGATATTAAATGTTTTCGTTGTTTATGATATAGACACACGACTCATGAATGCCCAAACAAGAAGATGATGTATATTATTGCATTTGGTGAGGTTTCATCGAGGAAGAGGAAAGAGAAAATCAAGAAGATACTTAACTAAAAGAGGAGGCAACTAGCAAAGAAGGAGAAGAAGTTGGACAAGTATGTGTATTAGTAGGACTAGCTAGAAGGTCTCAAAATACCAAAGTAAAGGAAGATGAGATCATCAACAAAGAGAAAATATTTTCTACACAAGGTGTTTCATCAATAAGGTTTCATGCAGTGTGATCATTGATAGTAGAACTTGCACTAATGTGATCAATGCCAGTTTAGTAGATGAGATAAGATTGAAAACAAGAAAACATCCACACCCTTACAAATTGCTGTGGTTAAATGATAGTGGTGAATTGAAAGTTAATAAATAGGCTTTGATTGCATTTGACATGGGGAAGTATAGAGATAAAATATTATGTGATGTTGTTCCAATATAGGCTGGCCACTTACTCTTGGGAAAGCCATGGTAATATAATAGGGGGGTTGTACAAATCTGAGGCATTTGAAAGGTTCAAAAATTTCAAGAATGAAATAGAGAAATAACTTGGCAAAAGTATTAAGACTTTAAGATATGATCGAGAAGGAGAATACTTAAGCCAAGAGTTTTTTAGTTATCTTAAAGATAATGGGATATTATCTCAATGGGCTCCACCACATACACCTCAACATAACAGTGTATCTGAGAGAAAGAATCGAACACTTCTAGACATGGTACAGACCATGATGACTTCTGCAGACCTACCAAATTTGTTTTGGGGGTATGCACTAGAGACTTCTGTTTATATACTAAATAGAGTTCCAGCAAAATCGGTTGATACAATCCCATTTGAGATGTTCTTTGATAAGAAACCAAAGTTATCTCACTTGTGAGTATGAGGTTGTCCTGCCTTTGTTAAAAGGCCACAGTCAGACAAACTTGAGAGTAAGCTTGATAAGTGTTTTTTTGTAGGATATCTGAAAGAATCTTTCGGATATTACTTCTACCTACCCTCTGAAAACAAATTGTTTGTTTTGAAACATGTCGTCTTCTTAGAGAAGAAGCACATGCTCAAAGGGGACAGTGGGAGTAAGATTGAACTTAGTGAAGTTCATGAAGATCAACCGTTTAACCCCACATCTATTGAGAGAATAGATGAACCTTCTAATACACAAGAACCTCGTAGATCTAGTAGGATACGTGTGGCACTTGATAGATATGGATTTCTCATCAGTGACTATAATGACGTATTGCTCATAAATGAAAATGAGTCTACTACCTACAAGGATGTTCTGAATAGTTCAGAATCTGGCAAATGGCTTGAGGCCATGAAGTTAGAGATAGATTCCATGTACGACAACCAAGTATGGATTTTGGTTGATCCACCCAAAGGAATTAAACCTATTGAGTGCAAGTGGGTTTTTAAGAAGAAAACGGACATAAATGGTAACTTAGTTACCTATAAAGCACGACTAGTAGTGAAGGGATATCGTTAACAATATGGTTTTGACTATGATGAAACATTCTCGCCATTAGCCATGTTGAAATCCATCAGGATACTCCTAGCCATTGCTGCTCATCATGATTATAAGATTTGGTAAATAGATGGGAAAATAGCTTTCCTAAATGGAAATCTGACTGAGGAAGTGTATATGACACAACCTGAGGGTTTCACATCCAATAATAGCACAAAGGTGTGCAAGCTCATCAACTTCCTTGTGTATACAAGAAGATTAGTGGGAGTGCAATCATTTTCTTATTGCTTTATGCAGATGGCATATTGCTAATGGGAAACGATATATCTATCTTGCAAACAGTTAAAGTTTGGTTGTCCAAACAATTCTCCATGAAAGACCTTGGAGAAGCAACCTATATTCTTGGAATAAGAATCTATAGAGATAGATCCAAAAGGTTGCTAGATCTTTCACAGTCTATATATATAAATAAAGTGCTAAAGAGGTTTAGCATGAATCAATCCAAAAAAGGGATTCTTACCCATATCACATGGTGTAGGCCTTTCAAAGTCGATGTCTCCCAAGACACAAGTTGAAAGGGATCACATAAGTAAGATTCCATATGCATCAGCAGTTGGATCTATCATGTACGTTATGATATGTACTAGGCCCGATATATCTTGTGCTCTCAGTTTGACGAGCAAATTTCAATCTGACCCTGGTGATGGTCATTGGGCAACTGTAAATAACACTCTTAAGTACTTACGAAGGACTAAGAATATGTTCTTTGTATATGGAGAAGGTGATTTGAAAATAAATGGGTATACTGATGCTAGTTTTCAATCTGACAAAGATGATTTCAAATCACAATCTGGCTACGTGTTTACATTGTGCGGAGGGGCAATAAGTTGGAAAAGTTCCAAATAAGAAACTATTGCCGACTCTATAACAGAAGCTGAGTACATGGCTGCTTCTGAAGTAGCTAAGGAGGTTGTTTGGATCAAAAAGCTCATGATGGAACTGGGTGTGGTTCCTAGTGTTGTTGGTCCAATAACTTTGTATTGTAACAACAACAGAGCCAATGCACAAGAAAAAGAGCCACGGTCTCACCAACGATCTAAACACGTACTGCGATGCTATCATCTGATCTAGGAAATCATAGATAGGAATGATATAAAGATAGAGAGAGTTTTCATGGATGAGAACATAGCTGACCCGCTTATAAAAGCATTGTCCTAAAAGAAACATGATTATCATGTTGAGTCATTCGGTATTAGATAAATGAATGATTGGCTCTAGTGCGTAGAAGTTTGTTAGTGTTGTGCCCTAGAGGCAATCACTTGTACAATGTATATGACACATTTTATTTTAATAAAAAGGCATTATTTATCTTACAGTTTCTTTTGTTTACTTTTAAGTAATATAACTGTTCAATAAAGTCCCTAGTACAACACTGTGTTAAGAAAATCATGATAGAGATCATGATATAAGATTCCTACTACACTGTATAGTGTTAGTACTTAAATAGTCCCTAGTCGTAGTATTAATAAGATAGGATATCATTAATGCGTTAAGACTAGCATATGTTAGACTTCCTGATTTGATCAGGCGGTGGTTCTCATATCCATGAGTATTGAGATACTCAAAGTTAACACATAGATGCTTGTTAATGGAACAAATTCATTGAATGGCCTAGCTTTGAGATAATCACATGGATAACTATTTAGTGCCAGTGATATAATCTTAATATAGCAAACGTGTAAGTATCCTTAGACTTGAGATCTCCAAAGTACTTTATTTGCTAAGTATTGTACTTTGATTCCAATCTCCAAAGCTCGATCGAGGGCCGCCTATAGGATGGATATTGGGTACATTGTGAGGTAAACAAAAGTAGTTGAGAGTGTCAATAAAGGATTCACCACTCCTAATAGTAAGGGCGAATATCTCACGGTCACTTGTAGGAATTACTGCTCGAGAAGTCCTTGGCCAAGGAGATTATGTATTAAAAATAGTTCTAATTGATACACATCTAGAGTAGTGGGTTCCTGGTACAAGTACTATTGTATTCGGACCAGAATTAATTCTGGGGGGAGTTGGCACTAATTCCGTACTCCAAATCGAATGAGATATTGTATGGTGAAAGGAGTTAATTGCACTATAGTTTGTTATTGAAGGGTTCATGTCAAGCCACTTGACTTTCTAGACTCTTGGGTGGTCATGATATATTGCTAGATACCGCTTATGATCTAGGAATATAGGTTTATTAATTGATAAATTAATAAAGCAATCTTGATTAGAATTAATAAGATTAATTCTAATTAATTTTGGATTATTAATCTAAAAAATGTTTGAATTAATTCATGTTCGCTACCAATTAACTAGGAAACCTAATAGGTCACACACAATAAAGGATTATATACTCAAGATATTATTTGATAACATAGTGGGGTTGATTGAGAGAAAGAGAAGTTGTTGTGGACAAATTAGAATTAGTTATAATTTATGGTCCAAATCGTAATTGTGAGAACTTAATATTTCCAATTACAATTAGGGAATTCTAATAGGATTAGAATTCTCGGTTTTGGTAGGGGATTTTCGTGTAACATATAGATGAAACACACGAAACCCTAGCTAAGGTGTAGGACACGATTCCAACCCTAGCAACACTTGACATTCTCTCTTCTCTCTCTCTCTCGATTGTTCTTGAAAAGCCCTAGCCGCCATCTTGTTTCTATTAGCACAAGAAATTTTGGTGCTTAGGTATTCCTCTGTGTGGATTACTATTAGAGATAATCACACACTGTGATTATAGTGGTTAGACGTTCAACTCTCGTAGAGTTTGCACAAGAGGATTGCTGGATCACGCCTCGACTTGAAGAAGAAATTTTTGTTCTTCGGAAAATCAAAGAAAGGTAAAAGTTGTTACCTTTGTTATCTTTATGTCTTATTTTCCACACATATGTGGGTCTTAGGATGGTATCTCGTTTTATTTTTCTGTTATACCGTATAGGGTACAAGCCTCAGATACCCAACAATATTTTGATAACATTTTGATTTACAGCAAAACTTATGAAGATCATTTGCATCATCTTAAATGCGTGCTTGTTACCCTTAGAAGAGAAAAGTTGTATGCAAAATTTGAAAAATATTCCTTTTGCTTGGAAAAAATAATCTTTCTTGGCTTTATTGTAAGTTCTAAGGACATTGAAGTAGATGAAAAAAAGATTAAGGCAATACAAGATTGGCCAACACCCGCAACTATGACTAAGATAAGCAGTTTTCATGGGTTGGCTAGTTTTTACAGGCGTTTCAATAAGAATTTTAGCACAATAACAGCCCCATTGATGGAAGTTGTAAAGAAAAATGTTGGGTTTAAATGGGAAAGAGATCAAGAAGAAGCATTCAATACATGGAAACAAAAATTGAGTGAGGCCCCATCGTTATCGTTGCCTAATTTTGATAAGGCTTTTAAAGTTGAATGTGATATAAGTGGAGTAGGAATAGATGTTGTACTGACTCATTATAATAAAAAGTTATATACCTTAGTAAGGACATTACACCATTGGCAACATTACTTATTACCTAGGAAATTTATTATTCATACTGATCATGAGACCCTGAAACACCTTAAAGGCCACCAAAAGTTGAATAGACGACATGCCAAATGGATGGAATTCATTGGTGGATTTCTATATGTGATCATGTATAAGAAAAGTAAGGAAAATGTGGTTGTCGATACTTTATCTCATAGGTATATTCTCTTGAATTTATTAGATGATAAATTACTTGGTTTTAAACACATTAAAGAATTGTATGCAAAGGATAAAGATTTTTGTGAAATTTACAATGCCTGTGAAAAGTGTGCATTCCATAAATGTTATAGGCATGATGGGTTTTTGTTTAAAGAGGGTAGACTTTGGCATACCAAGGGCATCATTGAGATATTTACTTGTGAGGGAAGTTCATATAGGAGGTTTAATGGGATATTTTGGTGTTGCTAAAACTTTAGACATCCTACAAGAACTTTTTTTTTTTTTTTTTTTGGCAAAAAATGAGAGGAGATGTAGGGAAGCATTGTAATTCATACATTACATGTCGAATGGCCAAATCTAAGTCATTATCTCAAGGATAATATACTCATTTGCCTACCCCTAATGCACTTTGGTTAGATATCTCTATGGATTTCATATTAGGGTTACCAAGAACTAAAGGGGGGAAGGATTCCATTTTCGTTGTTGTTGATCGTTTTTCTAAAATGGCTCATTTTATTCCTTGCACAAAAACTAACAATGCTACTTATATTGCAAGATTATTCTTTAAGGAAGTGGTAAAACTACATGAAATATCACGAAGCATTGCATTGGATAGAAATACAAAATTTTTAAGTCATTTTTTGGGAATATTATGGGCAAAACTTAGAACTAACTTGTTATTTTCTACAGCATGTAACCCACAGACAGATGGGCAAACGGAGGTTGCTAACTAGACCCTAACACAATTGCTACAATCAATCATTAGGAGGAACTTGAAAATTTAGGAAGAATACCTTCCATACATAGAGTTTACCTACAATAAAACTGTTCATTCTACTACTTCATATTCTCCATTTCAAGTTATTTTTGGATTTAATCCATTAACCCCCTTAGATTTGTCTCATTTACTTATAGATAAATATTTGAACCTTGATGGCAAAAAGAAGGTTGAAATTGTGAAGTTTATGCATGAGAAGGTTAAGTCCCTAATTGAAAAACGCAACGAGGTGATAGCATATAAGCGCAATCAAAGAAGAAATCAAGTGATATTTGAGCCAGGAGATTGGGTATAGGTGCATTTGTGCAAAAGAATATTCCCCGCCCAATGAAAATCAAAGCTTGAACTGCGAGGGGATGGACCGTTTTAAGTTCTTGAGCATTATAGAGATAATACTTACAAGATTGATCTACCAGGTGAGTACAATGCCAGTGCTACTTGTAATGTTGCTGATCTTTATCCTTATGATGTAGGCTATAATTTGAGGATGAATCCATTCCAAGAAGGGGTAAATGTTAGGGATCAACTTAACCAAGAGGAACAAATGCAAGAAGGCGGAGAAGACGGAACCAAAGAAAAGCCAAGCTTGTCAGGACCATTAACGAGAAGCCATACAAAGCAATTTCAACAATAGCTTCAAGAATATTTATGCGCACATTTGAAGTGAGATGATCCTTAGACAACATTGAGAGGATTGTAAGAATAAAATTTACTATTAGTTTAAGTAGAAGAAATCGCCAAATGCTATCCAAATAGCGGACAGCAGGCCCTGACCCAACAGCAAAAACTGGTGCTGGATAGTGGTGCATCCTAGGGAAGCTGTGTTGCTAGGGTTTTGGACCAAAAATGGAACTATTCCACCAGAATATAGCCAGTGTCGGCTCAAGAACCTATGCACAGCCACCTTAAGCATGGCTCAGTTACTGTTTGTCACGAATAAAACAGGTGTTGGCCCAGAATAGCCAGACCGGCATCGGCTCAACTTTGGAAACCTGACGAAATATGTTTTACTTTGCTAATTTAGGGTCATTTTGTAATATTTAGAACTTCATTAGTTAGGTTCTAAAGGCCTTTTGGTATATACTTCAACCTCTATTGTAAAACATAACATACAACTTATTTTCAAGAGAAATGAATGAAGAAATGCCTTTATAAAAGTTTGAACCATGGAGTTCTTCCTCAATTCCAAGATCAACCTAAGGGCTTAGTCCACTCTTGAGTAAGTGTTTATAAACTCTTTGAATAATTTAACTTGCAAATTAAGCTAGGGTTTTAATTGCATGTTCTTTTAGGGTTCCTGTTTGTTGCTTGTTTGAATGCCCACAATCTCCTATCCTTCTTGTTCTTGATCTACTCAAAAGTCAAGGGTATTAAGGTGCTATTGTGGTAGACCTAAAACTACTAAATCTTGGGTTCTATTAGCTAGATCTAATAGGGTTCTTGATTTGTGGAAAAATGTGATATCTTACGTCTATTTTCCTTCTCTCTCTCTCTCTCTCTCTCTCTCTCTCTCTCTCTCTCTCTCTCTCTCTCCCCCAAAAATCATGTATTTTGGTCACTTTGTTCTAGTAAAAGCTAATTCAAGGCCACTCCAAAAATTCATGTTAAAGAACCTTCAAGTTCATATCACCTCTTTAGTTGAGAAAGATGCTATTTTCAATTTTGCTAAAAAATGTCTTAATGTTTTTAATATGCTAAAAGAAAATTTGATAAATTCTCCTATTTTGATAGCACTGGATTGGTATCTTCCATTTAAACTAATGTGTTATGCAAGTGATTTTTTAGTAAGAGCAGTGCTTGGACAAATGAGGAATAAGTATTTTCAGTCCATATATTATGCAAGCAAAACTCTTATAGTGGCACAAGAGTATTACACAACAATAGTAGAGAATTACTTACAACAGTGTTTACTTTTGATAAATTTCGTTCTTATCCTATTTTGTCCAAAGTCATTATATGCACTGATCATTCTACCGTTAAGTACCTTCTAACCAAGCATGATTCTGAACTAAAGTTAATTAGATAGATTTTATTATTACAGGAATTCAACTTGGAGATTAGGACGAAAGAGAGCTGAAATTTTGGTTGTAGATCACTTGTCTAGATTATAGAATCTCGATCTAGAGCCATTGAAGGGGAAAAAATATCCATAATACCTTTCTAGATGAACAACTTGTACTTATTGAAGGTGATAACCTTCAAACTCTTTAGTTTGTAGATTTTGCTTGTAAAACCCAGCCTAAAACCACCCTTGGAATAAGGGAAGGGATTTTGCATGGCATGGCATATTGCATGTGCATATGAATTTTAAATAAACTTGTACGTGATGTTCATTGTCTAATTATGTTATTAAGTGCTCGTGATGATTGAAAATTTATTTTTATTTCTATTTTTATTTTTATTTTATTTAGAGTTGTGTGGGTTTTAAGTTATGAGCCTGTTAACTGGAAAGTGATAAGTCAGCTTTGGATTTAGGCAAGAAGAGAATTGTGTTGGAAAAATATGAAACAAAAGTTGATGTGGACTAATAGTTATAGTTTGATGTATATGTGCCAGAGACTTGAGTTCAAATCCCACAAGAAAAAACTTATGCGGATTTCATACCTTTTTTGTTATTTTGTTCTTATAACGTTTGTAAACATATTTCGGTTACCCAATGGAAATCTTGTTTTCATTTTAAAAACACAATATTTCTTTCCTAAGTTTTCCTTATAAGGGGAGACTCTCTTAACTAAGCCAACACTTAAGCTTTATTGTGTTCTTCTCTAGGAACCATTCAACCTATCTGCCTTCAGTAACCTTTTCCATTTTCTCGTTGAAGCTAACCGACCATTACCTCTACTTTCTGCTCAATATAATTTAAACCTAAATCAGTTTGCAACTCTCAAATTCCCTTATCGTTTACCTCTTGTAACTTTCTGATTTTTGAAAGTTAAATCACCCGAGAATATTAAGCATTCTTTCCAGAAACCAAGCTGGAAAATAGGTAAGCCTTGGACCGCCTAATACAAGGTAAGGATACCCTCTTCCATTTGTTCCCTTTTACTCTCAAATCCTTGGACCGCCTATCTAACCCTTACATTGCCTATCTCTCAAATTTTATCTCATTTTTTGCTCAAAGCCTTGGACCGGATTTCCCTCATATTTTCTCCATTTTTCATCTCAAAGCCTTGGACCAGTTTTGGCAAGCCTATGACTAGCTGTGCCCTAAAAGAATTTCTTCTTCCCCCTTCTCTACAAGCCGAGAATCAAATCCACCATGGTAGCACCTTGAATTCCTCTGATAAACAAGTTGCAAAACCTCTGTTCACCATGGTAGAACCTCCAATTCCTTCTATAAACAAGCTGCAAAACCTCTATTCAAACACTTTAAATTCGAATGCAAATCATAGCTGATTCCTACAAACTCTCTCTTCAATTCTCCTTTCAAGCGACCAGAATTTTCTAGCTTCAAACTTCTCCATTTTCTTCCTCAAAACTCTTAGTTTCTTCCAGCTTTAAGATGGCAAAAATTTCAGATCTTTATTTTCTCCATTGTAGCCGAGCATATCATCATTAGAGCACCTTAAACTCCTCCTTAAAATTAGTTATCTTTCCTCCATTAAAGTCTTTGAATTTCAAATGTGAAATCCCAGCAAAATCCCTAGAATTCTTCCTCCATTCAGCCATTAAACTCTGCTATACAAAAGATAACTTTAGTCTTCATTATTCTCACCAAAAAAAAAAAAAAATAGGGATCTCTTCCTTTTTTTTTCCCCCTCATTTGATCACCATAATTCTCCCCTTCTTCTTCTTGGGCCACCCCCATTAAAGCACTACACCTTCACTCTCCATTCTTCTATCTAACATCTATTCAAGTTTTAAATTTCAAAACACCATATTTATCCCTTACAAACTATCCAATATCACACTAATTGAAACACTACTTTAGACTCCTCCATTCAGTCACACACTCATTCAAAAACAAACAATACTTATATACTCTCTTCTCTCTACTCTAATTCCTTTCAAATACAGCAAGAACACAAAAAATACCTACTAGAGTTCTTGGAATAGCCGGCCACCCCATACACCATAGATCTTCTCTAATTATTCAAGACACCCACAAACATTCTCATTCTCTCTCGGACATATCAAGTAAATTCTTCAAAGACTAGGTATTCTTCCTCATAGATTCAAATCCAAGAAGATATCAAATAATGTTATTTTTTTCCTTCCTTTCTTTTTCTCTTCTATTCCCATTTAGATCGAAACTAGTGGTCACTTACTTCCTATATTTCTTCACTTCATTTTGCTCGGATGAGACTTGTCAAACAAGAAGGAGTGAAATTTTGCTCTCCTAGTAGCCAATATTAGAAGAACACTCAAGATGCAATCATTATCTCTAAGACCAAGGCAACTTGAGCATCAAAACAAGTAATTTTTGTTTAACCATTATCTTTATATTACTTGGATGAACTCATGTTATTGGCAGTTATATCTAGTCTATTTGAAGGGGTGGATTATGTTGGAGATGATCTCTTGAATATTAAGTCTGTAGGTGGATGGGATGATGTATGTATGGTGTTATTATGAGATTATGCTTTATTGCATGTCCTGTTATTGCTTTGTGGGATGGTATAATTGTAGCAAGCATATATTTGATGTTGTTATTATAGTTTCATTTGATATAGTATTTATTGTTAAACTAGTTAATGTAATTAGTCACCTATTATTATTTTTACCATTATGATTGTTGCACGTTAATTATTTGTGCTATCTCAAAAATTACTATTTGAGTATTTTCTGGTAAGACTATTAAAAATATTTAATACTATTAATTGTTAATACTCATAGCCTATTTTTATTATATAATATTTACTATATATAAGTTAATGTTGTTATCAAATTTATTATTTAGTACCTATTACGATATCGCTAAAAATTATTACTTATTTGTTCTTGTACATCTACTAGCTATTATTTGTACCAATTGTTAAGTATCAGTGTCGACGCACTGATACGGTCACTGATGTAGCCAAAGTATGATAGTCATATTAACTCATTAGGTATTAGATATATAGGATATTTGTATTAATAATGGTGAGAGGACATTGATGTATGCCCTAAACACCATTCATTAGATTATGACGGTCTTGTTAGGGATATGTCCTAAAATAATTTATACTTATACTATTGTCATTATGTATTATGTAATAATATGAAGCATTTCTTTCCATGAGTAGTGCATTTAGTTTTGTGGTCATCAAGTACGTGACTTGATAGTAAAACCCTATAACAAATACAATGACTATTCTTAAATTGTCTCTGATCGATTATTATTAGTAGAACAATAATAAATTAATATTAGTATGTTTGTGACTTAATGGCTATGCTTTACTGGTCATGAATATATGTGATATCAAGTTAAAATATAAATAAATATTAGAGAACATTGTATTGAACATGACCTACTGTGAGAGTACTTCATGGAACATGTTATAAGTACTTTCTAGCTATTATAATATTAGAAGTCCTTCGACCTGAATTCATCATAGTTTCCTACCTGATAAATTTTATATTTTGAAGTTATCTAAAGTTGTTTTTAACCAAATAATAAATTAGACCACGGTTGGATATAGAATAAGCCAGGGAGAGGAATATGATTGATAGTGAAGGAATTTGTCTCTCTCAATTTTGGAAGAGATGTCTATGGGCCCCTTGATAAGTTAGACTGTAAAAATGCATGGCCATGCTCAAATATTTCAATTTGAGACATTGATATCATTTGTTTGAACAGTCTACTATGAGATCAAGAAGTAGTTGATTAAACTTAATAAGGATGACATGCTACGTGCCTTATGCTTAATCTAGATATCGTATGACAAAAGGACTAAATATAAAGTTATGGTTTGGTTCAAAGAGATCACTGATCTTCAAATTAAGCCTCTCAAAACCCTAGGCGCTAGCACTCCCGAGTAACGAGCCGGTTCACTATGAGCATCCGATAGAGGACGTTCACACATTGCAGCATCTGGTGATCATTCGAGTTGCACGTACGCCTGAAAATTAGAACACAGAAGAGGCCTTGATTGCAGCAAACAGAGGTAATTCTGTAACTCCTAGATCATCTTAATTGTTTGGCTTGGGTCCTCAAAAGGGATTCGCTAATGTTTTTCGCATTTAGGAGTCTACGAATCCCAACAGGTCTTAGTGCAAGTGGGCAGATGTTGGAGTACACTTCTATCATCATTATAGTTAATAAAAGGCATTCTCGTTATTATGTTTTATCTTTAACTATGTAACAACATCATATATAATAATGTCCCTAAACGGTAATGACACTATTTTTAAAATATCCATAGTCAAGCATTAAGACTAATATGTATTATTTTTTATAACTTCAGTTGTTATGGATATATGATATGAAATCTACATATTAGTACATGATTAGAGAATCAATGGACTAGACTGACCCGCCATAAGAATATTACATAGATTATATAACTAAATATAAGACTAGTTTGGTTCAAAGTTATGGTCTTAGTGCAAGTGATTCTCATTGTGTTAACAATAAATATGATCCTTTGACTTAAGATCATACAAGATTTTTTACATAGCGAGTAATATACTTGTGCCAAATGATGTCTGTAATAAGATGGAAAATGAAGGTACTAATTGGATATATTACAGATTATGAGAAAGGATGATTGTGGTCAATATATAATTTCTCTCTGATAGTAGGAGTGATATCTTGGGTCCCTTGATTGAGTGAGACTAATCTATATGGCCATGAACAAATGAATCGATATAGGGATACCAATGTCATTTTAGTTAGTCTACTCAAGAATCAAGAAATATATCGATTGAACAATGCAAGTGTGACACGTTCCATTACTTATGTTCAATCTAGATATCAAGGACAAAAGAATCAATTACTCAAGCATTATAGTAATTGTATCATATCATTACTTGTAATTTGATAATAATGATATGTTGCTAGATACAGCTAATTATTTGTGACAAAGAATTTTTACGACTAACATTACAAGTACCTATTGGATTATACTCTAAGATCAATTTAAATTGGGCTTCAAAAATGTTTTTCAAATTGGTCTAGGCATTTTTGATTAATTTGTCCAAATTAGATTGGCTTGTCCAATCAATTAAATTCAATTCAGAACCAAATTAGATGAACAAAAGAGAGATTTCCAAGTTAAAGTAGGATTCCAATCGATTGAAATCCTTATTTAAAAACAGAATCCAAATCTAATTTCAAATCAAATAATATCTAGGATTTGGTCCAAGATATCAAGTATAAGTCTTTAGAAATCTTTAGAAGATATTATGAGTGATGCATGGTTTTCATACATTGGAAATAGTATCAACAATCCATATAGATCAAGCTTTAAATTAAAATGCCAATCTCTAAAACCACACAATGCAAGTATGCCCATCGCATGGTATCGAAAATAGCAAGCATCGAATCCATGGGAACTTATCAATTACCACTATTTTACTCTAATCTCATTGTATAGCCAAAATGAATATAGAGATATAGTAAAAAAAAAAACTAACTAAACTAAACTACTACAATAGAAAGTATATTAGACCCACACAAGAAAAGTCACAAGGATCGTTAAGAAGTAAGAATACGGGAAAGGCCAAGTAAAGAAGAAATCTCCCAAAAATATGCCAAGTAAAGAGTTTATTACTACAGTTATCAAATCCCAACTCGAGCACTATGAGTTTTCAATAATAAACCACACTCTCTCTTAAGTTATGAGATTTCTTTCCTGAGGTTCAATTAATTGGTATCTTTACCTAATCAATCTAACCCAATGAGGCATTCACTCATTAACCAAAGGCACCTAGAAGCCTTAATATCCCTATCTGTAAGCAATATTGAAAACTCATTGACCATCAAATTCTAATCCTTCAACCTCTCTCTCGAGTCAATCGAAGGAAAACAAATATTGGACCAATTACTTTGGTGTTCAACTTCTAACCTCATCTCTCGAATTAATTAAGATAGAACCAATCAATTGAAAGAATCAATCAAGCCCAAACAATTAATCCAACAAAATAATACCCTAGTAATTAAATATAAGAGATTGGAATTTAATAAATCATAATAATAATAACTCAATACAAGAACATAGATTAAGGTTTGTCCCTTAAATACAACTAAATCATATAAATCTTAAGCAACCAAGGATCTTGAGCTTCTTCTTCCTTGGATTTCCTTGAACAACCCCTTCTTCTTCTCTATGCTTCTCCAAGATCCTCCTTTTCTTTTTATTTCTTTAAGTTCCCTAAGGGATCTCTTGGTTGCTAACCAACCAAGGATAACTATTTAGGATTTATAGTGGGGTATTTATAGTGTATAATAAAGAAATGAGAAAAATTACAAAATAGCTCGAATCTACGCATTTATGTGCATGTTAGTGACCTAAGGAATCTTTCCTAGGCCACCTTGTTTTCCAAAAACTCCCTTGGCCGCCAGGCTACTAAACTGGCTTGCTTGTGATATGTTCTAGGTGGCCTAGGGAAGTTATACTTCCCTTAGCTACCATTTTTCTAGACAAGAATATATTGAGGATGTAAGTAGGCGGCCTAGGGTAGTTAAGGAAGCATAGGCTGCCTTCTTCTCTTCTTGCTTGCGTACATGTTTGTTCCTAGGTGGGTTAGGGAATTAGAAGTTCCCTAGGCCGCTCTTCTCCTAGACACATGGCTATTTGTTGTGCTTTAGGTGGCCAAGGGAATTAGAAGTTCCCTTAGCCACCTTGTTTCTTCTCTTGGCCGCCAAGTGATCTCTAGGTGACCAAGGGCTAACTTCCCTTGGATGCTATTTCTCTATGCATTTCTTCGATTTTTGCTCTTTTTTCTTCCTTTTTACCTTCGTTATCTTAATTGGTATTTTAACAATATGAAAAGGGTGTGATGAGTAGTGATTTTAGTAAGAATTTATCACAATTAAAGCACAAAAATAGTAGAAAATATGTATATGTTGAGCCCTCTTCATATACCCCCACACTAAAACATTTGCTTGTCCTCATGTAAACCACAATTTTTCACAACACAAAGAATTAATTAATGTACAAATCAAGTAAGATATATTTATTCACAAATTAGGTAGTGTACAAATCAAGAAAACTGCATTTATTCACAAGGACAAAGAATAACTAATTTACAAGTAAGATGAAAAATATTCTACATAGCATTCTTGGTAAATAATCAAGAAAACCTTAGCATAAATGCAATAAGGTCAAAATAGAGATTATTTCTTCCTCCACTTTAGAATTCATCTCAACACCAATCTTTCTAAGTTAATCCCATGTATACCTGTATATTAACCTAGACACAACCAAGAATATCTCAACACTAAATTAAACAAGTTTATGCCAATTCAATATGATTCACTCTACTTCTCGAATCTAGAATTCAAACAAAGTGATTTATATAAGATAGGATCAAATGACTGATGCGTGTTTTCAAGTGTTGGAAAAATTAACAACAAGGGGCCACAAGTAATCAAGTGTTAATAAAAATGCTAACAACTAAAACCACACATACGCCCAAGTATTGAATCCACAAGAATTTAGGCTCCCACCTTACTTTATCCAAATCTTTATTTTTCAGCCAATCAAATAAAAAAATAAAAATAAATAACCTACTAACCTAATACACTAGAGAAAATTAAGTCACACAAAAAAAAAAGTCACAAGAATAATCAATGAATGAGAATAAGAAGAAAAGACATATAATTAGATAGAAATTTTTGAAGACATGACAATGATTGACTAGCAATTATCACAATTAATTATCATCTTGGTATCATAAAGGATTAAAATAGACTCCACTTCTTTTCCAATCCATGGAATCACTACTTCCTAGTCAATTTAGTAGATTTTCCAATCAAACCAAAGTAATCAAAAGATACATGAAACTTATTCCTCAACTAATATTCCTATACTCTACTCTAGGCAAAATCAACTAATCTTTGATTACTCAAGATCAATTCTTAACTTTCTTTCCCAATCCAGTTAAGACATAACAATTGTAGAATCAATTAGATTGAACTCATTCCTAACTTCGTTTCCCAAGTCCATTAGAAAGAAAGCCTAATTTCATCAATTCACCAATGAAAGCAAGTAATCAAATATCAAAAATCATAATCAATTGATCAAATAACTAAAATCAATACAAAGCCATGAATCCAAAAACATCCTCTATATACAATTAAAATAATTAAAACTCAAATTGCCAGTAAATTACAAAGAAGAGAAAAAGAAACCACTCATAGACAAGTAAGCCTTCATCTTCTTCCTTGAAACCTTCTTGGTCAACATCTTTTCCTTCTCCAAGAGTCTTCTTGATTCTCCTAAATTTTGGTGTTTCTCTAGAAGTTTCCTATGGGTTTGCAAGTTCTGAAGGTGAAAAATAATTTAATGAGTGTTAATCTCTTATATTTATAGGAGTTTAGATTGCTAAAAGTACCTACAAGAGTTCTTTTCCGTGTCCAATTCAGTTCCTAAAAGATCTGCATTGCAACTTCTAAATTCTAATATTAAGAGGAATCTCCGCTGCCACTGAACAGTCAAGAGCCGATGCCGGTTCATATGACTGGGCCGGCGCTAATTCGTCTCTGGAAATCTGGTTTTGCTCTGTTTTTTCCTCTATTTCTCGAGATCCTTCCAGTGCTAGGTTGGTGTCGAGAAACTTCCCTCGTGCAGGCACCGGGTCTATGTTGAAATGCTTCACTTTTGCTCAAATTACATTAATTTCTGTATGAAAACTTAGAACAACCTTTCTGCAAGTAAAATATCAAATAGGAAGGGAATTGGATACTTATTGTATCAAAAGCATCAGAAAATGACCTCAAATAACTAGAATAATATAGGTAAATTTAGGCCCTATCACATTCCCCCACACTTAAGCTTTGATTATCCTGAAGCAAATAAGAATTAAACACACCAAACAAATAACTCATGAACAAGAAGATTTTAGTGAACATGGCCATTATAGTAAAGATATTATCCTTCTTCTAGTTCAAGAATTCAATCTAATACCTATTCAACCAAGCCAATTTCATGTAAACTTATGTATTAAGTTAGATATAACCAAGGCCATTCAAGTTGACTTAAACAAGTTCATATTCATTCAATTTGTTTCACACTATTTTTTAAGTCAAGAATGCAAACATTGTGATTCATATAAGTTAGAAATAATAATCAACTTCAGTTCTATAATTTCCAAAATATTACAATCCAAGTAGCAAACTAGGGACATTCCCACAATATTTTTCTTGGGAATTCATAGCCCCAAGTAAATGGATTTCTCTTCACTTATCGTATTGGCCCCCTTAATTTCTTGTTGTTTTTTTTCTTCTTCTTCTTTTTTTTTTTTTTTTTGTTGCCTTCTTTTCTTTTGTTTTCTGCCTTCGGGATAGCCTCAAGAAAGTGCACCGAACATTAATTACTACTTCTCTCCGTATTGACCCCCTTCTTAGTAGGAATATCTCTTCTCTTCTTCTTTTTTTTTTTCACTCTATTCATCATTTTTTTTCAAGGCTTCTTTTCTTTTCTTTTTTTTTCTTCTCTCATGATTTTACCACTCTAGTCCCTATTTACTTAAACTCAAAACAAGGACTAGTTTAGAAAACTATAGAACAAAAATCAACCAAAATTCCCTACTTATATTTCCTCACAAAATCAATATCAATCCTCAAGAAACAAAATGTTACAACATCTACTAAAACATAAACAAGGTTAATCCAAATTCTCAAGACTTAGCTATATCACACCAAATATACAAGTTTATGTTAGGTATCTCTCACGTATATCATATATGGCACAGCGGAAAATTAAAACGAGATACCATCCCAGAATCCGCATATGCATGGAAAACAAGACATAAAGAGAACAACGGCAACAGCTTTTTACCTTTCTTTGAGTGTCCAAAAAACAAAAAATTTTCCTTCTTCAAGTTGAGGTGCGATCTAGCAATCCTCTTGATCAAACACCACGAGAGTTGAACGTCCAACCACTATAATCACGGTGTGTGATTATCTCTAACAGAAATCCACACGGAGAATCACACTCAAGCACTTATGTGTCCGGACTTGGGTGTAAAAATCATACAAAAACTAAGCACATTCCCAATCAAGTTTAAATTAAAACGTTCAACCCAAATCACACATATAAGCAAGCGTACTCATCATTAACCGAGCATAGTGTTCAAATGAGTGTCGATCCTCAAGGAACAAGTAGACATTAATCTCCTTTCTTTCATTGTTTCACCAACTCGATATAATGAAAAAATAAATAAAAATAAAAATAAAAGAAAAAAAATAAAAATATATACATGTCAAGAATGTAGAATTATACAATTCAAACCATTGTTTAGACAACCATAATCTTAAAAAACCCAACCATTATCATAACTAATCATTCTTTTAGCATCATGAAGGATAAAAATAGACTCACTTCTTTTCTAATCCATGAACCCCTATCTTCTAGGTAACTTGGCATCACATACTCTGTCTCAACCAGTCTTACGCATTAAATGCATTAACCACAATCCTTGATTTAAGTTCCATTCTTAGGCAAACTAAAAACATGAAATAACCAATGAATCCATACTCTGGCAGACATCAATTAACCTTTAATTACTTTATTCTTAGCAATTAACCCTATTCTCAGGCAAGTTAAAAGATAACAAATATGAAATCAATAAATTGACACCATCAACCCTATTCTCAAGCAAGTTAATGGAAAACAATCAATTAATCTCGCAATCAACCCAAGTAAATAAATACTAAGAGTTACAATCAATTAATCACAAGATCAAATACCTCTAAAAATCTTGGATATCTAAAACAATGTCAAATTATAATAAAACAATTAATACATCATTGTCAAGAAAAAGAAAACAAAGTAAAAAAAAGCACTCAGAGACAAGCCTCCTTCTTCTTCCTTTGAAGACATTCTTGTACAATCCTCCTTCAATTGAAGAATACCTCATTTGATTGAGTGATTTTCTATGATGATCAATGAATTCTCCCCTTTTTCCTTGTGTTTTCCCTTTATTTATAGGCTTAGGAAGTGCCTAAACTCGTAGGTACAATATTCTTGGTCGAGTAGAAGTTGGAAGATACTAAAACTCCACAGATTACCAAAAATCGCATAAAAAAAAATCAAGCACCGCCTTAGTTTCAGGGCACAGCTGGCACCGCCTTGGCTCTCGAAGCCTGCATCGGTTGTGTTCTACTTATCTACTTATTCGCCGATTTTTCTCCAAATTTCACATGATAAAAATCAGAATGCAGCCAGGGCCGCCTTGACTCTTGGAGCCGGCGCCGGTTTGACTCTATTTTGCTCTGTTTCACCAATTTCTTCGTCATTTCAAAGTTCATGCAAACAGTGCATGGCCGGTGCCGGTTCTAGGGCCCTAGCTGGCACTGCCTCTCCTTTGTTTTGCGACGTTTTTGTTTCGTTTTATCCTACAAATCTGAAATAATTAACAAAATACCTTTCCAATAGTAAAATCTCAAATATGAAAGAGTATAACTAGTTATTAAACAAAATGTATCACAAAAGAACCTCAAATAACTAGGAAAAGTATGACTAATTTAGCCCCTATCAAGCACCAAGATGTTTATGTGCTAGCATAAACCAAGATGGCGGTTAGGGTTCTTCTTGTTTTCAGAAAAATGAGAGAGAGAGAGAGAGAGAGAGAGAGAGAGAGAGAGAGAAGAGAAGAGAATGTCGTGAGTTGCCCTAGGGTTTTGGAGTGTTTTCGTGTCTTACACATCTCTTAGGGTTTCGTGTGTGTATATCCTATATAACATGAAAATCCTACTGAAAAATCCTCCATCTACGAATTCTAAAATAGTTAGAATTTCCTAATTGTAATTGAAAACATCAAATTCTCTCAATTACAATTTGGATCATAAATTATAACTATTTATAATTTATCCACAACAACTTCTCTTTCTCTCAATTAACCCCACTATGTTATCAAATAACATCTTGAGTGTATAATCCTCTATTGTGTGTGACATATTAAATTTCCCAATCAATTGGTAGTGAACATGAATTAATCCAAACGTCTTTGAGATTAATAATCCACAATTAATTAGAATTAATCATATCAATTCTAATCAGGATTGGTTTATTAATTCATCAATTAATAAACCCATATTCCCAGATCATGAGCGGTATCTAGCAATACATCATGACCACCCAAGAGTCTAGGAAGTCAAGTGACTTGACATAAACCCTTCAATAACAAATTACAGTACAATTAACTCCTTTCACCATACAATATCTCATTCGGTTTAGAGTACGGAATTAGTGCTAACTCCCTCCAGAATATATATTAATTCTAGCCTGAATATAATAGTCCTTGTACCAGAAACCCACTACTCTAGATGTGTATCAATTGGAGCTGTTTCCAATACACAATCATCTTGGCCAAGGGCTTCTCGAGTAGTAATTTCAATAAGTGGCCGTGAGATATTCGCCCCTACTATTAGGAGTGGTGAATCCTTTATTGACCCTCTCAACAACTTTTGTTTACCTCACAATGTACCCAATATCCATCCCATAAGCGATCCTTGATCTGGCTCCAGAGATTAGAATCAAAGCACAATATTCAGCAAACAAAATACCTTGGAGATCTCAAGTCTAAAGATACTTGCACGTTTGCTATATTGAGATTATATCGCTGGCACTAAATAGTTATCTATGTGATTATCTCATAACTAGGTCATCTAATGTACTTGTTCCATTAACAAGCATCCATGTGTTAACTTTGAGTATCTCAATACTCACAGATATGAGAACCACCGCCTGATCAAATCAGGAAGTCTAACACATGCTAGTCTTAACGAATTAATGATGTCCTATCTCATTAATACTACGACTAGGGACTATTTAAGTACTAAGTAGGAATCTCATATCATGATCTCTATCATAATTTTCTTGTTAGTGTTGTGCTCTAGAGGTAATCACTTGTACCATGTATATTGCATATTAAATTAATAAGATGCATTCTTTATCTTTCAGTTTGATTGTTATATCTAAATATGTGTACAAACCGTTAGATAAAGTCCCTAGTATAATACAGTGTTAAGGAAATCATGATAGAGATCATGATATGAGATTCCTACTACACTATGCAGTGTTTGTACTTAAATAATACCCAATCATAGTATTAATAAGATGGGACATTATTAATACGCCAAGACTGGCACATGTTATATCTATTGATTGGATCAAGCGGTGGTTCTCAGGATTAACGTGTGGATGCTTGTTTTGGAACAAGTTCATTGGATGACCTACCTACGAGATAATCACTTGGATAACTATTTAGTGTCAGTGATAGAATCTCATTATAGCAAGTGTGCAAGTATCATTAGACTTGAGATCTCTAAGGTACTTTGTTTAACGAGCGTTGTACTTTGATTCTAATCTTTGGAGTCTTATCTAGGACTGCCTATGGGATGGATATTGAGTACAACATATAGTAAACGAAAGTAGTTAAGAAAGTCAATAAAGGATTCACCACTCCTAATAATAGGAGAGTATATCTCAAGGCCACTCGTAGAAATCATTACTCATGAAGTCCTTAGCCAAGGCGACTATGTGATGGAAATGATTCCAATTGATACACATATCGAGTAATGGATTTCTTGAACAAGTACTAAAATATTCGGGCCAGAATTAATAATATTCTGGAGGGAGTTGGCACTAATTCCATGCTCTAGACCAAATGAGATATTGTATGGTGAAAGGAGTTTATTGCACTGATAATTTGCTATTGAAAGGTTCATGTTAAGCCACTTGACTTTCTGGACTTTTGGGTGGTCAAGAGTTATTGTTAGATGTCGCTCTTGATATGCTAAATATGGATTTATTAATTAGAGAATTAATAAATTTAATCCTTTATTTTATTAAGAATTATTAATTCTAATATTGTTAGAATTAATTCATATTATGCTACCAATAAGACCATGAAACCTAATGGGTCACACACAATAAAGGTATGAATGCTCAAATATATTATTTGATAATATTGTGGGGTTAATTAAGAGAAAGGAATATATTTATAGGTGAATTATAAGTTTTTTATAATTCATGGGACCTAATTGTAATTAAGTAAACTTCAAGGACCAATTTGTTGACAATTGGACGTTGAAGGACTAAGTTACAATTTATGATAATTATAAATCTATAAATATAAGGAAACGGTTTCCTTAGGGTATGAGATACAGACTATTCACGCAATAATAGAGAAACCGTTTCTCTGCCTCTCTCTTGATCAAACCCTAGCCGTCTCTCTCTTATTAATCAAACCCTAGCCTCCTAAATTCTACTAGCATAGAATTGTGAGATTGTGAGCGTTCGACCTTGTGTGGATTATCATTAGAGGGAGTTCTTTCTTGGACTTCAGTTGAGTTGCTGTGAACCGATTTTGTGATTTGGATCGCGCTTGCATTCTTGGAACAAGAAAAATTTAAATTCCGGCTTCAAGAGGTAATAAGCGTGATCTTCTCTTTTTCCCGTTTTTACTGCAAACCCGTGATCCATGGCTTGGATTTCTTGCTATTTTTCGCTGCGTTTAATCTGTTTAATTAATTTAGAAATCCTACATTTCTTAACACAATGTTGTACTAGGGACTTTATCTAATAGTTATATTACACAAAAATAAACAAAGGAAACTGTAAGATAAATAACGCCTTTTATTAAAATCAAATATGTCATATACAATGTACAAGTTATTGCCTCTAGGGCATAATACTAACAGTTTATACAAAACTAAACTCAACCAAATAAGTCTTAAACCAAATTCTTATACCAAAAGAAAAACAGTAACAATACCACAATAGTCAAAAGTTGAGAAATTGTAGCTCATAGTTCACCTAAAGATTTCAAAATTTTCTAAATTTTAAATTCTTTCAAATTCCAAAAATTTTGAAATCAGCTCCAAATTTTAAGAAACACCAAGAAAATTAATAAAAACTTGAATAAAGAATATCACCAAACCATTCTACCATACTTAAACTAGACAATGTCCTCATTAGCAAAAAATTAACATAATAAAGTATCTCTAAAGGGAACAAAAATAATAAACAGGTAGAAAGTTAAGCAATACTCCTCAGATGTAATAAGCTTCCTTAAAACGGGGAACTTGAAGAAGAGAAAGAAGAACTTGTCCAAAAAGACTTTATTCAAACTTACAAAACAACACACTCATAAAGCACAAAGAAAACATTAACATAAAACAAATAAAACAAATGACCGAATAAAAATCCTAACAAAGGAAATAAAGAAAAGCTCTCCCTCTACTATACTTAAGCTAGAAAGTATTTTCCTTTTGGGTAGGGGAGGGGGGAAAGACACCTAACAACTAGACAGAACAAGATAATGCTATAAAATCCCTAATCACATAAAAACACCTTTTCTACTCATCATGCTTTCTCATCATCCCATTTGAAAAGAAATTAATGCTCAATGAACAAAGAAGGAATGATGAATGTAAAAAGAATGGAGGTTTTTGTAAGAAAAAAGCTTCATGGAATATAGTTACAATGACTGTAAATGCATGACCCTCATTCCGTAGTACCTTTTGAGATATACAAATCAACCTCCCAATACAAATATGCAAATTATGTTTAAAAAGTATATAAATATTAGAATCATCAATTATCCCTTCAAAGTGTACAAACACTATAATCACCAATTGTCCCTTCAAAAGATTTGCCAGAATGAAATTTTTCCTTTAAACTTAGTAATTAAGTTTTTAAAGATGGGATCAAGCAATCCTTACATTTCAATGCATGGTCTACAAAAACTAAGTTACCTCCCTTTAAATAGAGTGAAGGGTAGAATTTATTAACACCCTTCAAGGACTTTGTATGATGTAGCATTTAAATATCCAACTCCTGGAGGTATGGTAAACTCAACACATCATTAATGGCATTAGTAGGCTCCATGAATCGAGAGGTACCCTGTTTTTCTGCAATTTTCAAAGCCCCAATATGGATTTCATCAACCAACTGTGCTAGTTGTGTTTGTTTTGAGCTCATTCGTTGCAGTGATTCTTCATACCACATAGTGGATGAATTTGTAGTGGCAACAAAAGAATTTATTGATGCGTCAAGTGACACCTCACAAAAAGCATCAACATGAGCTTGTAAACCTACCAATATATCAATATTGTACCTCCTTTGATTCTACATCGATGGCCACATCCTTCCCCAAGAATAACCTGGCATGATGATGATTTTTTTTTTTTTTTAACTCACAAAACAAAAGAAAAGTTAGTAACAAAAAACATCCAAAAGATACAAAAATACAAAAATTAAGAAAAACATGCAAAAATAGAGAAGAGTTAGTGGTAGTTGCAAATACAACAATAGCTAAATCCACAAGACTCGAGTGTTTCCGAGAGTGGCCATCCCCGGCAATGGCACCAAAAATTTGATGTGTGTTTGTGTTGGAAAAATTAAAAACAAGGGGCCACAATTAATTAATTTTTAATAAAAATTCTAACAACTAAAACCGCACTTACACCCAAGTATACCCATCATATAGTATAAGGAATAACAAGCATCGAATCCACAAGAACTTAAGCTCCTACCTTAATTTGTCTAAATCTTTATTGTCTAACCAATAAAATAAAGAAATAAAAGTAAATAGACTACTAACCTAATACACTAGAGAAAATCAAGTCACATAAGAAAAGTCATAAGGATAATTAAGGAGCGAGAATAAGGAAAAATGACATGTACATAGATAGAAATTCTTGAAGACATGATAATGATTGACTAGTAATTATTACAACTAATTATCTTCTTAGTATTATGAAGGATTAAAATAGACTCCACTTCTTTCCTAATCCATGGAATCACTACCTCCTAGTTAATGTAGTAGATTTCTCAATCAAACCAAAACAACTAAAATATGCACGAAACTCATTCCTCAACTAATATTCCTATACTCTAGGTAATATAAAACATGAAATTAGTCAATGACCCTATACTCTATGCAAAATTAACTAATCTTTAATTTCTCATGTTCAATTCTTAACTTTCTTTCCCAATCCAGTTAAGACATAACAATTATAGAATCAATTAGATTAAACTCATTTCTAACTTTGTTTCCTAAGTCTATTAGAAAGAAGACCCAATTTCATCAATTCATCAATAAAAGTAAGTAATCAAATACCAAGAATCATAATCAATTGATCAAATAACTAAAATCACTACAAAGTCATGAATCCAAAAACATCTTCTAAATACAATTAAAACTCAAATTGCTAATAAATTACAAAGAAGAGAAAAAGAAACCACTTATAAACAAGTAAACCTTCATCTTCTTCCTTGAAACCTTTTTGGCCAACCTCCTTTACTTCTCTAAGAGTCTCCTTGATCCTCCTAAATCTTGGTATTTTTCTAAGAGTTTCCTGTGGGTTTGCAAGTTTCAAAGGTGAAAACTAATTTAATGAGTGTTAATTTCTTGTATTTATAGGAGTTTAAATTGCCAAAAGGTGCCTACAAGAGTCTTTTTCCGTGTGCAATTTAGTTCCCAAAAGATCTGCGTTGCAACTTCCAATTTCTGATATTAAGAGGAATCTCCGCGGCCACTACATAGTCAAGAGCCGGTGCCAGTTGATCTCTAAAAATCCAATTTTGCTCTATTTTTTCTCTGTTTCTCGAAATCCTTCCAGTGATGGGTTGGCGTCGGGCAATTTCCCTCGAGCAAGTGCCGAGTCTATGCTGGAATACTTCACTTTTGCTCAAATTTCATCAATTTCTGTATGAAAACCCAAAACAACCTTTCCACAAGTAAAATATCAAATAGGAATGGAATTGGCTAGTTATTGTATCAAAAGCATCAGAAAATGACCTCAAATAACTAGAAAAATATAGGTAAATTTAGACCCTATCGACAACTCACTCAAGTCTTGTGGCTTACTCCAAGTATATACATTATAAATGATACAACACATTACAATAATTCCTTATACTTTAACACAACAATACATTTGAATTAGAATTGGCAAAGTAGGAGCCTCTAATTTTTCATCATTTTTCTCTTTCTACAAGGTAATGCATTTATAGTGATTTTAACTTAAATGCTCTTTTTTCATCCCTTGCATTTTTTATTTTTGCTTTTCTTTCTTTTTATTTTTCTTTCTTTTTCTTTTCTTTTTCATCACACGTTATTTTTCATCACATGCATTTTGTATTCTTAAAGCCTTTTTTCTCCTTACTTCGGTAAGTGCATTAATCAACCTACCTATTACTCCCAATTGCCTTTATTTTGAAAAATTCAATAAAGAATGAAAAATTCATATAATAAAAAAACAAAATAAATAAATGAATGAATAAATGAATGGGAATTGCCACGAAACTAGAGATACGTTAATGACCCATACTCTGTATTTCATCACAAAGTTTTCATCCATTCTTAAAGAATCAAACTTCACAAAATTTTCAAAGGCATAAACAAGATTAACTTACTTCTCCAAACTTAGTCTATGTCTATCCAATATATAAGTGAACATAAAAATAACTTTCCTAGAAAAGACTTAAGTAGAATTCCCAAGAAAAAGATAAATAATAACTCCACCAAACTAACACATATCAAGATACCAACAAACTTTGAAAACTAACCCAACAATGTGGAAAAAAAAAATTGAAAAACATTAGTCCAAATGCAAAAATAAAAAATTTTAGCCCAAAAATAAGAAATACCAAAACAAACAATACAAAATTGTAAAGAAATTATTATTCAAGCTCTCCCCCACATTTAAATTGAGCAATATCCTTATTAGCTACAAATCAAACAATATAAGTATTTTTAATAGGACTAAAAGAAAAAGGGAGAAGAAATACTCCCCAAGCACCTTAAAGCTAAATATGTCATAGAAGGGAGAGGAATGAATGGTTATCCAAAAGAAGAAAATCTTCTATCCTGCAAAAATAAAGAAAAGTACAACAGTATACCAAGACTAAAAAGATAGTAGCAAAAACAACAAAAACAAAATAAGAGATAAACAAAATAATTCAAAAGAAAATATAAATAAAAATGATACAAGGAGTTGTTACCAAAATACATTAGGATCAATACTAATAACAATACAAACCATCATATACTAATATATGTACATAAATATTATTAACAAGCCATAAAATCAACTAATATAAATAATAACAAAATATATATTACTATCAAGAACTATACTAATACCAATACAACAAAGCCACAAAACAAATGAATAACCTAATATTTTCACTAAGGATGCATTAAATCAATATAGATATGCTAATATACTCTCATCAATACCTAACCCATATGCACAACAAAACACTAGTATACAAATCACTAGAAGTATTATATACATACTAAGGGTCCTTACATACAACAAAAGATTATTACTACAACATCCATCAATCAATTAGTACTATAACCTCCAAATAATACAAGAAGGTCTCCCAAACAACCAACAATTAACCTTAACATTACAATCACTACTATGTAAAAGATTTTAAGAACTTAACAAAATTTCCAAACAAAAACCAATAGTCTGCAAAAATATAATATCAACAATACATACCATTTAACTCCTCATCCTATTCACTACTACTACAATCAAATTTTCAATCTCTAC
Source organism: Voacanga thouarsii (assembly GCA_026120185.1). Lineage (NCBI taxonomy): Eukaryota > Viridiplantae > Streptophyta > Magnoliopsida > Gentianales > Apocynaceae > Voacanga > Voacanga thouarsii. The sequence continues at coordinate 1,876,936 of JANUWF010002024.1, read as the reverse complement.
AATATATAGTACAACAACAACAAAAACTACCCACAATACTAAAAGAGAAACTCCACAACAACAATAATTTCCCAATAAAATCTCTGACATCAACCCAATCCTCAAAATATCCGACAATAAACCAAATCCTATTATACAACAATCAACCACAACAATTATTATACAACAACATCCCTTCAATTGGTAGACATGTGCAACAACATTTTTATCTTGAAAATACTATCACAACAACAAATACAAAATTCTCCAACAACAACAACAATAATAGTCCAAAAGAACAAGTTAAATTTAAATCCAATGAATCCACTATATGTAATTTCCTAAGATGGTAATATACAACAATATCAAAAATAATAATGATACAACAAACATAATAATACAACATATTGGAACCTTAAACAATTTGTTTATCTCTGTTACTAAAAATAAAGAATTGAAACAACATACAAATAAGGTATAAAAAGGAAAAGAAATCTATATACAAGTAATAGCTAGTATTATACACAACTAGAAACAAATATTTACATAAAAGAATATATAATATTACAAATATATACATAAATCATTGGGAAAAAAACTTGTTTATTGCTTTTTATTCATTGGAAATAGTATCAACAATCCACGTAAATCAAACTTTAAATTAAAATGTCAATCGCTAAAACCACACAATAGGGTAAGTATATCCATCATATAGTATAGAGAATAGAAAGTTTTAAATCCATGAAAAATTAACAATTACCACTACTTTACTCTAATTTCATTGTCTAGCCAAAATGAATATAGAGATAAAGTAAATAAAAATAACTAAACTAAACTATTACAGTAGAGAGTACATTGGTCCCACACAAGAAAAGTTACAAGGATCGCCAATGACTAAGAATATGGGAAGGGCTATGTAAAAAGAAAAAAAAAATCTCCTGAAAATATAAAAGTAAAAGGTTTACCACAACATTTATCAAATCCCAACTCGAGCACCAGTATGAGTTCTCAATAATAAACCGCACACTCTCTCTCTCGAGTTATAAGATTTCTTTCCTAAGGCTCAATTAATCGGTATCTCTACCTAATCAATCAAACCTAACGAAGCATTACACTCACTAATCACCCCAAAGGTACCTAGAAGCCCCCAATATACCTATCTCTAGGCAATATTAAAAACCTATTGACTGCTAAGTTCTAATCCTTCAAACTCTTTCTTGAGTTAATTGAAGGAAAACAAACATTGGACCAATTAATTTGGTGTTCAACTCCTATCCCTATCTCTTAAATTCATTAAGAGTGAACCAATCGATTAAAAGAATCAATCAAGCCTAAACAATCAGTCTAACACAATAATGCTAAAGTAATCAAATACAAAAGATTGAAATTTAATAAATCGTAATATAACTCAATATAAGAACATAGATTAGGGTTCATTCCTTAAATACAACTAAATCACATAAATCTCAACATTATTTATGTATAATATAGAGAAAAAGAGAGAACATCTATAACACCCTTACTAAAAGTAACAACGGAAGCATACCAACACCAAGTGTCGCCCCGTCTAGTTGCCCAGATAAGGGGTCTTTATAACAATAACCAACAGAATAAAACCAAGGCCCAAGGTGGTATAGCCAACTCATATATACATACATATATGTATGTATGTATGTATGTATGTATGTATGTATGTATGTATGTATGTATGTATGTATGTATGTATGTATGTATGTATGTATGTATGTATGTATGTATGTATGTATGTATGTATGTATGTATGTATGTATGTATGTATGTATGTATGTATGTATGTATGTATGTATGTATGTATGTATGTATGTATGTGTATATATATATATACACACACATACACACACACACACACACACACACACACACACACACACACACACACACACACACACACACATATATATATATATAACAGGGAGTCTCGTACAAACATTATCCATACTACAACATTAATAAGATACATAAAGAGAGGAGAAAGCGAAAGGACCTAAACTACTGTCACTGTGGTATTGCCTTTCTATCCGTAGGTTTACTAGACTCCAGATCCTACAAAATAGTAAGACAAAAGACACGTGTGAATGATAAATCACCCAGTAAGTCCCATGTGTGCTAGTGCTTTATAAAATAGATAAAATAAACCATTATCGCGTTTTTGTCTCAAAATCACTGAAATCAATTCTAAAACTCTCTAAAGAAGAGTTTGTTTTGAACTCAATCATTTTTAAAAAAACTATGCTTCAATTTCAAATTATTGCCCCAATTTTCAAAATTACAGTCACTTCTCCAACAAAAGGTCGGCTTGCATCCAAAGCTCACTAAGCTTTGCCTTCGGTACCACGTCTCATTTTGCTTAGACCGCAACTTACAACACTCGACCATGAGTCCCCGGAAAGGTAAGTACACCCTAGCGTACTACCAAGAATAAATAACAAGTATACCGCAACATACTAAGTATACCACAGCACATTAAATCTTTTACTTGCCACCATAAGCCAGAATTCCCAATCCTAACATCAATCACCATCGAGGAGGCAAGGAGTCAAATGCTACCGAGTGTCCCCGCCCGGCATTCAGCGAATGACTCTCAACACAACATACCCACAGGCATAAGGCAATTGCCAGGTGCTAAACGGCTAACCAGGACGACTCATCTCAATGTCCTGTCGCCCTACTTAGAGTAAGATAAACTCCAAAAATGATCAAGTTACTTGGAGTCGTCTATCTCTAACATGAGCCAGTACAAAGATCAAAGTCCTTACTGAATACTCAACATTACCAATACCAACCACTACTGACTGATCAGGCTAGAGGGTTATTTGTTCCCGTAGAATTTTCAAAACAAACATTTATGGGGCAAAATATCATTTTCTAGAAATTGATCCCACTGACTCACAAGCCAGATAATAAATTCCATAGGCTCCACAGGGCCAATCAATTCATTCCATAAGTACCTCAGGCCAATAAAGCAATTTTTGAAATCAAAATGTCATTTTTCAAAATTCAATCTCATACCGAGAAATTATTTTCCAAAGCCATGTCAAAAAAGGGTAAAGAGTTCTTTTTGTACATTAAAACAAGTTTCCAAAAGTATTCAAGTCATTTTACCCAAACTCGATCACAAAAGTAATTTCTAAGGGCATTCAGGTCATTTTATCCATACCGGATTCCAAAAATACTTTTTAAGAGTATTAAGGTCATTTTACCCTTACCCGATTTGAAAAGTGTTCATAAAAGTTCCAATAAGGATATTTCGGTCATTTACCGAATGCCCGATTCCAAAGGTTTCCATAAAACAATTGTTTTCCAAGTACTCAATTTCCAAAGGAACTTATTTCAATAAATCTAGAATTCTAATTCTAAAAGAGGATTAACTTCAAAGTTTCCAATCATGTTTCTATAAAATGATCCAATAAGGGCATTTTAGTCAATTTGTAAATACTCGATTCTAAAATTACCTTTTTTTGAAAATCCCACGTATTTATTCAAAAAAAAGACTAAATTCACAAAATTTTTTTAATCATCTGTCAAGATTTCCAAGCCAATTATGACGTTCAATCGAGTCCAAAATGGCATAAAAATAATTCTTACTCAGATAAATCTTAAATATATTCAGGGATTTCCAAAACAGTATAAAATGTAACATTTCATGGAAAAATAGAGCATACTAGCTTTCAAGAAGTTTTAGAAATCAAAGGGACTCACCTCGTGTCTTAAATAAGATTTAACCGTTCACACATCGTTCGACTATTGTTCTCACCGTTTCCAACGTACCGTTGGCTGTTTACGGATAAACCTACACCAAACATCGTTTTTATGTTAAATCGTATTTGGTCGAAAAGTAGCCGACGGTTAGCCAGCGTCTAACCTATGTGCCCGACAGGTAGTCGACATCTAGCCGACGTGCCCAAGGTTAGCCGACATCCAACTAACGTTTAGCCAACAAGGCCAACGATTAGCCAATGGTTAAAGAAAATAATCAATTTTCGTTCACGTCATTTTTTTTTTGTCGTTCGTTCAATTCTTTTATTTTCCTTTTTCCATATCCTTCCTCCCTTCATGAGCAAGGAATTAACTTTATGTTTCTCATTCATTTCATCCCAAAATCACATAATTATTCTTTCTTCAGTTCATTCACTTTCCAACCAAAATCCTGAAATTTCGCTGCTTTGACACATAATATTGTTTTGTGCATAACTTTCAATCCACAACTGCGATTTGGCTCTATGATATACCAAAACAACCGTAAGACTCTTATCTTTAATTTATGTAAGCTCTTTTCTATGTCCTGGCTCTCGTGACACAATACAGGGCAAAAATGGCCCCAACAGTTTTGCTCCAATTCAACTATTCGTGCTAATCCTTTGATTTCCTTTAACCTTTAACACTTTGAGAACATTAGTTTATTCAATTTTTCTTTCAAATCATCTTTGATTCTGTAATTTTCAGATTACAATAACTCACAACAGCCATGCTTTTTCAACACAAATTCACTTCTTTCAATCAAAAGCTAGCATAATTCATTTTCCTAACCAAGATCAACACTTCAAACTACCATGAAAACCCACTCTTTCATCGCACAAAACATTATCCTAATACCCTCTACTCAGCCGGCACATACATGACAACACACAAAGTTCATATACAAGTTTACAACTCTAGCTTTTGATCCAAAATCAAGGAACGAAAATCATGTTTTCATATTAAAATTAATATCAAAATTATCACCATTCACCTAACAACAACTTTAATTCTATCAAGGTAGGGTTATACCTTGTATTTTGAGCTCTTTGTTGTAATTTACTCTAAGAACTTCTCAAGAACACACACTAGTATCTTTTCTCTCTCTCTTTTTGCTAATTTCTTTGATTTATTTTCCTCTTTTTTTCCTTCCTTGTAGCTGCCTAAATTATGGCTGTGAAACAGCCTTCCCACCACCATTTCTCATTAGATTTTGGCCAAGAGAATTTTAATTCAATTAATTGTATGGTGGCTAATATACAAATGTGTTCCAATTGAAAAATTACACACCATTTCACTTATTTTTCTTTCTCAAAATTTCCCCTTCTTTTCTCTCTTGCAGCTGCCAATTTTTTGGCTGCTTTTCAGCCACTCAACCACTTCTTCATGGTCAAAATATTGGCCAATTAAATTGCACAAGACCTTAAGTAAATGGCCCCACAAATTCATTCTTTATTTATTTTGTAATTCTTTAATTCCATGCATCTTGCCTGAATTCTTCATGCAACATCACATGATTTGACACATGTTTATGAGCTACCAATCACAAAATGCCACACGTACCATTTTTCGATCGCATTTTCAATTTTTCTCAGAAATAACCAAAATTTGGTCTAAAATGGAAAATTATTTTATTTCACCATTCAACTCCAAAAATTCCACTGAATACATTTGTAATACTTAAATTCTTCAATTATATCTCAATTTAGTCAAATTTGTTGTGAAAGTCGTGGGCGCGGTCAAAATGTCAAAAATGCCCCGGTGACCCAAATAACTTATTTCACACCAAAATGTGCATTTCATCGCACTGATCGATTTTCATTCTCAATTTACCCTCAAATTCTTATTTTGTTAATAGTCATGGCCTTCTGAAGATTTCGGGTACGGGTAGAACAAATTCAATATTTATATCCAGGTCCCGACAAAATGTTATTATACCAAGATGTCCGTTTCATTATACCGATCATCTTTTGCTCTAGCCATTGGTACAAATTCTCATCCTATTACAAGTAATAGCCAATCAAATGTTAAAATTACAGGGTATTACATTCTCCCCTCCTTACAAAAAGTTTCGTCCTCGAAGTTGGCTCACACCTGGAATAATTTTAGGTACTTTTCCAACATCTTTGCTTTCGTTTCCCAAGTCGTGTCTTGCCCTAGACGATGATTCTATAACACCTTTACAAGTGAAATTTTCTTATCCCGCAATTCCTTTTCAGCATACTCCAAGATCTTAATAGGCTTTTCCTTATGCTTCAAGCTTAGAGTCATCTCAATATGCTCTTATTCAAAACATGTGCTAAGTTATTTACATATTTTCCAAGTTGAGAAACATGAAATACATTGTGAATACTTTGATGCTCTGCTAGTAACTCCAATCGATAGGCCACTTTCCCAATCCTCTCGACAATAGGAAATGGTCCAACATACCAAGGTGCCAATTTCTTCTCTTGTCCTCTAGTTCCTAATTGTCGTTATGGAGTCAACTTCAAGAATACATGATCTCCTTCTTCAAACTCCAAATCTCTCTTGCGTTTATCCGCATAACTCTTCTGTCTATTCTAAGCTGCCTCCAACTTGCTTTTGATCATTTTCACTGCCTGTCGAATTTTTTCAAGATCAAAAGCATCTTGCTCACCCATTCTTTCTCCTAAACTTTCCCAATACAACAGGGATTGACATTTCCTTCCATATAAGGCTTCAAATGGAACCATTCCAATGGTTGATTGATAACTATTGTTTTATGAGAATTTGACGTACGCCAAATTATTGATCCACTTAGTTCCAAAATCCAAAGCGCAAGCCCACAACATGTCTTCCAAAACTCTATTCACTCATTTAGTCTGTCCATCCGTTTGCGGATGCGCTGCTGTACTGGACTTTAATGTTATTCCATACCTCTACTGCAATTTAGTCTAGAACTTTGAGATGAATCTAGGATCTTGATCTAACATGATACTAGAAGGTACTCCATGAAGTTTGATTATTTCCTTCATATAAATCTTACTTAACTTCTCTAAAGAATAACGTTGATTAATAGGAATGAAATGAGAGGACTTAGTCAGTCGATCTACTATCACCCATATAGTATCTCGTTGTCCTACCATCATGGGTAATCTTGTAATGAAATCTATAGTAATTTCATCCCATTTCCATGATGGAGTAGGTAATGGTTGCATTAGCCCTCCAGGTCTTTGTTGATCGGCTTTCACCCACTAACAAATTAAACAGTGAGCTACAAAGTCTAAAATGTCCTTCTTCATACCAATCCACCAATAATGCCATTTCAAGTCTAGATACATCTTTATAACTCCTAGATGAATGGTATACTTACTTCGATGTGCTTCTGCTAAAATATCTTACTTCACTACAGACTGTTTCAAAATACAATATTGATCTCGGCAACAAATGTCCCATCATTGTTCGTTCAAAACTCACCTCCTTCTTTACTCGCCTCCTTTTGCACCAACTTTTGCAACTCTTTATCTTTATCTTGCTCTTCCTTCAACTATTGTAGGAAAACGGGTTGAATGGAAATATTACTCATTCTTATTCCTCTATTTACTGCAAATGCTTCCAATTTTGGAATTTTTAGCATCCGAAAGGCGAATAGATTCGTCTTCCTACTGAGGGCATCTGCCACCATATTTTCTTTTCCAAGATGATATTTAATTGGATATCGAAATTATTCTAAAAATTCCATCCACCTATGTTACCTCATATGTAAATCCTTTTGGGTGAAAACATTTTTCAAACTCTTATGGTTAGTGAAGACTTCGAACTCAGCTCCGTACAAATAATGTCTCCATTTTTTAAGAGCAAACATAATGGCCACTAACTCCAAGTCATGTATAGGGTAATTTTCCTCATGGGGTTTCAATTTCCTAAAGATATAACACTACTAGAAAAATGCAATATACCAACTAACTATTACCAACTGACTACATTTGGTCAGTAATTACCAACTGAAATGACAATTGGAAAATTTTAAAACTTTTCCAACCACTTACCAACAAACATTATCGATTGGTAAATAGTTGGTTGGTAATCAATTGGTAATCGGTTGGTAATTTAGCGGGAATATATTTATCAACCGATTACCAACTGATAACAATCGGTTGGTAATTGATTGGTAATTTAATGAAAATAATTTTACCAACTGGTTACCAATCGAAATATATCAGTTGGTAATATATTCAATTGGTAATCGGTTGGTAATTTGACAGGAAAATATTTACCAACTAATTACCAACCGATAACAATAGGTTGGTAATATATTCAGTTGGTAATCAGTTGATATTTTAATTTAAAAATTTTACCGACTGATTACTAATCGAAATGTATCGGTTGGTAATATATTCATTTAGTAATCGGTTGGTATTTTAATTTAAACATTTTACCGACTGATTACTAACCGAAATATATCAGCTAGTAATATATTCAGTTGATAATCGGTTGGTATTTTAATTTAAACATTTTACCGACTGATTACTAACCGAAATATATCGGCTAGTAATATATTTAGTTGATAATCAGTTGGTATTTCAATTTAAAAATTTTACTAATCGATTATTAACTGAAATGTATCAGTTGATAATATATTCAGTTGGTAATCGATTGGTATTTTAATTTAAAAATTTTATCGATCGATTACTAATTGAAATGTATCAATTGGTAATATATTCAGTTGATAATCAGTTACTATTTTAATTTAAAAATTTTACCGACCGACTACTAACCGAAATGTTTCGGTTGGTAAATCTAGTCAATTGGTAATTGGTTAGTATTTAATTTAAAAATTTTACTGACTGATTACTAACTGAAATGTATTGGTTGGTAATATATTTAGTTGGTAATCGGTTGATATTTTAGTTGGTATTTTAATTTAAAATTTTTATCGACTGATTACTAATCGAAATGTATCAGTTGGTAATTAGTTGGTATTTTAATTTAAAAATTTTACCGACCGATTACTAACCGAAATGTATTAGTTGGTAATATATTCAGTTGGTAATCAGTTGGTATTTTAATTTATAAATTTTACAGACCGATTACTAACCGAAATGTATCGATTGATAATATATTCAGTTGGTAATCGGTTCACTATGGGAAAAAAGCACAATTAGTGACAGCAAAAAGTTGTCACCAATCTAAAATATTGTCAATAAAAAGTGTTTAGTGACAAAACAAAAGTTGTCACTGGGTTGTCACTGAAGGCTCCCAGTGACAACATTAATGGGTTGTCACTAAAGCCTTAGCATTAGTGACAACAGTTTGTAATCACTAAATGTCGACATGTATTAGTGATAATGTTTTTTGTCACTAATTCACTAAAAATTTTGTCACAATTGCTATTTCGTTGTCACTAACCAGTAATTATTTTGTGACAATAATAAGTTGTCGCTAATATCCTATCATTTAGTGACAACTCTTGCAATTTTTAGAAAAAAAGAAAATAAGAAAAAAAACTAATGACAAAAAAAAGGTTATCACTAAATGGATACCATTTAGTGACAACAAAAATAAGACATCACTAAAAAAAATTCAAAACAAAAAAATTTTAAATTTTTTTAAAAAAAAAATTAAATATGCCACGTGGCTACACGTGGCGGCCACATGATGCCACATCGCTACACACGTGGTGCCGTGCTGGCCTTGCCAACCTGGCGCAAGAATATCCTTTTCCTCTCCTGCGCAAACAAGAGTCAAACTTGCATCTCTATTGTGGAGACGCAATGTTTCAACCGCTGTGCTATGTCATTATTTGTGCAAATTGGAAGCACATATTATATTTATTTACTTCTTACAAAATATTATAATTATATGAAATACACTTCTAAAACTTGTAAAATTGATTTAAATAAAGAAATAAAAAAAAATTCACTTTTAATTTTTTTAAATTTTTCATTTTTAATTTGCTTCTATTTATCAGAGTATATAAGTATTATGTACATATATTCCTAAATGATATAAATTTTATTTTTGAATTAATAATAAAAGTAAGCAAATTTTTCATACCTTTAGTTATACAACAAATTTCTTAGTTATAAATTTTTTTAATATAATAAATACTTTTGAATTTAGGAGACTCAGTTTATAATTTTTTAATTATGTAAATATTCATAACTAAATAGACATTAAACAATTTATCAATTAGGCGTATTAAATTTAACAATCAAAAAGTTATATTATATATGTACACATAATTTTATGAATAGATATAATTGTTATTCTCTTTATCATAATGTAAAAGTTATTATTTTTATTTGTATGACAATATAAATATATAGGCGTCATGTATATTTGTAGGTTGTGTTTCCATCGTATTTATGTTTTTCTAAATACATGCATATATATAAATAGTAATTACTATAAATCATACAAAATTAAATAATAATTATCTTTATTAATGCATATAAATTGTCAATATATTCGTAAATTTGATTCTTTTATTTTATATTTAAATTGATAAACTTTTAAATTTATATCATATACAACAAATATTATAAAAATAACAAGTTTTCAGTATAAAAAGTAGAAATACTTAGTAAAGTTACTATTTTTATCCCATACTCTTAATTACTATATCACATTTTGTCTTTCTGTATACATGTACATATATAAATTGTAATTATTATAAATTAAATTTATATATTTTGAAGTTATATGTGAATATGTATTGAGACTTAAGGTCGTATATTAGTTAATTTTTAACGCATTTAGTCACTACTTGAATCCCTATATTTTTTAACTTAGTTCATTTGGATAATATTTAAGTCCCTAAAGTTTCTAAAAAAACCTTTACGACCATAAATTTTTTTAATCACAACTTATTTTAAATATCTTTTAAAAAATAACGAGCCAAGTGTAAAAATAAATAAACAAACTTTTAAAATAATTATTTCAATCTTTATATTTTTTAACTTAGTTCATTTAAATATTTATATCTAAGTCCCTAAAGTTTTCCAAAAAAAAAACCCTTAGAACCACAAGTTTTCAAAAATATTATTTGATTTATTATATTTTGTAACTTAGTTCATTTAGATAATTATATCTAATTATATTTAATAAAATTATAAAAAATTTTTAAAAAACCAAAAGACTATATAATGCAAATTTGCTACAGAAAAATAAATTTGGTGTTTTTTATATAAGAAAATAGGATGAATTTAAAAAAAAAGGACCAAAGAATGTAGAATATTTAGAATCAAATAGAAAAATAAACATACACTTTAAAATATAATATAATATAATATATCTATATATATTTTATATAATAATTATTTTATATTTATATAATATAATATATGTATATATACATAATTTATTAACTTTAATATTTATTTATTTTAAATAAAAAATAGATAATTTAAAATGAGATGAATAAAAATAAAAGAATTTAGAGAAAGTAGTGAAGTAGTAAGCAAACCCTATTACACTTCTAAGTTTCTTAATTCAACGCCTCGCTGCTTCTCTGTCTCGCTTGTGCCGCTGTGTCCACCGCCGATGGAGGACCAAAGATGTTATCTTTGATGGTGAAAAGATCTTTATTTTCATCCCATAATTCCATCTTCAAATGCAACAGACATCTTTGTATACTTCCTTTTTTGGGTCAACAATCTCGCAGTTTCTCCATTTCAATACAAAACTGCTCACTTTCTCTTTTGAGGAGAACTAATAATGGATTTTCTGTATTTTTTCTTCAAAGATCAGATATTTCGTCCAGAGTTTTATGGGGCGGTTTTATTTCTGCAAGCTATGGATGCCGGTTTAGTTCCCAGTCAGAGGCTACGACTGAGCCCTCAACATCAGATGGTCTTACCGTTGAGGATATTGTGGCTAACAATCGGACTATACTTGATGAAGATGAGAGTGATTGGAAAAGCCATACCTCTGCAATTGCTCAGTCCATTCATCTTATCAAGAAACGCCTGAAGGTATATTTGTATTATTTCTTATGCATTCGAGTAGCCTTTAGGAGCTATCCTGTTTCTTTTTGTGATAAAAGGAAAAATTCAATATTAGAATGTCAACCTCAGGAGTGGGAGTTTTTTTTTTTTAAATGTTACATTAGTTCTTGTTGGTTGAAAGATGATTTTCTATGGAGAATTTCTAGCATTGTGGGATATAGATGCTTAAATCCATGTCTTCATATCCACATTCTTCAGAGTGAATATTTGTCTGTTTCCTTTTAGCTAAAGGGGAGACCCTACTTGTTAGTTCAGTACTGGAACTCCCCTGAGCAATTTATAGCTTCGTTAAATTACTTAAAGAACCTTATGTAATTCGTTGTTTGCAGTAAAGTGAATTGATTCATGATATGATTGATTGGCATTATCAAAGTTCAATTATCTCTTATTTGGTCATAAGTTTCTCAATTAATAAAGCATGATTTATTCAGTAAGTCCATTAAATGAGGGACCTTTTCTGGAGGCCTGATTTTTGAAGTCTTATCTCTCTTTATTTGTTTGACAATAGTGGAAAAGATTACTTGTGAAGCTAGAGATTTTATCTGCACAACTGCATAAGGCAGACCTTTGGGATGATCCTATTCGTGCTGGGCAAATAAGCCACAAGCATCGTTTGCTTATAGGAAAATTGATTGAGGTTAAGGCATTCAAACAGGAGCTGCTTGAACATATAGATATGATAAAGCTTTCTCGTGAGGAGAATGATGCAGAATTGGAATCGGTGGGCCCTCATTTCTTCATATGTTAGGCTTGTCTTGTCTTCATTCTTTTTCTATTTTTTGCAGTCTCTAATTATTTTTGGAAATGTATCTAAAAGTCTTATGTTCAAAGGATTCTCTTCTAAAGGATTTTTCTGTAAAACATCCAATTTACATTTTGTGTAATAATTTTGATTCTAGACTATTGTTCTTGCCTAGTGGTTTAGTAAGTTGGTTTCAGTTGAATTTCTTCTAGTGTAATTTTTAAGCTGCTATGTGTTACAAATTCTAAGGTCAAAGTCATCTCAAATGATGAGGCCTCTTCCAACTCTTTAGAAGTTTTACTGACATAGCCTTAATCATGTTAGATGTCTCTGAATTATATTTTTACAAATTCTTAGTCTATTATATTTTTCTTGTTGCAGAAGGCACTGAACACTTTACTTCATATGAGAAGAAGTGTAAAAGAAAAGGAATTAGAAGCTTTATTAGCTGGGGAGCATGATTCATGCTCTTGTTATATAGAGGCAACTTTTATGTGAAGATTTGATCCCGTTTTCTTGCAATTATTGAAATTTCACTTTTCAACTATTCCAGTTATTGCAATTTGTTTGTTTTTCTTAGCAACTTGTAATTATTTCATTGGTTTAACTCCTTTGAAGATGCCATCAGAAAATTATTTTATCAGTCGAAGGATCTAAAATTTGTGTTCAAATAAGGCTTAGAGAATCGCTTTTCCTCCCTCCCTCTGCCTCCTTTCTCTGACAACTGACTTCCCAGAGTGATTTGGTGAAAACTCTAGGTTCAAGCTAGTGCTGAAGGTACTGAGAGCATGGATTGGGCTTCAATGGTCATGCAGATGTATAAAAAGTGGGCTCAACGTCGGGGATATGGGGTCATTATTGTGGATGAAATGCCTGGTAAGATTGCCGGAATCAAGGTGCAGTACCCCATTATCTTTTGCTGTATTTTCCTTTTGCGTGAACCTTGTAGAGAATCCATCCATATTGAGGGATTTAAACACAATGGGCTTAATTCATTACACTGCAGTCAGTTACTGCTATTAAAAAATCAAATAGCCATAAAATCCATTAATAGATTTCTCCTGATATGTCATTAACTTACATTCTGTTAACGATCAGTTTCTTTTGATATCCATTATCATGTTTAACTAACTAGAAATTTGGTTGTTATCAAGTACTCCTATGTTGTGCACATACTATACTAGATATCATATCTTTAAAATAGTTTGGTTCTTTGCAAAATGAATCCACAAGTATGAGACATGAAAGTTCATAAAGTAACCACCATATTGTGTGATAGATGGTAGTTTTTCATGTTCACTAGCCTATGTACTAAGCCAAAATGGTTGACATGGAAGTTTTATGTAGCCCACATCTGAGAAATAACAGCACAATATATTCAGTGGCTGTTAGCTATTTTAGCCCCCGTGTTGACCACTTTGCCAACGGTTTGATGGTGGTTTTGGTGATACCGTGCATCATAATATTGTACTTTTATGTTGGATTAATCAATCTAATTTTCCCAAAGTAGCACATGTTGTCTGTCAAATTAAAAACCTTGTCATGTGTGCCTTTGTCTGAGCTTAAAGACCATATTGTTGGTAGTCTAATTGCCAAAAGGCATGCTACTTATGGCTACATATGATTAGAATAGTGGGAACTGTCCAAACCACTAATTAGGTTTCCCTCTTTTAATGATGAAATAGGTTCATTAACATCTTTATGGTAGGAAAATTCAATGCAAAACAATCACTTTGCTGTAACAAGTGGGTATCACTTGAATTTTCTATCATGGATTTGGTTGTTTGATGGAGATAATAAAACTAATTTCTTATCCGTAAGAAGTTTGAGGGAGTTAAACTCATGCAGTTAAAAGATCAGGTTGCAAAACTTAAAACAGATATAACGCTAGATTAATCTGTATCTGGAGTGCCTATTAGCATTTGACAGGGTGCACTCAGTTATTGCTAACTAAAAAATTTCTCCTATGATGGTGATTTGGATTTATTGCTGTCAAGATCCAAGTCTGCACTCTACACGGTATTCATCTGAACTACTCAAGAATGGCTTCCTAAATCTTGTCTTGCCCTAATGATCCAGGACTTTGTTATATCACATAATATCGTGTGTTTGATCTTACCTTAGTCTAGAATAATATCTTCGTCACCTCTCCTTGATGTCTATTTCTTCTGTTGCTTCTTGTTGCATTATGCTTTTATGGATATAACTTGTGAAGACAATATGTTATTGATGAAGGGCCAGTATTCATACAAAAGTGTCATATACAAGGTTTTTGGTGCTACAGCTAGCCATCTGACATTTGTGTAGCTTTTGTTCTTTAGCGTGCAACAATCAGAGTGGACGGTGAATATGCATTTTGGTATGCTAAAGCAGAAGATAGAGCACATCGTTTAGTTCGTCTCTCACTATTTAATAGTGCAAACTGTAGACATACATCATTTGCTACAGTAGCTATAATTCCAGTTCTTGGAGAAGGATTTTCCCGAGTTCAGCTCAAGGAATCTGATCTCAGGATTGAACGATTCCATTCTGGTGAAGCTGGTGGTCAAAGGGTTAATACAACTGATAGTGCTATAAGAATAACTCACATTCCTACTGGGATCACTACTACTTGTGAAAATGAAAGGTATCAAAGTGTTTTCGTTTCATAATATTGAGCTACAGGTTGTCTTTTCTTGGAGTTTAAATATTCATCCCAATGACAGATCACAACATCAAAATAAGGCATCTGCAATGGCTATGCTTTAGTCCTGGTTGGACAAACTTGAAATGGCTCATTAGGCAAAAATCAATGCACAGCATACACAGTCCCTTTCTGAAAACACCTTTGGCAACCAAGTTCATTCATATGTACTACAAGTAAGCTTTTCTTCTATGAACCCATTCAATTGTACTTGCTACTTCAAAGCCATCTTAATGTGGTCTACACTTTTGCAGCCTTATCGTATGGTCAAGGATCATCGAACCAATTATGAAGTTTCAAATGCTGATTCTGTTCTTGATGGGGATCTTGACGACTTTCTCTTGAGCTATTTGTCAGCATTCTTGGACAAAGATGAAGACTTGTAGGTGGATTCCAAAATATGGTACACTAGTTTGAAAGTGAAGTTGCTTATGCAACATCTTTGAAGATGATTCCTGTTGGGGTCCCTTGATGTTCATACTGGCTTTTAGGATCAAAATCACTGATATACAGCAGCAGTTTTGAGGAACTACTACTATATGGTAAAGCAATCTTGCTTGGACTAAATTTGTTATGTTTTCTGCCTTTATTTGATGAATTGTTTCTTCAATATTATGATTAGATGAGAATACCTTTGTATTCTATGAATGAATGGTTTCTTTATCATGTTATTGTGGTAAAATTTTTAATCTTTCTTTTTAGATTTACTTTTTGTTGAACTTACTATGACTACATTTGATAATCCTTGAGTAGAAAATTTGATCTTTTCGTATTAAAATATGTTTATTATGCATGAACTATGAAAGGGCGGTTAGGGGGGTACATTGTGGACCAAGTCAAAGAAACTTTTCTAATTGGAAAGATGGCAAAATATTCAAATGATGGTGTTACTTTTTGACTTTTTATGTTACAACCAGATAATACTAATTCTGATGGATGTTCTTTGTTTTAAGCTTCACAATCACTAATATAGTTGAGATTTTTATGGTGTTTATATCAAAATTCTTATCCATTTTTTATTTTGATATTTCTGCATTTGTTTATGTGTTAGCATTGCTACCAAGAAGAATTGAAGAAAGAGATGGCATCTCTTGCTAGCCAGACACTTGAATGGGAGCAGCCTCCACCAATAAACAAGGTTGATGTTCATACTGGCTTTTAGGATCAAAATCACTGATATACAGCAGCAGTTTTGAGGAACTACTACTATATGGTAAAGCAATCTTGCTTGGACTAAATTTGTTATGTTTTCTGCCTTTATTTGATGAATTGTTTCTTCAATATTATGATTAGATGAGAATACCTTTGTATTCTATGAATGAATGGTTTCTTTATCATGTTATTGTGGTAAAATTTTTAATCTTTCTTTTTAGATTTACTTTTTGTTGAACTTACTATGACTACATTTGATAATCCTTGAGTAGAAAATTTGATCTTTTCGTATTAAAATATGTTTATTATGCATGAACTATGAAAGGGCGGTTAGGGGGGTACATTGTGGACCAAGTCAAAGAAACTTTTCTAATTGGAAAGATGGCAAAATATTCAAATGATGGTGTTACTTTTTGACTTTTTATGTTACAACCAGATAATACTAATTCTGATGGATGTTCTTTGTTTTAAGCTTCACAATCACTAATATAGTTGAGATTTTTATGGTGTTTATATCAAAATTCTTATCCATTTTTTATTTTGATATTTCTGCATTTGTTTATGTGTTAGCATTGCTACCAAGAAGAATTGAAGAAAGAGATGGCATCTCTTGCTAGCCAGACACTTGAATGGGAGCAGCCTCCACCAATAAACAAGGTTGATGTTCATACTGGCTTTTAGGATCAAAATCACTGATATACAGCAGCAGTTTTGAGGAACTACTACTATATGGTAAAGCAATCTTGCTTGGACTAAATTTGTTATGTTTTCTGCCTTTATTTGATGAATTGTTTCTTCAATATTATGATTAGATGAGAATACCTTTGTATTCTATGAATGAATGGTTTCTTTATCATGTTATTGTGGTAAAATTTTTAATCTTTCTTTTTAGATTTACTTTTTGTTGAACTTACTATGACTACATTTGATAATCCTTGAGTAGAAAATTTGATCTTTTCGTATTAAAATATGTTTATTATGCATGAACTATGAAAGGGCGGTTAGGGGGGTACATTGTGGACCAAGTCAAAGAAACTTTTCTAATTGGAAAGATGGCAAAATATTCAAATGATGGTGTTACTTTTTGACTTTTTATGTTACAACCAGATAATACTAATTCTGATGGATGTTCTTTGTTTTAAGCTTCACAATCACTAATATAGTTGAGATTTTTATGGTGTTTATATCAAAATTCTTATCCATTTTTTATTTTGATATTTCTGCATTTGTTTATGTGTTAGCATTGCTACCAAGAAGAATTGAAGAAAGAGATGGCATCTCTTGCTAGCCGGACACTTGAATGGGAGCAGCCTCCACCAATAAACAAGGTTGATGTTCATACTGGCTTTTAGGATCAAAATCACTGATATACAGCAGCAGTTTTGAGGAACTACTACTATATGGTAAAGCAATCTTGCTTGGACTAAATTTGTTATGTTTTCTGCCTTTATTTGATGAATTGTTTCTTCAATATTATGATTAGATGAGAATACCTTTGTATTCTATGAATGAATGGTTTCTTTATCATGTTATTGTGGTAAAATTTTTAATCTTTCTTTTTAGATTTACTTTTTGTTGAACTTACTATGACTACATTTGATAATCCTTGAGTAGAAAATTTGATCTTTTCGTATTAAAATATGTTTATTATGCATGAACTATGAAAGGGCGGTTAGGGGGGTACATTGTGGACCAAGTCAAAGAAACTTTTCTAATTGGAAAGATGGCAAAATATTCAAATGATGGTGTTACTTTTTGACTTTTTATGTTACAACCAGATAATACTAATTCTGATGGATGTTCTTTGTTTTAAGCTTCACAATCACTAATATAGTTGAGATTTTTATGGTGTTTATATCAAAATTCTTATCCATTTTTTATTTTGATATTTCTGCATTTGTTTATGTGTTAGCATTGCTACCAAGAAGAATTGAAGAAAGAGATGGCATCTCTTGCTAGCCGGACACTTGAATGGGAGCAGCCTCCACCAATAAACAAGGTTGATGTTCATACTGGCTTTTAGGATCAAAATCACTGATATACAGCAGCAGTTTTGAGGAACTACTACTATATGGTAAAGCAATCTTGCTTGGACTAAATTTGTTATGTTTTCTGCCTTTATTTGATGAATTGTTTCTTCAATATTATGATTAGATGAGAATACCTTTGTATTCTATGAATGAATGGTTTCTTTATCATGTTATTGTGGTAAAATTTTTAATCTTTCTTTTTAGATTTACTTTTTGTTGAACTTACTATGACTACATTTGATAATCCTTGAGTAGAAAATTTGATCTTTTCGTATTAAAATATGTTTATTATGCATGAACTATGAAAGGGCGGTTAGGGGGGTACATTGTGGACCAAGTCAAATAAACTTTTCTAATTGGAAAGATGGCAAAATATTCAAATGATGGTGTTACTTTTTGACTTTTTATGTTACAACCAGATAATACTAATTCTGATGGATGTTCTTTGTTTTAAGCTTCACAATCACTAATATAGTTGAGATTTTTATGGTGTTTATATCAAAATTCTTATCCATTTTTTATTTTGATATTTCTGCATTTGTTTATGTGTTAGCATTGCTACCAAGAAGAATTGAAGAAAGAGATGGCATCTCTTGCTAGCCAGACACTTGAATGGGAGCAGCCTCCACCAATAAACAAGGTTGATATTTGGTTGCAAGTTGTAGGCTAACCTAAGAAAGGGAATGCAATTTATGGCATGGGATCCCTAAGCTCCAATTGTCTACAGAAATCTACTTCATACAAGTCATCATCTTTTTCATCCATTTCATCAGCACATTCTTCGCAATATGTGGAGACAAACTTTCAAAATATTATTAATGAGTTAGTGCAAAAGGTTGTTGACACATAGATTCAAGAAGTGTTGATGACAAATAAGTGATTAACAGCGGAGGTTTCTTTGCTAACACAGAAGGTTAAGGATTTAAGTGGATCAAATTTACCAGAAAATTAATAATCCTTCACTGCGTTCCTTAATTGTATTCCTTGTTGTTAAACCTTGGACCTGCACTTCATCTCACTTTCATATTATGATAAACTTTTATTTTTAATTAAAGATGATGTTTGGTTAGGATTTGTGGCATTTTGTGAGGGAATTATATTTGCTTTGAATTTGTGGAAGGATGATGTTTGTGTTGGATTTGTGAATTTGTGGAAAGATGATATTTTGTGAATTTGTTGAAAGATGATATTTATGTTGGATTTGTGAATTTGTGGAAGGATGGATGTGTTTTGGCTTTATTATTTTATGAATCTGTTAAATACAGGTGTTTGGTTATATGTTTAGATGCACCAGAATTTTACTAAATCAAAGAAAAATTATCAATGAAAAATCAGTTGGTAATTGAATATAATTCGGTTGGTATTTAAGTTGGTAATATATTAAATAACCGTTACTAATTTTCAAACCAACTAGCTATCAACAAACAACTTGATAATTTACCAATAAAAAATTACCAACAGATTTTAAATTACTAAAATAGTTGAAAAATTATCAACTAAATATTTAGTTGGTAAATAAAGAAAACTACCAACGGAAAAAAAAGAATTAGCAACTGAACACCTCGGTCAGTAATTTACCAACAAAAAATTACCAAATAACTAAAATAGTTAGAAAATTATCAATTGAATGTTCAATTTTTAAATAAATAAAACTACCAATCAGAAAAAAATAATTACCAACCGAAAGTCAGTTGGTAATTACCTACACATATATTGGTTAGTAACAACATGTCTCAGTTGGTAAATTAATAAATTGCAATCTTATATTAAATACAAATTTACCAACCAAAAATTATAAATTTATAAACTATATTTTTAGTTGATAATTACCAACCGCAACAATCGGTTAGTAACATAAATTTTTGTTAGTAATTACTAACCAAAATAGTCAACTCAAATGCCAAACTTAATGCCAAATTTCCAACCGAAGATTTTACATTACCAACTGAATTTCGATGGGTAATTACCAACCGAAATAGTCAACTAAAATGCCAAATTTCTAATCGAAGATTTTACATTACTAACCAAATTGCGATTGGTAATTACCAACTGACTCCAAAATTTTCAATTGGAAAATTTACGAGTTAAGTTTTTTGCATACGACGCCATTCAATTGGTAAATCATGATTATCAACCGAATTTAGCTAATTACCAACCGATTTTGTCGGTTGGTAAATCACTTTTTTCTAGTAGTGTAAGCTATCACCTTTCTCTCCTGCATCAACAGTCTCCCCAGTCCTTTTTTCGACACATCCGTGTACACCTTATAAGGTTTGTCCATCCTTGGCAATGCCAAAATAGGAGCAGAGCTTAATGTTTTCTTTAGCTCCTGGAAACTTCTCTCACACTTCTCGGTCCAAACATAAGGAACTTTCTTTTGAGTGAGTCGAATCAAAGGTAAAGCTATCTTTAAAAATTCCTCAATAAACCTCCAGTAATATCTTGCTAATCCCAGAAAGCTTCATGTTTTAGTTGGAGTCTTGGGATGTTTCCAATTAGTCACCGCTTTAACTTTTGCAGGATCTACTGTAATGTCGTTTTTAGATATCAAGTGTCCCAAGAATGCTACGTTTTGTAGCCAAAACTTACACTTATTGAATTTTGCATGTAATTTGACCTCCCTTAACTTCCCCAATACTTCCTGAAGATGTTGTTCATATTCTTGAGGATTCTTAGAATACACTAGGACATCATCTATGAATATAACCAGAAAACTATCTAAGTAAGGCCGAAAGGTTCGGTGCATCAAATCCATGAAAACAACAGGTGCATTGGTAACACCAAAGGGTGTCACTACGAACTCAAAATGTCCATATCGTGTGTTAAATGCAATTTTTGGTATATCCTCTTCCCGAATCTGAACTTGGTAATAACCTTGCCTCAAGTCTAAATTCGAAAAACATCCTACTCCTTGCAACTAGTCAAACAGTTTATCAACTATGGGCAATGGATATTTATTCTTTACTGTCACTGCATTCAACCCTCAATAATCTATACACATCCGTAGTGACCCATCTTTCTTCTTAACAAACAATACAGGTGCTCCCCAAGATGAAGAATTAAGCCGAATGAACCCTTGCTCCATTAATTCCTATAATTATTTCTTAAGCTTTTGTAGTTCTATAGGTTCCATTCTATAAAGAGTCCTTGATACTGGTTCTTCCGATAGTAGTAAATCAATAGTAAACTCTACTTCTCTCTCTGGTGGTAATTCCTTCAATTCTGTTGGAAAACCATCCAAATACTCGTTTACCACATGGACGTCTTCGGGTTTCTTACTCTCTCCTGGCTTATTAATCATATAAGCCAAGTATCCAGCACATCCTTTTCTAATAATCTTCTGCGCCTTGAATCGATATAAAATCATTACTTTTCCTTCCAGCCTCGCCTACAAATTCTAATATAAGTTTCCTAGACCGACGGAATTGTACTACCTTATGTCTACAGGCAACTTGAGCATGATGCTAAGATAACTAGTCCATGCCCAAGATATCATCGTAGTCCTCTATGGATACACATATAAAATCTCCTTCTAATATTTCATTCTCCACTAAAATCTTTCATCCCTTACGTATTTTCTCACTAGTCAATTGATTTCCTAATGGGGGTACTAATAATCATTTCATATGAAGTTTCTTCCCCTTTAATCTCCATAGAATTAAGAAATGAATTAGAAATAAAGGAATGTATAGAGTCAGGATCTACTAATACTTTAGCATCATAATAAAAAATAAGGAGCGTACCTTCCACTACGGTGGCATGATTATCTGTCTTTTCCAATGCAACTACTCGAACATTCACTTGTGGCTTGCAAGTCTAGTTCTAGAGGTAAAAGCTTATCTTGGATTTCCTCTTCTTAGTCCTAGCCTTTGTCCCTAAGTGTTTCCCCCTGGTCGACTCCATTCTCCTGTCCTTCAAGGGTGGGGGCAATTGAAACTCTTATGCCCTACTTCTCTACAGTTAAAGCATCTAAAAGAGGGTTGTCCTTCAGTCGGGCCTCCCCTCTTCGATATTTTTCCTTTTTCTGCAATCGAGGCCCTCCAAGTCGCTTCGGATTCATGCCTCAAAATCCACTTTGATTTCTCTCACCCCGCATGTTCAATATCAACCATTTCCGTCCTGGAAGCCATCACCAGTACTCTTTTCAATTCTAGCCGTAGGCCTTTCACAAAACTCCTAACCCTATCCACCTCTGAATGTACTAGAAGTGGACAGTATTTCGATAGTCTAGTAAATTCAACAACGTACTGACCCATAGTACGACCTCCTTATCAAAAGGCTTGAAATTCATCCTCCTTCTTTTTTACTACCCAACTGGGAATAAATTCCTTCTTGAAATTAGCTTTGAAATTCGTCCACTCCCACTCTTGTTGATCTCTTTCTCTTGTCCACCAATCATAGGTAGGTCCTTTCAGCTAGAAAGTGGCAAGTTGTACTTTTCTCTGCTCTGAGTAATTCAGAGCTGCAAATATCTTCTCCATTTGTTCAATCCAATTTTAGACCTACTGTTTCGAATCAGGTCACCTTTGAAATTGCGAAGGGTGAAATTTCAAACAGCATTCCAAAGCTTGATCTGATTCGATTTCACTCCCCCTACTTCTATTCTCATTCATTCGAGCATTCTCATTTGTTCTAGTGGCAGTCTCAGTCAACTGTTGAATGGTATTAGCTATTTTCTGGAAGGTTTGAAACATAGGATGATCTAAAGTTGCAAGGTGGGAACCTTCCACATGTGGTTCCTCCACCATAGGCTCAAGGTGATTTCAAGTAATTCGCGACTATCGTCTGGGAGTTCTTTTAGGAGGCATCTTGCCCTTATCGTTCTTATCCGTCATACCTACATAAGAAATGGGTTATATCAATTTGTATGATAATACCACAATTCTATAATAACTGTGCTTTGATACCAATTGTAACACTCTGACTAAAAGTAACAACGGAAGTATACCAACACCGGGTGTCGCCCCGTCCAGTTGCCCAAACAAGGGGTCTTTATAACGAATAACCAACACAATAAAATCAAGGCCCAAGTTGGTACAGCCAACTCATATATATATATATATATATATATATATATATATATATATATATATATATATATAACAGAGAGTCTTGTACAGACATTCTCAATACTATAATAGTAATAAGATACATAAAGAGAGGAGAAAGCATAAGGACCTAAACTACTGTCACTGTGGTATCGCCTTTCTATCCTTAGGTTTGCTCAACTCTGGATCCTACAAAATAGTAAGATAAAAGACCCGTGTGACTGATAAATCATCCAATGGTCCTGTTTGTGCTAGTACTTTATAAAACAGATAAAGTAAAGCATTGCTGCGTTTCTGTCTCAAAACCACTTAAATCAATTCTACAACTCTCTAAAAACGAGTTTGTTCTGAACTCAATCATTTTTGAAAAACTGTGCTTCAATTTCAAATCACTGCCCCAATTTTCAAAATTACAGGTACTTCTCCAAAAGAAGGTCGGCCTATATGCAAAGCTCACAAAGCTTTGCCCCCGAAATAAAAAAATATTTTATTTTACCATTCAACTCCAAAAATTCCACTGAATCCATTGATAATATTTAGATTCTTCAATTCTATCTTAGTTTAGTCAAATTTGCGATCAAAGTCGCGGGCGCAGTCAAAATAATAAAAATGCCCCCGATGACCCGAATAACTTATTTCACACCAAAACGTGCATTTCATCACACTGATCGATTTCCATTCTCAACATACCCTCAAATTTTTATTTTGTTAATAGTAGTGGCCTTCTAAAGATTTGGGGTACGGGTAGAACAAATTCAATATTTATATCCAGGTTCCGACAAAATGTTATTATACCAAGATGTCCGTTTCATTATACCGATCATCTTTTGTTCTGGCCATTGGTACAAATTCTTATCCTATTACAAGTAGTAGCCAATTGTAGGTTAAAATTACAGGGTATTACAACATCACTCATAGACAAGATCTTGAACTTCTTCTTCTTTAGATTTCCTTGAACAACCCCTTCTTCTTCTCCTTAAGGGATCTCTTGGTTGCTAGCCAACCAAGGATAATTATTTAGGATTTATAATGGGGTGTTTTATTTTGTATAATGAAGAGAAATGAGAAAAATCACAGAACAGCTCGAATCTGTGCGTTTCTGCCCATGTAGGTGGCCCAGGGAAGTGGGCCACCTTGTTTTCCAAAAACCAGATGGCCTAGGGAAGTTCTGCTTCCCTGGTCAGCCAAGTTGTTGGACTGGCGTGCTTGTGATATGTTCTAGGCAGCCTAAGGAAGTTATACTTCCCTAGACTACCATTTTTCTGGAAAAGAATATCTTGAGGATGCAAGTAGGTGGCCTAGGGTAGTTGAGGAAGCCTAGGTCCCCTTCTTCTCTTCTTGCTTGTGTAGATATTTGTTCCTAGGTTGCCTAGGGAATTAGAAGTTTTCTAAGCCGCCCCTCTCTTGAACGCATGGCTATTTGTTGTGCTTTAGGCGGCCAAGGAAATTAGAAGTTTCTTTGGCCACCATGTGACCTCTAGGTCTAGGGAAGTCTATCTTCCCTTGGCCGCCATTTCTCTAGTCATTTCTTCCATTTTTGCTCCTTTTTCTTCCTTTTCACCTTTATTATCTCAATTGGTTTTTTTTTTCATTTCCTACAAAAATAAGATAAAAATGGTATGGTGAGTAGTAATTTGAATAAGAATTTATCACAATTAAAGAACAAAAATACTAGAAAATATATATATGATGAGCCCTCATCAATGAGCTATCCTAAAAGTTGAGAACTTATCTTCTCTTTTTCTACTCAAAGAAAAGTGTAGAACGAAATGAGAAAATCTCTTTCCTAGAAAGAACCTCAAAATTCAGTTAGCTAACACTACAACTCAAGGTATCAATCTGAATTGGTTCGAGTAGATACCATAAAGATAAAGTTCATGAATTTCTGTTTGTAATTTAGCTTGAAGGTTCAACAAGAATAATCAACAAAACGATAAGAAAAGGCACAATCTTTGACCAAATCCATTAGTTCCAACACATTAGGATCTTTGGTTGAGGTAAATCTGTTTTAATTCCACTACTATTTTGTGATCTGGTTTTCCTCACTATCTTCTCCGACAACTTCATTATTCTTCTCTAGGTCGTTGGTTCTTATAGTCAAAACAATGAAAACATCATGTAAACAATTTATCCCACAACTAAACTAACTTATTCAATAACAAATCCCTTTGTTACTAGCTGACCACAAGACACTACAAGAAAAAACCAAATTAGCGATGGCCAAATCCGTCGCTAATCACGTTTAGCGACAGATTAGCGATAGATTACGTCCGTCGCTAAAAAAGGCATCGCAATTTGTAATTGATGACATTATAATTAAATTTATAATCAACATAGCGACGGATTTGCGATAGCAAAAAAAAATTATTTTTTTAAAAAAATAATTAATTTAGCAACGAATTTGCGACAGCGAAAAATTTTTTATTTATAAAAAATTAATTAATTTAACAACAGATTTGCAATGGCCAAAAACTTTTATTTTAAAAAATTTAATTAATTTAGCAATGAATTTGCGACAGCAAAATTTTTTTTAATTACAAAAAATAAATTAATTTAGCAATGGATTTGCAACGGCAAAAAATTTTTAAATTTTGAAAAAATCAATTAATTTAGCAACAGATTTACAACGGCCAAAAATTTTTTATTTACAAAAATTAAAATAATTTTGCGACGGAAAAAAATTAATTAATTTAATTTGTGGTAGCGAAAAATTTTTATTTAAAAAACTAATTAATTTTGCGACGGCCAAAAAATTTTATTAAAAATTTAATTAATTAGCTATTTGGCCCACCCGACCTGGCCCACCAAGAACCCGATCCGCAACCCAACCCGTTAAGAATATTATGAGATTATGTTGGACTTGGGGCTCAAACCCACGTCCTTACTGTGGAGGAACACGCGTTCCACCACTAAGTTATTGAAGTTCTTGTGATATATTATGTTATATATTAATTATATAGTAATTTTTTTTGTGAATTAGCAACGGATTTGCAAAGGCTTTGCAACGAATCTACAATGACAGAATTTTCTGTCACAAATCCATTGCTAATTAGCCACGAATTTGCGACGGCTAATTTTTCAAGATTTAAAAAAAATATATTTTTAAATTTTGAATGGCCATCACAAATCCCTCGCAATTTGCGAGGGATTTGCGAGGGTTTATTTTTTAAATTTTTAAAAAAATTAATTAATTTTTTAATTTTAGATAGCCGTCGCAAATTCGTTCCGACGGCTTGTTTTTTCATTTTAAAAAATAAATTTATTTTTAAATTTTATATTGTCGTGCAAATCCGTCTCAATTTGCGACGGATTAGCGAGAGCTTATTTTTTTAATTTAAAAAAATAAAATTATTTTTTAATTTTAGATGGCCATCGCAAATCCGTCGTAAATTGCGACGGATTTTCAACGGCTTGTTTTTTTAATTTTAAAAAATAATTTTTTTATATTTTACATTGCCGTCGCAAATCCCTCAAAATTTGCGACGGATTTGCGATGGCTTATTTTTTTAATTAAAAAAATAAATTTATTTTTTAATTTTAGATGGCCATCGCAAATCCGTAGCAAATTGTGACGGATTTGCGACGGCTTGTTTTTTTAATTTTTAAAAATAAATTTATTTTTAAATTTTACATTACCGTCGCAAATCCCTCACAATTTGCAATGGAGTCCGTCGCAAATCTGTCACTAATCTAAAAAATTCACCAAAAAAATTTTTTAATATGTGATTATATATATATACATATGATATAATATGTGTGTGTGTTGAAATAATAGAATATGTAAAAAGATATTAGTAAGTTGAAATATTTATATATATATAATATACATATGATATTATTAAGTATATATATGTATGTATATATATATAAGAATATGACATATATGCATCTGTTGCTATTAATAATATCATATATATAATTTACATATATATAATTTATATATATATATATACATATAATACTTTATATATATATATATATATATATATATATATATATATATATAGACACACACACATCCTAACATAAATAAATATGTATATATGTATGTATATATATATTTTTTATATTAAAAAAGTATATTAACATATTTATATGGATATAAAAATGCTATATTAATATATGTATATATGTGTGTATATATTAATATCTGTGTGTGTGTATATATATATATATATATATATATATATATATATATATATATATACATATGAATATTATGAGAATTTTTAGATGGCCGTCGCAAATCCCTTGCAAATTTGCAAGGGCTTACTTTTTTCAATTTACAAAAAATAATTTATTTTTAAATTTTGAATGGCCATCACAAATCCCTCACAAATTTGCAATGGATTTGAGATGACTTTTTTAAATTTAAAAAAAAAAATTAATTTAATTTTTAATTTTAGATGGCCGTCGCAAATTCCTCTCAAATTTGTGACAGATTTACGAGGGTATTTTTTTTAATTTTAAAAAAATAAATTTATTTTTAAATTTTGAATGACCGTCGCAACTCCCTTGCAAATTTGTGACGGATTTGCAAGGGTTTTTTTTTTTAATTTTAAAAAATAAATTTATTTTTTAATTTTAGATGATCATCGCAAATCCCTCACAAATTTGTGACGGATTTGCGAGGGTATTTTTTAAAATTTTTTAAAAAATAATTTATTTTTAAATTTTGAATGGCCTTCGCAAATCCCTCCCAAATTTGCGACGGATTTGCGAGGGCATTTTTTTAATTTTTAAAAAAATTAATTTATTTTTAAATTTTGAATAGCCATCGCAAATCTCTCGCAAAATTTGCATTGGATTTGCGAGGGCTTATTTTTTAATTTTTAAAAAAATAAATTTATTTTTTAATTTTAGATGGCCATCACAAATTGCACGACGGATTTCCAACGGCTTGTTTTTTTAATTTTTAAAAATAAATTTATTTTTAAATTTTACATTGCCATCACAAATCCCTCTCAATTTGTGAGGGCTTATTTTTTAATTTAAAAAAATAAATTTATTTTTTAATTTTAAATGGCCATCACAAATTGCGACAGATTTGTGACGGCTTGTTTTTTTAATTTTTAAAAATAAATTTTTTATAAAAATTTACATTCCTGTCGCAAATCCCTTGCAATTTGCGACTGATTTGCGATGGCTTATTTTTTTAATTTTAAAAAAATAAATTTATTTTTTAATTTTAGATGGCCATCGCAAATCCGTCGCAAATTACGACAAATTTGTGACGGTTTGTTTTTTAAAATTTTAAAAATAAATTTATTTTTAAGTTTTACATTGAAGTCGCAAATCCCTGGCAATTTGTGACGGATAATCTAAAAAATTCACAAAAAAGAAAATTTAATATTTGATTATATATATATATATATATATATATATATATATATATACACACACACATATGATATAGTATGTGTGTGTGTTGAAATAGTAGAATACGCGAAAAGATATTAGCTAGTAAATTAAAATATTTATATATATAATATATATGATATTATTAAGTATATATGTAAGAATATGACATATATGTATCTGTTGCTATTAATGTATGTATATTTAATAGCAAACATATGCATATATATACATACATTATGTGTGTGTTGCATATATATAATATATATATATATATATATATATATATATGTTATGATACTTTTTAAATATATTAATATGTTATGATACATATTAATATATTAACATATTAATATATTTAAAAAGTATCATAACATATATATAGATATATGTATAATACTTTTTAAATATATTATATATATATATATATATATATATAAACACACACATATTAACATAAATAAATATGTATATATGTATGTATATATATCTATTTTTATATTAAAAAAGTATATTAACATATTTATATGTATATAAAAATGCTATAATAATATATATATATATATGTGTATATATATATATACATATTAATATTATGAGAATTTTTAGATGGTCATCGTAAATACCTTACAAATTTGCAACGGATTTGCGAGGGCTTATTTTTTTCAATTTAAAAAAAATAATTTATTTTAAAATTTGAATGACCGTCGCAAATCCCTCGCAAATTTACGATGGATTTGCGACAACTTTTTTTAAATTTAAAAAAAATAAATTTATTTTTTAATTTTAGATAACCGTCGTAAATTCCTCTCAAATTTGTAACGAATTTGCGATGGCTTGTTTTTTTAATTTTAAAAAAATAAATTTATTTTTTAATTTTAGATGGCCGTTGCAAATCCGTCGCAAATTGCAACGGATTTGCAATGGCTCGTTTTTTAAATTTAAAAAAAATTAATTTATTTTTAAATTTTGAATAGCCGTCGCAAATTTGCGACGGATTTCCGAGAGCTAGATTTCCGTCACTAATCCGTTGCAATTACCGACGGATTAGCGACAGAAATTTTAAAAAATAAATTTATTTTCAAAATTTTTACTTCCATTGTTATTTCGTCGCAAATTAGCGACGGCATAGAGGCTATCGTAAAAATCCGTCGCTAATTTGATGTTTTTCTTGTAGTGAGAGTATTCAACTTATTAGCTAGGTCATGGGCGAAAACTAATAACTAATCCCATGGAACTTGGATACATACAAGACCTATTTTAGGATTCAATATTTACAATAACAGACCCAAAAATAAAAATGGCATTGGAATGTTTTTCCTTTCTTAATGAGGTATCAAAATATTAAGTTAAAACTTACAGGTTAAGCTAGGACGTTGTTGTGATTATACCAATTCTAACGCTACAATACGATGTAAGTATTCGTTAAATAATTTGGGAAAAATTAAAAAGAAAAAGCTTTTTGAGGAAGTTCGAAGTATGTCAAATGGGGGTTTCTCATTTTGTTCGAAGAGGAGTGGTGTGCTCATTGAAACGAAGTTTTACCAAAAACCACTACATTTATTTGAAGACAAAAAATAAAGAAAATTATTGGACTGAATTTTGGTAAGTCTAAAAACTTTTGTAGCTTTCCTCAATCAAAATATGACAAAATCTGCCACATAAGCTGTAGCAAGCATTTCCTTGCATCAGAACTCTGAAAGGAAAGCACTAATGATGCTACGACCAAGCATAGCCCAGTTACCTTTGATAGTGAATGGCAAACCTATTGCTTCGAGTAATTTTCCATATATTAACACCCAATCTGCATTCATTGCCTGGCAATTTGCCATATTTGACAATGGAAAACAATTGATTAATTTAAAAGTCTTACTAAACATTAATTATGTTTAGTGTTCAGTTTGCCACTTGTTCATCAATGAGCGAAGCAATTCACAATGCATCGCGTCTATGCTATATAGTGACTTTGTTTGTAGTTTGGTTTCAAAATCTAGCCATTTCTCCTTTACAATATTCTAATAGAAGTCTTCAATCTAAGAAATACTTCCAGAAAGGGATCCATATTGGTGGTCCAAGATGAGTAGAACACTGAAGAACAGTCTATCCTTCTTTAGTGTCTTCAATAAAGACAAAAGCTCGGAAAAACTAGTAAATTTTAACCTCTTAATTTTCTATTCTTTTCTTTCCTTGATGTTTTTGGATGGCTCAACTGATTTGTTGCATGATTGAATTTCTCTTGTTCGCGATCTATTGACAATTTTTGGGTTTTCGTTTCTTGTGGAATTTGTTTTGGTTTCGACTATGATCTATTGATCGCTGGTGCTCTATTAACCTTCTGTTGCCCTAAAGTTCCAATTGTATGTCTAGTTGAGATTTAAATGCACCAGTTAGGTTGAATTTGAAGATCACTCCTCTCAACACCACTAAGAGAAATAAATCGAAAGAGATGGAACACATACATGTCTGTGTGTTTGTGTGTGCGCGCGTGTGCATACACGTGCGTGCGTGTGATTCTTTTTAAGAAATCATTTACAAGGCATGTGCTTGATGGAGCCCTTTATACGTTTTATTTTCACATTCAATGAAGCATATCAGAATGTTCAAAACATGAAAACAAACATTGTAAGAACACATAACAAGTTTCCTATATTGGGAAAATAATTTCAAACTTACCAAATAATTTTAGGGATCCAATATTCATTAATATTCACTAACAAAAGTTTTGATGGTTTAAATTACAAGCAATTTCTTCAATCAGAAGCATGAGAAAGCCTTTGTTTTCAAATTGGAAGGCCTCCTCATATGACTATGGAATACTGCTACTTGCTTCGGCAATAAGAAAATAAAAGAATTTTGGCAGTGTGAATAGTATTAGAAATAGAGAAACATCATCTGATGAAACTTTTTTTAATCAATTTACATTTGGATTAAAAAAATTTTGAATTTTATTATTGTTGATTCAATTTCGGACCCTATTGCTTTTTTCCCTTCTTTGGACTAAAAGTTCATTCTTGTTTTCTTAACATGACCCTGGCATGATACGCAATAAATGAGAAGATATTGAGGATATTTCTTATCAAATATAGGGAAACTTTCTCTTACTTTTATGATTTATGTGTGAATACTTGACCATGTATTTCTTTTATAGAAATTTCCCCCAGCATATACTTTGCACATGATGGGGACTCTACCGGAAAGGGTTTTTCTTCGGGATCAATATGGCAATATGTGGCCTTTGAAGTTGGCAAATATTGAAAATCAGCTATATTTCGATGAGGGTTGGACCGAATTTGTTGACGATAATTCAATAGAGACTGGAGATTTCCTATTTTTCCAGTACGATGATGACAAACTTTTCCATGTAAAGATAATAGGAAGTAATGAATGTGATAAGGAAGGATTTCGAGCTCCAAAGTCCAAAGAAAAAGAGAAAGAACGTTTGGAGCCAGAAACTATTGATGAGGAAAGTGAAGAAAGTAATGATCAGGAGATCGAGGAAATTGAAAACCAAACACGCAAGGAACAGATCGTTGAGGAAATACAAGAAGATAATGATGAGGAATTGGAAGAACAAGAAAACGAACTCTTTAAGAAACATGTTAAGAGAGAGCTAGCAAAAATAAGGAAAGAGGTTCAGGGTCTTGAGAGAAGAGTAGGAACACCTCGGTCTGAAGATATTGACAAAGGTTTAAGAAAGTCTGGCAGGGCCAAAGACTGTAAGATCAAAATCTCTCTTTTCTTTATTTTTCTTGGTACTTTTCCACTATGTTCTTCTACATTAAGCTACTGTCTATGAATTGACCAGTGAAATTCCTTGATTTTGTAGTCCAAAAAAGAGATGGTGCAAAACATGAGGGAACAAAATATCTTGACCACTATGCTGCTGATATTTTCAGATCGGGAATTCTTCCCCTACCCATAAATCCTTATTTTGTGACTAAAATAAGGCCAAAGAGAAGGCATGAATTGGTATGTTTATTTGTGCTGCATTCATCTATTATTTATTTATTGCATCATTTACAGTTACTTCATTCCATCTCTCAATTTAGTGATACGAAATTGTATTGTCGCTTTTCTCACTGACCAATTTAATGTTGTCCAAATGTTATTCTTTAGCATATCACTGACATTATTATTTGCATGCTACGGCATTAATTGAGTTGGAGCATTTATCATGTGATGTTCGATCTAATATTAATATATATATATATATATATATATATATATATATATATATACACACACTATATATATATATATATATATATATATATATATATATATACACACACACACTTTTGCCACCAGTATCACCAACCCTACAGCCTGGAACAATACAAATAAAGTAATTCCACTTCTAACGATTCAAGGATAATCTCTTCCAAAAAAAAGTGGGGGGGGGGTGGTGGGGTGCACATTGTAAACTTTTCGGAAACCAGTTTTCTACAGAAACCACTATTTGATGATCATAAAATACTTTGTAAAACTTTGCAGTACATTCCAAATGATGTGCTTAAGGATTACTCCATTATGAAGCTACCTGACAAAGCAACCCTGCGTGACTCGCGTGGAAGGACATGGTCAACAAATCTTTCTAGCTGGCTCGATGGCAGAAAATTTTATGTTGGTGGATGGAAAAGCTTCTGTAGGCTGAACTTTGTTAGAGACAATGATCTATGCATCTGCGAATTTGTAAAAGGAAGTGATCAAGAGGACCTAGTCATACAGCTTCAGGTTGTCCCAACCAATGACAATTCCATTGTCTGTCAACAGGAGCAACAAAGGGCATAATGCATGGTTAAAAAACAACAGTGTTATTTGTCATGGTTTTACTAAGGCAATCTTCATAAGTAGGAATTGGAACTCCCGATCTATGTTCAATTTTCATGTTCTAGTGGATTTGGTTTATAAGGCTATTACTGCACCGTTATATACAATTAAACATTTAGGCCAATCTGTATGAAAAGATTGCCTTGGCAATTTGCTGTGAATCTAATTGTTCATTTTGAGTTGTTCTCTGGGCTTTGTTTTTCCTAAGAGGCAAAAAATAGTGGGGGCTTATGTTACTCCAAATATATAATCAAATTTCATATGTTAGAACCAGTATAATCTTATTTAATATTAAGTATCACAAGAGAGATATTTTAGAGATAGAACTAAATACGTATAACTTATTTTAAATGAATTGAGACATATTAATAATTAAACTCTCATCAAATCATCCATAAATTAAAACAATAAGTAAAATCTTCCCATTCCTCAGCTTTTCGCATTACTGTTCAATTTTCTCTTCATTGTAAACTAATGGCTCAAATTAGCAACGTGATGGCCCTCGGTCTCTTGTCATTATGGCCGCTGAAATCTCCAGATGTCGGTATGGCTTGCTCCTTGGCTGTCTTTGGTACATTGGTCTCTAATCTTCTCATTCTTCACTATTTGAGGCGCTGATTCATTATTATGAGTACTATTATTATTTCTATAACTTTGTGAGATGTAATTATACTTTGTCAGGAATGATCTTCTTTTATTGGTGTTGAGTGGTTTTATTAAATTGGATTTATTCTTTTTATAGTAGATATTTGAGAAATAAATGTCCCATTCTACCTAAAAAAATTCATTAGCGCCTCGTTTATAAATTTGGAAACAAATAAATTCATTTTTTGTGTAAAAAATTGTTATCTCTTATGTTGGCAGTCAAAAGCCAACGTAAATCGCTAGTTGTAGATAAATAATCTATTACGATAAAAATCTTAGTAACCCTCAAACGTTTTCAATTATAATAATAATTTCTTTTTTTCTCTCAAACTATTAAATTGTTGCAAGTTTACCCTTTGGTCAATTGATCAACGCTCAACTCACCCTAATGTCTAACATGTGACCTACATGTACGATAATTAAAAGAAATTTTGACCTTTTACTATGACTACATCTCTCGTAATCATGCATTCGTATACATATAAAATAACATTTCATGAGTATATTATTTTATGAAAATTTATTTAAATATATTATATGATAATATATTGTATATTCTATGAGAAATTATTTGAATGAATTACATGAATATTTTTTATATTATTTATATATAGGTGAAATATTTGTGTAAGACATTTGAGTATACTTATGTGAATATATTGTGATACTTTATAATTATTATTTTGATGTCTAGAATGGGGAATTATTTATTAGAAAGTGTTTTACACAATTATTTAGTTAAAAAATATTGTTTTGGGGGCAAATGTGAGAAATTAATTTTTTAAGGGACATAATATTGATTTTATTTAAATAAAAGCTCTATTTCAATATTTGGACCATTTTAATTTTTAACTTTAATTAATTTTAATTCATAATTAACCATGACGTTAAACTCTTTGAACCTTCTAACTATTCTTTGAACCTTTTGAACATTTACTCATTATTTTTGCACAAGACTAATCTCTTTTGATTTTATTTTATTCATTAGACCTTAATGTTCCTAAAATGAGTGAAATTACCATCATATCCATCTTAAGTTCCGCCACCCTTCATTAAATCCTATCCATTGAATTTTTTTTTTAATTTCCACCATTGAATTATATTAAATTCTAACCTCTTAAAATTACTTCATGAGCAAGCTAATCAATCTAGATCATTCATTTAACACTTAAAAACTAAGATTTCTCATACCCTAGCTCATTTGTGTCGGCCAAGCCTCTCCATACTTAGAAAAATTTAGTTTTATTCTCCCTTCACTCCTCCCTCAACTGCCACTCTCCTCCCCTTCTTTGCCCTTTGATTTTCTTCAGATAAACACTATAATTCTAGCTTAATTACTAAAGATTGAAGTGATTAGAAGCTATAGATTGAAGCAATTAAATGTGTTCTTCAAGAAGATAAGTGCTTTGAACTCATTTTCTTTTGTAAATTCATATTTTGTAATCAAGTCCTTGCTGGACAGATGTTTGTGTTCTTAAGATAAAACAAATTTGGTCGTTTTGATGTTGGGGAAATGCTGTGAAATTGATGTATCTAAGTGGTGTGGTTGATTTTGGGTGATTGAAGGTGTATTGAAGGAATTTTGATGGTGAAATTTTGCTAGGGAGACAAGCTAATATGCTAGGTATCCTAAATATGTGTAGTTTTGGTCTCAATACTGAAATTTTGAATTATGTATTTTGCTATACTCAATTTCTATTTGATTCTACCGTGTCTTAGGTATTTTTTCCATTAAAATCATGTGATTTATATATGTGGTTGATTTTATATGAATTTTTTAAGTTGCTCTATTATGTGATTGAAGAAACTTGATTTTGTCGAGAATTTTGACCCTCGATTTAACCCATTTTGCTTTGAATCTTGAACTAAACTTTTTTGCACATGAAATTACATTGTTTTAAGAGTAATTAGCCACTAGAATCACTTGATTTGTCCTCGTAGATTGTTCTCAATAAGTTTTACAACATCATTGCCAAAGTAGAATTTCAGAATTATTGTACCTTGCATCAGTTTTGAGTTTTAAATTAACATACTTAGACACTAGATATTTTGATAAAATTTTTACAGTATCATCTCCACATATTTTAAGTCATATTTTGTGAATCATTATTGTATTTTGAGCTGATTTGCTTAGTGATGTAATTGCCCCAAATTGATCTCTATTCAACCCTATTTTCACTAAAACACTGTTTTGATGATGCAATAGGAAAACCATATTTTAGTTATGAAATCTCCATTATACGAATATGAATTATTATAATATTGATATAGGAATATTATGAGATGATTAGTACAGTACCTTGACGCTTATATGATAATGTGATTATATTAAACTTTTATTTGATAAGTATACTATATTTGATAACTAGTTAATGTGCTAATACTCTATGAAATCAAAGGCTCTATGTGTAATATGAATTTATTGAATGTATTTATGTCCCAATTTCATTTTATTTGAGTTAGATTTTGAAGATCATGTGTTGTTTGATATTGGGAAATGTTGTTTGGTTTGCTGGTGATCAAGGGTACAATCCACAAATTTAAATTGGATGTTGTTATTTCTTACTTAGACTTAAGGTAAGTCCTCATATTTTATGATTTCATAAATCTACAAATGCATGTAAAATATTTTAATCATGATAAATACTTATAAATGAATTTATATTTTCTTAAAAATCATTATTTATGAATTTATTTATTTATTTATTAGAATCATTGTTCATAAAATCATTTATTTATACAAGTAATATTTTGGTCAATTGTATATATGTGGCTCTTGCTAGGAAATTATATATTTTGGAAGTATATTGTTCTATTATAAAGCATATAGTGATTTATCGATTATGAAATATTTAAATATACTTTATTATTGGGAATTATATATGCACACAATATGTTGAGTATAAAATCTTCATTATTTTTATTTAGCATATAGAATTACAAATTTTCATGTATAAATAAGTTGCGAAATATATAACATGCACTACAAGAAATTGTGATTTTTGCAACCCCAAAATTTGACACTTTATGTTGGAAAAGCACAATATATATACATATATATATTGTGCTTTTTCACAAGTTGATGAGTGTTTGTTGTCACAAATATGTTTTTTCACAAGTTGCAAACAAATTAATTATTTTTAATTTATTAAATAGATAAGTTATCTTAACTATATATATATATCATTTTTCAATCAACAGAAAATAAATTTAAAGCTAGGAAAAAATAATATTGTTCATTGAATTGAAATTTGTCTAATACAAAATATGTGGTTAATATCAAATTGTCAAAAGATAATCTGAAATTGAAAACATTAATGACTGTATCATATGTTTTTTGAAGAAAATATCCGAAAGGCTTAAAGTTGATCTAAGCTCAATGTTTGGAACCTATTTACAATAGCAGCCCAAAAGCTTCTCTTATGATGTGCATATGCATGACGGAGTTAATCTTGGGATTCTGATTTCACATAAGAACGACATGAAAATCCACAATGCTAATGCTTTACTGCCCCCTCTCTACACAGAAATTAACGCTTCTTGCTTCATCTTGATAAGACTATCCCCAATGTCCTGCAACACTGATTTTTATCTGTAATAATTGCAAAAAAATTAAAAACCAGCCAAGCAGAAAAAAAAAATTAAATGGCAGAAAAAAGCTTTGAAAGTTTAAGACTTCAAAGAGACATAGAGGTGTGCAGGACCGTTGTATGCTTGTGTGGCTTGTTGGAGTTGTGCTGAGATCTATATGACCTCTGCGGATAGTACTTCAGCTCTGCTCTGCTCTTTTGCAAGTTCACCCTACAGACATCAAATATACAGGTGAGCCCTCTTAGCACGAATTAAATAGTTTCAAATTTATGTGCTACAATGTCTAATTATGCACCCAAAAAAAAAAAAAGGATATCCTACAGAAATAGAGAAAGAAACCATTAAATAAATGAATAAATAAATCGGTATCTATAGCTCAGCACTTTCTATTTACTAAAGAGAATCTTTTCCAATTTAATCAGGTTCTTTAACAACTTCTCATTGAATTATCAAAACCTCCTTGAATGCACATAGAATATAATGAAACCAAATGCAACAAACAACTCACTTTGAGAGAGATGACTTTAGCAGAATGTACGTGACCATTGTCTCCTCATTTGGCAAATTCAATGCCAGTCCTAAGCGCCTTATTGTGCCATGTCGGTATACCAGCTTGTTCCATTCTCAATTTATCCTGCATGCCACGAAGCTCTCATTTTGTTTGAGACAATCTTTGACATGCAGTAGTCACATATTTGGCAAATGATTTTCTAGTCTCATTAAACTTTTGAAAGTAAGCTGCATTTGAACACCAGTCATTTCAACACTACATATTGGTAAGAAAAATCATTTCATTGAAACAATAAATCGTAAGAGAAGATGAGAACAATGATAAGGAAAGATCTTCTAGACAAATTTTCTCTATCTTTCCTCTTACAATTCTAGTTAATTGCAGTTACCACATCTTTCAACCACTAGCAGAAAGCTTCACTATCTTCACAACCACCAAAAATATAAACAAGTCAATGCTTATGGAGGGCCTTAAAATTGCAGCTCCAACTACTTTCAAAAACATGAAATACGTCTTAAATTACCAAGCTATGGATGGCTTCCTGATTATTTAATACAAATTACACCCAACACAAAATGTATGCATATAAACTAGCTTCGATGACCTCAATTATGCTCAAGATAATGCTAAATTTGACACAATCATGCTCCAAAATGGAAAGGATAGGACTTTTAAAAACAAGTGGGTTAATTTCATCATAACAGCTTAAACAAAAATATTTTATTGTAACTCTTAATATTCATAGAAAATAGGGTAAGCTGGTGTTTGGAAGTTTAAAGTTTTGAGCTACATAAAACAAAGGAGAAAACTTTTCCAACGACAAAGAAAAACAAACAGGATAAGTTCAATCAAAATAACTTGGCATGAAAGTATCCCATCAATCTCTCATTGTAGGAAAAGCAGGACCGTGGTTAAACTAAAGATAATGGAGTATCAAGCACCTAATTCTCCCAATGAACCACACCTGCCAAGGACTCCTGGTAAGCCAATGAGAGATTCAAGTTTTCCTCGAAGAACCTTTCTGTCTCAAAAGACTAGGAATCTATCTGTAGACAAAAGACAGTATCTTGGTAGGTGGTTCAGTACTTGGCAGTCACTCAAAGTTCCTCCTAAAAAGAAAACCAATTCCTCATCCCCAAGAACAAGAAAGAAGGGGGGAGGGGAGATGGAAGGAGAAACACAGATACCAAAAAATAATAATAATAATAATAATAATAATAATAATAAATAAATAAATAACAAAGAAAGGAGAGGGAGGACTATACCTCCATTAAAAGTTTTTGCCTGCTTATTTTCTAATCTCTCCACAGCAACTGACATATCATGCAACTGCTTCTCGAGTCTCTCCTTGTCATCCTGGAGAACAAAGAAAGGAGAGGGAGGACTATACCTCCATTAAAAGTTTTTGCCTGCTTATTTTCTAATCTCTCCACAGCAACTGACATATCATGCAACTGCTTCTCCAGTCTCTCCTTGTCATCCTGGAAACATACAGGACAGTTTTGAATAGTGAAAAATAAGGCGACAACCTTCAGTATAGTTATAACTTTATCAGTAGCACACAGTGCTGAACTAAATTACTGCAGAAAAGTTTAAAAAAGCTAACTAGAAAAACAATCAACTAGAATAATGATAACAGCTGGCCCTTTTACTAAGTAAATAATACAACAGGCCAGGAATCAGGTGAAACTAAATTACAAGCTTACGCAAATAGTGCAAACAAAAGTGTTTATAAAAATCCTATTAGACATTCTCATTCAAGTTCAAAGACTTACAATTGAGAATCCTTTGTTGGTCACCTTTTTCTGTTACTTCCTCTGCACAAATGACACCAAGTCTTTAAAATAAAATGCTATACAAAAAATTAATTCTACAAAATATCTAGAATGGTTGCACCAAGGATGAAAAGAAATTACTTCATACTATACCAAATAAAGCCAGATCATATTTGATGATTGCAGGAAAAAATATAAAGACAAAGTGCCAATTTATTTTTACAACATAACCATTGTAACAGAGCCTACTAGTGTGAATAGACGGAAAGAGGGGGAAATGGCCACAACACATACCATCCTTAATATGGAGAAGATAAATTCTCTCTGCAGTGGGGAGTTAAAGAATATGGAATATAGGGAAGGAAAGACCCATGCTTAAGTATTCCCCCCAAGTAATCAAGTTCAAAAGAAAAGGAAATAACAGATAGCATTGCAAACATAGTACTATTAGTTAGGTAATGAGATATATGTAACCCTATTTATCAAGAACGCTTGCTAACTAGTGCAAGTTTACTCAGATTCCCAAGTTCAAGAAATCACGGGTAAATGGAAGACCTTTAGAGGATTTACCTCAATAATTTATCATTCATTGGTAAATTAACAACTTAAAAAAGATCTGCATAGGCATATCTCGAACAAAATAAATAATGATAGAGCTCAAACGAATATGAGTTGGGAAATACGATACCCAAAAAAAAAAAGGTGCTTCAAACAAAATATGAAGCTGCAATTATGACAATTAAACAAAGTACTGCAAATGTCTAGCTTATCCCATCTGAGACCTGAGTTTTAGTGCCTAAGTCCATTTTAACCATCTCCATGCTTTTAATTTAAAATTTTTGTCAGTGGCATGCGTCCCCAAAGTGACATTATGATCACTAAAAACAATTCAACATATTTGAAGGACCACCAAGGAAAACACCTCAAATTTCCAATCCTAATATAAGAAAAAGTATGAATCTGATCACCTGCCACCCTTTAGGAAATTGCTGCAAGTTTCTCTTCCAAATCCTGCTTTTCAGACACAAAGGCTGATGCACGGGCTTGCTCTTCTAATAGCTGTTGTCTCTCTTGATGCCTCAACCATGATTCTTGTTGTGCATTTCATTTGCCTACAAGTCTTAAAAAACAAAACTGCCCCACCCAAAAAAAAAAAAGCAAGAGATGCTGATAAAGACTAACCTTGAGTTGAGATTTTAAACCGGCCAACTACTTTTCCATAACTATCAGGTGATCTAGTGAATATCCTATTGAGGGAATTCCACTTGGTCCACCACTCATAGCTTGCTGCTTTAATGAACTCAATTCTATTCTTGGTGCTGTAGCATCCTCCTCAGCCTAACAAAAGATAGTTAATGAGCAGTGGAGATAAGTAGGTGTTTACTAGTCAAGGAAGATATTT
The DNA here is from genome assembly GCA_026120185.1 of Voacanga thouarsii. NCBI lineage: Eukaryota > Viridiplantae > Streptophyta > Magnoliopsida > Gentianales > Apocynaceae > Voacanga > Voacanga thouarsii. Next base: position 1,835,446 of record JANUWF010002024.1, on the reverse strand, counting down.
GCTTACTCTGTCTTGTTCTTCTTCTGCTTCTTTTAGACATTTCCTAGGTGTACGAAGCTGGGCTGAAAAGTCCTCCTATACTACAGTGTACCATTCATTGGTAAGAACTAGCAAAACATGATCTAGTAAATAGCTACAACATGAAAAGGTAGGATACAACACACCCGCGCAACAACTGCAGCATCTTTTTCCATGGCAACATCCCTGAAAGCTCTTCTGAGTGATGCTACAGTATAATGTTCCAACAATTCAGGCAAAAGTAATCAAATCAGCCACTGAACATTTTAAAAGACTAAATAACATTGTAACATCGGCCTAGACCTTTATGGAAATCATCCAGCAGTATCACAGTTCTAGGTAGAGTAAGTAGACATTATGACAAAGCATGAAATATACACATACAAAAAGAAAAGGCAAAGAAGGACAGAATCATTATAATTGAGAAATATTTGCAGGTTGACAGAGAAACCTATCAGAATAACTCCTATGCCTGATGATTGCAATGGTATTAAAGCATAACTCTTCATTTGGTAATGCCTAAAAGTAAATTGAACCCTGGCAAAATAAATAACTATGCCTGCATACATTCTAGTCTAATTCTAGAGTTTCTAACAGTAAAAACTCCCTGACAAAAGATAACAGTGAAATAACGCTATTAATTCATCAAAATCAACTACTATTGATACGGGACTCATGTGTAAACAGAAAGACATTGCATTTACCAAATCATTCCTCTTTTGTAGCATGTTATTCTCACATCAGTTGTTTGAAGCTGAAACAATAAGCAACACATAACAGTGGTTATGAAGACAGAGAACAGTCGAATCCGATTCAGTTTTGAACAAACTCAGAGCGGAACCGGTATCCATGATAATCAAACTTTAAAAGCAGAAAATGGGCTGGAAGATATGACAATAGTGATAACTTCGAGACAGTAGCCTGTTTTCTTTTTCCAACTCCACATTTTTTTGTTGCATGTCTTTTAGTTGAGATACTAAGCCACTAATATCATTCTGCATCATAATTGCACGGAGCATTTTCCAATCAAACTTGTATAAAGAAAGCAACCATGATCAACTTCTTCCCTCAAGCAATTTTAGCAATAAAAAGCAATGTTTTAGAAAAGAAAGGTAAATCAAGAATCCGCTTTTGGTAAAGTAGAATGAAACAAAAATTTCTTTCCCACTACAAACCAACAAGACTTGGTTAAATGCCAAATCAAAATCGAATTCTAAATTTCCCTCCACCATTACCTAGAAGTCTATAAAACAAACATTAAAAAAATGAAAATTCATAAATAGACTGTACCTCTGATAATCTGTTCCACTCTCTGACTTTCTGAACCGAGCAGTATCTGCATGAAATTTTGAAGAAAAAGAAAATAAAGAGGAAAAAGATTGCAGCAACGAAAAGATATAATAGTAATTGAAAAATAAATACTATCGAAAATGGTCAGCTTGGTTAGATCAGGACTAGATGGTGCTTTGCTCAATCTCTCCACAGCTCTTTTCTGACGATTTTCCTCCAACTGAAAAGAAATGATAGGAAACGATTTCTTTTCATTTCCTTAGACTGAATGGTGCAGCATTAGAGATAAAAGAACCCTTCCACCCCCTCCCCCAGAACCCCCAAAAAAATAAAAAACACATACACACACACAAAGAAAAGCTGAGAAGGATGAAAAGCTGAGATGTTTTGGGAGCGAGGGAAATGAAAAAGCTGAGAAGGATGAGCAGGGTTTTTGGTGTATTTTCCTCTTTTCAGATAGATAGATAGATATATAGATATATATATATATATCAACTTGTTGCTGCAACGAAGAGGTCTTTGTTTCCACCAACTTTTTCTATTTTTTCTACAAAATGATTACTTTAATTTTTTTTTTCTCTTCAGATTTTTTTTAATATTTCACAATGACTTTCTTAAAAAAATTATTTCACATTTAGTGAGTGAGAAAAACCCCTCTCCCTCCCACCGCCGCCCCCCCCCCAACTCAAAAAAAAGAAGAAAATTGAATAGGATAAAGTAAAATTTTAACATGTTATATATATATATATATATATATATATATATATATATATATATATTAATTTAAAATACAGGATTGCAACTAAATTGATCATCGTAAAAAATGAAATGTTTTGTCAAAATAATATTTTTGCTTCGAATCAACATTTTTGTTAGAAATATAAGTTTTTGTTGGGAAAAATATAATTGTGACCAAATTAAGCGTTGTAAAAAAATAAAATATTACATCAAACATGATAGACTTAATTTTAACAGTTTATTTTCGTTGAAAAATCTAAATTTTCATTACAAAACTAACAAATACTTAATCATTTGCAGCAAAATTATTTTCATTGAAAATAATAATTTATTTACTATTAAAATCTTGCCCCAGCAAAAGAAATGATAGTGGAAACCATCTTTTCTTGTAGTAATGTTTTGAATCATTAACTTCATACAATATGAAATCTATTTATGATATTTATGAGATATGTGTTTCTGAAATCTTGGAGTGGATACAATCTTGTGATGTGATTTTTTAATCTATGGAGTATATTATTTAAACATTTGAGACTATTTTAAATATTTTTGGGAATGGTTGCGAAATCTTTTAAAGGTATTGAGTTTTGGCATTGTATTGATCTATTTATAAGGCTTTGTGCCGTAGTGATTCCTAAGTACTCAAAGGGATTTTGTTCTTATGCTAACTTCCATAGATTTGAGAACACTATTCAGTTGGTGGTCACCTTGAAATTGTAGTATCTTTCTTCGCAGAGTATCAATATATGCTATGAGGTCATCCTTAACTAGCAACACATTTTTCATTAGGGAAAATGGAGGTTGGACGTGGGACATCAGGTCTGTAGGGCCTACCATGACAATGGTAATTGTATAATTAATTGTGGTAGATGCACCGGCTAATCATATATTTATATTTATCATGTCCATAGGATTGAAATCATAGAGTATTGATGTTGTTGGTTGGACTGAGATCCTTCTGTGTACTATTATTGATGGGACATGGTCTATCGGTAGGTGATATCAGATCACAATATGCAATTTGAATTATGATATTTGAAATGTGGATTTTCGAAATATGTGTTGTTTCAATTGGATCATATGTTGCGATCATGATATTAAAGCTCAATAAGTTTAATGTGATTGATGCGAGTAAACTATATTCTTGAGAAATAATCTCTTTTCTCGAAAATAAAGCAACGTGTATATTTTGGTCATTAAAATCTCCCATAAATTATTCCATGTATTAATTTTTGGAAGTACGGAATTCTATTACTCCATATCCGTTTTGAAAGATTATCATGCATCATAAAATTGTTTATTGGAAATTTTCTCAAGTCACATGCACAGAACTTACTAAAATTTTATCTCACGCCTTTTAATTCATGTGTTTATAGGAGATTATGCTTAGAAGTAAGATTGAAGGAGTTTTATGGATATTATGTTTTGGAATTGATGTTTTGTATCCAAATATTCTACTCTATAGATGTTGTTTGAGGATTGAGTTGGATATTTGAGTTGTTGGGTATCTCACATGCATATCAGATATGGCGTAACGGAAAACAAAACGAGATACCATCCCAGGATCCGCAAATGTGTGGAAAACAAGACATATATAGAGAATAAAGATAACAGCTTTTACCTTTCTTTGATCGTGTGAAAAAAAAATTCTTTCCTTCTTCAAGTTTGATAATTGTGGCACGATCTAGCAATCCTCTTGATCAAACACAATGAGAGTTGAATGTTCAACCACTATAATCACAGTGTGTGATTATCTCTAACAAAAATCCACACGGAGGATCACACTCAAGCACCAAGATTTTTTTGTGCTAGCAGAAAACAACAATGGTGGCTTGGTTTTGTTCTTCTTATTCACAAAAACCAGAGAGAAGAAGAAGAAGAAGAAGAAGAAGAAGAAGAAGAAGAAGAAGAAGAAGAAGAAGAAGGGTTTTTGTGTTCTTAGAGAACCACGAGAGAGAGAGAGAGAGAGAGAGAAAAGAAGATGATAAGGGTTCATATGTGCCCTTTAGTTTTTATTGTTTTTAGAGTTGTTTCGTGTGACACTTGAAGCATCCAAAAAACCCTACAATAAAACCACATCTAAGAATTCTAAACAATTCTCCAATTACAATTGGAACCTATCAAATTTTCAGAATTACAAATTAGCCCACAAATTATAACTAATTATAATTTGACCACATCAACTTTTCTTTCTCGCAATAAATCCCACTATGTTATCAAATAACATCTTGAGTATATAATCCTCTATTGTGTATAAGCTATTAGGTTTCCTAGTCAATTGGTAGAGAACATGAATTAATCCAAACATCTTTGAGATTAATAATCCATAATTAATTAAAATTAATCATATTGATTCTAATCAGGATTGGTTTATTAATTCATCAATTAATAAATCCATATTCCCATATCATGAGCGGTATCTAACAACACATCATGACCACCCAAGAGTCCAAGAAATCAAGTGGCTTGACATGAACTCTTGAATAACAAACTACAGTGCAACTTACTCCTTTGACCATACAATATCTCATTCGATTTGGAGTAAGGAATTAGTGCCAACTCCCTCCAGAATTAATTCTGATCCGAATACAATAGTACTTGCACCAGGAACTCACTACTCTAGATATGTATCAATTAGAACTATTTCCAATATACAATCGCCTTGGCCAAGGACTTCTCGAGTAGTAATTCCTACAAGTGGCTGTGAAATATTTGCCCCTACTATTAGAAGTGGTGAATCATTTATTGACCCTCTCAACTACTTTCGTTTACCTCACAATGTACCCAATATCCATCCCGCAGGCGGTCCTCTTTCTGGCTCCAGAGGTTGGAATCAAAGTACAATGCTCAGTAAACAAAGTACCTTGGAAATCTCAAGTCTAAAGATACTTGCACTTTTACTTTATTGAGATTATATCACTGGCACTAAATAGTTATCCATGTGATTATCTCATAATTTAGTCATCCAATGAACTTGTTTCACTAACAAGCATCCATGTGTTAACTTTGAATATCTCAATACTCACGGATATGAGAACCGCCACCTGATCAAATCAGGAAGTCTAACACATGCTAGTCTTAACGCATTAATGATGTTCTATCTCATTAATTCTACGACTAGAGACTATTTAAGTATTAACACTATACAGTGTAGTAGGAATCTCATATCATGATCTCTATCCTGATTTTCTTAACACAGTGTTGTACTAGAGACTTTATCTAACAGTTATATTATATAAAAGTAAATAAAAGAAACTGTAAGATAAATAATGCCTTTTATTAAAATAAAATGTGTCATATATAATGTACAAATAATTACCTCTAGGGCACAACACTAACATGAGTTTACTATTAATTGAGATGTTATTCTACTTTGGGATTTGGCATGTCTTTCATAAGGCATTGTAATATTTTTTATTTCAATGTTTTTCTTAAGGCTCAAATATTTCAATTGTTTAGTTTTTGTTATAAAGACCTCTTATCATTTAGATGGAGTAATATCCGCAACCATTCAAGCCTTGTGATTGTGGGGCGTTACAATTGGTATCAGAGCACTAAATTTAGTGTGAGAATAACTATTTCGATAGATTATCCGTAGAAAATTAGAATAGATTTTCGATAGATTTTAGATTATTATACTAAGTAAGCTTATGCCTTGTGTAGGATGATTCGCATGAGATAGATTGCTGGCAAAACTCTTAACCCTCCGAGACCAGTAGTAATTGATCCTATATCATCAGACTCAGACTAGACTTTGTGGAACTTAAGATTGCATCCTTATGTTTTTTAGATTGATTACTTTGAGAATTCAGTGAACTTTAAACCTGAGCTAGAGGAAGAGCTTGAGGTAGAGATTGAGGTGGTACCTGCTGTAACACCCCATATTTCCATAACGTAATGGGTTATAGTTTTGTGGGATGTCGTCCCTTCTGATTGCTCAGACAAGGGATCTTTATAACAAACTTCACTCAATAAGCAGCAGAAATTTTTTTTCTTTTATAGAAAAGTACAAGAATTTAGCTTTTGATACATACACTCACTGGTATAACAAGTCCAAGATACAACATGAGCCTCTGGGAGTCCACCGCGCTTTCGCTGCACATCTGATTCTAAATTTTTCAAAGGAAATAATACACGTGTGAGTGAAAATTACTTAGTGAGTCACGTGTATGCTAGTACTTTGGTAGAAAGACAAAGTACATAAAACCCTTGTGGGGAAAACATTTCATTAGTTCACTAGAAACAATTCCAAAACTCTCTAAAGAAGAGTTTATTTAAAACTCAATCATTTTGAAAAAATGTGTTTCAATTTCAAATTATTGCCCCGATTTTCACATTACAGGCATTCCTCCAATAGAAGGTCGGCCTATATCTAAAGCTCACAAGACTTTGCCTTCGACGCCACGTATCATTGTACTTAGACCACAGCCTACAGCACTCAACCGTGCATTGCTAGCAGGGTAAGTACACCACATTGTACTATCGAGAATCAAGTTAGTGATTACACCAAGTATTCTAATTAGTGCATACACCAAGTATTCAAGTTACTGCATATGCCAAGTAAGTTAGTGCTTACGCCAAGTATTCTAGTTAGTGCTTACGTCAAGTAAGTTAGTGCTTATGCCAAGTATTCAAGTTAGTGCATACGCCAAGTATTCAAGTTAGTGCATATGCCAAGTAAGTTAGTACTTATGCCAAGTATTCAAGTTAATGCATACGCTAAGTATTCAAGTTAGTGCTTACGCTAAGTATTCAAGTTAGTTATGTGTTGGATTCAAGAATTGACAAGTTCAAGAAATCAAGAATTCAGAATTCATATTGTTCATCGTGGTTCCAAATCCATAAAAAGGCTCGTACTTGAGCACATCAGGAAACCATTTTTCATATCAGGAAAACCATTTTTAGGACAAAATATTATTTTTCAAAATTTAATCCCACTGACTCGAAAGTCAGATAATAATTCCCATAGGCTCCACAGGGCTAATCAGTTCATTCCATAGGCACATCAGGCCAATAAAATAATTTTCGGGATCAAAATATCATTTTCCAAAAGTCAATCTCATATCAAGAGATCATTTTTCAAAATCATGTCGAAACAGGATAAAGGGTCCTTTTCATATATCAAAATAAGTTTCTAAGAGTATTCGGGTCATTTTGTCCGTACTCAATCACAAAAGTCATTTTCAAAGGTATTCGGGTCATTTTACCCTTACCTGATTCCAAAAGACTTTCCGAGGTATTCAGATTATTTTACTCTTATCTGATTTGAAAAGTATTCTCAAGAGTTTCAATAAGGATATTTTAGTCATTTACCGAATATCCAATTCTAAAGGTTTTCATAAAACACTCCAATAAGGACATTTGAATCATTTTCCAAATACTCGATTCTAAAATAAACTCATTTCAAGAAATCTAGAATTCTAATCTGAAAAGATGATTAAATTCAAAGTTCCTAAACATATTTCCACAAAATGTTCTAATAAGGGTATTCCAATCAATTTATGAATACCCATTTCTAAAAAATTACCATTTTTAAAAATTCCAAGTATTTAATCCAACAAGGACTAAATTCACAAAATTCATACGTTAATCATCCGTTAAGGTTTGTGGGATGTCGCCCCATCTAATTGTTCAGACAAGGGATCTTTATAATAAACTTTACTCAAAAGGCAGCGAAAATTTTTCAAAAATAGAAAAGTAAAAGAATTTGACTTTTGATACATACACTCACGGGTATAACATGTCCAAGATGTAGCATGAGCCTCTGGGAGTCCACCGTAGCAATCCTAAATTTTTTAAAAGAGATAACACACGTGTGAACGTAACACTCAGTGAGTCCCGTGTGTGCTAGTGTTTTATGAAAGAATTAGGACACATAAAACCTTTGTGGAAAAGCATATCATTTTCTTATTCGAAGTAATTCTTAAACTTTCTAAAGAAGAGTTTCTTTAGAACTCAATCATTTTTGAAAAGTTGTATTTCAATTTCAAAGCATTGCCACAATTTTCACATCACATGCATTCCTCCGACAAAAGGTCGGCCTGTATACAAAGCTCACAAGGTTTTGCCTTCGGTGCCATGTATCATTATGCTTAGACCATAGCCTACAGTACTCAACCGTGCATCGTTGGAAGGATAAGTACACCGCAGCGTACTACCGAAATTAAGTTAGTGCATACGCCAAGTATTCAAGTTAGTGCATACGCCAAGTATTCAAGTTAGTGCTTATGCTAAGTATTTAAATTAGTGCTTATGCCAAGTATTCAAGTTAGTGTATACGCCAAGTAAGTTAGTGCTTACGTCAAGTATTCAAGTTAGTGCATACGTCAAGTATTCAAGTTAGTGGTTATACCAAGTAGTCAAGTTAGTCATGTTTTGGAGTCAAGGGTTGACAAGTTCAAGAAATCAAGAATTCAAAATTCATATTGTTCATCGTGTTTCCAAATCAATAAAAAGGCTCGTACTTGAGTACATCAGGAAACCATTTTTCATATCAGGAAAACCATTTTTGGGACAAAATATTATTTTTCAAAATTTGATCCCGCTGACTCGAAAGTCAGATAATAATTCCCATAGGCTCCGCAGGGCCAATCAATTCATTCCATAGGTATATTAGGCTAATAAAATAATGTTCGAGATCAAAATATTATTTTTCAAAAGTCAATCTCATATCGAGAGATCATTTTCCAAAATCTTGTCGAAATATGATAAAGAGTTCTTTTCATATATCAAAATAAGTTTCTGAGAATATTCGGATCATTTTGTCCATACTCGATCACAAAAGTCATTTTCAAGAGTATTAGGGTCATTTTACTCGTACCCGATTCCAAAATTTTTCATAAAACATTTCAATAAGGATATTTGGATCATTTTCCAAATGCCCAATTTCAAAAGGAACTCATTTCAAGAAATTTAGAATTATAATCCTAAAAGAGGATTAAATTCAAAGTTTCTAAAGACATTTACATAAAATGTTCCAATAAGAGTATTCCAATCAATTTACAAATGCCCGATTCTAAAATTTTACTATTTCCTGAAAATCCCAAGTTGTTAATCCAAAAAGGACTAAATTCACAAATTCATACTTTAATCATCCATTAAGATTTTCAAGACGAATATAAAGTTCATTTGAGTCCAAAGTGGTATAAGAATAATTCTTGCTCAAAAAATTCTTAAATATATTCAGAGATTTTTAAAATGGTATAAAACGTAACATTTCATGGAAAAGTAAAGTACACTAGCTTTCAAAAGGTTTTAGAAATCAGAGGGACTCACCTCGCGTCCTAATTAACTTTTCCTGTTCACGGCCGTTCGACCATCGTTTCTAATATTTCATTTACCGTTTACTGATAAACCTATACCAAATATCATTTTTAGGTTAAATCGTGTTTGGTCAAAAAGTAGCCAACGTCCAACCGACGTGCCCGACAGGTAGCCAACGTGCCCCACGATTAGCCGACGTTCAACCGCGTTTAGCTGACGGAGCCGACAATTAAAGAAAACGTTCAACTTTCATTCACGTCATTTTTTCGTCGTTTGTTCAATTCTTTTGTTTTCCTTTTTCCATATCCTTTCTCCCTTCATGCACAAGGGATTCACTCCATATTTCTCATTCATTTCATCCCAAAATCACATAATTAATCATCCTTAAGTTCATTCACTTTCCAAGCAAAATCCTGAAATTTCACTATTTTGACACACAATTTTGTTTTGCACATAACTTTCAATACATAACTCTGACTTGACTCTATGATATATCAAAATGATTGTAAGACTCTTAAATTTACTTCTATGTAAGCCCTTTTTATATTCTTTGCTCTCATGACATAATACAGGGCAAAAATGGCCCCATTAGTTTTTTAGTTTTTAATCCATTTTCACAAAACAACTTCACCTACTTGTGCTTTTTGATTTATAACACCTATATAACCCTTAATCCACTTCATTTTCCCTTCAAACAACCTTAATTCTTTAGGTTTTTAGATTCAAGAAAGTCACTAAGTTCTTCTGCAAATAACATATAATCAACATCAACGTTCAAAAATAATCATAATCCATTTTCTTTAACATTTAACCCCGTTTTTGTCCCAATTCTACCATTCTTCTTTGCAATCATGAACAACTCTTTAAGTCACCATTCAAATACCCTTATTACCATACAAAATATAGCTTATGGATCCTTCATTGCACACACTTGGACATATAAAGTCTCATATAGTACACAATAATCATTTTAATCATCACAAATCTCATGTTTTTATGTTAAAATTCATATCAAAACGATCACCATAACGAAATCTACAACTTTAATTCTTGAAGCATAGGATTTTACCTTGTGTATGAGATGTTCTAGCTTAAATTTTGCTCCAAGAATCACCAAACTCTCAAGAACACATTTTCTCTCTCCTTTTCCAATTTTCCTCAAATTTCTCTATCTTTTCTTTCATTTTTCTTTCTTTTCTCTTCCTTTTCTTTCTGCCCTCTTTATAGGCGAATTTCCTTGCTGAAATTCAGCTCCTCCACCACCATACATAGTCCAAATTGGTGACCATTTAGTCACAAATTGTGTGCTATCCGTCACGTGTCGCAATTTCATTCGTCCACCTATTTTTTTATTTATTTTGTAAAACTTATTTGATAAGCTTTATCTTGTATAAAATCTCATACAACCTCTCATAATATGACACATGTCCCTATCCACCAATCACATAGCACCACACATCCAAGTTTTACCCGCATTTCTAATTTTTCTCAGAAATGACCAAAATCGGATTCGAAATGAAAAAATATTTTACTTCACCATTGAACTCCAAAAATTTCACTGAATCCATTGGTAATACTTAAATTCTCTAATTCTTTCTCAGTTTGGTCAAATTTACAGTCCAAGTCACAAGCGCGGTCAAAATAACGAAAATGCCCTCGATAACCCGAAAAACTTATTCGACACTAAAACATGCATTTCATCGTACTGATCAATTTCCATTCTTAGCATACCCTCAAATTCTTATTATATTAAAAGTAGTAGCCTTTCGAAAATTTAGGGTAGATGTAGAACAAATTCAATAATTACATTCATGTCCCAGTAAAATATTATTATACCAAAATATTTGTTTCATTACACCAATCATCTTTTATTGTGATTGTTGATATAAATTATGATCCTATTACAAGTAGTAGCCAATCAAAAGTAAAATACGGGGTATTACACCTGCACCTAAGGATGACGGCTTAGGAGAGCTAGAATTTGAGGATTCGAAAGCCAAAGAGTCTAGAAACACTACCAAAAAATGGCCTTCCATGACAAAACTTTTTTCTAGCTAAAACTCCTATTTTCCTCACTAAAGCCCTTCCGCAAGGAAAAGATTTTCGTCGCCTATTCCTCGTTGAAGTGCATCGCCAAAGCATTCGAGCAACTTTTGTCACCAATGTGAGCCCTTTAACGAGGAAAATTATTTCTTCGCTAAAGGCCCCACTTTTTGCTAGGAAAAGTTTTTTCACAAAATTTTCAAAAATTTTGTAACTAAAAGTTATAGTTTTGTCGTTACTGATATATTTTTGCAAAAAAAAATTTAGTCACCAAAAGTTCATCCCTAAAAGAACAATATTATTTCACAAATTAAATACGTTTGTAAAAATGTTTTATGACGAGGAAAATTTTTATCGCCAAAAAGCCTCAATAGCAACCAAAAACTTCCTAGCTACAGTCATTTATTTCTTTGTTAAAATTGTTTTAGGTCAAAAAGCCTCAACGATGATAAAAAATTTTCAAGCTAAAGCCTTCTTTTTCCTCGCTAAAAATGTTTAAGGGACTTTTGGCGAGGAAAATCTTTGTCGTCAAAAGCCTTATTGGCGACAAATTTTACCACTCTTTGGCGAGGAAATTTTTTGTCGCCGAATAGCCTCATTGGCAACAAAATACTTTGTTATTAGCGGCAAAAAGTTTCCTTGTCAATCAGTCATTAAATTTTTTTTAAAAAAATAAAAATTCTTGAATTTTCATAGATTGCACACCTACTCCTTCTTATTGCAAAGTCCACGTTCACCTACCACACCTAATTGTACAATGTACACCCTATTGCATGGTAACGCACACCTACCACACCGGATTGCACCGTTAATTGATGGGAGAAAGCTTTGAGATTCGATCCCTGGTCCACGAGAGTGCAATGCTCGCACTAAATCGTTGGGCGAAACTTCACATTTAGTCATATCCTTTTTTTTTTAATTTAAACTATTTTTAAAGTTATACTTTAATCTTTTAAAAACATTACTAATATTACAAAATATAATAATCATATTAAGTTTACTATGAAAATAAATTATTTAATACAATAAGATATTTTGTATATTTATATAATTTTAAAAGTCTATAAACTATTAATTATGTCATCAATTTTACTAAATGATCTATACACATACACACATACATACACACACACACACATACACACATAAATATATGTAGTATATCATATATGTATATGAATATTTGTATGTATGTATATATATATATATATATATATATATATATATATATATATATACATACACTTATATATATACACAACACAAATATACAATGTGTACATGTGTGTGTGTAGAACAAAATATATATAATCATATTAAATTTACTATCAATATATATTATTCAATAAAATGCAATAATTTTAACGTCTATGTACATTAGGATAAATTTAAATAATAATTAATCTATTTATTATCTATTTTAAAAATATAATTAATCTATTTATTATCTATATATATAGATATGTGTGTGTGTGTGTGTGTGTGTGTGTATCATGGTTTTTGGACTGGGTTGGACTAATCGAATTGTGAACTGGTCTTAAAATCGGTTCAGTCATTTACTTTAAATCGTTTCTCTCTAAAATTGTTCTATAATTTTGTTCAAACTGTTTTGGATCGGTTTGGCAACCGATTTGAACTATTATTTCTCTCTATATGTATATAGATATACATGAATATAGATATATATATATATATATATACACACACACACACATACATATGTATATATACGTGTATATATATATACACGTATATATACATATTTATATATACGTGTATATATATGTATATATATATACATATACATATACATATACATGTATATATACATATGTATACATATGTATATATATACACACACTATAAGAAAATGATACATTGGCGACAAAATTTTAGTTAGGAAAAATTTTTTGTTGCTAAAAGTATCCTTTAGAGAAGAAAATTTTTCTTTAACAACAAAAACTTTTTGTCGCAATTGATGAAAACTTTTGGCGACAAAATTTTTATTTCCTAACTAAAAGTGATAGCTTTAGTTAGGAAATAAGTGCATTAGCGAGGAAAATTTCCTCGCTAACGATACAGCATCAGCAACAAAAATATATTTCCTCGCTAACGATGCATCATCAACAACAACAATACGCTTCCTAGCAAAAAACATTAACTTCTATAACGATTAACTATACTTTTAGTGACAAAATTTTCATTCCTAGCTAATATATGTCTCTAAATTTTTAAATATTTACTACATGACCCTATAAATTTTGTAAATTGGTCGTTAAATTTTTTATACATTCAAAATGACCATATAAATTTATAAATTGGTCATTAAATTTTGAAATATTTATAATATAACCCTAAAAATTTTACAAATCAATATCTAAATTTTTAAATATATACAATATGATCAAATATGAGAATATGCTAGATTATGAGGCAAAATATATTTGAATACCTTTTAAATTTTATCATAATAAATTTTTTTACCAATTTTAATAAATCTAACTATTGGATCATTAATTTGATATGTCTATCTTTGTAAATGCGTTAAGTTATAGGTATTTTTACCGATATGATGCTAGATTACAACCTAAAATATATTCGATTACTTTCAAATTTGCTTATAACACTGTTATTAGCAATTTTAACAAATCTAACGGTCGGATCGTTAATTTGATGTACCTATCTTTGTAAATGCTTTAGATTTTCGATATTTTTGTAGATATTTTTTTGGATTATGTACCAAAACATATCTGATTACCTTCAAATTTGTTCATAATACCTTTTCAACAAATCTAATGGTTAGATCGTTAATTTAAAGTGCCTATATGTGTAAATACCTTATGTTTTTGGTATTTTTGTAGATATTTTATTGGATTATGTGCAAAGTATATTTGATTACCTTCAAATTTGTTCATAATATTTTTCTTACCAATTTCAACAAATCTAACAGTCGATCGTTAATTTGATGTGTCTATCTTTGTAAATGCCTTATGTTTTCGATATTTTGTAGATATTTTATTGGATTGCATGCCAATGTATATCCAATTACCTTTAAATTTGTTTATAACACTTCTCTTAACAATTTCAACAAATTTAATGGTCAGATCGTTAATTTAATGTGCCTATCTTTGTAAATGCCTTAGGTTTTCGGCATTTTTGTAGATATTTTACTGGATTACATGCCAAAGTATATCTGATTACTTTCAAATTTGGTCATAGAACTTTTTTTTTTTTAACAATTTCAACTAATATAACGGTCAGATCATTAATTTGAAATGCCTATCTTTGTAAATACTTTAGGTTTTTTGTATTTTTGAAGATATTTTGTTGGATTACATGCCAAAATATATCTTATTACCTTCAAATTTAACACATTTCTTACCAATTTCAACATATTTAATGGTTGAATCATTATTTTGATGTGCATATTGTTGTAAATGTTTTAAGTTTTTAGTATTTTTTGTAGATATTTTATTGGATTGCATGCCAAAATATATTCAATTGCTTCAAATTTGGTCACAACACTTTTCTTAATAATTTCAACAAATCTAATGGTCGGATCATTAATATAAAGTTCCTATCTTCGTAAACGCCTTAGATTTTCGGTATTTTTTAGATATTTTGTTTGATTACATGGTAAAGTATATCCAATTACCTTCAAATTTGGTTATAATACTTTTCTTAGTAATTTCAACAAATCTAACGGTCGGATCATTAATTTGAAATGCCTATCTTTATAAATGTTTTAGATTTTTTATATATTTTTAGATATTTTGTTAGACTACATGCCAGAGTGTATCTGATTACATTCAAATTTAGTTATAATACTTTTATTAGCAATTTTAACAAATCTAATAATCGAATCATTAATTTGAAGTGCCTATCTTTATATCTATAGTATATATACATATGCATATATATATGTAGTGTTTGTAGATAATATATATATTGTATATACATAATATATATTTTTGAATATATAGTGTATATATATTTTTGAATATACATATATATGTATTAATTTACATACATGTATGTATATATTTATTAATATTCTATATTAATATATATATATATATGGGCAAAATATGTCAGTCACCCTTGAACTTTCACAAATTTTGATTTCCACCATCGAACTTTAAATGCTTGATTTTAGCCCTCGAACTTTTAAAATACATAAAAAATAAACCTTTCGACAATAAAAGCTCAAATACAATACAAAATCTCTAGATTTTAGCTCTCATTCTCCTATTTTTTATTTCTAAAATATTATTCTTCAACTTTAATCTCACTTTTTTCTCTTCGAATTAGCTCTTCCATTAATTAAAACTATTAAGTACTTATGAAAGTTCATCACATGACTTCCACATGACCTATTTTATAGGTATTTTCATTTATTCAACTCTCACAATGTGGTTTCATCATTCTAATTATTATAAAGTAACTTCTATATATAACAGGAAAAGACTATTCTGACTTATGCGTCTCTCATTTCTCTTTTTAGATTTTTTTTTTTTAATACTTCACTTATACTTTCAAATTTATTCTTCCTTCCTATAGAGATACTAAGAAAATTACTATTCGTCAAGAACTGAATTGATTTTTTTTCTTCTTCATCTTTATGTCCTAGTTTTGTTTATTAAAGGATAAAATATGTTATTTTTGTTATATGGTTAGTTCGAAAAAGTGCGAAAGAGTAATCTCAAGATTATTGAGTCGAATAAAAGGTTTGAAGTTAGATCTTAAAATTGTTGTTGATAAATGAAGAAATTCGAAGAGAAGAGAGTGATATTAAAGTTAAAGAATAATACTTTAAAAATTAAAAATAGGGAAATGAGAGCACAAATCTGGTGATTTTGTGTTGTATTTTAGCTTTTATTGTTAAAAGGGTTACTTTTTAGGTATTTTAAAAGTTTGAGGGCTAAAACTACACATTTTAAAGTTCGAGGGTAAAAATCAAAATTGATGAAAGTTTAAGGGTGGCTGATATATTTTGCCCTATATATATATACACACACATACATATATATATGAAAATATATATGTATGTTCATATGAATATGAATATATATATATATATATATATATGAATATATATATTTATGTACATGTATTTATATTTATGTATATATTTATATATTATATGTATGTACAAATCATTTATTATAAAAATGATATAATTAACAGTATATAAATTTTTAAAGTTATATAAATATACAAAATAATTTATTATATTGAGTAATATCGTTTAATATTAAATTTACTATGATTATTATTTTTTATAATAATTATATTTAAAAAATAAAAAATGAACGTTTAGAATAGCTTAAATAATGCTTTAGCGAAGAATTTGTTTTGTTGCCATTGACCCCTTTGGGGACGAAAGATTTTATATTCGTGTAGAATATTTTTGTCGCTATTAACCCCTTTCGGCGATGAATTTTTTTGTCACAAAAGTGATATATTTTCTCACCATAATAGTTAACTTTTATATAAAATTATATTTCTAGTAACGAAATTTTTTTTCCGCTAAAAATCATCATCATGACAAAACTACAACCTTTGGCGACAAAATTTTTATACCTTTAGCGAGGAAATTTTTCCTATCGAAAAGTCTTGGCTTTAGCTAGGAGTTTTTTCCTAGCTAAAGGGCACTCTTTGGGACAAGATTAGAATTTCCTTGCCAAGTTTTGGCGATGGTGTTTCAGCGAGAACCTGGCGAGGAAGTTGTTTTTGTCATGGAAGGCTTTGGGAGGGCTTTAGTTAGGAAATTATTTTGTCACGGAAGGCTATTTTTTGGTAGTGAAACAAAGGCTAAGATCCTTCGAAGAGAGGGGAGAAAGTTGTGAGAGTGGTGAGAAGAGAAAGAGAAGTGCCTGCTAGGAGAAAGATTAGGGTGAACGAAAGTGATTAGGGTTAGGCTTTTCTTGGGAGAAAAATCGTGGGATTGAGAGGAATGGGAGAGTGACAACTAAGGGAGAAAAATCTTAGGCAAATAAGGTTATGAAGGTTAGAGTTTTCCAAAAGAAATTTTCAACTTAATAGCTGTGCCCATATTATACTCTTATGGCTTAGGTTTTATGAAAAATATCCATAAATTCTTTTTTGAAACTAAAAATGGAATTTCACCCATAAAAGATATTTTTAATCCAAAAATAATTAAAATAATAATTCCAAATAATAATACATTATTCCATATCATAAAATTAGATAATATTGACACACAAAAAATACAAATAAACATGCATTAATCATCTACAAAAATCACAAGCACACTTAATGATCATAAAGCACACAAATATGCATCCAACATATATTTCCACATAAAATGCTCAATGAATGCATGACCACTACTAATTCAAGAGTGACTAGGGTGGGGCGTTACACTATAAGTTCAAAATCTTTCTTTTTTCTTCAATTTTCTTGCTTCTTTTACGTTATGTTCTTTTACATTAAGTTATTGTCCATTAATTCACTAGTGAAATTCTTTGATTTTGGAATGTAAAAAAGAGATGGTGCAAAACGAATGGGAACAAAAGATCTTGATCACTATGATGATGATATTTTCATATCATGAATCCTTTCCCTACCTAAAGATGCTTATTTCGTGATTAAAATAAAGCCAAAGAGAAGGCACGAATTGGTATATTTATTGGCAATGCATTCACTTATTATTTATTTATTACATCATTTACAATTATTGCTTTCCATCTTCAACTTAGTATTTATCAAATTGTATTGTCACTTGCATGTTCAAGATTAAGTTTTGTTGGTGGAGGCAAATTAGTTCTACCTAAGATGATTATTGGTTATGGAGGTAACAAAGAAAATTTTTATTTTCTTCCTTTTCCATCATGATCAAGACCATGCTAGAAATGCCAAGATTTTAATGCAAGCTTTTATGTGTAGTTCTTTTACTTGTAAAGTTATGTAGATCTTTTTCCTTAGTTTTTTTCATGCCTTCTGAAACAACTTGTGAAGAGTAAATCTATGGGATAATCTATTCTTTCACTGTTACTAAATTACAAATGTAATCTGGATTCCTTTTATGAGTATGTTGGCATAAAATCATATTATATGTCTGTTTAGAATAGATCCTCCCTGATCATGTATTACATAAGATAAAGGGTTTAGTGTAATACCCCACCTTTTTACTTCCGATTTGTTACTACCTGTAATGGGATGAGAAGTTATATTAATGGCTAGAACAAAAGTTGATCGGGATAATGAGACGAATATTTTGGTAAAATAAAATTTTGTCGAGACCCGGATGTAATTATTGGATTTGTTCTATTCGTACCCTAAACTTTTGGAAGGATATTAAGATTAATAAAATAATAATTTTAGGGTACTTTAGAAAGAGAAATTGACCAGTGCAATGAGATGCACGTTTTGGTGCGAATTGTGTTACCCGGGGTACCAGGGTTATTTTCGTCATTTTGACCACGCTCGTGGCTTTAACCATGAATTTGACCAAGTAGAGAGGGAATTGAAGAATTTACGTGTTGCCAGTGGATTTAGTGAAATTTTTTTGAGTTGGATAGTGAAATAAAATATTTTTCCATTACAGACCCAATTTTGGGTCATTTTTTAAGAAAATAGAAAATTACGGTTGGAAATGGAACGTGCGATTTATTATGATTGGTGGATGAAAATAAGTGTCGTTTAGTGATTGGTTAATGAAGTCAAGTGCTTCTATTTGATTGGTTAATGAGGCCAAGTGTTTATATTTGATTGGTTGTGATAAGTTGAGATAATTTAGAGGGCCCACAAGAAATAAATAAGAATGACCCACAAGCATGAAAAGTTTGACCAAGTTGGACCACCTTTTGACTTTATTTGACCAAGCTTAATTAAGCTAATCTTGATTTGAGCAAGTTAACAATGGTTGATTATGCATGGCCATGCAAGATTAGAAAATATTTATAATGTTCTAAGAGTTTCTACCTTTTTCTATAAATTTCTTTAAGGTTCTAGAGTACTCTAAAGTCTTCCATAAGTTTCTACAAGTGATGAGTCATCCCCTAAAGCCTTCTAGAAATTGTGATTCATCATTCCAAGTGTACCAATTACATTTCAAAGCTTCCTACTTAAGAGTTTTACATAAGCTATGACAAAAGCATGTGATGTAAGGCATTACCTAAGCAAAGCTTCCTATGTAAGCTTATTGGACATCTATGTATAGGCCATGAAGGCCAACTAAAATGGCTTTAGATAGCCAGAATTTCAGAGCAAACAAGAGGGAAAAGAGAGAAGAGAAAAGAAAGAAGAGAAAAGAAAAGGAAATAGAGAAGAAATGAGGGAGAAACCGGAAATAGAGAGGAGAGAAAGAGAGAGTAAAGCAAGAAGATGCTTGGACTGTTCATCCTCCAAACACAGCAAAGAAAAGATAAGGATCTACCTTACTTGAAATAAAGTTATTATACAAAGCATGGAGATCATTTTGGTATATATATATATTGTAAGAAGTTTATGTGTGAATTATGGAAACTAGTTAGGTGAAGTTGTGTGAAAGCTGTCCTTGTGTGCAGAAAATTCTGGGAGGTTTTATGTTCAGTAAATCTGTAAAGTTTCTGGATTTGAACAAAGAAGGCATATATCATTGTATCTAAGGATCATAGAGACATTTTAGAACAAGTTTGAGGTTAATCGGATCTACGAATCAAAAGTTATGGTGAAAATAGTAAAATGTGCCAAATCAGTAACGGGATTTTACTGCTAGATCTTTGTGTTCAAAACTGAACAAAATGGACAACAGAATTGGAATTTCATGAATTGAAACTTGTAAAGAAATATCTTAAGGATATTTTACAATTGGTTTGACATCATTTAAATTTGTGGATTAAAAGTTATGGGCAAAACAAGTTATGGTGTCAAGCTAGAAAATTGCAGAATGTTAAGGAAAAAAAATGAATAGTGAAACTAAGTCAAAACTTCTGAGGCTATTTTTGCCCAGTGCCGTGATACTAGAACTAGAAACCTAAAAATGGCCTATATAAAATTAAATTTAAGAGTCTTACGGTCTTTTTGGCATATCATGGAGCCAAATTGGAGTTGTAAATTGAAAGTTATGTGCAAAGCAAAATGGTGTGTCAAACCAGTAAAAATCCCAGAAAGTAGTCCAAAAATGAATGGACTTAAGGGTGATTAATTATATGATTTTGGACAAAACAATTAGGGAAACATGAAGTAAATCCCTTGTTTATAAAGGTAAGAAGGATGTGGAAAAATGAAAATGAAAGAATTGATCAAACGATGAAAAAACGATGCGAACGAAAGTTGAACGTTTTTCTTAAGCATCGGCTAACCATCGGCCCCAACGGCTAAACGACGGTTGAACGATGACTAACCGTTGGGCACGTCGGCTACCCGTCGACTATTTTTTGGCCAAACACCAATTGACCCGAAAATAATGTTTGGTGTAGGTTTAGCAACAAACGGCCAACAAAATGTCAAAAACGGTAGGAACGGAGGTTAGACGGTCGTGAACGTAATGAGAGGCTTAGGACACGAGGTGAGTCCTATTGATTTCTAAACCTTTTTAAAGGCTAGTGTGCTTTAATTTTTCATGAAATGACATGTTTTATACTGTTTTGGAAATGCTTAAATGTGTTTACGAAAAACATGAGCAAGACTTATTTTTATGCTATTTCGACTTGAATGAATTTCATAATTGGTTTGAAAATCTTATTGATTAATTAAAACACAAATTATGTGAATTTAGTCATTTTAGATTAAATATTTGGTATTTTTGAAAAATGATAAACTTTAAAATCGGGTATTTGGAGAATGATCCAAATATCTTTATTAGAATGTTTTATGAAACTTTTGGAACTCGGGTATTCGGTAAATGACCGAAATATCCTTATGAGAATTTTTGTGCATATTTCTCAAATTGGGTAAGGGTAAAATGATCTGGATACCCTCAAAAAGTCTTTTGGAATCGGGCATCAGTGAAATGACCCGAATGCCCTTGGAGAATGACTTTTGTGATTAAGTACCAGGAAAATAACCCGGTTACTCTTGGAAACACGTTTTGATGTGTAAGTAGAACCTTTTATTTGGGTTCAACATGATTTTGGAAAGTGTTGTTTTGGCCCCAAAATGTTTTGATTTGAAGATCCTGTGGGATTAGATGACCCTCTAGCCTGATCAGTCAGATGGGGTTGGTATTATTACGTTAAGTACTCAGCAAGGACTTTGACCTTTGTACTAGTCCATGTTAGTGATAGACGACCCCAAGTAACCTGGCTAGTTCTGGGGATTGTCTTACTCCAAACAGGGCGACAGAACATTGGGATAAGTCGTCCTGGCTAGCCGTTTAGTCCCTGGCAATTGTTGTGTTTGTGAACGTGTTTATGAACGCTTGTTGTTTTTGAGTCATTAGCTAGAATAAGGATGGGATGTTTGGGGCGTTTGACTCCTTGCCACCTCGATGGTGATTGACGTTAGGATTGGGACCCCTGGCTGATGGTGGCAAGTAAAAGATTTCTAAGTGCACGGTGAGATACATTTGTACGCTACTCACCCTTCCGGCCTGACATGGGTGATGTGCTATAAGGCGCAGTTCCTGGCACAAGAAACTGTGCAGCAGAAGGCAAAGTTCTTTGAACTTTGTACGCGGGTCGCACTTCTAAAAGGGGAAGAACCCGCAATTTATTAAAATAAGGGGCTATATGTTTGGAAATTATTATTTTTCGAACGTACATGATAAAATACCTGAATTTATCAATCACTGCTACTTTCCCTGTTATACAATTTACTTCAGCAAAGATTTTGAAAATCGACTCTCTTTTATGGGAAACACTGGCATACACACGGGACTCACTGGGTGATTTTTCACTCACACGTGTCTTTTATCTTACTTTTTGTAGGATCCAGAATTGGAAGAACCTACGAATAGAGGACGACACCACAGTGATAGCAGAATAGGTCCGGATGTCTCCCATTTGGACCTTATATACTCTGTTGATTATTTATTATAAAGACCCCTTGTCTGGGTATCTGGATGGGGCAACACCCAATATTGGTATGCTTCCGCTGTTACCTTTAGTAGGGGTGTTACATTTAGGATTTGTAAGGATTACAATTAAATGTTGTCATGGAAATGTATGGAATAATGATTTATGATATATTTCGATTAGAAGAAGAAATGTGCTAGAATGTCTAAGTTTAATTTGCATGTTGTTTGCTGAATGCTTCAATATGAACTCTCTATCATGCTAAACTTATTGTATGGTATTGCTTGGTCCCAAATTTCTGGTGAACTTGTATAGAGATAAAAGAAGGCTTTTGACAATAGTGTTAGTTTAGGATAGCCATTAAGATTTTAGTTGAACAATTTAAGCTTTGGGATGGTATCTAATTGGGATTTCATAATTTTAATTGATAGATGTGGAAGGTTGTTAAGGTCAAGAAACAACTCTATAAGTTTGGGAAGATCACCTAAGTTTGGAATGTAATTCCTCATATATACAAAAATGTTTTACACTTTATATAAGTCCTTACATAAATTTTTGTTATTGATGCTTGATTTTACAATTTAACAATACTTTAAGATGTTTTGTCAAACAAGTTTGTACACAATAAAAGCAAGCAAAGATTATCACCTTTGTCTAAAACACAATTGTGACTACATTCTCATGGACAAAATAATATTTTATACAAGTAGAAATGCATGAACTAAAATAGTGAATATCTTTTGAACAAGAATCAACACAAATCTATGGGTGCATATTTGGGATGACATTAGTATTATTTGTTTGAGAATATCCTTAATTAGGGATAGGAAATGTTGAGTATTCAATAAGGTTAGGCCATTAGTACTAACTTTTGAAAGTTAGAGTGAGTCTTCTGGTAAGAGACCACCATTGGGATATGAACTCTTTCTAGATAACGTGATAGTACTAGCAAGTCAGGCTAGTCTGTGCTAGCAACTTAGTCCAGGTGGAATTATCATTCAGGGTCAGATGACCGGTAAGTTTTGGAAAGAGATGGAGGAGTATCTCACCCAGTGAGCTGATGACCAATTGATACTGTGATGTTAGGTTTCACAGTATTCTATCATGATGTAGGGTTTCATAACAAATAAATAAGGTTATAATGCATGTTAGTGTTATGCCCTAGATGCAATCACTTATACGTTGTATATGACACATTTTATTTTAATAAAAGGTATTATTTATCTTACAGTTTCTTTTGTTTACTTTTATATAATATAACTGTTAGATAAAGTCCCTAATACAACACTGTGTTAAGGAAATCATGATAGATATCATAATATGAGATTCCTACTACACTGTATAGTGTTAGTACTTAAATAGTCCCTAGTCGTAGTATTAATGAGACAAGACATCATTAATGCATTAAGACTAGCATGTGTTAGACTTCCTAATTTGATCAGGCGTTGGTTCTCATTTTCGTGAGTATTGAGATACTCAAAGTTAACACATAGATACTTGTTAATGGAACAAGTACATTAGATGATCTAGCTATGAGATAATCACATGGATAATTATTTAGTACCAGTGATATAATCTCAATATAGCAAACATGCAAATATCTTTAGACTTGAGATCTCCAAGTACTTTGTTTGTGAGCTTTGTGCTTTGATTCCAATCTCTGGAGCCAGATCGAGAGCCGCCTATGGGATGGATATTGGGTACATTGTGAGGTAAATAAAAATAATTGAGAGGGTAAATAAAGGATTCACCACTCCTAATAGTAGGGCGAATATCTCACGGCCACTTGTAGGAATTACTACTCAAGAAGTCCTTGGCCAAGGAGTCTGTGTATTAGAAATAGTTCCAATTGATACACATTTAGAGTAGTGAGTTTCTGGTACAAGTACTATTATATTCGGGCCAAAATTAATTCTGGAGAGAGTTGACACTAATTTTGTACTCCAAACCGAATGAGATATTGTATGGTGAAAGGAGTTAATTGTACTGTAGTTTATTATTGAAGGGTTCATGTCAAGCCACTTGACTTCCTGGACTCTTGGGTGGTCATGATGTGTTGCTAGATACCACTCATGATCTGGGAATATGGGTTTATTAATTGATGAATTAATAAATCAATCTTAATTAGAATTAATAGGATTACTAATTAATTATGGATTATTAATCTCAAAGACGTTTTGATTAATTCATATTCGCTACCAATTGACTAGGAAACCTAATGGGTCACACACAATAGAGGATTATATACTCAAGATGTTATTTGATAACATAGTGGGGTTAATTGAGAGAAAGAGAAGTTGATGTGGACAAATTATAATTAATTATAATTTATGGTTCAAATTGTAATTGTGAGAACTTGATGTTTCCAATTATAATTAAAGAATTCTAATCATTTTAGAAATCTCAGATGGAGTATTTTAGCAGGATTTTTCGTGTGATATATGGTATAGACATACGAAACCCTAGCTAGAGGACAATCTACGAAAAACAACAACTCTAATGACCTTCTCTTCTCTCTCTCTCTCTCGTTGTTCTTCAGCACAAGAACAATAAACCCTAGCTGCCACTTTGGTTTATACTAGCACATAAACATCTTGGTGCTTGAGAGTGATCCTTCGTGTGGATTTCTGTTAAAGATAATCACACACTATGATTATAGTAGTTGGTCAACTCTTGTGGTATTTGATCAAGAGGATTGTTGGATCGCACCTCGACTTGAAGAAGGAAAAATTTTATTTTCCACACGATCAAAGAAAGGTAAAAAGTTGTTACATTTATTCTCTTTATATCTTGTTTTCCACACATATGTGGATCCTGGGATGGTATCTCGTTTTTATTTTTCTGCTGCACTATATATGATATGCGTGAGATATCCAACAATGCAGGGTTTCATAATCCGCCTATTTTTACAAAAACAAGAGTGGATTTAATTTTTTGAGAAAATATTTATTATCTGCTCTTACAAAAATATGATTGACTAAAGTAGGTAAAGGCATGCAGCTAAACCGCTCAGTTATTTTGAAATTGTTATGTATAGCTTGCTATTGTTTTCTCTCATTTTACTTAAACTTGCATCATAAAAGAGTTTCTTAAATTTCAAGAGTATACACAGGACTTATTGGGAAATATTTTTCACATGTTCTCTATTATGTTTTCAAGGAGTTTTAGTATTGACAAGGTTGTAGGTTTCTATAGTTTGAAGATCTAGATTTTATGCTTTGAATATTTCTTGTTGAGGATGTTGTTTGCAGTTTTATGTTTTAAGACTTTGTATGAGTATTGGATAACTTTGTAATAAGTTTTATTTGTTTTCATGAGTTTTGATTATACCAAGTTATAAAGACTTTTGGTTCACTGGACGGGATAACATCTCTGATTTTTTTGGATTACGTAGGTAGTTAGAGTGTTACACATTAATTGTATTTGCAACAATTTACAAGACTTTATCTTTTATCACCAGTATCACCAACCTCAAAGTCAAGAACATGAAAACATAAAAAATTCCAATTTTAAGGATTTAAGAATAATCTCTTCAAATATTAAGGAGCAGATATATATTTTTTGTTATCTTATCTTTATTGATGGTAGTTTTTACTTATGTTTTGATGCACATTGTAAACTTTTTTTAAATAAGCTTTCTACGAAAACCACTAGTTGGTGATCATAAAATTCTTCATAAAACTTTGTAGTACATTTCAAATGATGTGCTTAAGGATTACTCAATTATGAAGCTACATAACAAAGCAACTCTGCGTGACTTATGTGGAAGGACGTGCTCAACAAATTTTTCCAATTAGATCAATAGTAGAAAATTTTATGTTGGTGGATGGGAAAGCCTCTTTGTTGGGGACAATGATGAATTTGTAAAAAGAAGTGATCAAGAGGATCTAGTCATACAGCTTCAGGTTGTCCCAACTAATAATAATTCCATTGTCTGTCAACAGGATCAACAAAAAACATAATGTCTGGATAAAAAACAACAGTGTTAATTGTTGTGGTTTTACTAAGGTAGTCTTTAGATACTAGGAATTGGAACTCATATTCTATGTTCAAATTTCATGTTCTAGTGGATTTGGTGGTAATTTAGGCAAATAATAAGACCATTAGTTTATTGCTCTATACAATTAATCATTTTGGCCAATTTGTATGAATTCATTACCTTGGCATTTTTCAGTGTCATTCATTTTAACTTATTCCCTGTGCTTTTTTTTTAAAGGAAAAAGGGTGGGGATTTATGTTTCTTCAAATATATAACCAAATTTCAGGTGTTGAAACCTTGTATAATCACTATAACAAACCAAGCATTTAGGGATAATAAATTTGTTTTAGATGTTAATTTATGTCATAAAATTATTTATCGATACTTTTATAAGTGTCCCCATATGCATTTTGTAGAAGTGGTGTCGCTAAGAAATTCTACAATACAAGACTTTATATCGATAAATTAAGTTGCTAACACTTTTCCCTATAAGTGTCTCTATATTTACTACTCTTAGGTTCTCTAACGTCGTTGGCATAATAACATTTTTCAAAAGTATCCAAAAATTTACATCACAAAATTTTGATTCTGTTCGCTTTTCTAACTATCTTTTTTATTTATAGCCCCTCGAATTTGACAATACCTTGTTCCATAAATGTCCAAAAAATAACTGCACATAAATACAATTTCGTCGCCTTTTTTTACCATGTAATCAATTATAGTGTCCCAAAATTTAGTGACTGTATTTTTTAAAGCATCTCTAAAATAACTATACTTACTAATGAATGTGTTCCTCCTTTTGTTACACTATATAAATAGTCTCCCAAATTTTGCCTCACTTTTTTTAAGCGCCCAAAAATTGACAATTATTATATTTTATTATTTCATATTTTTTTTCTAATTCAAAATCTCATAACAAATGTTTCTCTTTACATTGTATGATAGAAAGCTATAAACCAATAATAATTTTGAAACAAAATGAATAATATTTATTTAAATAAATCGTATAAATTAGAACAAAACTTAAATACTCATATTCAAAAGCATTTAAGCAAATGTCTTACTATAATACAAATTGGACTATATATAAATGTTCAATTTTGTTGGCAAACTAAAAAAAAAATATTCATATTACTGCAAATTGATGGAGAATCTAGTAGCCCTACATGTCAAATAAATAAAAAAAAATGGTGAGCATTTAAAAGATTTAAATCATTTTATTAACATTATTAATAGTTACAAAAAATGGTATTCTTTGTGATCGTCATGTACCGTTGAATTTAAAGGGAAAGTTTTACAGGACAGTCGTACGACCTGCTTTGTTATATGGTACGGAATGTTGGGCAGCTAAAAGGTTTCATATTCAAAAAATGAAAGTAGCTGAGATGCGTATGTTACGGTGGATGTGTGGATATACTAGAAAGGATAGAGTTAGAAATAATATCATTAGGGAAAAGGTGGGTGTGGCATCTAGTGAGGAAAAGATTAGAGAAAGTCGTCTGCGTTGGTTTGGACACGTTCAGAGAAGACCGAGGGATGCTCCTGTTAGGGCGATGGAGAGAGTGAGGCAGGATAGGTTAGACAGAGGTAGAGGTAGGCCTAAAACGACATGGATAGAGGTAATTAAGAGGGATATGTCTTTGTTAGATTTGGATGAAAGTATGACGTTCGATAAAAGAAAGTGGCGAGAGAGGATTCATGTGGATAACCACACATTGCCTGACGTTGGTTCATGTAGCCGACCCCAAGTTACTTGGGATTAAGGCTTAGTTTGTTGTTGTTGCTGTATTAATAGTTACAAGCAATATAATGAAACAAATGTAATTGAAATAATTTGAAAATATAATGCACTTACTTGAAGAGACGAAAAATAGAAATCATTCTTGAGTATAGGCAAATTCAATAAAATTATGAGTAGTGTAAAAATTAAAACTCATTTTAGAAAATTTCCTTTGGTTTACTATTAGTTAAACACTTATCTCAGAAAATATTATTTTGAAATGAAACATCATTCTTCATACGGAGAACAACAATTTGTTTCTCATAATCATTCTTCATTACTTGCTGCATAATTTCAATCTTTGCCTCATTACTTTGATTCATGTCATAAAGCTCTTTTTGAAGACTTTCTACTTTAGACTAATATTCACATTTCAATTATCTTTTGATTTTAAAAATCTATATAGGAGTAACTCCTAATCCATATCCTCTAACTCTATCATATTGATCTTCATTTAAAACATCATTTAAGACTTCATCATAGACTTCATTAGCATTACAATTCATATTTAATATCACACGTTCAGCAACAATATTATTAGCTTTCTCCTTTTTTATAACAACAAAAATAGAAATTAGAGATCATATGTAATGTACTGAAACTACAAGTAATAACTTTTACTTTGATAATTAAAAAAATGCATTGCAACAACTTCTTAAGTTTTCTGATTGATAAAATTCCCATCCTTTCTCATGAGTTATTTTGAAGAACTCAATCTGCCCTTTTTTTCCCCCCTGAGTCATCTCCTATTTTAATAGTATATTAATCAGTTTAATGCTAAGAAAGTGTAGCAAAAAAAGTAAAGACATTAAACTTCAATTAAAACTCACATATTCGTTCCTTCCTCATGCAAAACTCTTCGAATCACTAGTATGAAGAGTTTTGTCAAGAGCTTGTACTGCTTTTTCCATTTTGAAAAGATTCTAACCAATATATATATTATATATATATGTATACATATGTTAACTGAGATATGTTATGGCATGCTTTAGAGCAAAGCAAATAAAAAAGCTTCTTCTACTATACAATGTAAATGCTACTACTCTGTTCCTTCTACTATACAATAATATATAGCAGTGGCTAACACAAATAGGATGCTTGAATGCAGTAAGCATCGCATGTTCATATATCCCCAGGTTCCAAACAAAACTATCACACATCTATCCAAACTAATTATATATATATATATATATATATATATATATATATTAACAAGAATCTATTAGCATAGAGAATATTACGTAAGCTTCTGTTCATCCCAAATAAAAATCTAAAAGATAGCTTCCCTAATATCATCTGATCCCTACTCCCAAATTGTGAATAGCAAATTCAAAAAGTGAATGGCCATGAAAGAGCTATCCTTATTAGCAATTAAATCACAAGCTAGAAACAATAGAAAGCTTAATTTCTTTTTTTTCCTCAATTTCTATTTGTTTCGTGTTTAAACTTTCAATCTATTTGTGCTATATATTCCTCAATGCATTTCTTTTTTTAACTTTTCCATGCAAATAAACTAATAATTTGTATACACCAAAATGAAAATGTTAGTGAACTCAATAGAGATATTTTTCCTTTTTTTCTAGATTATTAATTAAACGTGAGAGAGGATCGTAGTTGGATGTATGACGGACTTAACCCAAGTCATAAAGGTATAGTGCCAAGATTTTTTGAGGGGCTACAAACATTTCGTGCTTTTGCTTGCCAGCAGGATATGTTCAAATGGGGGAAACAATTAGATGTCCTTGTTGCAAATATAGAAATTTGCGATATGCCATACCTGATGAAGTTAAATTTCATGTTCTTCAGTGAGGTTTCATGCCTAATTACTATATTTGGACATCACATAGTGAAACTTTAAATTCATAGTCATAAAGAATAGCTGTAAGTGATCTAATTATTCATGGCAAGTAATGACAGGGAACCAAGAAACCAATATATAGAAATGGTATAGTATTCTATTGCCCCTTCCATAATGCTACAATCAAAAGAATCACAGTCAACTAGAAACATTAAAGAACCACCAAATCCTACTACAAAATAGTTCTTTGATATGCTTGATGTTGCAGATAAGTTGTTGTGGTTGTACAAAAAAATCAGTATTATCAGCGATTGGGAGATTGCTAAGCATTAAGGTTGACTATAATGTGTCCAATGGATGTTTTGATATAGTAGCTTTTTTCATAAATGAATGCTTGCTAGAGGAGAATAATATGCATACAGACTTCTATAGTACAAAAAAGATAGTTAAAGGTTTGGGTTTGCCCGTGCAAGAGTTTTATTATTGTGTAAATAGATGTATGTTATATTGGAAAGAAGATGTGAATTTGACTCATTGTCAATTTTGTGAAAGTCCTAGGTACAAACCAAAATATGGTAGCAAAAAACGTCATAATGTTCCGTATGACAAAATGCATTATTTTCCTTTAACTCTAAGACTTCAAAGATTGTATGCATCTATAGCAACTACAAAGCACATGAGATAGCACAATAAACATGTGCCATCAGAACTTGGGAAAATGATTTATCCATCTGATAGAGAAGCTTGGAGGTATTTTAACCAAGTTTATCCATCAATTGCTAATGAACCAAGAAATGTAAGGTTAGGTCTTTGTACTGATAGTTTTACATGTTATGGACAATCTAGAAAGCAATATTCAAGTTGGCCAGTTATTATCACTCCGTACAACTTACTATCTCGGATGTGTATGAAGACTTCTTAACTTATTTGATACCTGGTGATAACAATCCTAAAAAGAAAATTGATGTTTATTTGTAGCCATTGATAGATGAATTGCAACATCCTTAAGAAATTAGTGTAGCAAAATTTTACAATAAAGGTAGGTTTGATGTGGACCATTAATGGATTTCCAGCTTATAGTATGCTATCAGAATAGAGCACAGGTGGAAAATTATCTTGCTCTTATTGTTTGGAGAAAACTAAGTCATTTACACTGAAGCATTGGAGAAAAACTTCTTTATTTGATTGCCATTGTTAATTCCTTCCTAGTGATCATTTATTTAGGAAAAATAAAAATGCCTTCTTTAAAAATCATATTGAGAATTCACCTCCACCCCACGATTGACTGGCAAGGAAATATGGGAACAAGTTAAAGTAATGCCAAAAGTTATGCCAATAAGGGCAACAAAAACTGGAGAGGGATTTGGGCATACACACAACTGGACAAAGCAAAGAATTTTTTGGGAATTACCTTATTAGAGAACGCATCTAATAAGACATAATTTAGATGTTATGCACATAATCAAAAATTGTTTTGATAATGTATTCAACATAGTGATAGATGTTAAGGGCAAAACAAAAGCTAATGTGAATGTAAGGAAAGATTTGAATGAAGATTGCAAGCATAAAGAATTGGAGTTTAAATATGGTAATCCCAAGAAGCCATTTTCATCTTACACATTAGACAAGGATGGTAAGCAAATTTTGCTGGATTGGATTAAAAACTTTAAATTTCCAAATGGGTATGCATCTAATTTATCTAGATGTGTTGATATGAAGGAAAGTAAGTTGCATGAAATGAAAACTCATGATTGTCATGTTTTTATGCAAAGATTACTTCAAATTGCATTTCGAGAATTACTACCTCAAGATGTGTGGAAGGTGCTGACTGAATTATCTTTGTTCTTCAAAGAAATTACATCATCCTCATTACAAGAGGAACATCTTGCATATTTAGAAAAAAAACGTTCTAGTTATTCTTTGTAAAATTGAGCGGACATTTCCACCGGGATTTTTTTTATTCAATGGAGCATTTTCCAGTTCATCTACCTTATGAAGCAAGAATGGGTGATCCAGTACAATATCGGTGGGCGTACTATTTTAAAAGGTATATTTGTAGTCTCATAAATTTTTCTAATTTAACCATGAGGTAATAATTTTTGCCATTATAGTTAGGTTCTTACACCACTTAAAGAAAAAGGTTAAGAATAAGGCAAGAACAGAAGGCTCTATTATCAATGCATATCTAGTGGAAGAGGTTCCAATTTCTGCTCATATTATTTTGAGCCTCATGTTCAAACGAGAAGTAAGAGAGTTGAGAGAAATGATTATAGTGGTGAATTACCAACAAATACTCCTAATCTTTCAATTTGCACATATCCAGAATGGCCTAGTGGAGAAAAAAAATGAGCATAGCATGAAGATAGAGATTTTGAAATTGCCCACAAATATGTGATAATGAACTGTGATGAGGTGTTACCTTATAGAGAACAAGTGACTATTTGCTGTATTTTAGTCCATAAAATTTGACTATATGAATATTTTGTAATCTTTATTATATCTTGATATTTTATAATAGGATCTTTGAAAAATAGTTAAGATATAAGCATCCTCAAATTCAAAGACACATCATAGATTTGAGATTTGAGAAAGATTTCTCAAATTGGTTAAAAAATTATGTAAGTTATTGATCTATTTATTTTCATTCTTTAATATTAAGTTTAATGATTAACTAAGTAAAATTAAAATTTTTAAATGGTTTTATGTTTAAATTAGGTTGAAGGCCCATTAAATAATGTTGAAGATAATAATATCAAGGATATAGCAAGAGATCCTAAGTGTGAAAGTATTACATATCCTATATACTTTGTAAATAGGTACAACTTTCACACAATTGATCGTGGGAAGGAAAAATCAACCATGAATAGTGGAGTGTGCATGAAAGGGCCCTCTAATAGTGATAAGGATTACTGTTATGGCATGCTCAAAGAAATTGTTTAATTTGAATATATAAGAGTATCAGATAAATTTGTAGTCCTATTCAAGTGTGATTGGTATGATTCCCATGGTAGTCAAAGCATGAAGGTGTATCGTGAATACTGGCTTGTAGACGTTGATTCAAAAAGAAAATAGCCTAAATATGATCCATTTGTACTGGCCCAATAGGCTCATCAAGTTGACTATATCTCTTATCCTAGCAAAAAAAAGGATAAGGATGCGTGAAGGGCTGTATGTCGAATTAAGGCATAAAACTATTAATGTTTTTGCTGTTGAACCTACTTACCAAGAGACTCAAATGCATGCCATTGAAGTTGTTGTGCCATAAAATGAGACATGCCCTCTTGTTGTAAATAAATAGTGATTCCCAAGTTGAATCTGAGGAGAATGGATTGCTTTTGGACAAAGATGATGGTGGTAGCAGTAGTGTTGCATTTGAAGAGGTAGTTATGAAAAAGATACATGAAATGAAAAATAAAGTATAGATTTGCTTGCATTTTTTAAGTCTATAAATGAAAATGTTTTTGAGAATTATTTCATTTATTAGTGTTCACTTTTATAGATTTGTTGTTGAGAAATATTTTTAAGTCTCATGAGATGGTTTTTTTCTATTCTGTCATGAATATGGATCTATTCTAAGAGTGAAATTTATGTAGCAGAGAACACAAATAAGAAGAATTAAAAAAAAGAAATTGTTATTCCTGCAGTTAGTTCAGGAGGCACTTTCTGGATATGTAGATCAGGCACTTCATGCATGTAAATGATAGTTAAAGTAGGACGCTGACATGTTTTACATTCCTTTTTCTTTGTTGGATTTTTAGATAGGAATTTTAGAAACCCTCGCTCTACCAGATATTTATCTTTTTTACTAAGTGTTGTCACAATTTGTCAATGGTTATGTTGTGCTACTTTAATCTAGTATACATAGAACTAAAATGTATATCTGTTATTACTTGATCAATTGATGATGGTTAATTAAGTCTGTGCTATCTAGAATTATTTCATTCTGAATTTAGGTTCCAAAATGGAAAAGGAATAATCCATTGAAATGGGAACATTCTAGCAGAATAAATATTTCTTACTTGTTAATTTACTTGTTATAGGTGGATAGACCAAAGCCAAATGTTTCTAGGTCATTCTCTATACTTTGGAGAAATTTGGTCATTGTAAGATTAGCATCTTTTGCTCATCCTGAAGATCTTCTAGGAGCTTGTCCTGGTATAACATTTCTATATGGTATGTAATTTAATTTCCTTTTTTTGTTGCATTGAGGACCTAGGCTGAAATTACAGTCTATTTTCTTTAGGTCATGACTATGGTAGTACAACTATGATCATGAATCATGCTCTTGGAATTGAACATGAACATTCTTCTTCCTTGGGTTTCTTTGTACACAAAAATTATCTAATTCTTTGTTTCTAGTGCTCCAAGCTGAATATGTTCGTAAAAAAACCTAGGTGAAACAGCTCTTTTCAAAATAACATCGTTGGTGAACAACCACCTATTTTAAGACTTTAGGATGCAAATAGTGCTAATTTCTTGTTGGAAAATTTTACCATATTTCTAACCTCTCTTTGAACATGAAACTGTTCCCTATTAAACATAAATTGTTCTGATTACTGACGTTTCATTTCTTTTCTTTTTTTTTTTTTTTTTTTTGGTCTTGAATGGCCCTTTGTATGTTGAATAGATTCTGATTTCCATGCTTTTTATATTTCTCTGAAGTACACCATATAAACATCTTCCCTCAACAGGCTTTCAACAACAACCAAAAGCCTTTTAGAATCCTCAATCTCTATTTTTCTTATTAGCAAATTTTAAAACCTTCAATTTTATGTGTTCTTCTTCTAATCATTTTAGATATTACCAAATCCCCAAATTTGAGAGTTTATTTTTCAGAGACAACAATAGGAAAGTGTAGAATGCAAGGAAAAGGACTCAAATACATTCTAAAGGACCATTATCTAAAAATGACATTAAACATAGGTATTAGATTTTTGGAGGAGATATGCTTCAATGGCTTTATAAATTCCTATGGCCTTTTCTTTCCCTATGTTGATTTCCTCTTCAGAAATTATAGCACCCTACAAAATGTAGTATTTGCTAACCATTTTGGCTATGGTACCTCCTTCTAGTGAACTCTCAAACTTAGCTTCATAAGAAATCTTCTTAACCTTGTCTGCCAAAGCATCACCTTCAATCAAAGTGTAATTACATATGTGATTCTCTTTGTTGATCTCATCAATTTTATGCTTCACAGATTTGAAATGAGTTTCTGTAGTCAAGAAAAGAATCATGTTGATAAGGGCGAAATTCATCAATAATTTTTTAATTATTTGAGGATATTTTGTGATACATTTGATGTAATAACTAGTCATATGTCTTCATATTTGATATTTTTCCTTTAGAAAGGTATTTTGGAGTTTTTGTGCAGAATAGAGGAAAAAAGACAAAAAAACCGTCGTCGTTGCAGTGCGCGGCTGGCGCCGGCCGTGTCCCACAAAACTGACTTTGGCCCTAGGCTGGAATAGGGGAAAAAGCATAAAAAAACAGCGTACGTTGGGTACAAACAAAGCACTGCCAGTGCTGGCCGTGAGGGACTGAGCCTGCGTCGGCCTAATACGGTTTTAAGGCGACGGGTTTCTTTTTCCAAGCAGACTTTGACAATTTCAGTTGGATTCTTTTGGGAACTCTTTCAACCACAGAAAAGGACTCTTGTGGGCACTTTTTGACAACCAAAACTCCTATAAATACAAGAGAATAGCATTGTACAAAGGAGTTCTAGTTCTTGAGTTTTCATTATAATATTTTATAGAACTCCTAGAAAAATACCAAGAATAAGGAGGATCAAGGAAATCTTAGAGAAAAAGAGGAGCCTTATTAAGAAGATTGCAAATGAGAAGGGAATTGCACTTGTCTATGAGTTTTTCTTCTTTCTTTCTTTGTAATTCTATTTTGTCAAAATTGAATTTATATGTTTTAATTGTAGTCGAGGATATTTTTACTTTATGATTTTGTATTGAATTAATTCTAGACTTCTTGAATTCCAATTCTAAATATTTGATTACTTGATTTTATGAGTTGGATTAATTATTTTGGATTAGTTAATTCACTATCTTGTGATCTCTTAATGGACTTAGGAAACGAAGTTAAGGGAAAGACTTTGTAATCAAAGAGAGAGATTGATATCACCTAGAATATAGGGGTACTATTTCTTCCAAAAGACGTTATTGTTGCCTAGAGTATAGGGATATTAATTGTTTAATTGAGTTGTTCTTAATGCTTCTTGATTTTAATTAGGGAAGCAGAGTATACCCTTTAATTAAACTAAAAATAAGAATTTCATGACTTGGGAAACGACCAGAATTTGATTTTGAAACTCATATTAGTATTTTGGGATTGAGAATCAATTGGGTGAAAGATATTTTCTTCACTTGTCATAGAATTGAGATATTTTTTCATTACATGTCTTTTTTCCTTAGTCTCGCTCATTGATTATCCTTGTGACTTTTCTTGTATGAACTTGATTTATTCTCTAGTGTATTAGGTTTGTTGGTTACTTATTCTATCTTCTTATTTTGTTGACTAAACAATAACGATTCGGGTAAAGTAAGGTCGGAGCCTAAGTTCTCGTGGATTTAATACTTGCTATTCCCTATACTATATGATGGGTATACTTACCCGTGTGAGTGGTTTTAGTAACTAGCATTTTAATTAAAGCTTGATTGATTGTGGACTTTGTTGGCAATATTTTCTACATTAAAAAACACGTATCAAGTTTTTGGCGCTGTTGCTAAGGATGGGCACTATCTGAAACACTCGAGTCTTGTTAATTTAGTCTTTGTTGTATTTGTAAATATCATTAACTTTTGTTTTTTTAGGTACTTTGTGAATATTTAAGTCTTTTTATTTGTATATGATTTGGTTTTTCATTTGTTTAAATTTTTGCTATTCTTTATTTTTCTTTTCGATTTGATTTTTACTTTTCTTTGAGTGGCAAGGTTGACATAATCATGGACAATTATTTTTTGGCACAAAATCAAAGGAGCTACACTAATAGTAGATTGTCAAAGTTACAAGCTCACATTGATGTTTCTAGTGAGACGTCATTAGAAGCATTAGTAAATTCTTTTGTTGTTAATACAAATTGATTTGTTTAGTAGCATAAAGAAGCTTTCCAACGATTGTGTGATCAGAGGACACAATTAGATAAGATTGTTGAGGAGACTCATGAAGTCATGTTGGCCCGCACAATTGACCTTGGAGAAGAGAGAGGCTATGAAGGACAATTGCATAATATGGCAAAAGAGGTATTCGATTCTACTCTATGTACTAATAATTCTAATTTTTCTTTGTCACATGATTTTTTAGACTTCTCTCAATTCTTGGAGAACAATGGTCTAAATGATGGTGTGTTGGGCTTAACATGCCTCAAGAAGTTGGATCTCTCAATGCTATATCATACGAAACCCTTGGAGTATGCTAATAAATTCTACCCTTCACCCCCATTCAAAATGAGGTAACTTGGTATTTATAGATGTGGTACAAAGTAAGGATTTCTTAGTCTTATCTTTAAGAACTCAATTACTAAGTTTAAAGGAGAATTTTCATTTTGACAAGTCTTTGGAAGGGTTAATTGTAGCACCCTACTACCTAGGCCCAACAAGGCCGGGGATATCCCCTCGTCCAAAGGATAAGGGATCTTTATAACTAGGTCACACAAACGAAAATATAATAATACTTTAAAATTAAACTTATTACAACCCAAAAATTCAAGAACAAATCCAAAATAAATTGTTCACTATCATCTCTCAAAGCAACATATAAAATAAACAACACAAAGTTTTCAAAGCAAGCAACAATCTAGCTACTCATCTCCACAGTAGGATCGACCTGAAAACATGGCATAAAAGGTAATGAGATAAAAATCTCAATAAGCCCGTGTATACTTTGCGTGTTTCAGGTAAAACAATTCATGAATGCAGGTTGTAAAAATTGCATAAGAGAAAGTGCTGGCAAGCAAGAAATAATGATTAAAATAAAGAGTGACATTTTGCTTTTTAAACCATACATGTGAATAATAAATACAACCACTCAAATGGGTAGCCATAGGTTACCACACGTTGGGCCCCATGACCATATAACGGTCAGAATGCCACACTTTGTGCAGACTGACAAAAGGTAGGTGATCGGTCTACGAGTAAGATACTCTTTCTCTACACCCAAACAAACCGATTGTCCATTACAAAAACACACAGTCCACTTGACTGAAACTTGTTAGCTTGGATCGGCATGACTAAGTAGTACTGTCGCTTCTCTAAGTTGAGTTCATCTTCTGGAGGTGGCCTCCTGCCAGAAGACTCACTCTTACTCTTCAAAACTAGTACTACTAGCCTACCCTTATTGAGTACTCAATGTTGATTATCTCACTTGGGAGAAAACTGATAAAACATTGCTTTATTTGGAAATAACAATTAAGGATTTTTAAAATTCGTGTCAAAGTTGAGTTTTAGAAAGAGTTTAGTGTTTGAGCAAAACTGTTTGTTTGATTTTCAAATGATTTGTTTGACTGAACAAGAAAAAAAACAATCCTCAATTGCCTTTACAAAATGAGTGTCATACACTCTGTGTTTAGCTTGCTATAGTAACCTTTTGTCATCAAATAAGTTTATGCAGGAGCTTACTAGATCCTTTGCTTGCAAATTCACAAATCTTCCAAAGCTGACCTAACCCCACCTGGGGTAAACACAAGCCATATGGTTATACTCAAGCTATATTCACTTCCATAAATAATCCTAGCTCAACTTATTACAATCATGACCCTAATGTCCTAAGCTTTAAAGCTAGATGATACAGGGTTTTATAAAATAAGTCTAGCTTGATAAATGAAAATAATTAGGGGTTGTAAGATAATTACTAATAAGTTATAAGTTCAGATACTAAATCTTGAGTGTTGCTATTAATAAATAAATTAGTGTTTAATTGATGAAGAGTCCTAAGTCCTAGATGATATTATTAAAATAAATTATCACTAATCTCTTAATTAATAATTAATAGATAGAAAATAATTAATAAATAAAATTAATATTAAATAAATTTTATTAAATTTTGATCAATAGATAATAAATAATTTCAATAGTATTTATGAATATATGGCCTACAAGATTATTATTTTACCTATTATTATTTATATAAAAGGCTTTATTTATTATTATATATAAATATTTATATATATTATTTTTAATAAAAGATATCATTTATTTGGCTAAAATATTACTATTCCATTTAATATTCCAAACCCAACTTCCTAGGGTTTTCGAAATCTTTAGAGGAAATCATAATATTAATTTTAATTAATGTAATAAAATTGGCTAATTAAAATAGTTTAGGATCAACAAGGTCATGATCATAATTTTTCTATTGCTAACAAGAATCATGAACATATACTCCAACATCAATCAACAAACTATTCCATTCATGAGTAAAGGCTTAAATCCATATCTACTATCACATGGTCAAATCTCTACTAAGATAATCATATTCATGGCTTCAATGAAAATAAGAACATAATACCCTATTCACCAAAAGTGACATAATATCTAGCATGCTTAAACATCCATACTCACTCAAGACATGAAGAACATGCATCGATCCATAAGAAATATCATAGAACTTAACCATGGCAAAACATCCTCATGCTCCAATCTCAACTCCTTCATACATAAGCACATACTCAAACCCCAATCCTATTCTATCATTTTCTAACAACATCTAAGAGACATGATTTTAGAATTAAAGAGAAAGTTAAAGAGAAATACTTGGTTGATGACAATTTCGATGAAGATTCAAGGAGATCCACACGCTTAGGAGGCTTGATTCGTCCAAGAAGGAAGAAGAAAAACGGCCATGGTTGAAACAACCATTTCAGCAGAGAGAGAGAGAGAGAGAGAGAGAGAGAGAGAGAGAGAGAGAGAGAGAGAGAGAGAGAGAGAGAGTATTAGTATATCATGTTAAAGATTGAAAGGAAAGAAGATGAACAAAATCGTTCTTGGTTACCTTGATAGAGTTCTTGAGACTTCAAGAAAAATTCTGGTTTTTGATCCGATAGTAGATTTTTGTTTTCAATGTTTGATGTTATAAAATCCAGAAATGGACTCTAGGGAGTGAGTATGCATGATCTGGAGTTTTTGGAAGGGATTGAAGGTGTTTAGAGTGGTCTTAGGCTTGAAGAAAGCTAGTGTGTGTTCTTGGTGTTCTTGGAGAAATGGAGAGAATTGGAGAGAGGTGCTAGACGAAATTGCTGAAGGTATTGACCGAATGATTGAGGAACTCTTGTGATTTGATTTTTAGATTAGGGAGAAGGGGGAAATCTGGTTGTTTGAATTTCAAAGGGAGTAATTTATGGAGTGTTTTAAGGTAGAAGATATGGAGATGTGGATTGATGGAGGTTCTTGGCAGCTACAATGGCCGACTGGTTTTGCTGTGATTTTGCTGAAATGAATGTGGGTTGAAGGAGCTATAGGTTGGCCGAAATGTTGAGTGCAATGGTGGAAGAATTTCTGGTTTTTTGAAGCTTAATCGAAGAAAGTTTTCATGGAGCAATTTGCTAGAATTTTGAACTTCAATTGAAAGCTTGATTGTAGTAATTGGAGGAATTTAAGGTGTGGCTATGGAGTTCAATTGTGCAGGTCAATGGAGGAGGGTGATGAAGTTTAGTTCATGGCTGACTAAGGTTAACTCCATAGAAGGTTGAGGTGATTTTCCGGCAAGGCTTGAAGGGAGAGCAAGTCTGGAATTTTCTGGTTTGATTTTCGATTGGCTTGCTGGAATTTTTGTGTAGTTTTTTTCTGCAATGTTCCAGCCGACTTGCAGAGAGTTTGAAAAGGTATTGGAGGGTCCTTTAAAGCTGGTTTCCAGCCTTCTTTATGGAGGAAAGACAGAGTTAAATTACTGGTTTGAAGGGTAGAAGAAACAGCTTTGTTTTTGGCCTGCTATGCTTCGAAACTTGCCCAGATTTTTTTTCTGGTTTGCATAGCTTTGTGCAGTCCGGTTTTTGGCAAGGAAATTTAGTCTTCAAGCTGAACAAGTTGGTCATTTTTTGGCAACATTTGAGTAAGAAAAATGGTTGAAGTTTTCAAAAGTTAGGCTACCCAAGAATCTGGAAAATTTTCAGATTCCTACCATGAAGAAGATGACACTATGGAGTGGAGTTTTGAAGGTTCAACCATGGAGATTAATTCTCTTGGAAAACTTCCTTAACTCCTTCCCTATTTTCAATCAAAACTCTATCCTCTAAGAGCCATTTTCGAAATTCCAAGATCAATAAATCTTGTTGAATTTTCTGGAATTAAAATATAGTTTTGGATAAATCGAACAAACTTAATTGGTAAAGAATTAAGATAAGCTAGGGAATAAAAAGGACATGAATCCCTTAAGAATTCTTTTAGGGCATAAGAATAAGATTAGGACATTCCCTTCATGTCTCCCCTAGGACAACACTCCTATTTCTACTTATGGAATACAGAGGCCAAAAAATTCAACCTTAAACAAAATAAAATTAATCATGCTAAAACATAAATGATGGGATTTGAACTTATGACCTTAGAGATTAATTCCAAAGCTCTAACCACTAAACCATAACAACTCTTGTTCTTATTTTCTCTCCCAAATATTCTTCCTATTTAATTCTTAAGCTATCTCCCCATTTTCACTTAAAGCAAAATTACCATTTTACCCTTCCTACTTAATAAGCACAATTAAGCCTTCTAGACTATAAATCACAATTCCAAAGCACATAAACTCATTCAAAAATGTATATATTCATGCAAGAAAATAAAATATGCATCCCGGCCCCCCTTACTCCCGGGTTGGTTTTAGGTGGGGTTTCACATTAATTGGTGATGGCAAGATTGATGCATTCTTTAGATACTATGTGCACTCATATATTGAAAAAAATATTTGTGCGTCTAAAGAATGTTAGAGATCAAGGTTTATGTATTTTTCTTTGTTGAGAACAATTGTTTTCTTGAACATTACCTTTTTCAAAAACCTTCCTTCTTTCTACATTCATCATGCCTATCTTCTACTTTGAGCTTTAATTTCTTTTACAAGGATTTGATGAGGAAGCATGATAAGTGGAAAGAGTTTATATCTTTATTTTGTGTTTGGTTTTGTTAGGTGTCTTTTTCCCTTAGTAATAAGGAGACTACGTCCCAGTTTAAGTATGGGGGAGTGAGTCATTGTGTTTATTCTTAGGAGTTGCATTAGTCTTTCTTGTGTTTTATTTGTGGTGTTTTTTATTTTAGTTATTCTTTTCTTTGTTCTTTTATGAGTGTTTTATTTTGCAGGTTTGAATAAATGTTTCTTGAACATGCTCTTCTATTTTTTTTCCACGTTTTAATATTTATTAGAGCATTATTGCACTTGAAGAGTATTGCTTAACTTTCTACCTCTTTTATTATTTTTGGTTTCTTTGGAGATGCTTTCTTACTTTAATTTTTTGCCAATGGGGACATTATCCAGTTTAAGTGTAAGGGAGAGGTTTGGTGATATTCTTTATCTAATTTTTTATCAATTATCTTAGTGTTTTCTTGGTATCAAGCTAAATTTTGAAATAATTTTGTTGAAAATTTTCAAAAATTTGAAACTTTGAAAATTTAAAAATTGTGGAGCTAAATTAAGCTTATTTGTTTATAATGGACTTGTGATTTTCTTTTTAACTCTAGATATGGATTTTATTTTTTTTTTTAATTAAACTTGTGTATTAAGTTAAATTTTGCTTAGTCTTGAAAATTTAAGTTAACATTGGTTATATTTGGTATTTGAGTTTTATTTTATTCTTTGAGTTTATATATGGATGATGTGATGAAAATAGGAAGAGGTGTTGACTAATTCCTATATTATGGGTTTCAAATTTACTTGACTTCGAGTTGTGAATAAGGAATGTGAGGAAATAGAAAAACAATGAGTGAAAAAAAAAATCGTTGTTATGTGAGATGAAAATTTTGAATTGAAAAAAAAAAATACTTTTATCTTTGAAAGAACGAAGACCTCTTACTGAAAAGGGAGTTAATATGGAGAGAAGTAGCAAGCAATACTCAGTGCACTCTCTTGAGGCTATCCCGAAGACAAAAAGGCAAGAAAGAGCAAAGAAAGAAAATGTTGAAAAAAATGATGAAAAAGAAAAACAATAATGACTATAAGGGACCAATACAGTGCGTGAAGAGGAATCCATTCACTTAAGGTTATCAATTCCCTAAGTCATAGAAAAAAGAGAGGAGTGTTTTTCTTATTTCATTAACTTGAGTTTTGTAAATTTGAGTTCATAATGCTGGAATTGGCTAAATGGCTCGACTTGTATGATTTGTGTTATCTATGTTTTGCTTAAGGGATGGAATAATTTTCTTGTACTGGATATGAGCTTGTTTAACTTAACTTTGATAGCCTTGGGATTATTATACATGAGTTCGAAAGGTTTTAAAAGGGTTGAATGAATGACAAGTTTATGTTAAAAGTTGGAAGAGGATTATTCCTTTATTATGAATGAATTTGCTAAGGATAAATTGAAGAATTTTTTTGTCTTAAACTATTTGCTTAGTGATTTAATTCTTGTTTGCTTTCAGACAAGCAAAGTTTAAGTGTGAGAGAATGTGATAGGGGCTATATTCATCAATAATTTTTTATTTATTTGAGGATATTTTGTGATACATTTGATGTAATAACTAGTTATATTAATTCATATTTGATATTTTACTTTTGAAAAGGTATTTTGGAGTTTTTGTGTAGAATTGAGGAAAAAAGACGAAAAAACTATCGTTGTTGCAGTGCACGGCTGGTGCCTGCCCTAGGCTGGAATAGGGGAAAAAGCCTAAAGAAATAGAGCACGTCAGGCACGAATAGAGCATAGTCGGTGCCAGTCATGAGGGACTGAGCCAGCGCTGGCCCAATGCAGTTTTAAGGCAGAAGTTTCCTTTTTCAAGCAGACTTTGGCAATTTCAATTGGATCCTTTTAGAAACTCTTTCAACCATGGAAAATGAATCTTGTGGGCACTTTTTGGCAACTAAAACTCCCATAAATACAAGAGAATAACATTGTACAAGGGAGTTCTAGTTCTTGAGCTTTCATCTTAATATTTT
Source organism: Voacanga thouarsii (assembly GCA_026120185.1). NCBI lineage: Eukaryota > Viridiplantae > Streptophyta > Magnoliopsida > Gentianales > Apocynaceae > Voacanga > Voacanga thouarsii. The sequence continues at coordinate 1,791,503 of JANUWF010002024.1, read as the reverse complement.
ATAGAACTCCAAGAGAAACACCAAGAATAAGGAGGATCAAGAAAGCCTTGGAGAAGAAGAGGAGCTTTGTTAAGAAGATTGCAAAGGAGAATGGGATTACACTTGTCTATGCGTTTTACTTCTTTCTTTCTTTGTAATTCTATTTTGTTAAAGTTGGATTTATATGTTTTAATTGTAGTTAAGAATATTTTTATTTTATGATTTTGTGTTCAATTAATTCTAGACTTGTTGAATTTCAATTCTAAGCATTTAATTACTTAATTTTATAAGGTGAATTAATTATTTCAGACTAGTTAATTTACTATCTTGTGATCTCTTAATGGATTTGGGAAACGAAGTTAAGGGAAACACTTTGTAATCAAAGAGAGATTGATATCACCTAGAGTGTAGGGGTATTATTTCTTCCAAAAGACGTTATTGTTGCCTAGAGTATAGGGACATTAATTATTTAATTGAATTATTTTTAATATTTCTTATTATTAATTAGGAAGGTAGGGTATACCCTTTAATTAAACTAAGAATAGGAATTTCATGACTTGGAAATAATTAGAATTTGCTTTTGAAATTGATATAGTATTATGGGATTGAGAATCAATTGGTTGAAAGTTATTTTCTTCACTTATCATAGAATTGAGATATTTCTTCATTACATGTCTTTTCTCCGTATTCTCACTCCTTAATTATCCTTATGATTTTTTTTTTTTTGTGGACTTGATTTATTCTCTAGTATATTAGGTGAGTTGGTTATTTATTTTATCTTTTTATTTTGTTGGCTAAACAAAAACAATTCGGATAAAGTAAGGTAGGAGCCTAAGTTCTCGTGGATTCGATACTTGCTATTCCCTATACTATATGATGGGTATACTTGCTCATATGTGTGATTTTAGTGGTTAGCATTTTAATTAAAGCGTGATTGATTGTGGATTTTATTGGTAATATTTTCTACACTAAAAACACCAATCACATGTCTAAGCAGAAAATAGTAGCCAAGAACACTAAGTGCAGTAGCTCTATTGGTACTGATAACAATCTTTGCGGCAGATATTAACTTAGACAAACATATACCTTCAACAAAGTTCATTTGCTTAACAGTTCCTGGACCTTCTTCATCTTGGACAATTTCAATGTTCTTAATAATTTGTGGTAAAATATTAGGAACCAAGTTGTCTGCATCAAGGATCAAGGACTTGAATATCCTAGAGGAAGGAAGTGGGGAATTGTATTCATCAGTTACAGTGATGAGACCCATATGCAAGTTAAAGTCATGAATCCCAACTAAATATCAAGGAGGAAAATAAAGCGTTTAGTGTAAAAGAAAAATGCTAAGGGGACTGCATTTATAGGCTAAAGCCAGAGAACTTTAGTCTACAAGTTGTTTTTATCATCTACAAATTCTTAGGAAATTCTATTCATCATCTTGTCCATTGTATACAACTGCCAGCTTTCTCTCGTTCAGGGAATAGCTTTGCAAACAAAATGTATGACCACCATACGACAAAATCTTTATTTCTATATTGAAAACTGAATTTAGCTAAATGATCTGATGTGTTGTTGACTCAAAGGATAGGTATAGAAATATGCTAATCATTTGTATAAAAACCTTTCAAAATTCTCAATTTTGAGTGCTTTTCTTGATATTTGTGATTATTCAGTGTTCTCATTCCAATCATTCTATATAAACATCGTCTTTAAACTCTCTTGTTGTTTTGTGTAATCTTCTCCTTTAAAGTCTCATTTTTTTGGCCACTTATGATTTATTGCTATCAACAGTTAGGAATGGTAGGAAGAAGGAAGAAAAGTGCAGAAGGTTTCCAATTTGCGCCTCCACTACCGCCACCTCGTGTTGAAGATAATAATGCACCATCGCCTTCAGTAAACCATAATCCGAACACTATTCTAGACACAATTGCACCTATCATGGGATCTGAGCAACAGGAACAGTCAAAGCCTCGACCAATTCAAAAGATACATGGCAATTTTTCTCCTTCTTGGAAAGTGGGAGAATATTTTATTTAGTATAATATGAAAATATATTATTCTATAATTGAATGTTTATAATTTTACATATTTATTGTATAATTTCCCACATAAGAGCTTACTATATACTTTTCATATTTATTTTAACAATTACATATTTAATTGCATTGATAGTGATAAAGTGGTGCAGCAACTAACTATTTCTTTCAAATGTAAGTTTGAAGATACATATCCAACTTGGAAACAAGTGCCAAAGAATGTGAGGGATTTATGGTTTGAGGAGTTTAAGGTATTATTTAATGAGTTAAATATATGTATGCCAAAATTTTATGAGTATATTTTATTGATTTACATTAATGAATTGCAGAAATTATTCTACTTGGGATCCTGAAATGGAGCCTTATGTAAAGTTGACATTTGAAAGATAAGGGAAAAAGAGACTAACTAACACACTGTATGAAGTGTGAACAACAAAAAGACCACCATGGATGTCAAAAAAAAGTTTATAATAAGTATAAACAATATTGGGAATCAGAAGAATTTAAAAAAATCTTGACAAAAAACAAATCAAACAAGAATATGGATCGAGATGGACTTGGTCCTTCAAAAAATACAAGTGGCTCGATTTCATTTTCTTTGACAAAAAAGAGGTTGGTAGGAATTGATTTCCATGTAAATAGTTTAACATAATATACTATCTATTATGACTAGCCATAATTTTTTTTTCATTTTTTTAAGAGAATAAGTTGAACAGGGAAATCACTCCTTTATAATTGCATGATTATGCTCATTCGTAAAAAAAAATACTCGTATTGAACCAAGTGCTCTATCAGCTATTGGCGATGAAGGGAAGAAGAATATAATAAATAGGCCAAATATTACTGCTTGGACATTTGTGGATAAGAGGGCTCAAATTGTTTCTATCAGTGCATCCATGTATAAATAGTGGTGCTCGAATTGATTTCAAAAAATGAATTATCTTATTGCTATGTGTACCTAAGTTTTGCCATAGGTTTGGCCTGTAATGAACTACCTCGACATTTTCTTCTCTGAAAATTCAAACAAGAGGCTGAACAAATGAATTTACTTGGTGTTTGGGATTGAATGTTTGCAAAATTTAGTGATCAGATTAGTATATGGACATGTGTGTTTGTAGAGAATGTATTGTAAAGGGTCATTGAAGGGCCTGAACAAATTAATTTGCTTGGTATCAAATAGCCTATATTTGTCGAAAGGCATTGAAGGTATTTTGCATTTGATTTTACAATCTGTGGAATTGAAATCAAGTAGTGTGTGTTTAATAACTAAATAATTTTGTTTAAGGTAAGTTCCATCCATAGGCATAAAATCAAAGCTTAGTTTTTCCCCCTTTTGAGATCTTTTTTCATTCACTTAGCAATCTGTCATATAGCTTCAACAACACACTACAAGAAAATGATAAATTGATGACAAAACTTTAGTTAGAAAAAACTTTTGTCACTAAAAGTACCCTTTAGCGAGGAATTAGTGACAAAAACGTTTTGTCGCTACTGATTAAGACTTTCAGGGAAAAAAATTTTATTTCCTAGCTAAAAGTAATGGCTTTAGCTAGCAAATAAGTGTATTAACGAGGAAAATTTAATTTTCCTCGCTCATGATATATCATCAGTGCCGACAATTCATTTCCTACCTAAATTTTCCTCGCTAATAATGAATCATTAGCAGCGAAAATTTATTTTCTAACTAAAAATACCAACTTTTATCACTATTAATTATACTTTTAGCAATAAAATTCTCATTTCCTAGCTAAATCCCGTCTTTAAATTTTTAATATTTACAATATAGCTCCAAAAATTTTGTAAATTGGTCTTTAAATTTTTTAAAATTACAAAATGACCTTAAAATTTTGTAAATTGGTCCCCAAAATTTAAAATACTTATGATATGACCCTAAAAATTTTATAAATTAATTCCTAAATTTTTAAATATATAAAACATGACCCAAATTTTACAAATTAGTCCTTAAATTTTGTAAAATTATAAAATGATAAGAAAAGATTTAATTGGTCATTAAATTTTAGAATACTTAAAATATAATTCCAAAAAGTTACAAATTAGTCCCTAAGTTTTTAAATATTTATAAATTCATTAGATTTTTTGTTGTTTTATAGAGATTAAGCTAGATTTTATGGTAAAACATATCCGATTACCTTCAAATTTGTTCATAATATTTTTTTTTAGAAAATTCAATATATGTAATGGTTGGATCGTTAATTTGATATGACTATCATGTTGGAATATATACCCTCTAATTTATCTGATGGAATATTAAATAAAGAATTTTTTTCTCAAAATTTATTTGTGTACGATTTACGTTTGGAAAGGACCCACTGTGTTTAAGTAAGTGGTCCATGTGAATGGTAGTCTTTCACAGTAAGGTATGGATCACGGGTTACTTAACATATAAACGTTTGTTCTTAACCGATTGATGAGAATGGGAATCTCATCATGTCTAGATGTTATGAATTCCAAATGGGGAATGGCTTACCTTTAGCCAGTCGAGTAGTCCATTCACTTCATGACATAAGCGTATTTCGAATACGTAGAATAGGACTTGTAGTAGTAATTTTTTAAAGTACTATATGGTAGAAACCTAAACTACTACCGCTACAGCGTGGACTAGTACTCTACGACTTGAGTATGAGTTGGTGGTCTGACGAAACTGGAAGCATGTACTTTGACATGCTATAGTTGAGGTTCTATCATAGGACCAACATATTTACATGTTGGATATATGTGACTAGTTAGTTAAGACAGACTTGTACAATATAGTTTCTATACTATATCGCTCCTTGTGGTTGTCTGAATGATCTAAATATCCAAGGCCCTAGGAAACATGACTTGGATGTTTGCTTTAGGGTAGCTCCCTTGGAAAATGAAAATAATCCAGGAAGTCATGGATCATTAGACTAGAAGCCTAAGGATGGTAGATGTTATTTAGAGAGGTGTTAGTACATTTCTTCCTTTCTAATGTATGACGATGTATAGAGGGGTATTTTAGTGATTACACCTATAGGTCGAAGACTTTGCTAATGCAGCATTGCCCTTGAGGTCAATATTTTCTTATGGTGATATTAGGAATTATTTAAAATGCAAAATATAGCTATTTATATAGCAAGGGTATTTTGGTCATTTTAGTAGCCAAGGCGATGTGTCTTTTGGTCCCTGAAATAGCCCTCAAGTCATGAAAGATTTGGGTTAAGAATGGTGTATGAACTTATTAATTATTTATTGGGTTGTTTAATAAAGTTTAGAAAATAAATAATTGAGATTTATTATTTATGAGTGTTCAAACCCAAGAATGAATAATATTTCTAGTCCAATTGATACTCTCTCGGGTAAATCGGAAAATGAATTGTAGTGCTCATTCCTTTTGATTCGTAATAATGGAGCTTTTATTATAGGGCTATATAGAGAGAGAGATATATATGTGTATATATATATATATATATGAATATATATTATATAATAAAGAAGCTTTTATCATAATACTATATATATAGAGATATATGTATATATGTATATGTATGTATATTATATAATAAAGAAGCTTTTATCATAATACTATATATATAGAGATATATGTATATATGTATATGTATGTATATGTGTATATATATTCATATATATATATATATATATTACATTATGCAATAATGTAACTTTTATCAAAGTGCTATATTTTCTATTATGCACTAATTGAGCTTTTAATTCTTAAATAAAAAAGCTTTCCATTTATTATGTATTAATGAAACTTTTAATTTTTAAATTAAAGATCTTTTATTAATTATGCATTAGTAGAGCTTTTGATTTTTTAAATCAAAAAGAAAAAAAGGAATATACGAGAGCAGATGGTTTTTTATTTTTTTTCTCTATATATAGTGTATGCAAGAAAGAGTAGGATGGTTCAATTTTTGGGCAAGAGAACTCTTGGTTGTACAAAGAGTTCTTGGTTGTTCATAAGAAGACCAAAGAGAAAGCCTTGTTGAAGCCTTCAACAAAGCTTATCAAAACCCAATCTTCAAGCTTTTACCGGCTGTACTACGGGCACCATTTCGGAAGATCAAAAGTGCGTGAATGAGACGCAGTAGACGGTTGCAAGGATGTGATCCATTGGCCTCAGATATTCATATGCAGACATCTACACCAGTCCAAAAAGGGCCATCTAATCAAAGAGGTAAATTTTTTGTTACCCTAACATGCTTTTATTTTCCTGATTTTTGCCATCTTGTGTCTTCAATTGGTATCAGAGCCATGGTTTGGCAAATATAGGAAATATATTAGGCTTAACTAAAATATGAAATATTTATCTGCAATCCTTCGTGTTTACTGGTATGGGTAGATTCACTGTAAGCTTCGCGAGTGAAAGTATAGGAATAATGTATTTTATTTGCTTTCATAGATATCATGTAAGCCTAGTATTTTTAAGGGCATAGACGGTTGTTTGGATGAGTTTTGATTTTTTAAAAAAATTCAAAACAGTGAGCATTCTGTCCGAGCCGCCGTTGAGCCGAGCCACATCCAAGCTGAGCTGCCAGCATACTGAGAGGAGCCTCGAAGAAGCCCAGCCATTGAGCCACGAGCTGCCAAAATTCAATTGCAGTAGACGCGGGTGCGCACAGGCACGCGGGCGGGCACACAGGTGCGGATACGGGCGGGCGGGCTGGAGCGGGCACGGGCACCCACCCAGATCCGGTCCATGGTTCTCCCATGGGTCGTGATCCAGTGTTGCGGATGCATGGACCTGCCCGAATTTTAAAAAAAAATGTGTTTTTCGTCCCATACCAGGCGAAGTTATTTTTATTGCAATAGTTAATATTCTCTGAATATTTTGCATGAAAAATAATAGTAAAGGATTTTAGGATTAAATAATATCATTAATTAATTAATGTGTTTAATTCTTTTATTTGGACACTTAGGTTAAAAGAATAGAAAAGCATGAAAACATTTATAGTTTTCTAGCATACTTATTTCTTTTTGTACCATATGTGCAAGTTTTCTCAAAGACCAAAGTCTTTGGGAATTTTTGACAAAGAAAAATATTTTTCTTAAAATCAAATGGTTATTTTAATTCGGACAAAAATTAATTCTTGGATATTTTCTCAAAGGATTTTATCCTTGACATAGAAAATATATTGAATTTAGATATTTTTTAGAATTAAAATAGAAAATCATTTTTGTTGAATTTTAATAAGGAAAATTGTTTTTGTCAAAAACTTGAGATCAAAATCTCTTGAAAATTATATTGGAAAATTTTTGAAATTATTAAGTCTTAACTTAAATAAAATTAGTCCATGAAAAAATCTCTCAAAGGATATATACCTTAATATAGAGATTTTAATGGATTTAAATATTTTATTTTTGAGTTAAGGGAAAACTTAATGGAAAGTTTTCAAACGGATATTTTTTCAGAAAAACCCCTATTATAAAAGACTAAATGGGAGAGGAGTTCCAACAGCCCCATGGCTTCTATCACGATCCTTATTAGAGATCGTGGGTCCATTCGCATCACCCTGGGAGTGAACCCACATAGGATAGGGATACCATAAGGATTTAGATCTAATAGATGGATGTAATTAATAACCCGGGACACGTACTAGGATCGGCCAACCCATGTTGGAGGTTATAGTGCGAGGTATGTCCATAGAAAATGAGAGGAAACAGCCATCCCCTCGATGGAATTATCTTCTAGATCATTACCTAGAAAGAAAATTAATTTGTGGTGGTTAACACACTTAGCTTAGGGAACTATTAATCTTCCCAAGAAGCTATGTCAGTTTCCCTAAGAGCCAAATTAATTATTATCAGTTTTGATATAAGGATAAAGTGCACAAATTTATTTAGTTTTCACAAACTAAAGTTTCGTTTATTATGGATATTTTAGAAATGGGTGGTGGAGGTTCTTTTAGTCCTTTGGCCGTTATTCTCCGCGAGAATAAGCTAACGAGACTAAATTATATGGATTGGAAAAGGAACTTGGACATAATACTCATTGTTGAGGAGTATAAGTATGTCATATTTGAAACCTGTCCTGTTATTGGAGAAAGTTTCACCGCGGAAGAGCGTGAGGCTGAAAAAACATGGAAGAAAGCCAACAAAATGGCTCGATGCTATATGTTGGCCTCTATGTCTAATGTGCTCCAGTCAAAACACGAGCACATGACCACTGCATATGACATTAGCCAATCATTAGCCACGATGTTCGCTGATAAGACCTGGCTCGCAAGGCAAGAAGCGCTTAGGATGATCATAAACACTAAGATGGCTGAAGGAGCATCAGTCAGGAAGCATATGCTCAAAATAATTGTTGCTTTCGAAGAAGTAGAAGTCTTAGGGGCTGTAATTGACCCCAAGAGCCAAGTAGATATGGTTCTCGAATCTCTGCCAGGCTTTTTTATTCAGTTCAAGTTGAGCTACAACATGAACAAAATGAGCATGACTTTAATGAGTTAATGAAAGAGCTCCAAGTGGCAGAGAAGGTCATGAAGCCACAGTCCAAAGCTATGATTGCTAGGACTTTTTCTTCTAGAACTGGGCCCAAGCCCAGGAAGTTCAAGAAGAAAAAGGGAAATGTACAAGTCCAACCTAAGAACCAGCCCAACAAGCCCAAAGGCAAATACTTCAAATGCGAGCAGAAGGGACACTGGAAAAATGAGTGTCCTGAACTTCAGGCTAAGAAAAGCCTTACAGGTTTTGCTCTCTATCTAGAGTCTATTTCAATGATTGGATCAATTTTCACTTGAATTGTTGATTCTGGTACCACTGATCATATCTGTAACTCCTTGCAGGGGTTTAGAAAGATATGAAGACTCCAGAAGGGCGAGCATGGACTACGAGTAGGGAACAGAGCATGAGTATGGGCCCTTGCAGTGGGAGAACTGGATCTAGTATTTGATTGTAATAAAGTAATTATATTAAAGAATATTTTATATGTACCCGATTTTAAACAGAATTTGATTTCAGTTGCAAAGCTACTAAATCATAGATATTTTATTTTTTTCCATTTTGGTATTACTATCAGTAGAAATGGAAAAGTTTTATGTACAGGACACATGTATGAAAACTTATTCTTTTTAAATCCTACGAATAATCAAATAAATAACGCTCAAACTGAACCTTTCAGTAAGAAGAGAAAGACCAATGCTAATAGCTCATATCTTTGGCATTTAAGGTTGAGTCATATTAACTCAACCAGGATTCAGAGGTTAATCTATGATGGGTCACTGGGCTCATTAAGATTAGAAAGTTGACCTCAGTGTAAATCCTGTCTTATGGTAAAAATGACCAAAAGGTCGTTTACCCAAAAGGCTGATAGAGTAAAAGAGATATTAGGTCTTGTTCATACTGATGTATGTGGTCTCTTGTCTACTCAAGCTAGAGGGATCTTTGAATACTTCATCACTTTCACAGATGTTTGTACAAAGTTTGGTTATGTATACCTGATGAGGCGCAAGTCTGACTCTTTTGACAAGTTTAAAGAGTTTAAGGCTGAAGTAGAGCATAGGACAGGTAAACTGATCAAAACCTTACGATCGGATTGTGGTGGAGAATACCTCCTCGGTGAGTTTAAGGATTACATGGTACATCATGGAATAGTATCTCAACTCTCTGCGTCGGGTACACCCCAGCAGAATGGAGTAGCTGAGAGAAAGAACAGGATATTAATGGAAATGATCCGAAGTATGATGTCTCATGCTACTCTTTTGGTTTCTTTTTGGAGATATGCCTTGGAAACAGCGGCATACATTCTGAACTTGGTACCTTCCAAGTCAGTACTTAGGACACCTTATGAGATGTGGACTGAATATAAGCCAAGTCTAAATCATCTCAGGATATGGGGCTGTCCAACTTATGTATTGATCAAGGGAGACAAGCTAGAACCAAGATTAGAATTATGCTATTTTGTTGGGTATCCAAAAGGAATAAAAGGAGGTTACTTTTATCATCCCAAGGAAGAGAAAGTACTAGTAAGTACTAATGCTAGATACTTAGAGGATGATCAAAGTACTTCAACTAAAGGTTTAACAATGTTGGAACTTCAGGAGAAGTTATCTATGGAATAAACTTCTTCCAATCTGATTATAGAATAAGAAGAGGTACAGCCTCAAGAACCTGTACAAACGGAGCTTCGTCATAGTGGGAGGATATCTAGAGTTCCAGAAAGATGGACAGGTGAAGCTTTCGAGCTAGTCTTTGACCATTAGGAACAAGATCCCACTAGATACGAAGAAGATATTATGGATGCCGATGCAGATCTATGGCATGAAGCAATGAAAGCCGAGATTGAGTCTATGTACTTTAATCAGGTTTGGGATCTTGTAGCTTCACCTGAAGAAATAAACCTATTGGGTGTAAGTGGCTATACAAGAGAAAGAGGGGAGCGGATAGGAAGGTGGAACCCTTCAAAGTTAGGCTTGTAGCAAAAGGGTATACTCAGAAAGAGGGAATCGATTATGATGAAACTTTTTCCCCGGTAGCCATGCTTAAATCCATCCGTATCCTCCTTGCCATTGCATGTCATTATGACTATGAGACATGGAAAATGGATATCAAGACGGCATTTTTTAATGGCCATCTTAACGAAGACATCTATATGTCCTAACCGGAAGGTTTTATTGCTAAAGGCCAAGAACATATGGTTTGCAAGCTTAAGAAGTCTACTTATGAACTTAAGTAGGCATTTAGAACATGGAACATTTGTTTTGATGAGTCTGTAAAGTTTTATGGTTTCATTCAAAATGAGGATGAACCATGTGTGTACAGAAAATTGGAAGGCATAAATGTGATTTTTCTTATCCTATATGTAGATGACATTCTACTCATTAGGAATGATGTAGGGACATTGTCATCTACTAAGGTTTGGCTGTCTAATCAATTTAGTATGAAAGCTTGGGAGAAGCCAGTTACATTCACGGGATTAAACTTCTTAGAAATAGGAAACAGAGAATGTTAGGATTATCTCAAGTGACATACATTAACAAGATGCTGGCCAAGTTTAGCATGGACTTATGCAAGAGAGCTCTAATTCCTTGCAGACATGGGTTATCTTTTTGTTCTAAGGACTGTCCTAAGTCTCAAGAGGAAAAAGATAGGATGAGTAGGATTCTCTATGCTTCGGCTGTGGGAAGTCTTATGTACACTATGCTATGTACTAGACCAGATATTTGTTTTGTCGTAGGCTTAGTTAGTAGATATCAGTCAAACCCTGGGGAGGTTCATTGGCAAGCTATAAAGTATATTCTTAAGTACCTCAATGGTACTAAAGATTATATGCTGATTTATAGGGCTGACGACTTGGTTCCAGCTAGATACACAGACTCAGACTTTCAGGCGGATAAGGATGAGAGAAAATCTACTAGTGGATATGTCTTCACCTTGTCTGGAGGAGCTATTTCATGGCGGAATATCAAGCAATCTTGTATTACTGACTCAATCATGGAAGCTGAGTATGTGGCAGCCTCAGAAGTGTCCAAGGAAGCAGTTTGGCTCCGGAAGTTCCTTTCAGAACTTAGAGTTGTGCCACATATGAACAGACCGATTGTGGTGTATTGCGACAACTCTGGAGTAGTCTCACAATCCAAAGAACCTAGGAACCACAAGAAGGGGAAGCACATCCAGAGAAAATACCACCTGATCCGGGATTTCATTCAGAGACGAGAAATCGTGGTGGAACAAATAGCCTCGGAAAACAATCTAGCAGATCCCTTCACCAAGCCTTTGATTGAGAGAGTCTTCAAAAGACACTTAGACACCATAGGGGTGGGCACCTACGGACTTTCTTAGTCTTAGAGTACAAGTGGGAGTTTGTTATAATATATGCCCTCTAATTTATCTGATGGAATATTAACTAAAGAATTTATTTTCAAAATTTATTTATGCACTATTTATATTTGGAAATGACCCATTGTGTTTAAGTAAGCGGTTCATGTGAATGGAGGTCTTTCACAGTAAGGTATGGATCATAGGTTACTTGACACATAAATGTTTGTTCTTAACCGATTGATGAGAATGGGAATCTCATCATGTCTAGGTTATTATGTTATGAATTCCAAATGGGGAATGTCTTACCTTTAGCCAGTGAGTGGTCCACTCACTTCATGATATAAGCGTATTGCAAATACGTAGAATAGGATCTGTAGTAGTGGTTTCTTAAAGTACTATATGGTAGAAATCTAGACTACTACCGCTACAACGTGGACTAGTACTCTACGACTTGAGTATGAGTTGGTGACTTGACGAAGCTGGAAGCATGTACTTTGATATGCTATGGTTGATGTTCTATTGTAGGACCAACATATTTGCATGTTGGGTATATATGACTAGTTAGTTAAGACAGACTTGTACAAGATAGTTTCTATACTATATCGCTCCTTGTGGTTGTCTGAATGATCTAAATATCTAGGGCCCTTGGAAACATGACTTGGATATTTGCTTTAGAGTAGCTCCCTTGGAAAGCAGAAACAATCCAGGAAGTCGTGGATCATTAGACTAGAAGCCTAAGGATGGTAGATGTCATTTAGAGAGGTGTTAGTACATTTCTTCCTCTCTAATGTACGGTGATATATAGAGGGGTATTTTAGTCATTATACCTGTAGGTAAAAAACTTTACTAATGCAGCATTGCCCTTAGGGTCAATATTTTCTTATAGTGATATTAGAAATTATTTAAAATGCAAAACATAGCTATTTATATAGTAAGGGTATTTTGGTCATTTTAGTAGCCAAGACGATGTGTCTTTTGGTCCCCGAAATAGCCCTCAAGTCATGAAAGATTTGGGTTAAGAATGATCTATTTGGACTTGTTAATTATTTATTAAGTTGTTTAATAAAGTCCGAAAAATAAATAATTGAGATTTATTATTTATGGGTATTTAAACCTAAAAATAAATAATTTTTCTAGTCCAATTGATACTCTCTCGGGTAAATAGGAAATTGAATTGTAGTGCTCTTTCCTTTTGATTTGTAATAATGGAGCTTTTATTATAGGGCTATATATATAGAGAGATGTATATATATGTATATATATATATATATGTATATATATATATGTATATGTATATATGTATATGTATATATATATATATATGGATATATATTATATATATTATATAATAAAGAAACTTTTATCATAATGCTATATATATAGAGATATATATGTATGTCTATGTATGTATATGTATATATATATATATATTGATATCTATTATATATATTATGCAATAATGTTGCTTTTATCAAAGTGCTATATTTTCTATTATGCACTAATTAAGCTTTTAATTCTTAAATAAAAAAGCTTTCCATTTGTTATGCACTAATGAAACTTTTAATTTTTAAATTAAAGAACTTTTCATTAATTATGCATTAGTGGAGTTTTTTATTTTTGAAATCAAAAAGAAAAAAAAAGGAATATAAGAGAGCACATGGTTGTTCATTTTTCCTCTATATAGTGTATGCAAGAGAGAGTAGGATGGTTCAATTTTTGGGCAAGAGAGCTCTTGGTTGTACAAAGAGTTCTTGGTAGTTCATAAGAAGATCAAAGAAAAAGCCCTGTTGAAGCCTTCAACAAAGCTTATCAAAACCCAATCTTCAAGCTTTCACCGGCTGTACTACGGGCACCATTTCGGAAAATCAAAAGCTTCACATGAATGAGATGCAGTAGACGGTTGCAATGACATGATTCATTAGCCTTAAATATTCATATATCTACACCAATCTAAAAAGGGCCATCTAATCAAAGAGGTGAATTTTTCGTTACCCTAACATACTTTTATTTTCATGATTTTTTCCATCTTGTGCCTTCATATCTTTGTAAATACATTAGGTTTTAGGTATTTTTATAATGATTATGCAAAATTATGTAGCAAAATATATCTAATTACCTTCAAATTTGGTCATAATATATTTTTTAGTAATTTTAACAAATTTAGTGGTTAGATCATTAATTTGATAAGTCTATCATCGTTAATACATTAGGTTTTAGGTAATTTAA